>OY755208.1:19620014-20258845 GCA_963576765.1 Draba incana
GGTGGAGAAGAGGAATGACACAAGTATCATAGGATATTGTGATGCAGACTGGGCTGGGGACAAAAAGGATAGAAAATCCACTACTGGTTTTTGTACTTTTGTAGGTGGAAACCTGGTTACATGGAGGAGCAAAAAGCAAAAGGTAGTATCTCTATCAAGTGCTGAGGCTGAATACAGAGCTATGAGAGATGTAACCAAGGAGTTAGTATGGATAAAGTATCTTCTGCATGATCTGGGGATTCAAGGAAAGGAGCCAATTCCACTATACTGTGATAATCAGGCTGCCTTGCACATTGCTTCAAATCCAGTATTCCATGAAAGAACAAAGCATGTGGAGATAGACTGCCATTTTTTTAGAGAGAAAATACAAGATGGGACTATCAACACAAGGTTTGTGAGAAGTGAAGATCAAGTAGCTGATATCTTCACCAAGGCAACAACATCTCTAGTAGGGGATTACATTCAAAGCAAGATCGGTTTATTGGATCTCCACCAACCGGTCTTGAGGGGGAGTGTTGAGCCTAGTGATGTAATCAGGAGCAGTCTACTGAACAAAGGAGCAGGCAATGTGGAGCACTCGGTCAAGTGCACTCCACCAAATGGATTGTGTGTCTCAAACTTGGAGAATAAAAGTCAAAGACCTAAGCTAAGTTTGAGTCAATGGTTGGAAGTCTTCAAAGCTAAGTCTTCTCAAGTGACAAGGATTAACTTAAGAGCTAAGTTAAACACAAGTGGATGATGTAGATATTTTGAGGTTTTCTTCTCTTGAAGTAACCTAAATATCTAGATATTTTATGATTGAAAAGTACATATATATGTTGTAAACTCATGAATTTATTTGTTAAGAAGAAAGTTAGAAAACAAAACAAAACTCTCTCCTCCTTTCTCTCTTGGTTTGCCGTGGGTTCTTAGAGAGTTTAGAGAATTTTATTCTTGTTATTTCTTCTCAAATTTCGACAGAAGTAGAGAAGAAATGCTCTCAGGTGTTTTTGGACGCTTTGTCTCGGGAAGGTGGAGAAACCTCTCATACTCTTAGTTTCTCCTTCCAATTGATGTAGATAAGGTCACGCTCAAGTCCATGGAGGCTGTGTGAAGACGAAATCAAAACCACGTCCGACGCAAAATAACAAGAAAACATCAAGAGGCTTCTAATCGATGCTCTCGGGAAATCAAAGAAGAAAAGCCAACATGAAAATGATCCCATACCGAGAAGAAGAAAAAGGCAACAAGCAAGATGGCTTTGAAAGGGAAAATCCGAACTTGTAGCTCACTAATCAACGAGCCACTCCAAATCTTCAAAACAAGCCGTGGGAAATTCCGAATTGGTGTTACTAAATGGGCATTACCAACCGATGAAGAGACATCGGAGAAACCTTGGAGAGGCTGACCTAAGCTACTAGGCAAAAGTTCTAGAGAAGGCGGATCATCGGAGAAGAGGAAGCTTCATGTGGAGTGTATCCGGTTTCACCTAAGCGACGAGTTCACCTGGTTCATTGCAATAATTTTAAACTCAAGAAATAAGCTCGGGAAAATTGAAGTCTGATCATGGAGAGGTCAAGAAAAGAGTGGAGAAAGTCCTCCAAGTGGTCCCGAAGCAATTCGGTAAACAACGAAGGCTACAAAGCCAAAGTCTCAAGACTGGTCCAGAATCGCAAATCTGTTTTGAAGAAGCGTTCGTGAAAACTGGAGACGTTTCGAGTCAAAACTTTCAACATGAAAGAGTTAGAGGAACCTGTCTAGTTTCAGGGGGAGAAAATCTTGCATCATTCCGAGCTGTATAAAAGTCGTAAGAGCAAAATTACCAGAAGGTGTCCAGACTGCGTTCAGACAGTCTTTGAGAAATGATCTCGAGTGGCAAACCGGTGAAGGCAAATCGCGAGCCCTATTTATGACATCAACTAGACCCAATATTGAAGAAGTACAATGGGTTCGTGGTGCAAAAGAAGGAGCCTGGATATTTTACAAAAGGCACCAAACCGGATAGTTTGGTGATAGCTCATAAATCAACCAAATGGAGCATCACACTCTCGGCCAAACTCTACCAAATCAGGCTATTTCTAAACCTTAATCTCTTTCAATATGCATTGTCAATTGAAACTCACTTGAAACTAGTTTAGTTGACTAAAATCAGTAGGCTAAGATGCCTAGAAATTGGTTTATGGAGTTGATTGCCAACTGAACGTGCAAAACGAATGCTGAAGTTTATTAGCTTAAATCATTTGGAAATAAATTGCTAAAATCAATATCTAAGCTTAGTTTAAATTGATTAAGCTATGAATAAATCTGAAAATGTCTCATTGTCCTTGTTCTTGCTCAACAAACTAATTTGTCATATACTCTATGCTTACCTCTCATTATTTTCCGAAAACTCTCATAGGAGGGGAAGTATTACAATTGAAAGCAATCAAGAAGAAATGTGGCAACAACTAAGTCAACAAAATCTATTGCGGCTTCAAGCTTAGACTTTGTTGCTCGTCGTCTAAGCTTGAGGGGGAGTTTTAGAGAGGAGGCCATCAAGAAGAATCATCAAGCCCGAGGACGGACGGTCAAAGGCCGGCCGAGGCGAAGACCAAAGAAGACGGTCCAAAGTCGATCAATGGCTTGGATCAATATCCGAATCAAGTCCCTTGTTCAAGTCCCCTCATCATTATGATTGGCACTCTTTTTCCTTAGTAGAGGTTTTGTCCCAAAGGGTTTTCCCTGTAGATTTTGAGAGATTAGAAGTGATCTGATTCAGATCCAGATCAAGAACAAGAGAGAGAGAGATGGAATCTGAGTTTAGAGAGAGAGAGAGTTTTGATATTCTAATCTGATTAATTCATTTGTTTTTACAACCACACACATGTATATAAAGAAAAGAATCAAGCTTACAAGGGAAGCTAACCCACATATAAAAGTGTATAATCTGTTTTTACTGTTCATCCGAATTTTGATCAAGCAAGCTTCAATTCAACATTCCCCCTCAAGATTGGCTGGTGGAGATCCAATAAGCCAATCTTGCCATAGATACTATCACACACCTTTGAAGATGTTGCCTTGGTGAGAATATCTGCAAGCTGTTCCGAGCCCTTAACATAAGATGGAGAAATGAGACCTGCTTGTACCTTTTCACGAACAAAATGACAATCAAGCTCAACATGCTTGGTCCTCTCATGGAACACAGAGTTAGAAGCAATGTGAATTGCAGCCTGATTATCACAATGTAGAGAAATCGGATCATCTTGATTAACTCCAAGATCCAACAAAAGAGCCTTTAGCCAGATCAACTCTTTTGTGATAACTCTCATCGCTCTATATTCACCTTCAGCACTTGAGAGAGATACCACTTTTTGTTTCTTGCTCTTCCAAGTGACAAGATTTCCTCCAACAAAAGTACAATACCCCGTTGTAGATTTTCTATCCATCTTGTCACCTGCCCAATCTGCATCGCAATAGCCCACAATCTCATTATTACCATTGCAACTCATCCAAATTCCTTTCCCAGAAGTACCTTTTAAATATCTCAGGATCCTCTCAACCATTCCCCAATGACGCTGAGTAGGAGCTTGCATAAACTGAGCAGTTTTGTTAACCGCAAAACTGATATCAGGTCTAGTAATTGAAAGATAGATCAGTTTACCTACAACCCTTCGATACTGTCCAGCATCCTCAAGACGTTCCCCCTCAGGCAAATCTTGATAACTTTCTTCAATGGGAGTCCTTGCTGGTTTGGAAGCAAGTTTTCCTGTCTCCTCAAGCAAATCAAGGGTATACTTCCTCTGAGATAAGAATAGACCCTCATCAAAGCGACACACTTCAATCCCAAGGAAATACTTCAACTTTCCCAAGTCTTTGATATCAAACTCAGTTTTGAGAAGCTTCTTTGTATGCTCAATCCCTGATTTATCTGATCCTGTAATCACAATATCATCAACATAAATGAGCACTACGACAATCCCATTTTCCCCCTGAATTGTGAACAAGGAGTGATCAACTTCTGATCTTCTAAAACCATGTTGTAGAAGAGCACCACTGAGACGTTGATACCAGGCTCTTGGAGATTGTTTTAAACCATATATAGCTTTGTTTAGTTTGCACACTTGACTACTGTTTTCAGGATTATGATAACCAGGAGGAGGCATCATATACACTTCTTCCTCAAGGTCTCCTTGAAGAAACGCATTCTTCACATCCATCTGCCATAGATCCCATGAAAGATTAGTAGCCAAAGAGAATAAGACACGCACCGATTTGAGTTTAGCCACTGGAGCAAATGTGTCCATATAGTCTACTCCATAGGTCTGCGTAAAACCTCTTGCCACAAGACGAGCTTTATACCTCTCAACTTCTCCTGTACTCATGTACTTGATTGTATATACCCATCTGCAACCAACAAGCTTTTTACCATCTGGTAGATCAACCATATCAAACGTATTGTTCTTCTTCATGGAACCCATTTCTTCATCCATAGCATCAACCCAGACCTGAATAGCACAAGCTTCTTCATAGGTCTTAGGTATTTTATCTTGAAGAATCTGGCTAAGGAAAGCTTGGTGTTCCTCTGGAAGATGAGCAACTGAACAATAGCTTTGAATTCGATGAGCAACAGCCTCATTGTTGTAGTAAACTCTAGTGTTCTTCCAATTCTCAGGCCCAGACTTCAATCGTTCACTTCTTCTTAGGGGAGGAGCCGATTCCTGATCTGATTCTGTCTCTTCAGAATCTTCAACTACAGCATCCGAGTCTGGAGTTGATCCATCTGTTTGAGTTTCTCCCCCTTGATCATTCTCCCCCGATTCTTGGGTAGAAATCTTCTCTTCAGTATCACCTCCATCACTTCCCATAGTATCATCACCAGCTACAGCCTCATTCTGCATGCTTCTTACACTCTCAGCTGGAGATGTACTCCTCGGACTTACTAGAGTGTTAAGACCATCCAGAATAAATTTCAAGGTAGTAGCTCGATCAAGTCCAGGAGAAACCATTTCCTTCAGATGATCCCAATTCTTTTCACCGAAATAACTCTTTTTCTCATCAAACTTGACTTCCCTGGAGACATACACACGACTAGTCTCTGGATGATAGCACTTGTATCCTTTCTGTGTGGGAGAATAGCCAACAAACATACACTTGATACTCTTGTGTTCAAGCTTGTTTCTCTGAGCTTCTGGAACAAAGACATAGCAAACACATCCAAACACTTTGAGATGATTAATACTTGGTTTACATTTGTGTAATACCTCGAATGGAGACACATCTCCAAGGTGTTTGGTTGGCAGCCGGTTGATCAGATAACATGCAGTCATCACAGCATCTCCCCAATACTGCTTAGGAACATTCCTCGCAAACATTATTGTCCTAGACACTTCCATCAAATGCCTATTCTTTCTCTCAGCCACTCCATTCTGTTGTAGAGTATATGCACAAGAAGTTTGATGGATAATTCCATGCTTTCCAAAAAACTCTGTAAACGGCTTACTCATGTACTCTCCCCCATTATCACTTCTAAAAATCTTAATCTTGGCTCCAAACTGAGTATGCACATAATTATAGAACTTTGAAAAAGCTTCTAGGACATGACTCTTAGAAGGCATGAGTGTTACCCACGTATACTTCGATTTCTCATCAATAAACAAAACGAAATATTTATACTGATCTCTAGTTACACACGGTGCTGTCCATACATCAGAGTGAACTAGATCAAAACAAGCATCATACCCACTGGATGATTCTGGAAAAACAGTCCTACAATGTTTTCCTAGAATACATGCTTCACAAACTTGATGATCTTGATCCTTCTGATGAGGCAAAACAAGCTTAAGGGCTGCGTGGTGAGGATGACCGAGCCTTTCATGCCAAAAAGAGTTCATACTTCCTGAACTTAGAGCTGAGAGATTAGCCGCAATATCCACTACTGGTTGCTTGTTGTCCAAAACATCCAAAATATAGAGACCATCCTTGGAGCAACCTTCCCCAATGGTCTTTCCTGACTTAGTGTCCTGAAATCGAACATCATCAAAACTAAACACAGCCAAGCAATCAAGATCCTTAGTAGCTTTCTGAACAGACAATAAGTTAGAAGTAAACTCAGGCATGAATAGAGCTTTTGTGTTCTTACTAAACAACTCTAAGTCTCCAATTCCTCTAATCTCAACATCCTGTCCATTAGCTATTGTAACCTTTCCCAAGTGAGGCTTAACATTCGATAACAACTTCTTATCACTAATCATGTGATGAGATGCCCCTGAGTCTACTATAACCGGTTTGAGAGTTCTAGAGGCAACAAGACTCTTACCAGATTCAGTGAGCTTGGCAATGCTCTTGATGAGAGCATCCAAGTCAGACCTCCTTACAACATCATCAGAGGCGGAAACAGCAACTCCAGCAGTCCCTCTTGATGTCTGAGCCATTACTCTCAGATTCTTGGGTCTCAAATGTGGATGGAGAGTCCAACATTTGTCTTTGGTGTGCCCCTTCATCTTACAGTGCTCACACCATAGCTGCTTTCTTTCGGTTTGATAACCTCCTCTGCTTACATGAGCAACTTCAGCCACTTCTTTGCTTCTGCCCATGTGAGCCGTCTCACTTGTCCCTTTAAAGAGACCTTTAGAGCCTTCCTCCTTCTGAATCATCATACACACTTGGTTTAAAGTAGGCAGCTTCTCTAACCGCAAGATATGATGAATCAGTCCTGTGTAAGACTCATCTAGAGTGAGGAGCAGTCCAAACACTTGATCTTGCTCTCTCCTCTCAATCATCTCTTTGACATCAAGAGTGGGTGGTCTGAGCATATCTAATTCAGCCCATAGCCCTCTGAATTCTCCAAAGAGATCCTTGAACTCCTTCCCTTCTTGCTGAAGGTTGTTCAGTGCTTTCTTAATTTCAAAGATTCTACTAAGGTTGGATTCATTACCATAAACCCCCAAGAGAGTCTCCCACAACTCCTTTGTTGTCTCCACATAGGAATATGACGCAAGGATGCTCTGCTCCAGAGAACTCTGAAGAACGGCAAGAACAAGCTGATCCTCTTGGATCCACTTGGAATCCTCTGTGCTGGTGCAGATCTTGGCAAGAGACTCTACTCCTCCTTCTCCAGCTTCAGTTCCAGAAGTTCCAGTATCTGTTGTGTCCTTAGACACTTCTTGACAGCTTAGGCAGTGTACCCATAGCCCACGACTCCTTAGTGCTGTCTTTGTGGTTCTAGACCACAATAAGTAGTTGCTCCCATTAAGAACAACTGGTAGTGTTAGTTGCTTTTGATTCTCCATAGAAAGATATAAGAACAGAGTATTCTTTGCGGAAATAAGGTCTTCAAGAGCTTTGATGCTCTGATACCATGTAGATTTTGAGAGATTAGAAGTGATCTGATTCAGATCCAGATCAAGAACAAGAGAGAGAGAGATGGAATCTGAGTTTAGAGAGAGAGAGAGTTTTGATATTCTAATCTGATTAATTCATTTGTTTTTACAACCACACACATGTATATAAAGAAAAGAATCAAGCTTACAAGGGAAGCTAACCCACATATAAAAGTGTATAATCTGTTTTTACTGTTCATCCGAATTTTGATCAAGCAAGCTTCAATTCAACAATATAATGCGCTTGTCTTCGTAAAAAGAGCCAATTGCAGGTTTTGGAGCTGTCTTGAAGTGCAGAAGAAGGATCAAAAACAGGGAGGAAGACAAACGATTCAAGCCACCTGATCCGGACCAGAATAAACACCAAGACGTCAGTTCTTTCATGCTGATGAAAGAGGAGCCATCAGACGCAGCATACAAGCCAAAATCAAGCCAAAACCAAAATGGAGGTATCTCTCTAACCCTTTCAGATTACTTTTGTATTAACTTGATCTATTCTCTTGTAGATAAAATGGATTTGAGGTTAAATCCTTGTCAAGAGGGAGGGGATGATATGATCATGGATAGCACAAGGAGCTTGAAATGTGGAGAAGAGCTTGAACCTGATGGAAACAAGCTTGTAGCTGAGGAGGAGCTTGTAGCTGAGGAAGCAGCTCATGCTGGAGTTAAACTTGAGCCAAAATGGAAGAAGCATGATCCTAAACCTCCCTCGTTTTTGATCCAAGTATCAACAAATGGACAAGTGATTCATTTGCACTCTTTTTCCCTTGCCTTGGTTTTGTCCCAATGGGTTTTCCAAGGAAGGTTTTTAATGAGGCTTATGAATCACTTTCACATCATCCATTTGTTGATCAAAACCACATATTTTGACCCAAATGAATAGCCATCAAGTCCAATGCATTTTATGCCAATTATAAGCTCAAGAAGAGCCCAAAACAAGTGTCTAATTTGCTGGACAAGAGATGTGACGAAAATTGAAGAGTATGATGAGGACATCAAGTCATCATCAACCAAGGAGCACGGAACCAGAAGTCTTGAAGGGGAGAGCATGAAGCTGAAGAGAGCAAAGGAGAGCAGCGAGCTGAGTTCAAGTCAAATGAAGGCTAAGATCACACATCCTAGCTCAACAACCACTTGGAGATCATACTCAACTCATTCAAAGTCAGCAACGAAGAAGAATAAGTCAAAAAGGATCCCATATGAAGAAGTTATTGAAGATACAATGTGGCAGATCTTCAATGGACGCGAAGGAAACATACAATCACTCATCAAATCATTCCGTCCAAACCAAGATGAACCAAGATACAAGTATAATTTTTGTGGATTCTTAACTCATCAAAGGAAGCCTGAGAATTGGATTTGTGACCAAATTCGATTTGGTTTAGGAGTTATGGATTTTACAAATCAGCTTAACCGAAACCTTCCCGATTTGGATACAGGAGCACTTATTGAAGGATTCCGAGCAAACTAGACGGAATTAAGCTGTGAATCAACTTGTTCTGAAATCTTGACTCAACCAGGGAGCTCGTCCAATTTGATTCATTCAATTACCAATTTTGGTTTAAAAGTTATTCAACTTTTAAATCAGAGGATCCTCAGCTTGCCTTATTTGGAACCAAGAGCATTCAATACATTTACACTTGGTGGTATAAATCTCCAACGGCCATTTCCTCTTCTATTCTGAAATTTGAAGACTTATTCATTGCATCTAGATGTCCCAAGACATCAGACCTTCCTCCCCAAGCTTTCAAGATACAAGGAGCCTCCAACTTACTTTATTTGGCCGGATTTCGCATTAAAACTCCAACGGCTAGTTTTTCTTTTAATTATGTTATTTTGTTTCTTATTTTAGGATACTAAAAAAATTGTTTATGAGCCTATAAAAGCCCAGTTTTGTTTTCATTGTAAAATACCTTTCAATCAACCATTTAAGAAATATAAAGTTTGTTTTGCTTTTTATTCAAAGAGTGTCTTTGTTTAAATAGTTTGTCTTTAGTTTCATTTGAGAGATGTTAGAATTTGCGGAAATAGATTTAGAGAATTGAGAGAATTAGAGATTTAGAGAGAATAAGAGATTGAGAGAATATGAACTTGATAATTAAAATTATTCAAGATGATTTTACAAGTGTGAATTACATTGTTTAAATAGACTTTTAAATGTCTAAAACAAGAAAGAGACCGTTTGAATCAATGGTCAACTTGATTCAAACGTTTCGGACGGATAGGGACGGCCGGTCTCTATCAGGCTCGATCCGCGGGTCGAGGAGACGTCGCTGTTGTTCGGTTCCTCGATGCTTGGGACGCGGATCAGTACGGGTCAACGCGAGACGGAAAGTCAACGCGCGTCTTCACGTACTGATCTCGGACCTACTCGACCCGTGCATCGATGATGCACGTACTGCGGGTCGAGAGAGTCTCGATCATAACTCGAGATCAGTACATGACCCGAACCCGGTTGAGGATCCGCGCGTTTATCCGTTTACCCGGTACGCGACCCGACTTCTCCACTCGATGCCACTCGTCCCGCGGGTAGCTTTCCTCGATGCCAGCTTCGTCCTAATCCGCGGGTAGGTCTTCCCGATGCCGACTGACCCGCGGTTCTATCCTCTCGATGCCAAACTGACCCGCGGTTGGTTTCCTCGATGCCAAACCTTCCCGCGGGTCCGATACACACTTAACACCATTTTATTTCCCTTAGGTGATTTATTCACATGACCTTTATTTATTTTGGTCAATAAGAGATTCATTTGATTCTTTAGATTATAGGATTAGGATTGTTTGTGTGATTCAAACAAGTCTAGTTCTCCAAAGATTGAGAGAGTCAATCAACCCAAGGATTGAGAGAGTCAATCACCAATCATTCACCTCCATTTCGAATTCATTCCACCTTCTGCGAGTCTAAGCTTGGAATCGCTCGATCATCATATTGTTAAAGCATCGGTGTGATTCCGTGCTTACTTCATCTGGTATAAGAGCTTCAAAAGCTCCTACCATAAGGTTGTATCAATCCAACATTTATCTTTCATTTTTTTTTTTTTTTTTTTGCTTCATTTCACATAAACTGAAAAATCAGAAAAATTTGTTTCTTGCAATTTTATTTCTTTTTCTTCTGCACCCATAAAAGAAAATCAATATATATAAAAAAAATTAATTAGTTTGCTTTAGTTTGGTAGTTGTTTCCATATTTTTGTTTAAATTCGTTTTACAAAAGGAAAACCTATAAAAAAAATATTCATTTGATTTGTTTCCTTATAAATTGAATTTAAAAAAAAAAAAAAAAAAAACTATACAAGAAGTTTCCCATATTTGCTTAATTTTCATTTCCATATTTGTTGATTTAGACTTGATACGTCTTCTTCCTTTCTTTTGTGCGAAAGGAAGAAGGGCTGTTTTAGTGGTTCCATAGACCACGCCCACATAGGGCTGTTTTAGTGGTTCTTGACCATAAGAGGTAATTTTCTCTTTTGAGAATAATTGGAAGAACGAGTGGTTTGCTTGATCCACCGGTTTCCATTGTAAATTTCTTTTAGAGATAAACGGAAACAAGTGTAACCGAGAGAGTTGAGTTTAGAGAATGGAAGCTCAAGGCTTTTAGACAAGATTTGGGATTATCTTTTCTATATGTATGTTGAATCAAGCGCATAAAGAGAATGGAAATCTCGATATACCGATTTGATCCAACCGTTTTAAAGAAAATCCTCAAATCGGAAAGAGATTGAAATTAGAAGAATGTGAGAATGTTGCGGTCACAAGAGTCAAAACCGCTATGATACCATGTTAGAATTTGCGGAAATAGATTTAGAGAATTGAGAGAATTAGAGATTTAGAGAGAATAAGAGATTGAGAGAATATGAACTTGATAATTAAAATTATTCAAGATGATTTTACAAGTGTGAATTACATTGTTTAAATAGACTTTTAAATGTCTAAAACAAGAAAGAGACCGTTTGAATCAATGGTCAACTTGATTCAAACGTTTCGGACGGATAGGGACGGCCGGTCTCTATCAGGCTCGATCCGCGGGTCGAGGAGACGTCGCTGTTGTTCGGTTCCTCGATGCTTGGGACGCGGATCAGTACGGGTCAACGCGAGACGGAAAGTCAACGCGCGTCTTCACGTACTGATCTCGGACCTACTCGACCCGTGCATCGATGATGCACGTACTGCGGGTCGAGAGAGTCTCGATCATAACTCGAGATCAGTACATGACCCGAACCCGGTTGAGGATCCGCGCGTTTATCCGTTTACCCGGTACGCGACCCGACTTCTCCACTCGATGCCACTCGTCCCGCGGGTAGCTTTCCTCGATGCCAGCTTCGTCCTGATCCTCGGGTAGGTCTTCCCGATGCCGACTGACCCGCGGTTCTATCCTCTCGATGCCAAACTGACCCGCAGTTGGTTTCCTCGATGCCAAACCTTCCCGCGGGTCCGATACACACTTAACACCATTTTATTTCCCTTAGGTGATTTATTCACATGACCTTTATTTATTTTGGTCAATAAGAGATTCATTTGATTCTTTAGATTATAGGATTAGGATTGTTTGTGTGATTCAAACAAGTCTAGTTCTCCAAAGATTGAGAGAGTCAATCAACCCAAGGATTGAGAGAGTCAATCAACCCAAGGATTGAGAGAGTCAATCACCAATCATTCACCTCCATTTCGAATTCATTCCACCTTCTGCGAGTCTAAGCTTGGAATCGCTCGATCATCATATTGTTAAAGCATCGGTGTGATTCCGTGCTTACTTCATCTGGTATAAGAGCTTCAAAAGCTCCTACCATAAGGTTGTATCAATCCAACATTTATCTTTCATTTTTTTTTTTTTTTTTTTTGCTTCATTTCACATAAACTGAAAAATCAGAAAAATTTGTTTCTTGCAATTTTATTTCTTTTTCTTCTGCACCCATAAAAGAAAATCAATATATATAAAAAAAATTAATTAGTTTGCTTTAGTTTGGTAGTTGTTTCCATATTTTTGTTTAAATTCGTTTTACAAAAGGAAAACCTATAAAAAAAATATTCATTTGATTTGTTTCCTTATAAATTGAATTTAAAAAAAAAAAAAAAAAAAACTATACAAGAAGTTTCCCATATTTGCTTAATTTTCATTTCCATATTTGTTGATTTAGACTTGATACGTCTTCTTCCTTTCTTTTGTGCGAGACCGTTTGTCACAAAGAACAAGAGCATCAACAATGGCGTTTTTGATGGAGGTAGATAGTCCTTACTCCTCTGAGAGTGACTGGAACATATGCGATAACCAAGACTGGACCCAAGAAGATGATGCTTCTGAAGAGGCTGACTATGGAGCACCACCATGGCCTGGAGATAGCTATACAATCACTGAATCTGAAGATGAACCATGTGCAACTTGGAGCCAGCAGAGTAATAAGATTCTCCCAAAAATCGGCACTCTTAGGTTGGTAAAGAACTGGATAGTATGGAACTTAATCCGATGATGATGGATGAAAAAAAGAATGATCGAATGGTTTCCTTCAAGAGTTTGCGGAAAGAACTCTCAAACACCAAACTTGTTTCTCTCAAGGATATTACGCACCAAGAGATAAACAAGGATTTCTTAGATATGACACACTAAGAGATGATCCAAAATTCAGAGATTGTTGATAAAAAGTTGGATGATTTTACAAAGGAGATTACACCCTCTTAAATAGAAAAACAAAGCAACTAAATGATAGAAACATAGTGAATCACGTCCATGGTGCATGAGTGAGAGAAACTGTCTTGAAAACTCAATCTGTGGGCGGCAGTTTTGACACATTTTGGCAAATGAGTTGTATCTTTGTGATCCCTGGGCCTTTGCCTCTGATCTTTGGCTTGTTAGAACGCTAAGAGATCCAGTAACATTTTCCAAGTGGTCTCGCGTCGAGATTCGTCCTGAGTTGGGCTGGGCATCACGAGCTTTGGTTCTTTCGCGCAATAGGGCCTCAAGCAGGTCCATTGACTTGTAAAATTCATAACTTTCAAGTCTGATCTTCTTTTGATACGAAACCAATTTTCCCAGATTCTATGATGAATCAAGTGTCTAGAATAATTTGGTTTGTAGCTTGATTCCCTCGGGTTCGGTTGGAAATAATTATTGAATGCACGCATGTCCGGATCGGTAAGCTGGAAATCACCTGATTTGTAAATTGAATAACTTCTTCACCTAAACTCGGATTGGACTGATTCAACTTTGAGGAGTGCTCTAGTTGAGGTGAGAATGTATTCAAGGTGGTCGTTGGGATTGGCAAGTTGATGAAGGACTTCGTTGGTGCTGAACAAGGCTCATGGGTCTTTTCGGATGATTTCAGGATCATATCATCCTCTCTCTCTTCAAAAGGATTTGTCCTCAAATCCAATCCTTCTTCATACGGAGTCATGAATGTTTTGGCTGGACCAAAAATAGCTTCTTCTCTGACCCGCTTTTCTCCAAGCTGCTTATCTCCTTTAGTGCACTCCGAGATCATATCAGTAGGGAATATGGCTTCAACTTTTGGTTTTGAGTCTCTCCTCTTCTGCTCCTGCTGCAAAGCCTGAATATACTCAAGCATCAAGTCCTTTACTTTTTGCAGGTTGTCTTCATAACTTTTCTTTTGGTGATAACTGTTGGGCACAAAGTGTTTTCTCATAACTATCTTCATCTCAGCCCATGTCTTAATGAGTTGTTCACCATTTCGAATCCTTGAAGTCAACAACTGATTCCACCACATATTAGCATAGCCATAAAACTGAAAGGTTGCGAGATATACCTTCTTATACTCCAAATAATTTTTGCTATTAAAAAAGAGCTCACTCTTTTTCTCCCACTCTAGATATGCTTCTGGATCTTCCTCTCCATAGAAGGAAGGAATCTTCAACTTAATTTCACTCATGTTGTGCTAGAAATAAAACCAAACCTTAGAGTGTGCTCTGATACCAAATGATGAGATCCTCCCAAGGATTCGACACTCTAAGCTGGTGAAAGGATAATCCTTGTGATGAACAAGGTGGTGAAATGAGTGGCGCCACACAAGGTTGCGGAATACCTCATGATAAGCCAACTTGAATCCCTTAGATATGACACACTAAGACGAATTCAAGGCTGAAAATGAAATCACTCTCGACAAGACCCCCTGGATATGACGCACCAAGACGGATCATGTATTGATTAATGGATATGACACACCATTAACCAAACCAATGGATATTACACACCATTGACGAAAAATGAAAAACACTCTCAAAGATTCCAAAAATTATAATCAAAGACTTATTTTTATTAATGATTTTGGGTCTCTATATATAGAGAAATACAACTGATTTTCGTTCATAATAGCTTCCTAACATGCAGCACAACTTGGGAGTTAAAAATCAAACTCTCTTTTGCATGTAAGGGAGAGAAACACACTCTATTAAATGCTAATTTGTATCTAAACGAAAATCAGTCTTCCTTTGATAGTTTTGGGCTCAATCCACTTTGTTGGGCTTCTCTAATGGATCAAGATTCTAGAAAAATTGGATTCGCCGCTTAACTCATCCTGGTTCGGTCGGAAATTAACTTTGTTTCCATATTTTTGTTTAAATTCGTTTTACAAAAGGAAAACCTATAAAAAAAATATTCATTTGATTTGTTTCCTTATAAATTGAATTTAAAAAAAAAAAAAAAAAACTATACAAGAAGTTTCCCATATTTGCTTAATTTTCATTTCCATATTTGTTGATTTAGACTTGATACGTCTTCTTCCTTTCTTTTGTGCGAGACCGTTTGTCACAAAGAACAAGAGCATCAACAATGGCGTTTTTGATGGAGGTAGATAGTCCTTACTCCTCTGAGAGTGACTGGAACATATGCGATAACCAAGACTGGACCCAAGAAGATGATGCTTCTGAAGAGGCTGACTATGGAGCACCACCATGGCCTGGAGATAGCTATACAAGCACTGAATCTGAAGATGAACCATATGCAACTTGGAGCCAGCAGAGTAATAAGATTCTCCCAAAAATCGGCACTTTTAGGTTGGTAAAGAACTGGATAGTATGGAACTTAATCCGATGATGATGGATGAAAAAAAGAATGATCGAATGGTTTCCTTCAAGAGTTTGCGGAAAGAACTCTCAAACACCAAACTTGTTTCTCTCAAGGATATTACGCACCAAGAGATAAACAAGGATTTCTTAGATATGACACACTAAGAGATGATCCAAAATTCAGAGTTTGTTGATAAAAAGTTGGATGATTTTACAAAGGAGATTACACCCTCTTAAATAGAAAAACAAAGCAACTAAATGATAGAAACATAGTGAATCACGTCCATGGTGCATGAGTGAGAGAAACTGTCTTGAAAACTCAATCTGTGGGCGGCAGTTTTGACACATTTTGGCATATGAGTTGTATCTTTGTGATCCCTGGGCCTTTGCCTCTGATCTTGGGCTTGTTAGAACGCTAAGAGATCCAGTAACATTTTCCAAGTGGTCTCGCGTCGAGATTCGTCCTGAGTTGGGCTGGCCATCACGAGCTTTGGTTCTTTCGCGCAATAGGGCCTCAAGCAGGTCCATTGACTTGTAAAATTCATAACTTTCAAGTCTGATCTTCTTTTGATACGAAACCAATTTTCCCAAATTCTATGATGAATCAAGTGTCTAGAATAATTTGGTTTGTAGCTTGATTCCCTCGGGTTCGGTTGGAAATAATTATTGAATGCACGCATGTCCGGATCGGGTAAGCTGGAAATCACCTGATTTGTAAATTGAATAACTTCTTCACCTGAACTCGGATTGGACTGATTCAACTTTGAGGAGTGCTCTAGTTGAGGTGAGAATGTATTCAAGGTGGTCGTTGGGATTGGAAAGTTTATGAAGGACTTCGTTGGTGCTGAACAAGGCTCATGGGTCTTTTCGGATGATTTCAGGATCATATCATCCTCTCTCTCTTCAAAAGGATTTGTCCTCAAATCCAATCCTTCTTCATACGGAGTCATGAATGTTTTGGCTGGACCAAAAATAGCTTCTTCTCTGACCCGCTTTTCTCCAAGCTGCTTATCTCCTTTAGTGCACTCCGAGATCATATCAGTAGGGAATATGGCATCAACTTTTGGTTTTGAGTCTCTCCTCTTCTGCTCCTGCTGCAAAGCCTGAATATACTCAAGCATCAAGTCCTTTACTTTTTGCAGGTTGTCTTCATAACTTTTCTTTTGGTGATAATTGCTGGGCACAAAGTGTTTTCTCATAACTATCTTCATCTCGGCCCATGTCTTAATGAGTTGTTCACCATTTCGAATCCTTGAAGTCACCAACTGATTCCACCACATATTAGCATAGCCATAAAACTGAAAGGTTGCGAGATATACCTTCTTATACTCCAAATAATTTTTGCTATTAAAAAAGAGCTCACTCTTTTTCTCCCACTCTAGATATGCTTCTGGATCTTCCTCTCCATAGAAGGAAGGAATCTTCAACTTAATTTCACTCATGTTGTGCTAGAAATAAAACAAAACCTTAGAGTGTGCTCTGATACCACTTAATAAGATTCTCCCAAAAATCGGCACTTTTAGGTTGGTAAAGAACTGGATAGTATGGAACTTAATCCGATGATGATGGATGAAAAAAAGAATGATCGAATGGTTTCCTTCAAGAGTTTGCGGAAAGAACTCTCAAACACCAAACTTGTTTCTCTCAAGGATATTACGCACCAAGAGATAAACAAGGATTTCTTAGATATGACACACTAAGAGATGATCCAAAATTCAGAGTTTGTTGATAAAAAGTTGGATGATTTTACAAAGGAGATTACACCCTCTTAAATAGAAAAACAAAGCAACTAAATGATAGAAACATAGTGAATCACGTCCATGGTGCATGAGTGAGAGAAACTGTCTTGAAAACTCAATCTGTGGGCGGCAGTTTTGACACATTTTGGCATATGAGTTGTATCTTTGTGATCCCTGGGCCTTTGCCTCTGATCTTGGGCTTGTTAGAACGCTAAGAGATCCAGTAACATTTTCCAAGTGGTCTCGCGTCGAGATTCGTCCTGAGTTGGGCTGGGCATCACGAGCTTTGGTTCTTTCGCGCAATAGGGCCTCAAGCAGGTCCATTGACTTGTAAAATTCATAACTTTCAAGTCTGATCTTCTTTTGATACGAAACCAATTTTCCCAGATTCTATGATGAATCAAGTGTCTAGAATAATTTGCTTTGTAGCTTGATTCCCTCGGGTTCGGTTGGAAATAATTATTGAATGCACGCATGTCCGGATCGGGTAAGCTGGAAATCACCTGATTTGTAAATTGAATAACTTCTTCACCTGAACTCGGATTGGACTGATTCAACTTTGAGGAGTGCTCTAGTTGAGGTGAGAATGTATTCAAGGTGGTCGTTGGGATTGGAAAGTTGATGAAGGACTTCGTTGGTGCTGAACAAGGCTCCTGGGTCTTTTCGGATGATTTCAGGATCATATCACAGAGTTCATCTATATATGAACAAGATGAAGATACAAAAGAGGATTTATATGAGTATCACAACCCTTCCAAGCGAGAAGAGAAGTTCAACAATTGTGGATCAACTACATACCGAGTGCAAGCTCATTCAAGGCCGGCCAGTTTAAAGAATCGAATCAACAAGAGGAGAGGTTACATATCAAATTCTCTTGTCTTTTCAGGTTATAACAAGAACCCTGAAGCCTATTTCCAATGGGAGACCAACATGAAGCAGTGGTTGAGAACCAACAATATTCCCAAAGAAGAGAAGCTATCTTATGCTGTTCAAGCACTCACTGGAGATGCTTACAAATGGTGGTTAAGAGAGTGTACTCCAAGTTCCTACAACCAACCAGTACAAGATTGGGGAGATCTCAAGGCGAGAATGTATAGGGAGTTTGTGAAAAAGCATCGAACTCGCAATAACATCACAACAAAGCCTATGTATCAAACAACATCAAGGAGCGAGATGTATGCACGAGAACCAGTTCGTTATCAGAAGTTTGCTTATGGTCTTGACCCCAAAAAGGTATTTCCAAATCCCTTGTCAAAGCAACCAGAGGTTAAGCAAAAAATTCGAGTGAAGAAGATCCCACAAGAACAGATTTTAGCTCCTTTACTAGAACCGCAAGGCAAAGCACTTGAAGGTAATTCTTCTAGCTCTTTAATATCAAAAGAACCAACATGTTATAAATGTCATAAGAGAGGACATTTTGCTACAACTTGTCCATCTAGAAAATTGTTGAAGGATCATTTATCACCTGAATGATAGTTTATCTCATTCGGAACTTTTAGTTTCTAGTTCAAGACTCATACACTTGTCTTTGCCCAAGAGTTTTGATTCAGGAATAAGACAAGAAGATGGAAACGAGAGCAGAGGTGAAGAGTTACAAGAGCAAAAGAGTATAGCTCAAGCCTCTAGACTAATTGATGATTGCCCAAAAGATACTATAATCATTGATGAACTAAAGAAAGGCAACAATTGTATCGCACAAGCAATGAAAAAACAGACCGAGCTACAACTAGCTAATACCTTCGCTGTCAGTTTAAATATTTCCAGACCTATCTCTATAGTTATAAACTCAGATATAATGCACTTGCTCTTTGTAAGATTTAGAGAGATTAAGCGGAAGAATTAAAGAGATTAAGAAAGATTAAAGAGATTAAGAAAGATTAAGAAAGATTATAGAGAATATGAACTTGAAACATTTTTCCATTCAAGATAATCAGAATAGTGATGTTTACAATCCATAAATAGAAAGATACTAGGTTTGGTCAACATGACCGTTTGGGTAAAGGAGAAAATGACGACATAAAGTGACATCTTATCCACAGTACGGACGCGGCTTCACTCCCTCTTATCCTCCAGATGTCAAGCCGCATCATAAAGGAACAAGGCCGTACGTGGAGATATGAGGAATGGTGAGATTTGAGCTTACCAACGTATCGGACTCGTACTGCGTATCGGGTCCGTACGTCTGCGTTGGACGTCCTCGATCACTCGTTCCGCGGATCAGTACAAGACCCGATTACCCGATTGGGATCCGCGTGTTTATCCGTTAACCTGTTACGCGACCCGGATAAACGCGCGGACACTTCGCGTACTGATCCTTGACGCCAGTCGTCCCGCGGGTCAGTCTCTCGTCCTGATGCTCGATGCTATCCTGACCCGCAACCCGATCCTCGATACTCGATGCCACCATGTACTGCAGATCGATCTGACATCGACACGATCCTTCCTGTGGATCACTAAGTGTCCGATCCGCGGTTTATCCATCCGTATTATTTCACTTGGGTAAATTACCCAATATTATTTATTTCCCTAAGTAACAATTCAACACTTAGGTCAATACTCCCCCTCAAGTTAAACATAAATGATTTATGCTTAACTTGGAACACTCACAACCATCACCTCGTTAAAAACCTTAGTAAAGAAAACCACGTGGGACAAAACTTTACTAAGAGAAAAAGAGTGTGATGATTGCAAGCAAGAGGTCTTCTATGGATGGGTCAAATCCACAAGTCCAAGTTTGCCATAAAGATGATTGCAAACCTTGAGACTTGCGGCCTTGGTGAAGATATCCGCCAATTGGTCTTCGCTTCTTGTGTAGCACGGTAGAGTCCATCCTTGCTCAATCTTCTCATGGACCTTATGACAATCTATCTCAATGTGCTTTGTCCTCTCGTGAAACACGGAGTTTGTCGCTATGTGAATTGCGGCTTGATTATCACAATGCATGATCATTGGTTTATCCGTTTCAATACCCAAGTGTGCAAGAATCCCTTTAAGCCAAGAGAGCTCATTTGTCAACTTCTTCATTGCTCTATACTCGGCTTCCGCGCTTGAACAAGATACTTCCTTTTGCTTCTTAGTTCTCCAAGTGACCAAATTTTCACCGATGAATGTACAATAGCCGGTTGTTGATCTTCTATCACTTCGATCTCCGGCCCAATCCGCATCACAATATCCAACCACATCGGAGTTCTCATTTCTTCCCATCCAAACTCCTTGTCCCGGACTCCCTTTGAGATATCTAAGGATCCTCTCAACCATTTGCCAATGATATATCTTTGGCTCTTTCATATGTTGACTTACTTGGTTGACCGCGAAACATATATCCGGTCGTGTAAGCGTTAAGTAGATCAATTTCCCAACAAGTCTCCTATATTTCGAGGGATCCTCATACAACTCATCTTCTTGCTCCCTCTTTCGATCGGCCTTATATCCTTCCTCCAATGGTGTATTTGCCGGTTTACACGCAAGTTTCCCGGTTTCCTTTAACAAATCCAAAGTGTACTTCCTTTGGCTAATATGTAACCCATTCTTGAACCTACAAACTTCAATACCAAGGAAATACTTCAATTCCCCAAGATCCTTGATTTCAAAGACCGACTTGAGGAAGTCCTTCGTTTCTTCAATGACTTCTTTATTATCACCGGTGATAACCATATCATCGACATAGATCAATACTACTACCATTCCTTTTGGACCTTGTAGTGTAAATAGAGTATGATCCAACTCACACTTCTTAAAACCCCTATCCTTGAGAGTACTACTCAACTTCTTATACCAAGCTCTTGGGGATTGTTTAAGACCATATATGGCTTTTCTTAGCCTAAGAACTTTCTCGGGGGCAATGGATGTCTCAAGACCGGGAGGAGGCGTCATATACACTTCTTCTTCAAGATCTCCTTGTAGAAAAGCATTTTTAACATCCATTTGCCAAAGCTCCCAATCCAAGTTAACCGCCAAAGAAAACACAACCCTAACTGTATGAAGCTAAGCAATTGGGGCAAATGTATCCGTGTAATCATCTCCATAAGTTTGTGTAAATCCTCTAGCAACCAACCGAGCTTTATACCTCTCAAGATCACCATTGCTTAGATACTTAATCGTGAAGACCCATTTAGAAGTCACCGCTTTCTTTCCAAAGGGAAGATCCGTCTCATCCCAAGTATGGTTCTTGACCATTGCACCGACTTCGTCATCTACAGCTCCTACCCAATTCTCATCCTCCATGGCTTCCTCATAAGTCCTCGGAATTGTATGCTCATCAATCTTGGTGAGGAATGCCCGGTGAGAGGAAGGAAGAAGGGCGAGAGAACAAACCGCTTGAATCATATGAGCAATTGGTTGGTAGTTGTAGTATACTCTACTCTCTTTCCATTGAGAGGAATCTTTCCGTATCCTTGTACTTCTTCGAAGAGTCGGGATTGGGTCAACACTCTCTTCCTCTTGTTCCATCTCTTGACTATTATCCGGGTCCATCAACATTGTACCATCCTCTTGAGTTGATTCTTGTTCCAAAGGAGTGTCTTCTTGATCATTCCCCACGTCTTGAGCTTCGGGTATCTCTTGAGATGCTTGAGTCGGAGGCAACGTTACCACTTCTCCTTGAGTGTCTCTTGGCTCATGAGTTCCCAAGTTTTGAAGAAGGAATCTCAAGTTTGAGCCAAGGTCCGACGGAGTAGCCAAATCATCCAAATTCTCCTTATCAGCCTATTGACCTAAGTGCTGCATTGGTAGTTAGGGAAATAAATAAGATTGGGAAATAAAACGGATGGGCAAATCGTGGAACGGATCGGCATCGAGGAAACTAACCCGCGGATCAAACTGACATCGAGAAAGGCGATACGCGGGTCAGTCTAGCCTCGATGCCAATCCGCGGATCAGTTAAGTCCGAGACGCATGTACTGCGGGAAGGATCGGCCGAGGATCTCGTACCGCGGGAAGGATCAGCATCGAAGGAGAAGCCGGGTCAAGGTACCGGGTTATCGGTAAAACACGCGGATCCCACCCGGGTAAACGGGTCGCGTACGAGGAGCGTACCACGGGCAGGAATCTGGACGCATTTGTGGATCCGCGGTACGTACGGCGCCGAGTCTCGGTCACGCGGATCGGGCAAGTGACCGAATCACTTTTTCCCCTTATCCTTAAACGGTCATGTTGACCATTCTTACCTAGTATTTTCTATTTATAGGTTGTTCCAATCATTTGTAACCTTTACCTTGAAAAAATAATGGAAAAATGTTTTCAAGTTCTTAATCTCTTAATCTCTTCTATTCTCTCTTAATCTTTCCGCTTAAACACTCTAAATCTTACATGGTATCAGAGCCATTTCAATCTTGGTGACCTTACTTATCTCAAACTTTGTTTGGATTCATAACAATCTCAAAGTGTTAGGTTGAATCGGTATATTGAGATCCTTATTCTCTTTATGCGCTTAGCCTAACTTACATTCTAAGGTTGTTTGATATCTAAATCTATAAGTCTCTTGGTTCGTGTTGATTCTCTTAACTCTCGGTTCTAAATCCTTGAAAGTTTGAACCTTTCGGTTGGAGATTGGTTGTTTTTGGATAAAATTTAGGTTTTTGGTATAAATCTTGTTTGGTTGTGGTAAAGCTTTGATCTTGTGAAGAAATATCTTGGTGGTAACGGAACGTGAAGAAGAAAGATGAGTTCGATGGAAAATCCAAAAGCGTTGGTGGTTCCGGTGGTTTTGAAAGGGGAAAACTACTTGCTCTGGTCAAGGACGACAAAGACGGCTCTTTGTGGTCGAGGGTTGTGGAATCACATCGATCTTACCTTAAGGTCGATTGTTGAGGCACCGGCGAACGAAGATGGTGAAGCAGCCAAGGCAAGGGAAGCTAAGTGGTTTCAAGAGGATCAAACGGTCTTGGCGGTTCTTCAAAGTGGGATTGACTCCTCGATCCTTGAAGCTTATTCGTATTGTGAGACGGCGAATGAGCTTTGGGAAACATTGAAGAATGTGTATGGGAACGTCTCTAACTTGGCCCGAGTGTTTGAGGTTAAGAAAGCAATCAACAATCTTCATCAAGAGGATATGGAGTTTACCAAACACTTGGGAAAGTATAGATCTTTGTGGTCCGAACTAGAAATGTTGAGGCGTAGCTCGATCGATCCGGTGGTATTGAATGAAAGAAAGGAACAAGATAAAGTGTTCGGGTTGTTACTCACTTTGAATCCGGTGTTCAATGACCTTACTAAACATATTCTAAGGTCGGAGAGACTCCCAACTATGGAAGATGTGTGTGCTCAAATCCAAAGGGAGCAAGGATCTCAAGGACTCTTTGGTGGTAAGGGGGAGCTTCCGGTTGCTCATAAAGGTACTTACAATCGGTTTGAGAACCGTGGGAGCAAGGGAAGCTTCGGAAACAACCGGTCCGTTGGTGAGAAGAGGTGGTGCGATCATTGCAAAGAAAAGGGACACACTAAGGAGAAGTGTTGGGTTCTTCATCCTCATCTCAAGCCAACATGGTGGGTCGACTATCCGAGCAGCTCTAAGGCACATCTTGTCTCAACAAAAGGCGAACAACCGAAGAGTCAACCATCAACACCGATTAAAATGGGAGATGAGACGGTCCAAGGGGATTATGTGAGGAAATCCGACTTAGAGGCCCTCATAAAAGCCTTGAACGCTAACAGGGACTCCGGTAAAACTTTCTTTACTCGAACGCCTAGTAGTTCACTTATAGTTGATTCGGGAGCCTCACATCACATGATTAGTAACTTGAACATGCTTAAAAATGTGGAATCAATTAATGGTAATGTTGAAATTGCTAATGGTGATAATATACCTATAAAGGGAATTGGAACTTTGAACTTGTTTAATAAGGAATCTAAAGCATTTTATATGCCTACTTTTACGTCAAACTTGTTATCGGTTAAAAGAGCAACCAAAGATTTGAATTGTTATGCAATCTTTGGTCCTAATGATGTTCATTTTCAGGATATTAAGTCGGGAAAAATAATTGGAGAAGGTGGTACCAAGGATGATCTCTATGTTCTTGAAGACTTAAGATTATCTAGTTCTTGTTTTTTTAAATCTTGTTTAGGAGTTTCCAATAATGCGATTTGGCATGCTAGATTAGGTCATCCTCATTCTAGAGCTTTTGAAATAATGTTACCTAATGTTTACTTTGATCATTTGAGTTGTGAATCTTGCATCCTTGGTAAACATTGCAAATCGGTTTTTCCAAAATCTACTACCACTTATGATAATTGTTTTGACTTAGTTCATTCGGATGTGTGGACCTCCCCTTGCATTTCTAGAGATAATAACAAATACTTTGTCACCTTTATAGATGAGAAATCGAAATACACTTGGATTACACTTTTACCATCTAAAGATAGAGTATTTGAGGCATTTATGAATTTTGAAGCTTATATTGCTAACCAATACAATGCAAAGATCAAAATTTTTAGAACAGATAATGGAGGGGAGTATACTAGCAACCGGTTCACAGAACACCTCAAAAAGCAAGGCATATTCCATCAAACAAGTTGTCCCTACACCCCCCAACAAAATGGTGTAGCCGAACGGAAGAATCGTCATTTGATGGAAGTCTCTAGATCAATGATGTTTCATATGAATGTTCCAAGAAGATTTTGGGGAGATGCCGTAATGACGGCTTGCTATCTAATCAACCGAACACCAACCAAAATATTGGGAGATTATGCACCATTTGAGGTATTAAACAAAACTAAACCTTTTATTGAACATCTAAAGGTTTTTGGTTGTCTTTGTTTTGTGTTAGTACCCGGTGAGCTACGGAACAAGCTAGATGCCAAGAGCTTGAGATGCATCTTCCTTGGATACTCAACTACTCAAAAGGGCTATAAATGTTATGATCCGGTTTCAAGGAAGACGGTTGTATCAAGGGATGTGAAGTTTATTGAAGACAAAGGGTATTATGGTGTGGATACAAGGGAAAACTTGGATGACTTGGCTACTAAGTCGGACCTTGGCTCTAATCTACGGTTCCTTCTTCAAAACTTGGGAACTCATGAGCCAAGAGACAATATGGTTGAGACCGTCTCCCCAACATCTCCAAGCCAAGCCACTCAAGCCGTGCCTAGTGAATCGGTCGAGAATCAAGAAGTGGTTCAAGAGGAGGAACAAGTTCAAGATCATGCTCAAGGGGAATTGGAGGAAAACCAAAAACAAGAGGAAACTCAAGAAGGTCAAGCTCCGATCGACCCGGTGCTTAGAAGAAGTACTAGAATCAAGAAGAATCCCTCTCAATGGAAAGAGAGTAGAGTCTACTACAACTATCAAGCCGTTGCACATCCCATTCAAGCCGTGTGTTCTCTCGCCCTTCTTCCTTCCTCTCATCGTGCCTTTCTTACCAAGATAGATGAACATACCATCCCAAAGACTTATGATGAAGCCATGGAAGATGAAAGGTGGGTAGAGGCCGTAGATGATGAAGTGGGTGCTATGGTAAAGAATCACACATGGGATGAGGCGGATTTGCCATTTGGGAAGAGAGCCGTGACATCAAAATGGGTCTTCACGATCAAGTATCTAAGTAATGGTGATCTTGAACGGTATAAAGCTCGGTTGGTTGCTAGAGGATTCACACAAACTTATGGAGATGATTATACGGATACATTCGCCCCGGTTGCTAAGCTCCATACGGTTCGGGTTGTGTTTTCTTTGGCAGTTAACTTGGATTGGGAACTTTGGCAAATGGACGTTAAAAATGCTTTTCTACAAGGAGACCTTGAAGAAGAAGTCTATATGATGCCTCCTCCTGGACTTGAGACATCCATTGCTCCGGGAAAAGTTCTTCGGTTAAGGAAAGCTATCTATGGTCTCAAACAATCCCCACGAGCGTGGTACAAGAAGTTGAGTAGCACTCTTAAAGAAAGAGGGTTTAAGAAGTGTGAATTGGATCATACTCTATTTACTCTACAAGGTCCAAAGGGAATGGTTGTAGTATTGATCTATGTTGATGATATGGTAATTACCGGTGATGATAAAGAAGGAATTCAAGAAACGAAGGACTTTCTCAAGTCGGTATTTGAGATCAAGGATCTTGGGGAGTTGAAGTATTTCCTTGGTATTGAAGTTTGTAGGTTCAAGAATGGACTTCACATTAGTCAAAGGAAGTATGTGTTGGATTTGTTGAAAGAGACCGGGAACCTTGCGTGTAAACCGGCTAAGACTCCATTGGAGGAAGGATACAAGGCCGATAGAAAGGGGGAGCAAGAAGATGAGTTGTATGAGGATCCCTCGAGATATAGGCGGCTTGTTGGGAAATTGATCTATTTGACGCTTACAAGACCGGATATTTGCTTTGCGGTCAACCAAGTAAGCCAACATATGAAAGAGCCTAAGAGATATCATTGGAAAATGGTTGAGAGGATCCTTAGATATCTAAAGGAGAGTCCGGGACAAGGAATTTGGATGGGAAGGAATGAGAACTCTGATGTGGTTGGGTATTGTGATGCGGATTGGGCCGGAGATAGAAGTGATAGAAGATCAACAACCGGCTATTGTACGTTCATCGGAGGAAACTTGGTGACTTGGAGAACAAAGAAACAAAAGGAGGTTTCGTGTTCTAGTGCGGAAGCCGAGTATAGAGCAATGAGGAAGTTGACCAATGAGCTCACTTGGCTAAGAGGGATTCTTGCACACTTGGGGATCGAAGCTACAAAGCCAATGATCATGCATTGTGACAATCAAGCCGCCATTCATATAGCAACGAACTCGGTATTCCATGAGAGAACGAAGCACATTGAAATAGATTGTCACAAGGTAAGGGAAAAGATCGAGCAAGGATGGACTCTACCGTGTTACACTAGAAGCGAAGACCAACTAGCGGATATCTTCACCAAGGCCGCAAGTCTCAAGGTTTGCACTCATCTCTATGGCAAACTTGGACTTGTGGATTTGACCCATCCGTAGAAGACCTCTTGCTTGCAACCATTACACTCTTTTTCCCTTAGTGATGTTTTGTCCCACGTGGTTTTCTTTACTAAGGTTTTTAACGAGGTGATGGTTGTGAGCGTTCCAAGTTAAGCATAAAACCTTTATGTTTAACTTGAGGGGGAGTATTGACCTAAGTGCTGCATTGGTACTTAGGGAAATAAATAAGATTGGGAAATAAAACGGATGGGCAAATGGTGGAACGGATCGGCATCGAGGAAACTAACCCGCGGATCAAACTGACATCGAGAAAGGCGATACGCGGGTCAGTCTAGCCTCGATGCCAATCCGCGGATCAGTTAAGTCCGAGACGCATGTACTGCGGGAAGGATCGGCATCGAGGATCTCGTACCGCGGGAAGGATCAGCATCGAAGGAGAAGCCGGGTCAAGGTACCGGGTTATCGGTAAAACACGCGGATCCCACCCGGGTAAACGGGTCGCGTACGAGGAGCGTACCGCGGGCAGGAATCTGGACGCATTTGTGGATCCGCGGTACGTACGGCGCCGAGTCTCGGTCACGCGGATCGGGCAAGTGACCGAATCACTTTTTCCCCTTATCCTTAAACGGTCATGTTGACCATTCTTACCTAGTATTTTCTATTTATAGGTTGTTCCAATCATTTGTAACCTTTACCTTGAAAAAATAATGGAAAAATGTTTTCAAGTTCTTAATCTCTTAATCTCTTCTATTCTCTCTTAATCTTTCCGCTTAAACACTCTAAATCTTACACAGCCGACCCATAATACCCTCTATCTTCAAGAAACTTCACATCCTTTGACACAATCTTCTTTCTCGTAATCGGATCATAACACTTGTAGCCTTTTTGAGTCGTTGAGTATCCAAGGAATATACATCGTGTACTCTTTGCTTCTAGCTTGTTTCTAAGCTCACCTGGAACTTGTTGAACTGGATCCTTATTGAGTCTGAGCTTGTTATTGGGTCTGGATCAGTTGTTGGTTTCATCAAAGAAAGCCCAAGTCATTAGCCCATCTCATTAGTTGCTTGTTACTATTGAAGTTGTTGTGTTTAATATTTTCTTATTTTAATCTCTTTGTAATCCTTGTTCTGCTGTGTAATGAAAATATCTTCTTCTTCTTCTCTCTAGAAACTTCTCCCTTCTCTCTTGTTCTCACGTTTCTGGTTTGTTCTTGATCAAGATCAATCTATTTTCTTCTAAATCTCACATGGTATCAGAGCTAAGTTCCTGAAGATTCTGTTCAAGCAATCTTTCTGTTCTGGTTCTGTTTGTTTGTCTTCTTTTTCAAGCAATCATCTATGGAAAATCAGAAGCAAATCACTCTACCTGTTGTTCTCAAAGGAGAGAACTATTTGTTGTGGTCAAGAACCACTCGTACTGCCCTGAGAAGCCGTGGGTTATATTGATTCTTATTGATTCTTATTGATTCTTAGTGTTTCTTATTGGGTATGGATTATTTGTAATCTTTAGTTGTAAGCCCAAGTAATTTGGTTTAATAAGCCCAAGTCATTTGTAATCTTTATTTAAAACTCTTTGTAATCTTTTATTGAAATGTAATGAAAATATCTTCATCTTCTCCATCTCTCTAGAAACTTCTCCATTCTCTCTTGATCTCACGTTCTGATTGTGTTTGTTTTTGAGCAAGATCAATCTTTATCTTCAGAATCTGACATGGTATCAGAGCAAAGTTCCTGAGGATCCAGTTGAATTCGTGATCGTGATCTCTCTGTTCTTGGTCTGTTTTGTTCTTCTTCTCAAGAAATCATCTATGGAGAATCAGAAACAAATTACTCTACCTGTTGTTCTCAAAGGAGAGAACTATTTGTTGTGGTCAAGAACCACTCGAACTGCCCTGAGAAGTCTTGGGTTGTGGGGGCATGTTGATGACTCTCCAAAGGTGTCCACGACTAGTGAAGAAGGTGTGGAATCTTCAAGTGATTCTGCAAGTGAAGTAGCCGGAGCTGAGAAGGAGGATCCCAAGTGGATTCAAGAGGATCAGCTAGTTCTAGCGATTCTTCAAAGCTCTTTGGAGCCATCTATCCTTGCAGCTTACTCTTATGCTGAAACTGCAAAGGAGTTGTGGGACACTCTCTTAGTTGTCTATGGTAATACCTCAAATCTGAGTCGAATTTTTGAGGTGAAAAAGGCCTTGAATGATTTTCAACAAGAAGGAAAGCCATTCAAGAGCTTATTTGGTGAATTTAGAAACTTGTGGGCTGAGCTGGATACTCTAAGGCCACCCACCACAGATTTGAGTGTGGGGAAGGAGAGGAGAGAGCAGGATCAAGTGTTTGGTCTACTTCTTACTCTTGATAAGTCATACTCAGGATTGATTCATCATATCTTAAGGTATGAGAAGCTGCCAACCTTAAATGAAGTGTGTATGATGATTAAAAGGAGGAAGGATCAAAAGGTCTCTTTCAAGGGACAAGTGAGGCTGCGTATATAAGCCAAGGAGTTTATCAACAAGTAGAGAAGAGACCTAGCTGGGTGTGTGAACACTGCAAGAAAGCAGGTCATACTAAGGAGAAGTGCTGGGTCCTTCATCCACAGTTGAGATTGTGTGAACATTGCAAGAAAGCAGGTCATACCAAGGAGAAGTGCTGGGTTCTTCATCCACATTTGAAAGAGAAAACCTCAGGTCAAACATCTAGAGGGCGTGCAGGAGTTGCTAATGCGAGTTGTGATGATGTGGTGAGGAAATCAGACCTTGATGCTCTTATCAAGAGCATCACCAAACTGACTGAATCTGGTAAGAGTTTTCTTTCCTCTAAACTTCCTAAACCCATTATAGTAGACTCTGGTGCCTCTCATCATATGATTAGTGATCCAGAGCTTCTTACAAATGTTAAACCTCATAGGGAAAAGTAACTATAGCAAATGGGGAGGATGTGTTGATTAGAGGAATTGGAAACTTAGAGCTGTTTAACAAGAATACCAATGCTCTATATATCCCTGAGTTTGCTTCTAACTTGTTATCAGTTCAGAAAGCTACTAAGGATCTTGATTGTTTGGCTGTGTTTAGTCCTGATAATGTATGGTTTCAGGATAACAAGTCGGGGAAGAACTTTGGATCAGGTTGTGTACAGGATGGTCTCTATGTTTTGGATGTTTTGGATAAGCAATCAGTCGGAATAGCTCACTCAGCAATGAGCACTAGTAGTATCAGTTCTATTTGGCATGCACGCTTGGGACATCCTCACTTGAAGGTTCTAAAGCTTGCTTTGCCAAATCTGAATCTTATGGATCACGGATGTGAAGCTTGTATCTTAGGGAAGCATTGTAGAACTGTTTATCAAGACTCATCTACTGTTTATAATGAGTGCTTTGATCTAGTTCACTCTGATGTATGGACAGCTCCTTGTACTTCTAAAGATCAATATAAGTATTTTGTCTCCTTTATAGACGAGAAATCTAAGTACACATGGGTTACTTTGATGTCATCAAAGAGTAATGTTTTAGAAGCATTCTCTAAGTTCTACAACTATGTGATGACTCAGTTTGGAGTTAAGATTAAAACTCTAAGAAGTGATAATGGTGGTGAGTACATAAACAGCAAGTTTAAGGAGTTTGTGAGCAACCAGGGCATTGTTCATCAAACATCCTGTGCTTATACTCCTCAGCAGAATGGAGTGGCAGAAAGGAAAAATAGACATCTAATGGAGGTTGCAAGAACTATGATGTTTGAGAGGAATGTTCCTAAAAGGTTTTGGGGGGGATGCAGTGATGACTGCTTGTTATCTCATTAACAGGCTACCCACCAAGAACCTTGAGAATGCATCTCCATATGAGATTTTGCATAAGGCAAAACCTGTATATATCCCTGAGTTTGCCTCAAACTTGTTATCAGTTCAGAAAGCTACTAAGGATCTTGATTGTTTGGCTGTGTTTAGTCCTGATAATGTATGGTTTCAGGATAACAAGTCGGGGAAGACCTTTGGATCAGGTGGTGTACAGGATGGTCTCTATGTATTGGATGGTTTGGATAAGCAATCAGTCGGAATAGCTCACTCAGCAATGAGCACTAGTAGTACCAGTTCTATTTGGCATGCACGCTTGGGACATCCTCACTTGAAGGTTCTAAAGCTTGCTTTGCTAAATCTGAATCTTATGGGTCACAGATGTGAAGCTTGTATCTGTTGAGCCTAGTGATGTGATGAGGATCAGCCTACTGGACCAAGGAGAAGATAATGTGAAGCACTCGGATAAGTGCACTAACAACAACTTCATAGCTAAGTTATCTACAAGTGGCTAAAGGAGATATTTGTTAGATATTTGTGATTAGTTGTTTGATCATATTTCTTAGATATTTGTTATAGAATTGGATATATAAGCACTTGTAAAGATCTGAAATAAAGAAAAGAAGAGAAAAAATTCAGAAATCTCTCTATCTCTCTAAACCATCAAACATCAACCTTTCTCCTCTCTCTCTCTCTGTTTTGGACGTGAGTTTTAGGAGAAGATTAGGAGAGTTTGATTCAAATTACGACATGGTATCAGAGCAGGTTTAGATCTTAAAGTTCTGAAGTTCATAATTCCGGCGTGATTACTACGGTGTATTTTCTCTTGAAGCATGGATACTAACCAGAAGAACGTTGTTATTCCGGTGGTACTCAAAGGAACAAATTACTTGTTGTGGTCCAGGACCACCAAGACAGCTCTAAGGAGTCGTGAACTATGGGGATATGTAGACCCTCAAGTGGAGTCCATTGACAAAGGAGTAGCTGTGGAAGAAGGAAGCAAGACGGAACAGGAAGATCAGTTTGTGTTAGCTGCTCTTCAAAGTTCTCTTGAGCCAGCAATACTTGCAGCCTACTCGTATGCTGAGACCGCTGGAGAACTATGGAAGACTCTGTTAGGGGTCTATGGGAACATGTCAAATGTTTCTAGGATTTTTGAAGTGAAGAAAACATTGAATGAAATCCAACAAGGGGATAGAGCATTCAAGGATCTCTTTGGAGAATATAGAGGACTGTGGGCTGAGCTGGAACTCCTTAGGCCACAAACTACAGAGGCAAAGGAGCTAAGTGAGAGGCGTGACCAAGACCTGGTTTTCGGACTTCTACTCAGTCTCAACGGATCCTTCAAGGATTTCATCCATCACATCTTGAGGTTTGACAAACTCCCTAGCTTTACTGAAGTGTGTATGCAGATTCAAAGGGAAGAAGGCTCAAGGGGCTTGTTTTGTCAACCAAAAGAAGTGGCTCAGTTTGGAAGCCCTCCGTGGGAAGATACTAGGAATTTTGTGGGATCAGCCGCTGTGGCGGCTGGAGAAGAAGTAGGGAAGAAGTATAACTTGGAGGAGTTGATTAGGAGTCTCTCCGAATTTGCCAAGTCTGGTAAGACTCTCTCTGATTGGGGTAAGAGTTTATTTGCTGGAAAAACATATGGGGGATTAATTGTGGATTCAGGAGCATCCCATCATATGATTAAGGATATTGGATTTCTTAGGAATGTTAAGGAACATCCTGGTAGTGTAGTGATTGCTGATGGAAGAACAGTCCCAATAGAGGGTATTGGTGACTTAGAGTTGTTTAAGAAGAAAACTAAGGCCTTATACATGCCCAGTTTTGCTTCTAACTTGCTATCTGTTCAGAAGACAACAAAGGATTTGGATTGTTTGGCTGTGTTTGGGTCTGATTTTGTTGAATTTCAGGACAATAAGTCAAAGCAAGTGATAGGAGAAGGGAAGGTGGAGGAAGGTGCGTATGTACTAAAGGAAGGAAATGGTGCTGCTAAGTTTTTGTCTACCCATGAAGGGGGTGAAAAGAAGTTTTTGGCAGTGAATGCGGTTGGAGAAAGCTCAATATGGCATGCTCGCCTTGGTCATCCTAGTTCCAAGGTCCTCCAGTTGGTCTTACCCAACCTTATCCAAAAGGATGGAGTGTGTGAATCATGTATTATGGGAAAGCACAGTAGACAGCCTTTTGATGACTCATCGACGGTTTATGATGAAGTCTTTGCTCTTGTGCATTCTGATGTATGGACAGCACCATGTTTCTCCAAAGATCAATATAAGTACTTCGTTACTTTTATTGATGAAATATCCAAGTATACATGGGTGACTCTTCTGAGTACAAAGAGCCAAGTTTATGAATCATTTCTCAAGTTCCATTCCTATGTTGCTACACAATTTGGAGCGAAGATAAAGATTTTGAGAAGTGATAATGGAGGAGAATACATCAGTGGACAATTTAAAAAACTACTCAGTAAGCATGGAATTGTTCATCAAACTACTTGCCCTTATACTCCTCAGCAGAATGGGGACTCTGAGAGGAAGAACAGACACATAATGGAGGTAGCAAGGACAATTATGTTTGAAAGGGGAGTTCCAAAACGTTTTTGGGGAGATGCTGTAATGACAGCAGTCTACTTGATTAATAGACTGCCCACGAACAACTTGAAAGGGAAGTCTCCATACGAGGTACTGCACAAGGAGAAACCAAGCATTGATCAGTTGAGAGTGTTTGGATGCAAGTGCTTTGTCTTTCGACCTGAGGGGCAAAGAAGCAAGCTGGAAGCAAGAAGTGTTAAGTGTGTATTCGTGGGATATTCTCAAACTCAGAAAGGATACAGATGTTATTCTCCTGAGGAAAGGAGAGAATATGTATCAAGAGATGTGAAGTTTGAAGAACAAAGTGGGTACTTTGATGAGAAAGATCAGAATGGTTTAAAGGAAGTTTGGTTTCCTGGAATGGATAGGGCTCCAGACCTAGAAGTACCCATAGTAAGAGTTGATCATCAAAGGAGTGAATCAGAATCTTCAACATCTGACACACCGACACATGACTCGACCTCCACACCGAGTCATCACACCGAGTCTTCTCAGGATTTTAGCTCAGGGGGAGAAAATGAACCAAGTGTGAGTGAGCCGGTTCACTCAACTGACGAAGAGAGTATTGATGAGGAAACTCATGTAGAAGTGTCATCACCAAAACAACTGCCTCTGAGAAGAAGTCAGAGACAAAGGTATTCTCCTAGTCATTGGAAACAAAATAGAGTGTATTTCAATAATATAGCTGCTGATCATCAAGGGCAAACGGATTCAAAGTTGGAAAAGATTCCCATTGTGGCAAAGAATTGTTCTGAGCGTACGGAGTGGGTTAATCCCATTCTTATTGGCGACAACAATGATTTGTCACAAAGGGAGAATCATGTATCTACACATGCCGAGGACATCACAGTAAGCTATCCTATTGAAGCATTCTGCACAATGGCTAATCTGCCCCATAGAAACAGAGTATATCTTGGGAAGATAGGAAAAGAAAGAATACCTGTCTCTTATGAAGAAGCTTGCAGTAGTAAGGTATGGGTTGAAGCTATTGAAGAAGAGATGAGATCAATGAAGGAAAACAATACTTGGGATATGATGAGACTGCCTAAAGGGAAGAAACCAGTTGGTTGCCGTTGGGTGTTCACCATCAAGTATAAAAGTTCAGGAGAGATTGAGAGGTATAAAGCTAGACTGGTTGCAAAAGGGTACACTCAAGTCTATGGAGAAGATTATACCGAGACATTTGCACCAGTAGCTAAGCTACATTCAGTAAGAATTCTTCTTTCTATTGCTGTCAATTCGTCATGGGATCTTTGGCAGATGGACGTGAAGAATGCATTCTTACAAGGAGAATTAGAAGAAGAGGTGTATATGGCACCTCCTCCAGGATATGGTCATGAGGCTGGAAACGTGTGTAGATTGAGAAAAGCAATCTATGGATTGAAACAATCTCCTCGAGCGTGGTACCATAAGCTGAGCACTTGTTTATGTGAGAAAGGATTCAAAATGTCAGAAGCTGATCATACTCTATTCACACGAAAAGGATCTAAAGGTATTGTAGCTGTGTTAATCTATGTGGATGATCTCATTATAACAGGAGATGATGTTGAGGGAGTGAGTCTCCTAAAGAAAAATCTGAAAGAGGCATTTGATATCAAAGACTTGGGTGAGCTGAAGTACTTTCTGGGGATTGAGATGACAAGATTTGAAGATGGTCTATTTATATCTCAAAGGAAGTATGTGCTTGATCTTCTAACAGAAACTGGAAAATTAGGCTCAAGACCAGCTAAAACGCCAATTGAAGAAGGATATCAAGACTATGGTGAGGGGGAGTTATTTGAAGATGTCAAGCAATATCAAAGGCTTGTTGGGAAACTCATCTACCTCACCATCACTCGGCCAGACTTGTGTTTTGCGGTAAACCAAGTGAGTCAACACATGAAACAACCTTCTGTCCATCATTGGAATATGGTAGAAAGGATTCTGAGGTATCTGAAAGGGAATCCGGGAAAAGGAGTGTGGATGGAGAAAAGCAATGACACAAGTATCATAGGATATTGTGATGCAGACTGGGCTGGGAACAAAAAGGATCGAAAATCCACTACTGGTTTCTGTACTTTTGTAGGTGGAAACCTGGTTACATAGAGGAGCAAAAAGCAAAAGGTAGTATCTCTATCAAGTGTTGAGGCTGAATATAGAGCTATGAGAGATGTAACCAAGGAGTTAGTGTGGATAAAGTATCTTCTGCATGATTTGGGGATTCAAGGGAAGGAGCCAATGTCATTATATTGTGAAAATCAGGCTGCCTTGCACATTGCATCAAATCCAGTATTTCATGAAAGAACGAAGCATGTGGAGATAGATTGCCATTTTGTTAGAGAGAAAATACAAGATGGGACTATCAGCACAAGGTTTGTGAGAAGTGAAGATCAAGTAGCTGATATCTTCACCAAGGCAACAACATCTCTAGTAGGGGATTACATTCAAAGCAAGATCGGTTTATTGGATCTCCACCAACCAATCTTGAGGGGGAGTGTTGAGCCTAGTGATGTGATGAGGATCAGCCTACTGGACCAAGGAGAAGATAATGTGAAGCACTCGGATAAGTGCACTAGGTCATCAGACCGAGCTAGCACACACGGATTGTGTGCCTCAGGTTCAGAGAAGAAGAAAATTCAAGGACCTAAGCTAAGTTTGAGTCAATGGTTAGAAGTCTTCAAGGCAAAGTCTTCTCAAGTGACTAACAACAACTTCATAGCTAAGTTATCTACAAGTGGCTAAAGGAGATATTTGTTAGATATTTGTGATTAGTTGTTTAATCATATTTCTTAGATATTTGTTATAGAATTGGATATATAAGCACTTGTAAAGATCTGAAATAAAGAAAAGAAGAGAAAAAATTCAGAAATCTCTCTATCTCTCTAAACCATCAAACATCAACCTTTCTCCTCTCTCTCTCTCTCTGTTTTGGACGTGAGTTTTAGGAGAAGATTAGGAGAGTTTGATTCAAATTACGACAGTATCTTAGGGAAGCATTGTAGAACTGTTTATCAAGACTCATCTACTGTGTATAATGAGTGCTTTGATCTAGTTCACTCTGATGTATGGACAGCTCCATGTACTTCTAAAGATCAATATAAGTATTTTGTCTCCTTCATAGACGAGAAATCTAAGTACACATGGGTTACTTTGATGTCATCAAAGAGTAATGTTTTAGAAGCATTCTCTAAGTTCTACAACTATGTGATGACTCAGTTTGGAGTTAAGATTAAAACTCTAAGAAGTCATAATGGTGGTGAGTACATAAACAGCAAGTTTAAGGAGTTTGTGAGCAACCATGGCATTGTTCATCAAACATCCTGTGCTTATACTCCTCAGCAGAATGGAGTAGCAGAAAGGAAAAATAGACATCTAATGGAGGTTGCAAGATTCATGATGTGTGAGAGGAATGTTCCTAAAAGGTTTTGGGGGGATGCAGTGATGACTGCTTGTTATCTCATTAACAGGCTACCCACCAAGAACCTTGAGAATGCATCTCCATATGAGATTTTGCATAAGGCAAAACCTGTCATTGATCACTTGAGAGTGTTTGGTTGTGTGTGTTACGTATTTGTACCAGAAGCTCAAAGGAACAAGTTGGAGCCTCAGAGTATCAAGTGTATGTTTATTGGGTACTCACCTACTCAAAAGGGTTACAAATGCTATGATGTTGACACCAAGAGAACGTATATATCCAGGGAAGTCAAGTTTGATGAAGAGAAGGGATACTTTGGTAATGAAAATTGGGATGAGCTTAAAGATCTTGCTTCTTCCAACGACAGAGCCACTATCTTGAAGCATATACTTGATGGTCTTACTACTCTAGCTGGTCCACCAATGCCACCAACTAATAGTGCAGAGAGACATCAAGAAGCTCCAATTGTTGATGAGGGTGGTGAAACAAGATCAGATGATAGTAGCACCAAAAGTGAAGGTGAAGCTGGTAGTCAAGATCATTCAAGAGCTTCTTCAGAAGAAGTGGATTCACCAATGGACAGTGAAGAAGGGGAATCTCACTTAGATGATGTTGTTTCATATTCTCTAGAAGATGTGGTGGCTGAAGAAGTTGAAGAGAAAGAAACAGGAGAGACTGAGGTTGTTCAGCCTCTAAGAAGAAGTGAGAGGTTGAAGTCTGGGCCTGAGAACTGGAAGAACACAAGAGTTTACTACAACAATGAGGCTGTTGCTTATCCTATACAAGCAGTGTGTTCTCTTGCCTTCTTGCCATCTGATTATCAAGCCTTTCTGGCCAAGGTTGAGCAGAACCAGATTCCTAGAAGTTATGAGGAGGCAAAGGATAAAAAGGAGTGGGTTGATGCTATTAGTGATGAAAGAAGTGCTATGGAGCGCAATCATACATGGGATGTGGAGGTGCTCCCAGAAGGAAAGAGAGCGGTGAGTTCTAGATGGGTATTCACTATCAAGTACAAGAGTGATGGGGAGATAGAGAGGTACAAAGCTCGCCTAGTAGCAAGAGGATTTACTCAAACTTATGGTGAGGATTTCACTGATATGTTTGCTCCAGTAGCTAAACTTCATACAGTGAGAGTGGTCCTCTCATTTGCTACAAATCTCTCGTGGGATCTATGGCAAATGGATGTGAAGAATGCGTTTCTTCAAGGGGAACTCAAAGAAGAGGTATATATGATTCCTCCACCTGGTCTTGATGATATTGTTGAATCTGGAAAGGTTCTAAGGCTGAGAAAAGCAATATATGGTCTGAAATAGTCGCCAAGGGCTTGGTATCACAAGTTGAGTTCTACTCTCATACAGTATGGGTTTAAGAAATCTCACTCTGATCATACTTTGTTTACTCTGCGAAGCTCTAGAGGGATTGTTGTGGTACTAGTCTATGTGGATGATATCATCATTTCAGGTGATGACAAGGAAGGTATTCAAAACACCAAAGCCTTTCTTAAATCTGCCTTTGAGATTAAGGATCTTGGAGAGATGAAATACTTCCTAGGGATTGAAGTTTGTAGATTACCAGAGGGCCTCTTCTTATCTCAAAGAAAGTATACTCTTGATCTTTTGAGAGAAACTGGTAAGCTTGGAGCGAAACCAGCTAAGACTCCACTTGAAGATGGCTACAAGGTTAACCGAAAGGGGGAGAAAGCTGATGAGAGTTTCAAGGATGTTGGTTTGTATAGAAGAACTGTCGGGAGGCTGATGTATCTCACCCTTACAAGACCAGATCTCTGTTTTGCCTTGAATCAAGTGTGTCAACATATGCAGGCTCCAACAGTGTATCATTGGAGTATGGTGGAGCGAATTTTGAGATATCTTAAAGGGACACCTGGTCAAGGTATTTGGATGGGAAAGAATGATAATACAGAGATTGTAGGTTACTGTGATGCTGATTGGGCTGGTGATAGAACAGATAGAAAGTCTACCACTGGTTATTGCACTTTCATTGGAGGAAATTTGTTTACTTGGAAGACAAAGAAGCAGAAAGTGGTCTCGTGTTCAAGTGCAGAAGCGGAGTATAGAGCTATGAGGAAGCTTACGAATGAACTGACTTGGCTCAAAGCTCTTCTCAAAGACCTTGGGATTGAACAATCTGGTCCGATTACTATGCATTGTGATAATCAGTCAGCTATACATATTGCCAACAATTCTGTGTTTCATGAGAGGACCAAAAACATGTGGAGATCGATTGTCACAAGGTTCGTGAAAAGATTGAAGATGGTACTATATTACCTTGCTACACAAGAAGTGAGGATCAGTTGGCAGATATCTTCACCAAGGCGGCAACTCTCAAGGTTTGCAACTCTATCTATGGCAGACTTGGTCTCGTGAATCTTACTCGGCCTAACTCATGAACATCATACTCTTTTTCCTTGACATAGTTTTCTCCCAAGTGGTTTTTCTATGTTAAGGTTTTAATGAGGTGATGCTTCATGAGTTTCCAAACTTAGCCATCTGATCTGTTGGCTAAGTTTGAGGGGGAGTATTGATTCTTATTGATTCTTATTGATTCTTTGTGTTTCTTATTGGGTATGGATTATTTGTAATCTTTAGTTGTAAGCCCAAGTAATTTGGTTTAATAAGCCCAAGTCATTTGTAATCTTTATTTAAAACTCTTTGTAATCTTTTATTGAAATGTAATGAAAATATCTTCATCTTCTCCATCTCTCTAGAAACTTCTCCATTCTCTCTTGATCTCACGTTCTGATTGTGTTTGTTCTTGAGCAAGATCAATCTTTATCTTCAGAATCTGACAGGTTATGGGAGCACGTGGATGACTCTCTGGTGGTACCTACAGACAAAGGAGAAGCTGTAACGGTTGAGGAAACTACAGAGACTTCTGGAACCAGCACCGAAGATCCAAAGGTTACTCCTCACAAAGCCGTATCCAGCAAAGAGGATCCAAAGTGGATTCAAGAGGATCAGCTGGTCCTAGCGATTTTTCAGAGCTCCTTGGAGCCATCTATCCTTGCAGCTTACTCTTATGCTGAGACTGCAAAGGAGTTGTGGGACACTCTCTTAGGTGTATATGGTAATACATCGAATCTGAGTCGAATTTTTGAGGTGAAAAAGGCCTTGAATGAACTTCAACAAGAAGGAAAGCCATTCAAGAGCTTATTTGGTGAATTTAGAAACTTGTGGGCTGAGTTGGAGACTCTAAGGCCACCCACCACAGATTTGAGTGTGGTGAGGGAGAGGAGAGAGCAGGATCAGGTGTTTGGTCTACTCCTTACTCTCGATAAATCATACTCAGGATTGATTCATCATATCTTGAGGTATGAAAAGCTGCCAACCTTAAATGAAGTGTGTATGATGATTCAAAAGGAGGAAGGGTAAAAAGGTCTCTTTCAAGGGACAAGTGAGGCTGCGTATATAAGCCAAGGAGTTTATCAACAAGTAGAGAAGAGACCTAGCTGGGTGTGTGAACACTGCAAGAAAGCAGGTCATACTAAGGAGAAGTGTTGGATTCTCCATCCTCAGTTGAGATCGTGTGAACATTGCAAGAAAGCAGGTCATACCAAGGAGACGTGTTGGGTCCTTCATCCACATTTGAAAGAGAAAACCTCAGGTTAAACATCTAGAGGGCGTGCAGGAGTTGCTAATGCGAGTTGTGATGATGTGGTGAGGAAATCAGACCTTGATGCTCTTATCCAAAGCATCACCAAACTGACTGAATCTGGTAAGAGTTTTCTTTCCTCTAAACTTCCTAAACCCATTGTAGTAGATTCTGGTGCCTCTCATCACATGATTAGTGATCCAGAGCTTCTTACAAATGTTAAACCTCATCGTGGAAAAGTAACTATAGCAAATGGGGAGGATGTGTTGATTAGAGGAATTGGAAACTTAGAGCTGTTTAACAAGAATACTAATGCTCTGTATATCCCTGAGTTTGCCTCAAACTTGTTATCAGTTCAGAAAGCTACTAAGGATCTTGATTGTTTGGCTGTGTTTAGTCCTGATAATGTATGGCTTCAGGATAACAAGTCGGGGAAGACCTTTGGATCAGGTGGTGTACAGGATGGTCTCTATGTATTAGATGTTTTGGATAAGCAATCAGTCGGAATAACTCACTATTAGAGAGGAAGCATGAAGAAAGAGGGCGAGGCCGAGGCAAGAGAAGAGAAGCCGAGGACCGAAGCTCAAGAAGATCAAGACCTTGATTATGTTTCCCTAAGATCATTGAGTTGGTACTCTTTTTCCTTAGTAGAGTTTTATCCCAATGGGTTTTATCTACTAAGGTTTTAATGAGGCCTCTCCTTGTATCTCCAAGTCCACACTTCACTTTGTTGTGTTTGGACTTGAGGGGGAGTGTGAATCAAGGAGAGTACTTAAGGAATTAATCTATCCTTAAGTTACTAATGGGAGAGGCGGCCTAAGGTGGTCCGGTGATAATAAAGTAAGGCCGGATGAAGATTAGTCAAGGCTGCATGTCCCGATACGAGGAACACATGAAGGAAGACCCGCGGGAAGGAAGTTGTTCGTAAAGGAAGACCCGCGGGAAGCTCTCGACCTGCAGAACGGATGTTAGAGATGCAGGACGGTACAGTGCTCGACCCGCGGAACAGATTGGCATCGAGGAAGCTCGATCCGCGGTACGAAGCAAGACGCGGGAAGCAACGCGCGGATCAGTTTGAACGTGGTCCCGCGGTTTGAAAAGAAAAGGACCACTTGAGGATAAGGTTTTGCTTTATCAAATGAAGACAAGAATTGCTTTATGAATCTGATCCAAAACCTTATCCTCTCCTCTCCTTTTACAACGTTCACATTTCTTCTTTTTCTATATATATGTGTTTTCCCTCATTTGTAAACTTTAACTTGTTCTTCATAATAAAATCAGATTACAAGTTCATATATTCAAGATGTAGAGATTAGGAGTTAATTGTGTTTAGGGTGAGATTCATTTGAATCAAACCCACTTATGTTTATTCTTTCATAAATCTCGTCTAATCTCTTCTTAATCTCTCTTTAAAACACTTTCTTCATCTGTTCTAATCTCTCTTGAATCTGTCCAAAACTCTTTCTTAATCTCTTTGCTCATTTGAGCTTTTCTTATGATTCAACCTCTCTAAAGGTTGGATCTTGTGTTTATGAACTTATGAACCCTAAACTCTAACACAAAGCACTCATTATACACAGTAGATGAGTCTTGATAAACAGTTCTACAATGCTTCCCTAAGATACAAGCTTCACATCTGTGACCCATAAGATTCAGATTTGGCAAAGCAAGCTTTAGAACCTTCAAGTGAGGATGTCCCAAGCGTGCATGCCAAATAGAACTTGTACTACTAGTGCTCATTGCTGAGTGAGTATTAGAGAGGAAGCATGAAGAAAGAGGGCGAGGCCGAGGCAAGAGAAGAGAAGCCGAGGACCGAAGCTCAAGAAGATCAAGACCTTGATTATGTTTCCCTAAGATCATTGAGTTGGTACTCTTTTTCCTTAGTAGAGTTTTATCCCAATGGGTTTTATCTACTAAGGTTTTAATGAGGCCTCTCCTTGTATCTCCAAGTCCACACTTCACTTTGTTGTGTTTGGACTTGAGGGGGAGTGTGAATCAAGGAGAGTACTTAAGGAATTAATCAAATGAAGACAAGAATTGCTTTATGAATCTGATCCAAAACCTTATCCTCAAGTGGTCCTTTTCTTTTCAAACCGCGGGACCACGTTCAAACTGATCCGCGCGTTGCTTCCCGCGTCTTGCTTCGTACCGCGGATCGAGCTTCCTCGATGCCAATCTATTCCGCGGGTCGAGCACTGTACCGTCCCGCGTCTCTAACATCCGTTCCGCAGGTCGAGAGCTTCCCGCGGGTCTTCCTTTACGAACAACTTCCTTCCCGCGGGTCTTCCTTCATGTGTTCCTCGTATCGGGACATGCGGCCTTGACTAATCTTCATCCGGCCTTACTTTATTATCACCGGACCACCTTAGGCCGCCTCTCCCATTAGTAACTTAAGGATAGATTAATTCCTTAAGTACTCTCCTTGATTCACACTCCCCCTCAAGTCCAAACACAACAAAGTGAAGTGTGGACTTGGAGATACAAGGAGAGGCCTCATTAAAACCTTAGTAGATAAAACCCATTGGGATAAAACTCTATTAAGGAAAAAGAGTACCAACTCAATGATCTTAGGGAAACATAATCAAGGTCTTGATCTTCTTGAGCTTCGGTCCTCGGCTTCTCTTCTCTTGCCTCGGCTTCGCCCTCTTTCTTCATGCTTCCTCTCTAATACTCCCCCTCAACCTTAGGCATCGTGAACACAAAGGCTAAGGTTGAAACCGCCGGTCTTGATGCTTCCTCTTCGTCTCACGATCATTAGCCAACTCCATTCTTCTCCTCCTTGAACCTTAACATAATTCAAACAAGAGAAAGCTTAAAGTATACACCAATGAACCAAACAAGCAATCAAAGAACCAACAAGTTTATAATTGAACAAATTTTAAAGATTAAGAGTTTAGAGAGTAGCCTTTTCATTTCGGTGGTTTGGTTGATCCTTTAATCTTCACTTCATTCCACACCTCTTCAACTTCTTTGATTCATTCCATGATGATCACTCCTTAGAAGCATGATCATTTAACACCACTAGTGTGACTTGGAACCGCCATTCTTCTTCTCACAAACCGGTTCAACTCTTCACCCGAAGCCATTCCATTCTTCTTTTAGCTTCGGGTTTGATCATAAACTCCAAGTGGCTCTTCTATCTTGGCCTCCTCCGTGTTCCCTCCGGTCTTCATTCTTAACTCATAACCATCCCATTTCTCCCCCTTAGCTCCTTGACTCCCAAGTCTATGCAACCTTTCTTTTAAGCCATGATTCTTTAGCCATCCGAAGCAACAATCTCAGATAACACCATCACATCGGCTTGTCTTGAGGAATTGAAATGGCTCGTCGATTAGATAGCTACAAGTTCGGATTTTCCCTTTCGGGCTCGTCGATTATGTAGCCACCAGTTCGGATTTTCCCTTCCAAATCCTCCATGCTTCTAGATCTCCAAAAGGTTGGAAATTTACTCCTTGACCCATCAAGGAACCACCTTCTTAGTTGCATCTCCTTGGACTCCTTGGGTGTGCATCATCGGTTCCACATTCAACAAGGACCGCTACAAAACATACCACAAGCACAACTCCAAGCAATCTTTCCATTCCCATCAATGTTACCACTCAATGTTACCAACACCAAATTTTCTCAATGTTACCAACACCAACCATCAATGTTACAAGAATGGACCTTAGTGCTCAAACCTTATCACCATAGAGTATAAGGGTCCGGTGATAAGTTTCACACACACGGTGAGCTTTGATAAAGGGGAAACATTTCTTTCTTTTACCGAAGAGAATACACAACACAAGAGAATTCAAACCAAGAGTAATCAAGCACATAAGGATCCGGGTTAGTGTTTGGTTTGTGTTTAGGCTTTGGTTCCAAACTGATTTTGAGAATAGAGAATTTAGAGAATATAGAGAATATAAAGATTGAGAGAATGGGGAGATTTAAAAGAATAATAGAAAGATTTTGAGTATAAGAAAGGGGTAGATTTAAGAAATATTCTCTATTCTCATGAATGTGTTTCTCTTTAGCTAGATCATGGATTCATTTTGAATCGGTTCACCAAGAGAGTAAGGATAGAAATAACCCAAATAAGCATTCCAAGGTTTGAATCCCATTTGGCCGAATGATCTCCTCTCCAAGGGTCTCCATTTGAGAATCTTCAAATTTCATTCTTTTCCTCTTCCCTTGTAGACCGATGATCCTTCCTTCATCTAACCGTACCAACATAGGCTTCTTGAGAGTAAACAACATCCTTGGGCTTCATGGGAGGGAAAGCTTCAATCTTTAATGGTTTTCTTCCCTTGACTCCCACTTTGCTTCACACTAGTGACCGAGTAACAACACAACAACACACTCGGATTTTCTTTTATTTGGCTCCAAAGGTTGGGACTTTCTTCTCCCTTTCACCTTCTTGTTTGAACCATTTTCAAAACAGCTCCAAAGGTTGGACATTTACTCCTTGACCCATCAAGGAACCACCTTCTTGTTTGAGCTTCATCTTCAAAGGACCAATCTTCTCTCCATGGATTCGGACGTCTCCTCCTCCAAGAGCTTCTTCCTTTGGTCATCTTCTTTCTTCAACTAGAAAGCTTCGGCTTCATAGATTTGGACATCTCCAAACCGTGAGCTTCTTCTAGGTTCTTCATCTTCATTTCTTCATGAAAGCTTCACGCTTTCTTCTTCAATCTTCATGGGAAACCTCCAAGTTTCCTTCTTCTTCAAGCTTCAATCTCGGATCTAGCTTTCTCCGAGCAATAGATCCGAGTCTTCAACAACACAAGCAAAGATTAACCAAAGAAGAGATCCATCTCTTCCATACAAGCACAGCGGAAACAACACATAATATTGGTTAGGTTAAGCGCATAAGGAAGATTGACACAACCTTATAACGATTCAACCTAACACTTTAAGAACCCATGAACCAAGAGCAAACCCGCTCTGATACCATGTTAGATTTTAGGGTTCATAAGTTCATAAACACAAGATCCAACCTTTAGAGAGGTTGAATCATAAGAAAAGCTCAAATGAGCAAAGAGATTAAGAAAGAGTTTTGGACAGATTCAAGAGAGATTAGAACAGATGAAGAAAGTGATTTAAAGAGAGATTAAGAAGAGATTAGACTAGATTTATGAAAGAATAAACATAAGTGGGTTTGATTCAAATGAATCTCACCCTAAACACAATTAACTCCTAATCTCTACATCTTGAATATATGAACTTGTAATCTGATTTTATTATGAAGAACAAGTTAAAGTTTACAAATGAGGGAAAACACATATATATATAGAAAAAGAAGAAATGTGAACGTTGGAAAAGGAGAGGAGAGGATAAGGTTTTGGATCAGATTCATAAAGCAATTCTTGTCTTCATTTGATAAAGCAAAACCTTATCCTCAAGTGGTCCTTTTCTTTTCAAACCGCGGGACCACGTTCAAACTGATCCGCGCGTTGCTTCTGTTAGATTTTAGGACTTAGATTGAGAGAATAAGAGATTGAGAGAATTGGGAAGAATAGAGAGAAAGAGTATGAACTTGAAAAATTATTCCATTCAAGATAAATGTGCAAGGTTCATACAACAAGATTTATATAGAAAACAGTTCTGGCCTCCGTGTCGATCGACACTAAATAAGTGTGTCGATCGACACGCCTCTCCAACGGTCATATCTCAACGGTTGGATAGCAACGGTCGGATTCTCCAACGGTCGGATCTCCAACGGTCGGATTCAAACTCTGGGACTCGTGTCGATCGACACCACTCCTTGGTGTCGATCGACGCCTTCGTTCCGCACCTCCAGTTTTTCCAGAGAGGTGAGTGTCGATCGACACTCACCTCTGTCGATCGACACTCTTGCTTATTCTTTTCCCTTAGCACATTTTGATGGTGCCAAGGTCAATACTCCCCCTCAAGTTAAACATAAGGAATTATGCTTAACTTGGAAACCCGCAACCATCACCTCATTAAAAACCTTAACAAAGAAAACCACGTGGGACAAAACTTTGCTAAGGGAAAAAGAGTGTGATGATTGCAAGTTAGGGTCTTCTCATGGATGAGTGAGATCCACGAGTCCAAGCTTGCTAAAGAGACGGTTGCAAACCTTGAGACTCGCAGCTTTGGTGAAGATATCCGCCACTTGGTCCTCGCTCCTTGTAAAACATGGAAGTGTCCATCCTTGTTCAATCTTCTCACGAACCTTGTGACAATCGATCTCGATGTGCTTCGTCCGTTCGTGGAACACCGAGTTGGTAGCTATGTGAATTGCGGCTTGGTTGTCGCAATGCATCACCATCGGCTTAGTGATCTCAATCCCCATGTGAGCTAAGATGCCTCTCAACCATGTTAGCTCATTTGTTAATTTCTTCATTGCTCTATACTCAGCTTCCGCAGTTGAACATGAGACCGACTTTTGCTTCTTAGTTCTCCAAGTCACCAAGTTTCCACCAATGAATGTTGCATAGCCGGTTGTGGATCTTCTATCGTTTCGATCTCCGGCCCAATCCGCATCACAATACCCAACAACTTCGGTGTTTTCATTTCTTCCCATCCAAATGCCTTGGCCAACACTCCCTTTAAGGTATCGAAGTATTCGATCCACCATTTTCCAATGAAACACCTTTGGCTCCTTCATATGTTGACTTACTTGGTTGACCGCAAAGCAAAGATCCGGCCTTGTTAGGGTAAGATAGATCAATTTCCCAACAAGTCTTCTATATTGAGATGGATCCTCATACATTTCATCTTCTTGCTCCCCCTTTCGATCGGCCTTGTATCCTTCCTCAAGCGGTGTCTTAGCCGGCTTCGAGGCAAGCTTCCCGGTTTCCTTGAGCAAATCCAAAGTATACTTCCTCTGAGAGATGTGCAATCCATTTGTGAATCTACATACTTCGATCCCAAGGAAGTATTTCAACTCGCCGAGATCCTTAATTTCAAAGACCGATTTTAAGAAATCCTTAGTGTCTTGAATCCCTTGTTTATCATCACCGGAGATGATCATATCATCCACGTAGATCAAGACAACCACCATTCCATTCGGGCCTTGAAGCGTGAATAGAGTGTGATCCAATTCACACTTCTTGAAACCTTTTTCCTTGAGAGTCGAACTTAGCTTCTTGTACCAAGACCTTGGGGATTGTTTAAGACCATAGATGGCTTTCCTTAGCCGAAGAACCTTTCCGGGAGCAATGGTGTTCTCTAGGCCGGGTGGTGGAGTCATGTACACCTCTTCTTCAAGATCTCCTTGAAGGAAAGCATTCTTCACATCCATTTGCCACAACTCCCAATCCAAATTGATTGCCAAAGAGAATACAACTCGTACCGTGTGTAGCTTAGCCACTGGAGCAAATGTGTCCGTATAATCATCTCCATAGGTTTGTGTAAATCCTCTCGCCACTAACCGCGCCTTGTGTCGTTCCAAGTCCCCATTGCTTAAGAACTTAAGAGTGAAGACCCATTTAGAGCTAACCGCTCTTTTCCCAAACGGAAGATCGGCCTCATCCCACGTGTGGTTCTTAATCATAGCCCCAACCTCATCATTAACCGCTTCAACCCAATGATCCTCTTCCATTGCCTCGTCATATGTCTTCGGAATCGAATGTTCATCTATTTTCACAAGGAAGGCTTGATGAGAGGAAGGTAAAAGGGCGAGCGAACAAACCGCTTGAATAGGATGAGCAACGGCTTGGTTGTTGTAGTAGACTCTATTCTCTTTCCATGTGGAAGGGTCCTTCCTTAATCGTGTGCTTCTCCTAAGAACCGGTTCGCTTGGTTCTTCTTCAACTCTCGAGTCATCGTGGTCGTGTGCTTGAGCATCGGGGAGTTCATCATGACCAATCACTGCTCCTTGACTTTCTTGAGCACCGGAGGTCTCATCATTACTAACCGTCTCCTCTTGATCATTGGGAACACTCTCATCATTGGTCTCTTGGATAGTCTCCTCTTGGACCGGAGGAGCTTCACCGTTTCTGGCCTTTGGTGCTTCCGGGTTGTCAAGATGTTGAAGGAGGAACCTTAAATTAGCATTGTAGTCCGTAGAGCTTGCAAATTCCTTTAGTTCATCCTTCTCTTCGGTACTATAGTAGCTCTTTTCCTCCATAAACTTCACATCCTTGGATACAAATGTTCTTCTCGAACTTGGATTATAACATTTGTATCCCTTTTGGGTAGTGGAATATCCAATGAACATACACCTTGTGCTCTTTGCATCTAGCTTTGTTCGCACTTCACCGGGAACTAAGACAAAACAAACACACCCAAAAACCCTTAGATGTTCAATAAAAGGTTTAGTATTATTAAGTACCTCAAACGGGGAGATATCCGAGAGAATTTTGGTTGGTATTCGGTTGATCAAATAGCACGCCATCATGACCGCATCACCCCAAAATTTCTTAGGTACATTCATGTGGAACATCATGGCACGAGACACCTCCATCAAGTGACGATTCTTCCGTTCGGCCACGCCATTTTGTTGAGGAGTGTATGGACAACTTGTTTGATGCAAAATGCCATGCTTAGATAGATGTTCTTTGAAGCGATGGCTTGTATATTCTCCTCCATTATCTGTTCTAAAGATTTTGATCTTGGCATTGAATTGGTTAGTAACATAAGTTTGAAAATTTATGAATGCATCAAGAACACGATCTTTTGATGGTAATAGGGTGATCCAAGTATATTTTGATTTTTCATCTATAAATGTTACGAAATACTTGTTATTATCCCTAGATAAGCATGGTGAGGTCCAAACATCCGAATGAACTAAATCAAAACATTTCTCATAAGTAGTAGTAGAATTCGGGAAAACCGTTTTACAATGTTTACCAAGAATACAAGATTCACAACTCTTATGATCAAAGTAAACATTTGGTAACATTAATTCAAAAGCTCTAGAATGAGGATGACCTAATCTAGCATGCCAAATAGCATTATTTGCCACTCCTAAACAAGATTTGACCGAAAAAGAACTAGGTGAAAAATCTTCAATAACATAGAGATCATCTTTGGTTCCACCCTCTCCAATAATCTTTCCAGAATCAATATCCTGAAAATGAACATCATTAGGACCAAATATTGCATAACAATTCAAATCTTTAGTAGCTCTTTTTACCGAAAGTAAATTAGAAGTAAAAGTCGGCATATAAAAGGCTTTAGAATCTTTATCAAAGACTTTTAAAGTTCCAATTCCTCTTATAGGTATATTATCACCATTAGCAATCACCACATTTCCATTAGTTGACTCAATATTCTTAAGCATCCTAGAGTTACTAATCATGTGATGGGAAGCTCCCGAATCAACTACTAGGGAACTACTAGGAGTATGGGTAAAGTAAGTTTTACCGGATTCCTTTTGTATGGTAAGGGCTTTGATGAGTGCCTCCAAGTCGGATTTTCTAACATAATCTCCTTGGTTGGCTTCCTCACCTTGCTTAGATGATCCGGTTGGAACTTGGTCGGGCTTGGCCGTGGTGTAGTTAGCTCTTGGGTTCTTCGGGTAGTCGATCCACCAACTCGGCTTGAGCTCCGGATGAAGAAGCCAACAAGTCTCTGATGTCAGCCTTTTTATACACAGGGCCGGGGCCATCAAAAACCCCTATGTACGCTGTAGCACAAAGGGTTATCGTATCCACAGGGAGGTTTGATTGATACACTAGGATTGCAATGATCCTTCTTAAGCTAGAGCAATGCTTTTTACAAGTAAATAAAAGATGGAACTATGAACAAGTGAACAAGGATGGTTTATTAATTTACAAGTTCTCAAAGAGAAGAGAGTTAGGCCATGGAAAATCTTATAGGCAATGAATCGAAGATTATCACAACTGTCAAGGTTCTATCACGCACCGTTCTAGAACTCAAACACGAAAATATAGCCAGCTAACTGTCGTTACGAAGGCTATCTATCTTTAGATCCTCGAATCCCAAATTTCTTTGCGAATTCGTCGAATCTAAACAAGCATTTAGCACGAGTTCAATTTGTTCACAAAGTCCTTAAACCAAATATTCTTTGAGAATAGGCAACTCTGCCCATTTAGACTAGATTCAGGTTATTAATCTCACTGTCGTGGCTAACCAACAATCCTAAGATCAAGATTCTAGGTGATCAAGCTAGATTCTAGCATTAAAAACAATCTAAATGAAGAACTAACGGATAACCTCGACAGAATCTTCGATTTTATTGATTTCTCATCAAAACCCATGAAATCTCCATGTCCTAACAAGCAATTTTACTCAGAAATAGATGATGAAATCATAATAACTGAATAGAATTGCATAAAAGAGTTAGAGTAGAAGATACAAAGAGTTTGTAGGTGAAGAACACATGGATCTCCCTCCAAGATCTTCAAAATCTCTCTCTCTCGCTCTCTCTCTCCGAAATAGATCTAGTTTAAGATAATATCTAGATATTTTACAAAGAAAAAAAGATAAAACTATTTATAGAAGTGCCCAAAATTAGGTCTGCAGGTCCGCCGTCGATCGACATTAAAGTCATTAAAAGCACTGTCGATCGACGAGAAGGCTTCTGTGGAAATATTTGAAAAACGCGTTGTTTTGGCTTCTTCAGGCTTCCTGTCGATCGACACAAATCCCTGTCGATCGACGGGAACTTCACTGGAAAAACCCCTCCGGTAAAACGGCCATATCTCCTGAACCACCGATCGGAATGACCTCAAACCACTTCCATTGGAAAGCTATCTCAAATACCTACAACTTTCATGAAGACCTCTGAAGCTAAATCCAAATGGAAACCGTTCTTATGAGTCGATCTTTGAAGCACTTCGGATGGTTTCGGCACAAACGACTATTTTCCTGCAAAACACTACAAAAGACACACAAATACAAAATATACTATACAAAACCGACTTATATCATGGTTAAAAACGGGTAAAAACCATGATATATCACGCCCCCAGACTTAGCATTTGCTTGTCCTCAAGCAAAACATACACCAAGAATGAAAAAGAGGTTTTGAAAACATAGAACATACCTTCCCTCGATGCAGCGGATTGACCTTTCCAGAACCAACCAGAATCAGACCACCATGTACTTCTCCGCAGACGCACACAACCTTCCAAATCCATCCACCACTTCACAGTATAATCCGTTAGTCTTCATCGCTAGACCTCAATGTTCTCGAAGCCATGAACCTTCTAGACTCATTCCCATACTGTACCGTGATAAATGCACTCATACAAAACTCGGTACTCAATCTCTCCCCCAGACTTATTTCGCTTTATATTTACATATATATATATATATATATACATTTATTTCTTTGTGATTGTTGAACTCAAAGCAGTGCATATTTCACTAATGTTGTTCCTTGTTAGGAGACAGGGTCGTGACTCACTACGATTGTTCCTTGTGAGGAGACAGGCTCGTGAGATTGCTCGTCTTTCATCATCCTTTTTAGGGGACTCAGACTGCTGCTTAAAGCTGGGTGATCATCTCGAGTACAAGATTCATTGGATTAATTCCTCATCTCATACTCGAGAACTATCATTTCACCCCAATCCTATTAATCTTTTATATACATGTATATATATATATGTTTCTTTTTATATGGGGAGAGGAGTACCATTACTATCAACAGGAGGTTGCATTTACCAGGTACGAATGAGGAGTCAAGCTCAATGGACATTGATCCCAAAGAGTATCGTGCAATAGCTCTGACTTGGCGGATTATACTGGAAGTAGCAGACTTCTCTAGTCAATTGGTCGATCCTAGGATTTTTCATTAGTCTTAACCCTGAAATTAATTGTGGAAGTACGGTCACATGATGAAAAAGACCAAAAGAAGGGATGTTCTACTAATTTTGACTCAATAAAACAAAAAATTTTCCAAAAAATATGAGTCGAAACCAAAATAAAAAGAAATACGTTAGTAGTTCCCTCCCCCAGACTTATCTAACACTGTCTCCAGTGTTATCAAGCCCGAGATCGGTAAAAGAAATAAAATGAAATGCGAACTTGATCAAAGAAATACAGAATTACCATTTTTGGGGGTCCTGTCGATCGACAGGAACATCTGTCGATCGACAGAACATGTTCTGCCTTTTGACCGTTGTATTGTTGAAATCTTTAAAATCCATGTCGATCGACAGAGAGTATTATGTGTCGATCGACATCAATTTTATAGTCGCAAAAGGTTTCTCCAGAGACCTTCGTGTCGATCGACATGATGTTGTGTCGATCGACAGATGAGGCTCTGTCCCAACTTCGCCTTTGTCGACTTCTCGCAAAGTGTCTGGTTCGAAGCCCGAAGTTGTCCAAACCTGCATCTACTGACATTCAACAAACGATCAACAGGAACAACTCATTGCATTTCTTAAATAAAAATTCAAGTTCGCTTAGTATTCGAAATTTCAACTAAAAAAAATAAAAACAAAAGTACGAAATTGAAAAGTAAATGGGTTGACTCCCATTAAGCGCTCATTTTAAGTCATTAGCTTGACTATGGATATGTTTGGGGAGGTCCCCAAAGGCGCGTTTAACATCACTAGCTTGTCGGTTGCTTCATCCTTGTCACTTCCTTCATGACAAAAAGTGAAAAGATTAACAACAAAAGAGAATAGAAATAAAACTCTAGCCTTAAAAAGAACCAAAATCCCAATGATCAATGCAAAAACCTCCCCGGCAGCGGCGCCATTTTGATGTCAGCCTTTTTATACACAGGGCCGGGGCCATCAAAAACCCCTATGTACGCTGTAGCACAAAGGGTTATCGTATCCATAGGGAGGTTTGATTGATACACTAGGATTGCAATGATCCTTCTTAAGCTAGAGCAATGCTTTTTACAAGTAAATAAAAGATGGAACTATGAACAAGTGAACAAGGATGGTTTATTAATTTACAAGTTCTCAAAGAGAAGAGAGTTAGGCCATGGAAAATCTTATAGGCAATGAATCGAAGATTATCACAACTGTCAAGGTTCTATCACGCACCGTTCTAGAACTCAAACACGAAAATATAGCCAGCTAACTGTCGTTACGAAGGCTATCTATCTTTAGATCCTCGAATCCCAAATTTCTTTGCGAATTCGTCGAATCTAAACAAGCATTTAGCACGAGTTCAATTTGTTCACAAAGTCCTTAAACCAAATATTCTTTGAGAATAGGCAACTCTGCCCATTTAGACTAGATTCAGGTTATTAATCCCACTGTCGTGGCTAACCAACAATCCTAAGATCAAGATTCTAGGTGATCAAGCTAGATTCTAGCATTAAAAACAATCTAAATGAAGAACTAACGGATAACCTCGACAGAATCTTCGATTTTATTGATTTCTCATCAAAACCCATGAAATCTCCATGTCCTAACAAGCAATTTTACTCAGAAATAGATGATGAAATCATAATAACTGAATAGAATTGCATAAAAGAGTTAGAGTAGAAGATACAAAGAGTTTGTAGGTGAAGAACACATGGATCTCCCTCCAAGATCTTCAAAATCTCTCTCTCTCCCTCTCTCTCTCCGAAATAGATCTAGTTTTAAGATAATATCTAGATATTTTACAAAGAAAACAAGATAAAACTATTTTTAGAAGTGCCCAAAATTAGGTCTGCAGGTCCGCCGTCGATCGACATTAAAGTCATTAAAAGCACTGTCGATCGACGAGAAGGCTTCTGTGGAAATATTTGAAAAACGCGTTGTTTTGGCTTCTTCAGGCTTCCTGTCGATCGACACAAATCCCTGTCGATCGACGGGAACTTCACTTGAAAAACCCCTCCGGTAAAACGGCCATATCTCCTGAACCACCGATCGGAATGACCTCAAACCACTTCCATTGGAAATCTATCTCAAATACCTACAACTTTCATGAAGACCTCTGAAGCTAAATCCAAATGGAAACCGTTCTTATGAGTCGATCTTTGAAGCACTTCGGATGGTTTCGGCACAAACGACTATTTTCCTGCAAAACACTACAAAAGACACACAAATACAAAATATACTATACAAAACCGACTTATATCATGGTTAAAAACGGGTAAAAACCATGATATATCACGCCCCCAGACTTAGCATTTGCTTGTCCTCAAGCAAAACATACACCAAGAATGAAAAAGAGGTTTTGAAAACATAGAACATACCTTCCCTCGATGCAGCGGATTGACCTTTCCAGAACCAACCAGAATCAGACCACCATGTACTTCTCCGCAGACGCACACAACCTTCCAAATCCATCCACCACTTCACAGTATAATCCGTTAGTCTTCATCGCTAGACCTCAATGTTCTCGAAGCCATGAACCTTCTAGACTCATTCCCATACTGTACCGTGATAAATGCACTCATACAAAACTCGGTACTCAATCTCTCCCCCAGACTTATTTCGCTTTATATTTACATATATATATATATATATACATTTATTTCTTTGTGATTGTTGAACTCAAAGCAGTGCATATTTCACTAATGTTGTTCCTTGTTAGGAGACAGGGTCGTGACTCACTACGATTGTTCCTTGTGAGGAGACAGGCTCGTGAGATTGCTCGTCTTTCATCATCCTTTTTAGGGGACTCAGACTGCTGCTTAAAGCTGGGTGATCATCTCGAGTACAAGATTCATTGGATTAATTCCTCATCTCATACTCGAGAACTATCATTTCACCCCAATCCTATTAATCTTTTATATACATGTATATATATATATGTTTCTTTTTATATGGGGAGAGGAGTACCATTACTATCAACAGGAGGTTGCATTTACCAGGTACGAATGAGGAGTCAAGCTCAATGGACATTGATCCCAAAGAGTATCGTGCAATAGCTCTGACTTGGCGGATTATACTGGAAGTAGCAGACTTCTCTAGTCAATTGGTCGATCCTAGGATTTTTCATTAGTCTTAACCCTGAAATTAATTGTGGAAGTACGGTCACATGATGAAAAAGACCAAAAGAAGGGATGTTCTACTAATTTTGACTCAATAAAACAAAAAATTTTCCAAAAAATATGAGTCGAAACCAAAATAAAAAGAAATACGTTAGTAGTTCCCTCCCCCAGACTTATCTAACACTGTCTCCAGTGTTATCAAGCCCGAGATCGGTAAAAGAAATAAAATGAAATGCGAACTTGATCAAAGAAATACAGAATTACCATTTTTGGGGGTCCTGTCGATCGACAGGAACATCTGTCGATCGACAGAACATGTTCTGCCTTTTGACCGTTGTATTGTTGAAATCTTTAAAATCCATGTCGATCGACAGAGAGTATTATGTGTCGATCGACATCAATTTTATAGTCGCAAAAGGTTTCTCCAGAGACCTTCGTGTCGATCGACATGATGTTGTGTCGATCGACAGATGAGGCTCTGTCCCAACTTCGCCTTTGTCGACTTCTCGCAAAGTGTCTGGTTCGAAGCCCGAAGTTGTCCAAACCTGCATCTACTGACATTCAACAAACGATCAACAGGAACAACTCATTGCATTTCTTAAATAAAAATTCAAGTTCGCTTAGTATTCGAAATTTCAACTAAAAAAAATAAAAACAAAAGTACGAAATTGAAAAGTAAATGGGTTGACTCCCATTAAGCGCTCATTTTAAGTCATTAGCTTGACTATGGATATGTTTGGGGAGGTCCCCAAAGGCGCGTTTAACATCACTAGCTTGTCGGTTGCTTCATCCTTGTCACTTCCTTCATGACAAAAAGTGAAAAGATTAACAACAAAAGAGAATAGAAATAAAACTCTAGCCTTAAAAAGAACCAAAATCCCAATGATCAATGCAAAAACCTCCCCGGCAGCGGCGCCATTTTGATGTCAGCCTTTTTATACACAGGGCCGGGGCCATCAAAAACCCCTATGTACGCTGTAGCACAAAGGGTTATCGTATCCATAGGGAGGTTTGATTGATACACTAGGATTGCAATGATCCTTCTTAAGCTAGAGCAATGCTTTTTACAAGTAAATAAAAGATGGAACTATGAACAAGTGAACAAGGATGGTTTATTAATTTACAAGTTCTCAAAGAGAAGAGAGTTAGGCCATGGAAAATCTTATAGGCAATGAATCGAAGATTATCACAACTGTCAAGGTTCTATCACGCACCGTTCTAGAACTCAAACACGAAAATATAGCCAGCTAACTGTCGTTACGAAGGCTATCTATCTTTAGATCCTCAAATCCCAAATTTCTTTGCGAATTCGTCGAATCTAAACAAGCATTTAGCACGAGTTCAATTTGTTCACAAAGTCCTTAAACCAAATATTCTTTGAGAATAGGCAACTCTGCCCATTTAGACTAGATTCAGGTTATTAATCCCACTGTCGTGGCTAACCAACAATCCTAAGATCAAGATTCTAGGTGATCAAGCTAGATTCTAGCATTAAAAACAATCTAAATGAAGAACTAACGGATAACCTCGACAGAATCTTCGATTTTATTGATTTCTCATCAAAACCCATGAAATCTCCATGTCCTAACAAGCAATTTTACTCAGAAATAGATGATGAAATCATAATAACTGAATAGAATTGCATAAAAGAGTTAGAGTAGAAGATACAAAGAGTTTGTAGGTGAAGAACACATGGATCTCCCTCCAAGATCTTCAAAATCTCTCTCTCTCCCTCTCTCTCTCCGAAATAGATCTAGTTTTAAGATAATATCTAGATATTTTACAAAGAAAACAAGATAAAACTATTTTTAGAAGTGCCCAAAATTAGGTCTGCAGGTCCGCCGTCGATCGACATTAAAGTCATTAAAAGCACTGTCGATCGACGCGAAGGCGTCTGTGGAAATATCTGAAAAACGCGTTGTTTTGGCTTCTTCAGGCTTCCTGTCGATCGACACAAATCACTGTCGATCGACGGGAACTTCACTGGAAAAACCCCTCCGGTAAAACGGCCATATCTCCTGAACCACCGATCGGAATGACCTCAAACCACTTCCATTGGAAAGCTATCTCAAATATCTACAATTTCATGAAGACCTCTGAAGCTAAATCCAAATGGAAACCGTTCTTATGAGTCGATCTTTGAAGCACTTCGGATGGTTTCGGCACAAACGACTATTTTCCTGCAAAACACTACAAAAGACACACAAATACAAAATATACTATACAAAACCGACTTATATCATGGTTAAAAACGGGTAAAAACCATGATATATCACGCCCCCAGACTTAGCATTTGCTTGTCCTCAAGCAAAACATACACCAAGAATGAAAAAGAGGTTTTGAAAACATAGAACATACCTTCCCTCGATGCAGCGGATTGACCTTTCCAGAACCAACCAGAATCAGACCACCATGTACTTCTCCGCAGACGCACACAACCTTCCAAATCCATCCACCACTTCACAGTATAATCCGTTAGTCTTCATCGCTAGACCTCAATGTTCTCGAAGCCATGAACCTTCTAGACTCATTCCCATACTGTACCGTGATAAATGCACTCATACAAAACTCGGTACTCAATCTCTCCCCCAGACTTATTTCGCTTTATATTTACATATATATATATATACATTTATTTCTTTGTGATTGTTGAACTCAAAGCAGTGCATATTTCACTAATGTTGTTCCTTGTTAGGAGACAGGGTCGTGACTCACTACGATTGTTCCTTGTGAGGAGACAGGCTCGTGAGATTGCTCGTCTTTCATCATCCTTTTTAGGGGACTCAGACTGCTGCTTAAAGCTGGGTGATCATCTCGAGTACAAGATTCATTGGATTAATTCCTCATCTCATACTCGAGAACTATCATTTCACCCCAATCCTATTAATCTTTTATATACATGTATATATATATGTTTCTTTTTATATGGAGAGAGGAGTACCATTACTATCAACAGGAGGTTGAATTTACCAGGTACGAATGAGGAGTCAAGCTCAATGGACATTGATCCCAAAGAGTATCGTGCAATAGCTCTGACTTGGCGGATTATACTGGAAGTAGCGGACTTCTCTAGTCAATTGGTCGATCCTAGGATTTTTCATTAGTCTTAACCCTGAAACTAATTCTGGAAGTACGGTCACATGATGAAAAAGACCAAAACAAGGGATGTTCTACTAATTTTGACTCAATAAAACAAAAAATTTTCCAAAAAATATGAGTCGAAACCAAAATAAAAAGAAATACGTTAGTAGTTCCCTCCCCCAGACTTATCTAACACTGTCCCCAGTGTTATCAAGCCCGAGATCGGTAAAAGAAATAAAATGAAATGCGAACTTGATCAAAGAAATACAGAATTACCATTTTTGGGGGTCCTGTCGATCGACAGGAACATCTGTCGATCGACAGGAACATCTGTCGATCGACAGAACATGTTCTGCCTTTTGACCGTTGTATTGTTGAAATCTTTAAAATCCATGTCGATCGACAGAGAGTATTATGTGTCGATCGACATCAATTTTATAGTCGCAAAAGGTTTCTCCAGAGACCTTCGTGTCGATCGACATGATGTTGTGTCGATCGACAGATGAGGCTCTGTCCCAACTTCGCCTTTGTCGAGTTCTCGCAAAGTGTCTGGTTCGAAGCCCGAAGTTGTCCAAACCTGCATCTACTGACATTCAACAAACGATCAACGGGAACAACTCATTGCATTTCTTAAATAAAAATTCAAGTTCGCTTAGTATTCGAAATTTCAACTAAAAAAAATAAAAACAAAAGTACGAAATTGAAAAGTAAATGGGTTGACTCCCATTAAGCGCTCATTTTAAGTCATTAGCTTGACTATGGATATGTTTGGGGAGGTCCCCAATGGCGCGTTTAACGTCACTAGCTTGACGGTTGCTTCATCCTTGTCACTTCCTTCATGACAAAAAGTGAAAAGATTAACAACAAAAGAGAATAGAAATAAAACTCTAGCCTTAAAAAGAACCAAAATCCCAATGATCAATGCAAAAACCTCCCCGGCAGCGGCGCCATTTTGATGTCAGCCTTTTTATACACAGGGCCGGGGCCATAAAAAACCCCTATGTACGCTGTAGCACAAAGGGTTATCGTATCCACAGGGAGGTTTGATTGATACACTAGGATTGCAATGATCCTTCTTAAGCTAGAGCAATGCTTTTTACAAGTAAATAAAAGATGGAACTATGAACAAGTGAACAAGGATGGTTTATTAATTTACAAGTTCTCAAAGAGAAGAGAGTTAGGCCATGGAAAATCTTATAGGCAATGAATCGAAGATTATCACAACTGTCAAGGTTCTATCACGCACCGTTCTAGAACTCAAACACGAAAATATAGCCAGCTAACTGTCGTTACGAAGGCTATCTATCTTTAGATCCTCGAATCCCAAATTTCTTTGCGAATTCGTCGAATCTAAACAAGCATTTAGCACGAGTTCAATTTGTTCACAAAGTCCTTAAACCAAATATTCTTTGAGAATAGGCAACTCTGCCCATTTAGACTAGATTCAGGTTATTAATCTCACTGTCGTGGCTAACCAACAATCCTAAGATCAAGATTCTAGGTGATCAAGCTAGATTCTAGCATTAAAAACAATCTAAATGAAGAACTAACGGATAACCTCGACATAATCTTCGATTTTATTGATTTCTCATCAAAACCCATGAAATCTCCATGTCCTAACAAGCAATTTTACTCAGAAATAGATGATGAAATCATAATAACTGAATAGAATTGCATAAAAGAGTTAGAGTAGAAGATACAAAGAGTTTGTAGGTGAAGAACACATGGATCTCCCTCCAAGATCTTCAAAATCTCTCTCTCTCGCTCTCTCTCTCCGAAATAGATCTAGTTTTAAGATAATATCTAGATATTTTACAAAGAAAACAAGATAAAACTATTTATAGAAGTGCCCAAAATTAGGTCTGCAGGTCCGCCGTCGATCGACATTAAAGTCATTAAAAGCACTGTCGATCGACGCGAAGGCGTCTGTGGAAATATCTGAAAAACGCGTTGTTTTGGCTTCTTCAGGCTTCCTGTCGATCGACACAAATCCCTGTCGATCGACGGGAACTTCACTGGAAAAACCCCTCCGGTAAAACGGCCATATCTCCTGAACCACCGATCGGAATGACCTCAAACCACTTCCATTGGAAATCTATCTCAAATACCTACAACTTTCATGAAGACCTCTGAAGCTAAATCCAAATGGAAACCGTTCTTATGAGTCGATCTTTGAAGCACTTCGGATGGTTTCGGCACAAACGACTATGTTCCTGCAAAACACTACAAAAGACACACAAATACAAAATATACTATACAAAACCGACTTATATCATGGTTAAAAACGGGTAAAAACCATGATATATCAGTCTCCTTGGTGTGTCTTCCCTTGCAATGTTCACACCTTGCCTTAGAGCCCGGCCGATTGTTACCATAGCTCCCTTTGTTTCCACGATTATCGAATCGGTTGTAAACCCCCTTGTTAGCCGTTGGAAGCTCCCCCTTACTATCAAAGAGTCCTTGGGAACCTTGTTCTCTTTGAATTTGTGAGCACACATTTTCAAGACTTGGGAGCTTCTCCGACCTTAGGATGTGCTTGATGAGATCATTGAATGCCGGATTCAAGGTGAGTAATAGCCCAAAGACCTTGTCTTGTTCTTTCCTTTCGTTTAGCACCTTTGGATCAATGGAGCTTGGTCTCAACATTTCAAGCTCGGCCCAAAGAGACCTATATTTACCAAAGTGCTTGGTAAATTCCATATCCTCTTGATGAAGATTATTGATGGCTTTCTTCACTTCATAAACCCGAGAAAGGTTAGACACGTTTCCATAAACGTTCTTCAATGTTTCCCATAGCTCCTCCGCCGTTTCACAATAGGAATACGCCTCAAGAATGGAGGATTCAAGACCATTTTGAAGAATGGCCAACACGCTTTGGTCCTCTTGGAACCACTTTGCTTCTCTCTTCTTTTCGGAATCTTCATCGTCTTCTTCTCCGGATGAATCATACACCGGTTTAGATGAAGTTTCAATGTGGCTCCACAACCCTCGGCCACATAGAGCTATCTTCGTGGTTCTTGACCACAATAAGTAGTTATCTCCCTTGAGAGTAACCGGAACCACCAATGGTTTAGAATTATCTAAAGAACTCATCTTTTCTTATGAAAGTTTGAAACTTTTAGAAATGATTTGGGATTGATATGTATGTTAAATCAAGCGCATAAAGAGAATGGAAATCTCTATATAACGATTTGATCTAACTAGTTAAAGGAAAATCCACAAATCGAAAAAGGTTAATGAAAGAATGAGATTTGAAGAATGAGATTATGAGAGTAATGAGGTCACAAAGATCAAAATCGCTCTGATACCATGTTAGATTTTAGGACTTAGATTGAGAGAATAAGAGATTGAGAGAATTGGGAAGAATAGAGAGAAAGAGTATGAACTTGAAAAATTATTCCATTCAAGATAAATGTGCAAGGTTCATACAACAAGATTTATATAGAAAACAGTTCTGGCCTCCGTGTCGATCGACACTAAATAAGTGTGTCGATCGACACGCCTCTCCAATGGTCATATCTCAACGGTTGGATAGCAACGGTCGGATTCTCCAACGGTCGGATTTCCAACTGTCGGATTCAAACTCTGGGACTCGTGTCGATCGACACCACTCCTTGGTGTCGATCGACGCCTTCATTCCGCACCTCCAGTTTTTCCAGAGAGGTGAGTGTCGATCGACACTCACCTCTGTCGATCGACACTCTTGCTTATTCTTTTCCCTTAGCACATTTTGATGGTGCCAAGGTCAATAGCTTCCCGCGTCTTGCTTCGTACCACGGATCGAGCTTCCTCGATGCCAATCTGTTCCGCGGGTCGAGCACTGTACCGTCCCGCGTCTCTAACATCCGTTCCGCGGGTCGAGAGCTTCCCGCGGGTCTTCCTTTACGAACAACTTCCTTCCCGCGGGTCTTCCTTCATGTGTTCCTCGTATCGGGACATGCGGCCTTGACTAATCTTCATCCGGCCTTACTTTATTATCACCGGACCACCTTAGGCCGCCTCTCCCATTAGTAACTTAAGGATAGATTAATTCCTTAAGTACTCTCCTTGATTCACACTTTGATCTAGTTCACTCTGATGTATGGACAGCTCCATGTACTTCTAAAGATCAATATAAGTATTTTGTCTCCTTCATAGACGAGAAATCTAATTACACATGGGTTACTTTGATGTCATCAAAGAGTAATGTTTTAGAAGCATTCTCTAAGTTCTACAACTATGTGATGACTCAGTTTGGAGTTAAGATTAAAACTCTAAGAAGTCATAATGGTGGTGAGTACATAAACAGCAAGTTTAAGGAGTTTGTGAGCAACCATGGCATTGTTCATCAAACATCCTGTGCTTATACTCCTCAGCAGAATGGAGTAGCAGAAAGGAAAAATAGACATCTAATGGAGGTTGCAAGAACCATGATGTGTGAGAGGAATGTTCCTAAAAGGTTTTGGGGGGATGCAGTGATGACTGCTTGTTATCTCATTAACAGGCTACCCACCAAGAACCTTGAGAATGCATCTCCATATGAGATTTTGCATAAGGCAAAACCTGTCATTGATCACTTGAGAGTGTTTGGTTGTGTGTGTTACGTATTTGTACCAGAAGCTCAAAGGAACAAGTTGGAGCCTCAGAGTATCAAGTGTATGTTTATTGGGTACTCACCTACTCAAAAGGGTTACAAATGCTATGATGTTGACACCAAGAGAACGTATATATCCAGGGAAGTCAAGTTTGATGAAGAGAAGGGATACTTTGGTAATGAAAATTGGGATGAGCTTAAAGATCTTGCTTCTTCCAACGACAGAGCCACTATCTTGAAGCATATACTTGATGGTCTTACTACTCTAGCTGGTCCACCAATGCCACCAACTAATAGTGCAGAGAGACATCAAGAAGCTCCAATTGTTGATGAGGGTGGTGAAACAAGATCAGATGATAGTAGCACCAAAAGTGAAGGTGAAGCTGGTAGTCAAGATCATTCAAGAGCTTCTTCAGAAGAAGTGGATTCACCAATGGACAGTGAAGAAGGGGAATCTCACTTAGATGATGTTGTTTCATATTCTCTAGAAGATGTGGTGGCTGAAGAAGTTGAAGAGAAAGAAACAGGAGAGACTGAGGTTGTTCAGCCTCTAAGAAGAAGTGAGAGGTTGAAGTCTGGGCCTGAGAACTGGAAGAACACAAGAGTTTACTACAACAATGAGGCTGTTGCTTATCCTATACAAGCAGTGTGTTCTCTTGCCTTCTTGCCATCTGATTATCAAGCCTTTCTGGCCAAGGTTGAGCAGAACCAGATTCCTAGAAGTTATGAGGAGGCAAAGGATAAAAAGGAGTGGGTTGATGCTATTAGTGATGAAAGAAGTGCTATGGAGCGCAATCATACATGGGATGTGGAGGTGCTCCCAGAAGGAAAGAGAGCGGTGAGTTCTAGATGGGTATTCACTATCAAGTACAAGAGTGATGGGGAGATAGAGAGGTACAAAGCTCGCCTAGTAGCAAGAGGATTTACTCAAACTTATGGTGAGGATTTCACTGATATGTTTGCTCTAGTAGCTAAACTTCATACAGTGAGAGTGGTCCTCTCATTAGCTACAAATCTCTCGTGGGATCTATGGCAAATGGATGTGAAGAATGCGTTTCTTCAAGGGGAACTCAAAGAAGAGGTATATATGATTCCTCCACCTGGTCTTGATGATATTGTTGAATCTGGAAAGGTTCTAAGGCTGAGAAAAGCAATATATGGTCTGAAACAGTCGCCAAGGGCTTGGTATCACAAGTTGAGTTCTACTCTCATACAGTATGGGTTTAAGAAATCTCACTCTGATCATACTTTGTTTACTCTGCGAAGCTCTAGAGGGATTGTTGTGGTACTAATCTATGTGGATGATATCATCATTTCAGGTGATGACAAGGAAGGTATTCAAAACACCAAAGCCTTTCTTAAATCTGCCTTTGAGATTAAGGATCTTGGAGAGATGAAATACTTCCTAGGGATTGAAGTTTGTAGATTACCAGAGGGCCTCTTCTTATCTCAAAGAAAGTATACTCTTGATCTTTTGAGAGAAACTGGTAAGCTTGGAGCGAAACCAGCTAAGACTCCACTTGAAGATGGCTACAAGGTTAACCGAAAGGGGGAGAAAGCTGATGAGAGTTTCAAGGATGTTGGTTTGTATAGAAGAACTGTCGGGAGGCTGATGTATCTCACCCTTACAAGACCAGATCTTTGTTTTGCCTTGAATCAAGTGTGTCAACATATGTGTTAATCAAGGAGAGTACTTAAGGATTAATCTTTCCTTAAGTTACTAAAGTGGAATAAATTGGTTACCGAAGAAAAGAAATGATTCGGGTAACTTTGGGAGTAGGACCGAGACGCGGAACAAAATGGAGCGGCTTGGTACCAAGAAGAATGCGGATCAGTACGAGTGGCATCGAAGCCACTCGACCCGCAGTACGTGAAGGAAGACCCGCGGGAAGGAATGAAGACGCGGGAAGCTCTCGACCCGCGGAACTTATTCCCGAGGCACAGGACGGATGGATCCTCGACCCGCGGCACGAAGAAGGACGCGGGACGAAGAAGGACGCGAGAAGGATCTCTCCGAGTGGTCCCGCGGTTTGAATCAAAAAGTGACCGTTGGAGGATAAGGCTTGGATTGTGTCTTGGTTCATTCATCAACAAAGGAAAGGACCACTTGAGGATAAGGTTTTGCTTCATCAAATGGAGACAAGAATTGCTTTATGAATCTGATCCAAAACCTTATCCTCTCCCCACCTTTCCAACGTTCACATTTCTTCTTCTTTATATATTTGTAATCCTTTCATTGTTATGTTTAACTCTTTCATTAATAAAATTCTGAGTTCATCATTTCTCTAAAATGTAGTCTTTAGGAGTTTATGCAGCATTTAGGGTGATTTCCATTTAGGAATGAACCCATTCATGTTAATCTCTTCTTAATCACTCCTAAACTCTTCTAATCTATTCTAAATCTCTTCTTAATCTTAGTCCTTGGATGACCAAGACGTGCATGCCATAAAGGGCTTGTTCCAACCGCACCAAATACACAAGATTTGCTCTCATGACCACCCTCATTATTTAAACGATACAGACCTCCTTCAACTCCTCCTTCCCCTATCACTTCTTTTGACTTATTGTCCTGAAACTTCACAAAGTCAGAACCAAAGATAGCCAAGCAATCAAAGTCCTTGGTTGCTTTATGCACAGACAAGAGATTAGAGGTGAATTCTGGAACATATAGAGCTTTACTTTTACCCTTAAACAATTCTAAGTCTCCAATTCCTTCTATGTTAACATTCTGCCCATTAGCAATGATAACATTTCCATTGTGAGACTTAACGTTCTTTAACATCCTAGCATCACTAATCATATGATTTGATGCACCCGAGTCTATAATCAATTTTTCTTGTGATTTAGAGGCAAGAAAGCTTTTACCAGACCCGGAGAGCTTAGTGATGCTCTTGATGAGTGCCTCTAGATCAGACCTCCTCACCATTTCATCCTCACAAGCATTGGCTGTTCCAGCAAAGTTCCTCATGCCTTGTCCACTCCCCCTTAGTCTCATCGGTTTCAAGTGTGGATAAAGAGTCCAACACTTGTCTTTTGTGTGACCCTTCATTTTGCAATGCTCACACTCAAGAACCCTTTTATCTCCTTGAGACTTGCGGACTACATGTGCCAAATCACTAGGTTTCTAAATAATCCCCGAGATCCTTCCTCTTTTTGGATCATCATGCAAACTTCATTTAGAGTGGGGAGCTTTTCAAACCGCAGGATGTGATGAATCATACCTTTGAATGATTCATTCAGGGTGAGTAACAAGCCAAACACTTGGTCTTGTTCACGCCTCTCACCCAGCTCCTTCACATCCATTGTTGGAGGCCTTAACATCTCCAGCTCTGCCCATAGTCCTCTAAACTCTCCAAATATGTCTTTGAATGACTTCTCCTCTTGCTGAAGATCATTCAGTGCCTTCTTCACCTCAAAAATCCGTGAGATGTTTGACACGTTCCCATACACTCCTTTGAGTGTATCCCACAGCTCCTTTGTTGTTTCAGAGTAGGAGTAGGCAGCAAGGATTGATGGCTCAAGAGAGCTTTGGAGCATGGCCAAGACTTGCTGCTCCTCCTGCTCCCACTTTTGCCCTTTCATACCGCCATTCCCAGGTCTAGCTCCTTCCTTAGCTGTTTCTCCTCTAACAGCTTCTCCTGGAGTTTCCACATAACTCTCCCAAACAGCTTCTTCTGGAGTTTCCACATAACTCCACAGCCCACGGCTCTTCAAGGCTGTTCTTGTAGTCCTTGACCACAGCAAGTAATTGTCCCCCTTGAGAACAACAGGTAACATCATTTGTTTGTGAGCTTCCATTTTCCAGATCTTTTAGAACAAGAGAGAATAAGAGATTGAGAGAATAAGAGAATGAGAGTATAGAGGTTCACAGGATTTGAACTTGCTCTGATACCATGTAGAATTTAGAGTATATTTGAAGATAGAAAAGAGGAAAACATCAACTTAGAAAGGAAAAAACGTGGACTGATGTTTCTGAATGTTTATCACCTCTTTCTTATTACTTTTCTATGCATACAAGACTGAGTTTATATAGAATTTACAATGGGAAGAAAGGGAAAAAAATATCTAGGAGGAGAAATGATGTTCTGTCAGATTTGGTGGAACAGTTGAACTGTTCATGTATGCATCTTCTCCTACTCTAGCTGTCCCATGCTCCTACTTGCTTCCTCTTTTCAACTTGGTTAGCTTCTAGTTCATTTCCAACAGCTTCCCTTTCTTCTTTTCCTTTTGTAACTAACTGATCTTCTAGTTGCAACTCAGCCATTCCTTGATCAGTCCCATGTGAATTTCTATTAGTTTCAACACTCCCCCTCAAGAGTGGCTGGTGGAGATTCTTTAAGCCAATCTTGCCATGTATATATTCACACACACTTGATGTGGTTGCCTTGGTGAACACATCGGCTACTTGATCCTCACTCTTGATGAACATTGGACTGATTACTCCATCTTGAATTTTTCCTCGGACAAAGTGGCAATCTATCTCGATGTGCTTAGTCCTCTCATGGAACACCGGATTGGATGCTATGTGTATTGCAGCTTGATTATCACAATGAAGAATAATTGGCTTGGTTGCTTCTACTCCCAGATCCTTAAGTAGAGCCCTTAGCCAAATTAATTCTTTTGTGACATCCCTCATTGCCCTATATTCTGCCTCAGCACTAGACAATGATATCACCTTTTGTTTCTTGCTTCTCCAAGTAACAAGGTTTCCACCTACAAATGTGCAATACCCGGTTGTGGATTTTCTATCCAACTTATCACCAGCCCAATCCGCATCACAATACCCTCGTAATTCGGTGCTCGCATTGCATCCCATCCAAATCCCTTTCCCTGGGCTTCCCTTGAGATATCTTAGAATTCGTTCAACCATTCTCCAATGGTTTGTTGTTGGAGCTTGCATATATTGACTCACTCTATTTACAGCAAAACAAATATCAGGTCGAGTTATAGTGAGATAGATGAGTTTACCCACAAGCCTTTGATATTGTTTGATGTCTGACCAAGCCTCCCCTTCACCCTGATCTTGATACCCCTCCTCAATTGGTGTTTTGGCTGGCCGTGAGCCAAGTTTCCCAGTTTCTTGTAAGATATCCAAGGTATACTTCCTTTGTGAAATAAACATACCTTCCTTGGTTCTTGTCATTTCGATCCCTAAGAAGTACTTTAACGCTCCCGGGTCGTTGATGTCAAACTCAGCTTTTAAGAGAAGCTTGGTTTCTTCAACTCCTTTGACATCATTTCCCGTGATGATAATATCATCAACATATACTAGGACAGCCACTATGCCCTCTCTTCCCTTTTTAGTGAACAATGTGTGATCAGCTTCTGATCTCACAAATCCTGTTTCAAGAAGATAGCAACTCAATCTTTGGTACCATGCCCGAGGTGATTGCTTTAACCCATAGATTGCTTTTACAAGCTTACACACTTTGCTTGAACTTCCACAATAACCTTGAGGTGGTACCATGTATACCTCTTCACCCAGTTCTCCTTGTAAAAATGCATTCTTCACATCCATTTGCCACAATCCCCATGACAGATTGATAGCAATAGATAGAAGGACCCTCACAGAGTGTAACTTAGCCACGGGTGCAAAGGTCTCTGTGTAGTCTTCACCATAGACTTGTGTGTATCCTTTAGCCACTAATCGTGCCTTGTACCTTTCTATCTCACCCGTACTCTTATACTTGATGGTGTAGACCCATCTACATCCTACTGTCTTCTTTCCTTTTGGTAGTTCGGTCATGTACCAAGTACCATTTCTTTCCATGGATTCCAGCTCCTCATCCATTGCTCTCACCCAAATCACTTCTCTACATGCTTCTTCATATGAGTTAGGAACCTTAGCTTTATCAATATTGCTGAAATAGGCTTGATCTTCCACTGGTAGATATGCCATTGAGCAATAGGCTTCAATTGGGTAGTTAATAGGCTTTGGACCATTTTTCCATGATGTATTTGTTCCACTAAGTGATGGGAGTGTGCTGTTGCCTATAGGAACAGGATCAAAGCCTGCCGTACACCCAGAACACTCTCCCATCTCCGTAGACAATACACCATGATCAGAGGTTGTATGCTCCTGATGATCCATTGCCACATTGTTATAATATACCCTTGTATTCACCCAATTTTCTGGTGGATTCCTTTGCCTAGTACTTCTCCGCAAGACTGGTGCAGGAGGAGTTGTATTCTCTTGATTTCCACTTTCCTCATCTCCAGCTAATTCCTCATCCCCATTGCTGCTGCTCGGTTCATTGTTTTGAGAAGAAGCCTCACTCACATCATTAGACACCAAATTCTCAGTTCTTTGTTCTTCAGATTCCCCATGGTGTGGTGTGTGATTTTCTCCATGTATTTCCTCTACTAGAGTTGGTATACTCCTTAAAACCACTTCTCCTTCCAAGCTTGAGTTTACCAGATCTCCAAGGCTTTCCTATTTCCTTTCATTAAAATACCCATCATGCTCATCAAACTTCACATCCCTTGATACATGCACACGCCTTGTCTCAGGATGATAACACTTGTAACCTTTTTGTGTTGATGAGTATCCGAGGAACACACACTTCAAGCTTTTCGGTTCTAGCTTATCTCTCCTCGCCTCTGGTGTAAACATATAACACTTGCATCCAAATACCCTCAAATGATCAATACTTGGTTTGATCTTATTGAGTACCTCATATGGAGACTTGTTGTCCAATCCCTTTGTTGGCAACCGGTTGATGAGGTAACATGCTGTTATCACTGCATCTCCCCAAAACCTCTTTGGGACTCCTCTTTCAAACATGATTGTCCTTGCAACCTCCATCAAGTGCCTATTCTTCCTCTCTGAAACTCCATTTTGTTGTGGAGTATAGGCACATGAGGTCTGGTGAATTATCCCATGTTTGCTCACAAATTCTTTGAATTGTCCTCCCATGTACTCGCCCCCATTGTCACTCCTTAGCACCTTAATTCTAGCACCAAATTGAGTGAGTACATAGTTATAGAATCTAGAGAATGATTCAAGAACTTGACTCTTTGAACTCATTAATGTCACCCATGTGTATTTGGATTTCCCATCAATAAAAGACACAAAGTACTTATATTGATCTCTAGAGTTACATGGTGCAGTCCATACATCTGAATGCACCAAATCAAAACACTCATCATACACAGAGTTAGATTCGGGAAACATTTTCCTACAATGCTTTCCGAGAATGCATGATTCACATTCTTCTACATTCTCTTTGTGGTTGGGCAAGACCAATTGGAGGATCTTAGTCCTTGGATGACCAAGACGTGCATGCCATAAAGGGCTTGTTCCAACCGCACCAAATGCACAAGATTTGCTCTCATGACCACCCTCATTATTTAAACGATACAGACCTCCTTCAACTCCTCCTTCCCCTATCACTTCTTTTGACTTATTGTCCTGAAACTTCACAAAGTCAGAACCAAAGATAGCCAAGCAATCAAAGTCCTTGGTTGCTTTATGCACAGACAAGAGATTAGAGGTGAATTCTGGAACATATAGAGCTTTACTTTTACCCTTAAACAATTCTAAGTCTCCAATTCCTTCTATGTTAACATTCTGCCCATTAGCAATGATAACATTTCCATTGTGAGACTTAACGTTCTTTAACATCCTAGCATCACTAATCATATGATTTGATGCACCCGAGTCTATAATCAATTTTTCTTGTGATTTAGAGGCAAGAAAGCTTTTACCAGACCCGGAGAGCTTAGTGATGCTCTTGATGAGTGCCTCTAGATCAGACCTCCTCACCATTTCATCCTCACAAGCATTGGCTGTTCCAGCAAAGTTCCTCATGCCTTGTCCACTCCCCCTTAGTCTCATCGGTTTCAAGTGTGGATAAAGAGTCCAACACTTGTCTTTTGTGTGACCCTTCATTTTGCAATGCTCACACTCAAGAACCCTTTTATCTCCTTGAGACTTGCGGACTACATGTGCCAAATCACTAGGTTTCTAAATAATCCCCGAGATCCTTCCTCTTTTTGGATCATCATGCAAACTTCATTTAGAGTGGGGAGCTTTTCAAACCGCAGGATGTGATGAATCAGACCTTTGAATGATTCATTCAGGGTGAGTAACAAGCCAAACACTTGGTCTTGTTCACGCCTCTCACCCAGCTCCTTCACATCCATTGTTGGAGGCCTTAACATCTCCAGCTCTGCCCATAGTCCTCTAAACTCTCCAAATATGTCTTTGAATGACTTCTCCTCTTGCTGAAGATCATTCAGTGCCTTCTTCACCTCAAAAATCCGTGAGATGTTTGACACGTTCCCATACACTCCTTTGAGTGTATCCCACAGCTCCTTTGCTGTTTCAGAGTAGGAGTAGGCAGCAAGGATTGATGGCTCAAGAGAGCTTTGGAGCATGGCCAAGACTTGCTGCTCCTCCTGCTCCCACTTTTGCCCTTTCATACCGCCATTCCCAGGTCTAGCTCCTTCCTTAGCTGTTTCTCCTCTAACAGCTTCTCCTGGAGTTTCCACATAACTCTCCCAAACAGCTTCTTCTGGAGTTTCCACATAACTCCACAGCCCACGGCTCTTCAAGGCTGTTCTTGTAGTCCTTGACCACAGCAAGTAATTGTCCCCCTTGAGAACAACAGGTAACATCATTTGTTTGTGAGCTTCCATTTTCCAGATCTTTTAGAACAAGAGAGAATAAGAGATTGAGAGAATAAGAGAATGAGAGTATAGAGGTTCACAGGATTTGAACTTGCTCTGATACCATGTAGAATTTAGAGTATATTTGAAGATAGAAAAGAGGAAAACATCAACTTAGAAAGGAAAAAACGTGGACTGATGTTTCTGAATGTTTATCACCTCTTTCTTATTACTTTTCTATGCATACAAGACTGAGTTTATATAGAATTTACAATGGGAAGAAAGGGAAAAAATATCTAGGAGGAGAAATGATGTTCTGTCAGATTTGGTGGAACAGTTGAACTGTTCATGTATGCATCTTCTCCTACTCTAGCTGTCCCATGCTCCTACTTGCTTCCTCTTTTCAACTTGGTTAGCTTCTAGTTCATTTCCAACAGCTTCCCTTTCTTCTTTTCCTTTTGTAACTAACTGATCTTCTAGTTGCAACTCAGCCATTCCTTGATCAGTCCCATGTGAATTTCTATTAGTTTCAACACACCTTATGAACCCTAAAATCTAACAATATGCAGGCTCCAACAGTGTATCATTGGAGTATGGTGGAGTGAATTTTGAGATATCTTAAAGGGACACCTGGTCAAGGTATTTGGATGGGAAAGAATGATAATACAGAGATTGTAGGTTACTGTGATGCTGATTGGGCTGGTGATAGAACAGATAGAAAGTCTACCACTGGTTATTGCACTTTCATTGGAGGGAATTTGGTTACTTGGAAGACAAAGAAGCAGAAAGTGGTCTCGTGTTCAAGTGCAGAAGCGGAGTATAGAGCTATGAGGAAGCTTACGAATGAACTGACTTGGCTCAAAGCTCTTCTCAAAGACCTTGGGATTGAACAATCTGGCCCGATTACTATGCATTGTGATAATCAGTCAGCTATACATATTGCCAACAATTCTGTGTTTCATGAGAGGACCAAACATGTGGAGATCGATTGTCACAAGGTTCGTGAAAAGATTGAAGATGGTACTATATTACCTTGCTACACAAGAAGTGAGGATCAGTTGGCAGATATCTTCACCAAGGCGGCAACTCTCAAGGTTTGCAACTCTATCTATGGCAGACTTGGTCTCGTGAATCTTACTCGGCCTAACTCATGAACATCATACTCTTTTTCCTTGTCATAGTTTTCTCCCAAGTGGTTTTTCTATGTTAAGGTTTTAATGAGGTGATGCTTCATGAGTTTCCAAACTTAGCCATCTGATCTGTTGGCTAAGTTTGAGGGGGAGTATTGATTCTTATTGATTCTTATTGATTCTTAGTGTTTCTTATTGGGTATGGATTATTTGTAATCTTTAGTTGTAAGCCCAAATAATTTGGTTTAATAAGCCCAAGTCATTTGTAATCTTTATTTAAAACTCTTTGTAATCTTTTATTGAAATGTAATGAAAATATCTTCATCTTCTCCATCTCTCTAGAAACTTCTCCATTCTCTCTTGATCTCACGTTCTGGTTGTGTTTGTTCTTGAGCAAGATCAATCTTTATCTTCAGAATCTGACAGGTTATGGGAGCACGTGGATGACTCTCTGGTGGTACCTACAGACAAAGGAGAAGCTGTAACGGTTGAGGAAACTACAGAGACATCTGGAACCAGCACCGAAGATCCAAAGGTTACTCCTCACAAAGCCGTATCCAGCAAAGAGGATCCAAAGTGGATTCAAGAGGATCAGCTGGTCCTAGCGATTCTTCAGAGCTCCTTGGAGCCATCTATCCTTGCAGCTTACTCTTATGCTGAGACTGCAAAGGAGTTGTGGGACACTCTCTTAGGTGTATATGGTAATACATCGAATCTGAGTCGAATTTTTGAGGTGAAAAAGGCCTTGAATGAACTTCAACAAGAAGGAAAGCCATTCAAGAGCTTATTTGGTGAATTTAGAAACTTGTGGGCTGAGTTGGAGACTCTAAGGCCACCCACCACAGATTTGAGTGTGGTGAGGGAGAGGAGAGAGTAGGATCAGGTGTTTGGTCTACTCCTTACTCTCGATAAATCATACTCAGGATTGATTCATCATATCTTGAGGTATGAAAAGCTGCCAACCTTAAATGAAGTGTGTATGATGATTCAAAAGGAGGAAGGGTCAAAAGGTCTCTTTCAAGGGACAAGTGAGGCTGCGTATATAAGCCAAGGAGTTTATCAACAAGTAGAGAAGAGACCTAGCTGGGTGTGTGAACACTGCAAGAAAGCAGGTCATACTAAGGAGAAGTGTTGGATTCTCCATCCTCAGTTGAGATCGTGTGAACATTGCAAGAAAGCAGGTCATACCAAGGAGACGTGTTGGGTCCTTCATCCACATTTGAAAGAGAAAACCTCAGGTCAAACATCTAGAGGGCGTGCAGGAGTTGCTAATGCGAGTTGTGATGATGTGGTGAGGAAATCAGACCTTGATGCTCTTATCAAAAGCATCACCAAACTGACTGAATCTGGTAAGAGTTTTCTTTCCTCTAAACTTCCTAAACCCATTGTAGTAGATTCTGGTGCCTCTCATCACATGATTAGTGATCCAGAGCTTCTTACAAATGTTAAACCTCATCGTGGAAAAGTAACTATAGCAAATGGGGAGGATGTGTTGATTAGAGGAATTGGAAACTTAGAGCTGTTTAACAAGAATACTAATGCTCTGTATATCCCTGAGTTTGCCTCAAACTTGTTTTCAGTTCAGAAAGCTACTAAGGATCTTGATTGTTTGGCTGTGTTTAGTCCTGATAATGTATGGTTTCAGGATAACAAGTCGGGGAAGACCTTTGGATCAGGTGGTGTACAGGATGGTCTCTATGTATTGGATGTTTTGGATAAGCAATCAGTCGGAATAGCTCACTATTAGAGAGGAAGCATGAAGAAAGAGGGCGAGGCCGAGGCAAGAGAAGAGAAGCCGAGGACCAAAGCTCAAGAAGATCAAGACCTTGATTATGTTTCCCTAAGATCATTGAGTTGGTACTCTTTTTCCTTAGTAGAGTTTTATCCCAATGGGTTTTATCTACTAAGGTTTTAATGAGGCCTCTCCTTGTATCTCCAAGTCCACACTTCACTTTGTTGTGTTTGGACTTGAGGGGGAGTGTGAATCAAGGAGAGTACTTATGGAATTAATCTATCCTTAAGTTACTAATGGGAGAGGCGGCCTAAGGTGGTCCGGTGATAATAAAGTAAGGCCGGATGAAGATTAGTCAAGGCCGCATGTCCCGATACGAGGAACACATGAAGGAAGACCCGCGGGAAGGAAGTTGTTCGTAAAGGAAGACCCGCGGGAAGCTCTCGACCCGCGGAACGGATGTTAGAGACGCGGGACGGTACAGTGCTCGACCCGCGGAACAGATTGGCATCGAGGAAGCTCGATCCGCGGTACGAAGCAAGACGCGGGAAGCAACACGCGGATCAGTTTGAACGTGGTCCCGCGGTTTGAAAAGAAAAGGACCACTTGAGGATAAGGTTTTGCTTTATCAAATGAAGACAAGAATTGCTTTATGAATCTGATCCAAAACCTTATCCTCTCCTCTCCTTTTCCAACGTTCACATTTCTTCTTTTTCTATATATATGTGTTTTCCCTCATTTGTAAACTTTAACTTGTTCTTCATAATAAAATCAGATTACAAGTTCATATATTCAAGATGTAGAGATTAGGAGTTAATTGTGTTTAGGGTGAGATTCATTTGAATCAAACCCACTTATGTTTATTCTTTCATAAATCTCGTCTAATCTCTTCTTAATCTCTCTTTAAATCACTTTCTTCATTTGTTCTAATCTCTCTTGAATCTGTCCAAAACTCTTTCTTAATCTCTTTGCTCATTTGAGCTTTTCTTATGATTCAACCTCTCTAAAGGTTGGATCTTGTGTTTATGAACTTATGAACCCTAAACTCTAACACAAAGCACTCATTATACACAGTAGATGAGTCTTGATAAACAGTTCTACAATGCTTCCCTAAGATACAAGCTTCACATCTGTGACCCATAAGATTCAGATTTGGCAAAGCAAGCTTTAGAACCTTCAAGTGAGGATGTCCCAAGCGTGCATGCCAAATAGAACTGGTACTACTAGTGTTCATTGCTGAGTGAGTATTAGAGAGGAAGCATGAAGAAAGAGGGCGAGGCCGAGGCAAGAGAAGAGAAGCCGAGGACCGAAGCTCAAGAAGATCAAGACCTTGATTATGTTTCCCTAAGATCATTGAGTTGCTACTCTTTTTCCTTAGTAGAGTTTTATCCCAATGGGTTTTATCTACTAAGGTTTTAATGAGGCCTCTCCTTGTATCTCCAAGTCCACACTTCACTTTGTTGTGTTTGGACTTGAGGGGGAGTGTGAATCAAGGAGAGTACTTAAGGAATTAATATATGCAAGCTCCAAGGTTGTCTCATTGGAAAATGGTGAACCGCATTCTAAGATACATCAAGGGGACTTTGGAACAAGGAATATGGATGGGTTGCAATGGGAGCTCAGAGATAGTGGGGTATTGTGACGCTGATTGGGCAGGTGATAGAGTAGATAGGAGATCCACTACAGGCTATTGCACTTTCGTTGGGGGTAACTTGGTTACGTGGAAGAGCAAGAAGCAGAAAGTGGTGGCGTGTTCGAGTGCCGAAGCCGAGTATAGGGCTATGAGAAGACTTACAACCGAGTTGATGTGGTTGAAGATGCTTCTTACTGATTTGGGCATAGAAACTTCGAAGCCAATCACCATGCATTGTGACAATCAATACGCAATCCACATTGCGTCAAACCCGGTGTTTCACGAGAGGACAAAGCATATTGAGGTGGACTGCCATAAGGTCAGGGAGCAAATGGAGTTAGGAGTAATTCTTCCTTGCTATACAAGGAGCTCGGATCAGCTGGCGGATATATTTACCAAGGCGGCAAGCTTGAAGACTCATGAGTTTATATGTGAGAAGATGGGTCTCATAAGTCTTCCAAGCTCAGAATCCTCTAAGTAAAGAACTCACACTCTTTTTCCCTAAGTGTGGTTTTGTCCCATTGGGGTTTCCACACTTAGGTTTTTAATGAGGTGAGTCTCTTAACTTCCAAGCTAAGTCTCAAGCTTCCTTATGACTTAGCTTGAGGGGGAGTGTTGAACTGGATCCTTATTGAGTCTGAGCTTGTTATTGGGTCTGGATCAGTTGTTGGTTTCATCAAAGAAAGCCCAAGTCATTAGCCCATCTCATTAGTTGCCTGTTACTATTGAAGTTGTTGTGTTTTGTATTTTCTTATTTTAATCTCTTTGTAATCCTTGTTCTGCTGTGTAATGAAAATATCTTCTTCTTCTTCTCTCTAGAAACTTCTCCCTTCTCTCTTGTTCTCACGTTTCTGGTTTGTTCTTGATCAAGATCAATCTATTTTCTTCTAAATCTCACAGAACTAACACAAAGCAAAGACAACCAAAAACCTTTAGATGCTCAAGAAAAGGCTTAGTTTTGTTGATTACCTCAAATGGAGAGTGATCGTCCAAAATTTTAGTTGGTGTCCGATTGATTAGATAGCAAGCCGTCATTACGGCGTCTCCCCAATATCTCTTTGGAACATTCATATGGAACATCATAGACCTAGACACTTCCATCAAGTGACGGTTCTTCCTTTCGACAACTCCATTTTGTTGGGGAGTGTATGGACAACTTGTTTGGTGAAGAATCCCTTGCTTGAGGAGATGTTCTTTAAATCGGTTACTTGTATATTCTCCTCCATTATCTGTTCTAAAATTTTTGATCTTGGCATGGTATTGGTTAGCAATATAAGCTTCAAAATTCATAAATGCTTCAAAGACTCTATCCTTGGATGGTAACAATGTGATCCATGTGTACTTTGATTTTTCATCAATAAATGTGACAAAATATTTGTTATTATCTCTAGAAATGCACGGGGAAGTCCAAACATCGGAATGAACCAAATCAAAGCAATTATCATACGTAGTAGTAGATTTCTGAAAAATGGTTTTGCAATGTTTACCAAGTATACAAGACTCACAACTCAAGTGATCAAAATAAACATTTGACATCATTATTTCAAAAGCACGAGAATGAGGATGACCTAATCTAGCATGCCAAATAGCATTATTAGCAACTCCTAAACAAGATTGCAATGAAAAAGAACTAGATGATCTTGGTGATTTATCTTCAAGAACATAGAGATCATCCTTGGTACCACCTTCTCCTATTATTTTCCCGGACTTAATATCCTGAAAATGCACATCATTAGGACCAAAGATTTCATAACAATTCAAGTCTTTGGTTGTTTTCTTAACCGAAAGTAAATTAGACTTAAAATTCGGCATATAGAAAGCCTTAGATTCTTTTTCAAATAATCTCAATGTTCCAATTCCTTTTATGGGAATATTATCCCCATTAGCAATTTCAACATTTCCTTTAATAGGTTCAACATTTTCAAGCATGTTCAAGTTACTTATCATGTGATGGGAAGCTCCCGAGTCAATAATTAATGAGTTACTAGGAGTTCGAGTAAAGAAGGTCATACCGGACTCCTTGTTTGAGTTTAGAGCCTTGATGAGGGCTTCCAAGTCCGACTTTCTCACATAGTCGCCTTGAGTGGAAGCTTCTTCTCCAATTTTGAAAGGAGTAGTCGGTTGACTCTTGGTTTGATCACTCTTGGTCGTGTAGTTTGCCTTCGGATAGTCCACCCACCAAGACGGCTTGAGATGGGGATGAAGAATAAAACATTTCTCCGTGATGTGCCCTTTCTCCTTACAATGATCGCACCACCTCTTCTCACCTTTGGACCGATTGTTGCCGTAGCTTCCCTTGTTTCCACGATAGTCCGATCGATTGAACACACCCTTGTTCGCCATTGGAAGCTCCCCCTTACTTCCAAAGAGGCCATGAGAACCTTGTTCCCTTTGGATTTGAGAACACACATCTTCCATGCTTGGAAGCTTCTCCGAACGAAGGATATGCTTAATTAGGTCATTATACGCCGGATTCAAAGTGAGAAGTAACCCGAAGACCTTATCTTGCTCCTTTCTTTCGTTCAATACGACCGGATCCATTGAGCTTGGCCTCAACATATCAAGTTCGGACCACAAAGAGCGGTACTTTCCCAAGTGTTTAGTAAACTCCATATCTTCTTGATGAAGATTGTTAATTGCCTTCTTCACCTCAAAGACCCGAACCAAGTTTGATACATTTCCATACACATGCTTCAATGTTTCCCAAAGTAAGGCCGTTTCACAATAAGAATATGCCTCAAGGATCGATGAATCTATACCATTTTGAAGCACCGCCAAGACCGTTTGATCTTCTTGAAACCATTTCGCTTCTCTAGCCTTCTTGGCGACTTTATCTTCCTTGTCAACCGAATCAAATATCGGCCTTAGTGAGAGATCTACATGCTCCCATAAACCCCGACCACAAAGGGCCGTCTTCATCGTTCTCGACCACAATAAGTAGTTTCCTCCCTTGAGAATCACCGGGACTACCAACGCCTTAGAGTTTTCCATTTGATTCATTCTTTTTTTCAATTTACCACTTAACCGAAAGAGACCTACAAAAGATTTGAAGTTTCCAACCAACCAACAAAGATTTCCACCAAAAATTTGAACCTTTCGAAGATTCAACACCAAGAACAATCGCGATCCGAGAGATTTTGAGAATTTTAAAGAAAGTTCAAAGCTTTAGAGCTGATTTGGGATTAACTATTCTATATGTATGTTAAATCAAGCGCATAAAGAGAATCAAGATCTCTATATAACGATTTGATCTAACTATTTGAAGAGAATCCACAAATCGGAAAGATTAACAAGAGATTATGGCGAGTTTGTAAGAGATTTAGTAGAGATTAGAGATCAAAGGATCGAAACACGCTCTGATACCATGTAAGATTTAGAGAGATTAAGCGGAAGAATTGAAGAGATTAAGAAAGATTAAAGAGATTAAGAAAGATTAAGAAAGATTATAGAGAATATGAACTTGAAACATTTTTCCATTCAAGATAATCAGAATAGTGATGTTTACAATCCATAAATAGAAAGATACTAGGTTTGGTCAACATGACCGTTTGGGTAAAGGAGAAAATGACGACATAAAGTGACATCTTATCCACAGTACGGACGCGGCTTCACTCCCTCTTATCCTCCAGATGTCAGGCCGCGTCATAAAGGAACAAGGCCGCACATGGAGATATGAGGAACGGTGAGATTTGAGCTTACCCGCGTATCGGACTCGTACTGCGTATCGGGTCCGTACGTCTGCGTGGGACGTCCTCGATCACTCGTTCCGCGGATCAGTACAAGACCCGATTACCCGATTGGGATCCGCGCGTTTATCCGTTAACCTGTTACGCGACCCGGATAAACGCGCGGACACTTCGCGTACTGATCCTCGACGCCAGTCGTCCCGCGGGTCAGTCTCTCGTCCTGATGCTCGATGCTATACTGACCCGCAACCCGATCCTCAATACTCGATGCCACCATGTACTGCGGATCGATCTGACATCGACACGATCCTTCCCGCGGATCACTAAGTGTCCGATCCGCGGTTTATCCATCCGTATTATTTCACTTGGGTAAATTACCCAATATTATTTATTTCCCTAAGTACCAATTCAGCACTTAGGTCAATACTCTTGTCCATGAAGAATAATTTAGGTACAGACCAAAGAGATTTCAAAGAGAAACCACCAGACCCAACTAAAAACACTAAAAGTGTCAAACATGTATGTCTCTCTTTGACTCGATTTGTTTCGAATGATGCCACAACTATACTTAAAGGTTTATTGAGCTTACAAGAGAATGGAAAATCCATTTGTCTTAAACCAGAAAATGACTTTGTTACAACTAGGGCTAAGGAATTAGATTCAACAAAATTAGATTATCCTAAAGTATCCGTAATGCACTTGTTTCTTGCCCAAAGTATCAATCTCATTGTAGGAGCCAAAGGAAGAAAACGCAAGGCAGGAGCCACAAGAGAGAACTTGTTAGTATACGAAGTTAAAAGAAAAACGCCCACGGTGATTACAAAGTCCACCAAACAAAAAAGAGTACCAGACCAGAATAGAGGAGTAATCCGATCATACTTACTCAAAGGAGCACCTCCTGACCTTCCACGCATCATCCAACCAACGATGCATCAAGGTAAGACTCTACGCTCACAATTTAGGATGAGCACTAGCTTGTTGTCTCTTGGTGCAGGAGATATAGTTTCAAGGTCGAAACCTTTTCAAGAGGGTGAGTATGATGAGGCCATCAAGTCATCATCAACCAAGGAGCACGAAACCAGAAGTCTTGAATAGGAGAGCATGAAGTTGAAGAGAGCAAAGGAGAGCAGCGAGCTAAGTTCAAGTCAAATGAAGGCTAAGATCACACATCCTAGCTTAACAACCACTTGGAAATCATACTCAACTCATTCAGAGTCAGCCACGAAGAAGGATCCCATTTGAAGAAGTTATTGAAGATAAAATGTGGCATATTTTCAATGGACGCAAAGGAAACATACAATCACTCATCAAATCATTCCGTCCAAACCAAGATGAACCAAGATACAAGTATAATTTTTGTGGATTCTTAACTCATTAAAGGAAGCCTGAGAATTGGATTCGTGACCAAATTCGATTTGGTTTAGGAGTTATGGATTTTACAAATCAGCTTAACCGAAACCTTCCCGATTTGGATACAAGAGCACTTATTGAAGGATTCTGAGCAAACTAGACGGAATTCAGCCGTGAATCAACTTGTACTGAAATCTTGACTCAACCAGGGAGCTCGTCCAATTTGATTCATTCAATTACCGATTTTGGTTTAAAAGTTATTCAACTTTTAAATCAGAGGATCCTCAGTTTGCCTTATTTGGAACCAAGAGCATTCAACACATTTACACTTGGTGCTATAAATCTCCAACAGCCATTTCCTCTTATATTCTGCAATTTGAAGACTTATTCATTGCATCTAGATGTCCCAAGACATCAGACCTTCCTCCCCAGGCTTTCAAGATACAAGGAGCCTCCAACTCACTTTATTTGGCCGGATTTCGCATTAAAACTCCAACGGCTAGTTTTTCTTTTAATTCTGTTATTTTGTTTCTTATTTTAGGATACTAAAAAAATTGTGTATGAGCCTATAAAAGCTCATTTTTGTTTTCATTGTAAAATACCTTTCAATCAACCATTTAAGAAATATAAAGTTTGTTTTGCTTTTTATTCAAAGAGTGTCTTTGTTTAAATAGTTTGTCTTTAGTTTCATTTGAGAGATTCATTTGATTCTTTAGATTATAGGATTAGGATTGTTTGTGTGATTCAAACAAGTCTAGTTCTCCAAAGATTGAGAGAGTCAATCAACCCAAGGACTGAGAGAGTCAATCACTAATCATTCACCTCCATTTCGAATTCATTCCACCTTCCGCGAGTCTAAGCTTGGAATCTCTTGATCAGCATATGGTTAAAGCATCGGTGTGATTCCGTTCTTACATCAAAGGGTCATATTTCACTGATGATATAAGATTGGAATCCACCAAACTTATGTTCACAAGATTATCAAGAGTTTTTAAGCTTTGTTGCGGAAATGTGCGTGATGTTGAGATGGAAGATGGTGATTTGATTGACTCTCTCAATCGGTGGGTTGATTGACTCTCTCAATCGATGAACGAAATAGATTGTTTGAATCACACAAACAAGCTAAGTCGCAGCCTCTAAAGATCTAAGTGAATCGCACACTTAAGTCTAAAGAAAGAATAATTCTTCAAGAATCACACTTGAAAGAAAAGAACAAAATACTTTGATTAATTTATTGATTGAAAGGTGAGTTTTACAATAGGATCTACTGAGCTTATATACAGCTCTTACATGAGCATTCTAACGGTCACAAAATCAAAGGAAACAAGAAACAAATCAAAGCTAATCAAAAACTAGCCGTTAGGCTCTAAATGAGCAAATCTCCCAAAATAAGGAAACTTGAGGTGTGCTTGAGTCTTGACAACTTGGGGAGGAAAGTCTGATGTCTTGGAACGTCTAGATGCAATGAATAAGTCTTCAAATTGCAGAATATAAGAGGAAATGGCCGTTGGAGATTTATAGCACCAAGTGTAAATGTGTTGAATGCTCTTGGTTCCAAATAAGGCAAGTTGAGGATCCTCTGATTTAAAAGTTGAATAACTTTTAAACCAAAACCGGTAATTGAATGAATCAAATTGGACAAACTCCCTGGTTGAGTCAAGATTCCAGAAAAATTGGATTCATAGCTTAATTCCTTCTGGTTCGGTCGGAATCCTTCAATAAGTGCTCCTGTGTCCAAATCTGGAAAGTTCCAGTTCACCCGATTTGTAAAATTCATAACTCTTAAACCAAATTGAATTTGGTCACGAATCCAATTCTCAGTCTTTCTATGATGAGTTAGGAATCCAAAATAATTGGACTTGTAGCTTGTTTCTTCCTGGTTTGGCCGGAATGATTCGATGAGTGATTGTATGTCTCCATCGCGTCCATTGAAGAGCTGCCAAATTGTATCTTTAATAACTTCTTCATATGAACTCCGTTTTGGCTGATTCTTCTTTTTGGATGACTCTAAATTAATTGAGTATGATCTCCAAGTGTTGGTTGAGCTGGGATGTTTGATCTTAGTCTTCATTTGAGCTAGACTTGGGCCGCAAGTCTCCTTAGATCTCTTCAACTTCATGCTCTCCTCTACATGACTCATGGTTCTGTGCTCCTTGGTTGATGATGACTTGATGTCCTCATCATACTCACACTCTTTAAAAGGTTTCGACCTCGAAACTATATCTCTTGCACCAAGATAGAGCAAGTTAGTATCTTTACATGAATATGAGAGAAGAAACTTACCTCGGCCAAAATCTTTTTGGCGATTCATGTGGGATAGGATATGAGCGTCTGGTGGTTCCTCTTTGATCAGTAAAATGGCAATCACTCCTCCCTAGGTTTGTTGCTAACGTCCTTGGGCAGCAAAGGGGTCGTCTTGGTGAAAGCTCCTTTTTCATACTTGTTGTCACCATTGATCTTTGGTGTTTCATGTTGCTTCTTCTCTGCCCCTGCAATGTCCTTTTCACTTTTGACAAGAGACAAGTGCGTTATAACAGTCATGGGAATTTTATAAACAGAGAAACAAAATTCAGTTTGCAACATCTCTTCTAGTTTTCCATTAAAACATATTTTTAGTTTAGCAATCTGGTCACTATATGTTTCTTTTGAGACTAGATCTTCTTCATACTCTTCTGTATTAGTAAAATTCACCATTACAGAATTATATTCATTAGAAACAAGCTGTAGAGACGGACTTACATGAGCAGGACTGTCCTTGAGTTCTGTTTCTTTCATTGCCACAGTTTTTGTATTCAACACGTAATCTGGTGGTTCCTCTTGGACCAGAATGAAACTGGTGTCACCTCCATCTTTCTCAGCATCAAGACAGCTCATGGTGGCCTCGTGATGCTCCACATTCTGTCCTTGACATTGCTCTGTTTGACTCGCGGCTCATGCTTCGGTTGTGTGCTTGGCGTTTGAGATGCATCGGTTTGTTTGGGGGCTGGCTTGAATTCCTTTACTCCCACTGGCTTCTTAACCTCGGCCTGCTTCTCCAAAGTGCTTTTAGTCACTTTCTTTTGTTCGGGACAGCAAGTTGTCTTTGACTTTGACACAGGTTGCGGTTTTGGTGTTGGCGTCCGACTTCTTGTAGTTGTTTGAAATAGAGATCTCTTTGGAATGTAGCTGTGGTTGTGGGACTTCTGAACAAACTCTCTATACATACGCTGCTTCATATTACCCCAAGAGATGGCCAAATTATTGTAACTAGCAAGTTCTTCTTTCTCCCACCATGTACTAGCTTCTTTAGCAAGTGAGTTAATGGCATAGGTGAGTCTCTCCTCCTTTGGAATGTTGTGGGACCTAAACCAATTCTCCATTTCGTTCTCCCACTGTAGGTAAGCTTCTGGTCCTTGCTTATGACCTGAAAAACAGATGTAATATGGCTCACAATCTGCTTCATCTTCTGTTGGTGAATCATCTATTTCGTCTTGTTTGGTGTAGTTGATGTCTTCTCCGTTTGACTCTTGATTCTCTTCTTCAAACTTTGATTCTTCAACTGAAGTATCTTCTGGCTCTGTCTCAAGGCTCCAATGGTCGTCATCAACATGGTCACCATCTCTTGAACTGATTTCAGAGTCAGTTATTTCACACCATGGTCTTTGGTAAGGCTCTATGGTCTGGTCTTCTTCTCCATGAGCAGAATCTTCATGCTCTGAGTCATCTCTGTCTTGCGGTGGACCCGGCTCAAACTCTTCAACATCTGATTCTTCTCCAATGTCAGAGCTTGAATAGCCATCTCCTGGCCAAGGTGGAGCTTCATAGTCAGCTTCCTCATCAGTATAGATTTGGCTTTCTTCTCCTTCACTCCAATGGTCTCCATCAGATTGGTACTGATCTCCTTCTTCTGATTCAGCCATGGTTACGGCTTAGGGTTAGATTTTCCTCGCAAAACAAAGAAAAAGATGGATTAATTTCGTTCTAAACAAGAAAAGGAAAGAGCAGTAAAGGCAAAATCACAAAAGATCACAAAGCAGAAAATTGCACAGAAATTTTCAGGTTTGGTTTCTCTTGGATAAAAAATATCAAATTGACTCCAAAAATCCCAGAAACAGTTTTATATTTTTCTTTGACGAGTTAACAAGCAAAAACAAAAGATGAAATATTTTTATGAGTTTTTATGATTTTATGAAATTGAAACAAACAGACGGGTAAAGCAGATTTTTTTTTTTTTTCTTTTTTTAAATGAATACAGAATTTAAAGGATAACAAATCAAAACCAAATGCAATTTTTTTTTTTTTTTTTCAAATTTTATAAGCAAAGAAAAAGATGCAAACAAGCAAGAACAAACTAAGAACAAAACAGATTTTTATTTGATTTTCGAAATGATGAAACTGAAATTGAAAAAAAAAAAAAAAAAAAACAAAAAATAATAACAAGATAAAAGGTTGGATTGAAACAACCTGGGATAGGAGCTTTTAAGCTCTGATACCAGATGATATAAGATTGGAATCCACCAAACTTATGTTCACAAGATTATCAAGAGTTTTTAAGCTTTGTTGCGGAAATGTGCGTGATGTTGAGATGGAAGATGGTGATTTGATTGACTCTCTCAATTGGTGGGTTGATTGACTCTCTCAATCGATGAACGAAATAGATTGTTTGAATCACACAAACAAGCTAAGTCGCAGCCTCTAAAGATCTAAGTGAATCGCACACTTAAGTCTAAAGAAAGAATAATTCTTCAAGAATCACACTTGAAAGAAAAGAACAAAATACTTTGATTAATTTATTGATTGAAAGGTGAGTTTTACAATAGGATCTACTGAGCTTATATACAGCTCTTACATGAGCATTCTAACGGTCACAAAATCAAAGGAAACAAGAAACAAATCAAAGCTAATCAAAAACTAGCCGTTAGGCTCTAAATGAGCAAATCTCCCAAAATAAGGAAACTTGAGGTGTGCTTGAGTCTTGACAACTTGGGGAGGAAAGTCTGATGTCTTGGAACGTCTAGATGCAATGAATAAGTCTTCAAATTGCAGAATATAAGAGGAAATGGCCGTTGGAGATTTATAGCACCAAGTGTAAATGTGTTGAATGCTCTTGGTTCCAAATAAGGCAAGCTGAGGATCCTCTGATTTAAAAGTTGAATAACTTTTAAACCAAAACCGGTAATTGAATGAATCAAATTGGACGAACTCCCTGGTTGAGTCAAGATTCCAGAAAAATTGGATTCATAGCTTAATTCCTTCTGGTTCGGTCGGAATCCTTCAATAAGTGCTCCTGTGTCCAAAATCTGGAAAGTTCCAGTTCACCCGATTTGTAAAATTCATAACTCTTAAACCAAATTGAATTTGGTCACGAATCCAATTCTCAGTCTTTCTATGATGAGTTAGGAATCCAAAATAATTGGACTTGTAGCTTGTTTCTTCCTGGTTTGGCCGGAATGATTCGATGAGTGATTGTATGTCTCCATCGCGTCCATTGAAGAGCTGCCAAATTGTATCTTTAATAACTTCTTCATATGAACTCTGTTTTGGCTGATTCTTCTTTTTGGATGACTCTGAATTAATTGAGTATGATCTCCAAGAGTTGGTTGAGCTGGGATGTTTGATCTTAGTCTTCATTTGAGCTAGACTTGGGCCGCAAGTCTCCTTAGATCTCTTCAACTTCATGCTCTCCTCTACATGACTCATGGTTCTGTGCTCCTTGGTTGATGATGACTTGATGTCCTCATCAACTTAGATTTATTGTTGTTATTTTCTAGACAGTCTGCATGTAGACTTGTCTTTTCTATTTAAACTCTTGTATTCTCATTTCTGAATTTATCTAGCTTTATATTCTCAAACTCTTTCTAAGAACTTGATCAAATCGGTAAATCAAAGGCTCTCTCATAACCTTTGTGTGACCCATCGATCTATCGGTAAATCAAGAGTCCTTCCGCAGCTCTTGTGTGACCCTTCGTTCCATCATTGATCCGTTGATTCCCTTGCTGAATCTCAAAGCCGGATCTTATCAAGTGGTATCAGAGAAACACTTTGAATCAGGTTTTATCTATCCTTTCATTTTTTCCAGTTTCTGCGTAACTTTGTTTTATGAATTTAAGGCTGATTGGTTATCCGTTTCGTATGATTTTTGATAGCATCGTGTAGATCTTTTCGTGAATTGTTCGAATCTGTATTAGATCTGTAAGAATTATTGCGAAATATAGAGATTAAGAGAGATTAAGGGAGATTAAGGAAGATTAAGTAACTATGAAGATTTTAGAGAATATGAACTTGATTTATTATTCAAGATAAAGATTACAATGATTGGAATCACTCCATAAATAGAAAATCCTAGGTTGGTCAACATGACCGTTGGTGAAAAAGAAAAATAAAGGACAAAAGATAGATCCGGTCACTGTCCAATCCGCGGTACGTGAGGTGACCGAGGTCCGTACGAGCGGTGTGGTGTGTCCTCGATCACTTGCGGGACGGATCAGTACACGACCCAATAACCCGAATAGGGTCCGCGTGTTTATCTGTTAACCCGTTACGCGACCCAGATTAAACATGCGGACCTTCACGTACCGTGCCTCGAGTTCCTTTGTCCCGTGGGTCGAGATGCACGTATGAGACTCCGACTGACTCGCGTATCCTTCTGATCCTCGATGCTTGACTGTACCGCAGATCATCTTGTCCTCGATGACTCGTGTACCGCAGATCGACTAAGACTCGACCCCGCGGTTTACCCGAGTGTTCCCACATCCGATTATTTGCCTTGGGCAAATTACCCAACTTTATTTATTTCCCTTAGCACCAATTAAGTACTAAGGTCAATAATCCCCCTCAAGTTAAACATAAAGGATTTATGCTTAACTTGGAATGCTCACAACCATCACCTCGTTAAAAACCTTAGTAAAGAAAACTACGTGGGACAAAACTTTACTAAGGGAAAAAGAGTGTGATGATTGCGAGCAAGAGGTCTTCTACGGATGGGTCAAATCCACAAGTCCAAGTTTGCTATAAAGATGATTGCAAACCTTGAGACTTGCGGCCTTGGTGAAGATCTCCGCTAGTTGGTCTTCGCTTCTAGTGTAACACGGTAGAGTCCATCCTTGCTCGATCTTTTCCCGTACCTTGTGACAATCAATCTCAATGTGCTTCGTCCTCTCATGGAATACCGACTTTGTCGCTATATGAATTGCAGCTTGATTAGCACAATGCATGATCATCGGCTTTGTAGCTTCAATTCCCAAATGTGCAAGAATGCCTCTTAGCCAAATGAGCTCATTAGTCAACTTCCTCATTGTTCTATACTCGGCTTCCGCACTAGAACATGAGACCTCCTGTTGTTTCTTTGTTCTCCAAGTCACCAAGTTCCCTCCAATGAATGTGCAATAGCCGATTGTCGATCTTCAATCACTTCTATTTCCGACCGAATCCGCATCACAATATCTAACTACATCGGAGTTTTCATTTCTTCCCTTCCAAATACCTTGTCCCGGACTTTCCTTGAGATATCTAAGGATCCTTTCAACCATTTGCCAATGATATATCTTTGGCTCTTTCATATGTTGACTTACTTGATTGACCACGAGCAAATATATGTAAGCGTCAAATAGATCAATTTCTCAATAAGTCTTCTATACCTTGAAGGATCCTCATGCACCTCATCTTCTTTCTCTCCCTTTCTATCGGCCTTGTAACCTTCCTCCAATGGGGTCTTAGCCGGTTTACACGCAAGTTTACCGGTTTCCTTTAACAAATCCAATGTATACTTCTTTTGACTAATGTGTAAGCCATTCTTGAACCTACAAACTTCAATACCGAGGAAATACTTGAATTCCCTCTTTATCATCACCGGTAATGACCATATCATCTACATAGATCAACACAACTACCATCCCTTTTGGACCTTGTAGTGTAAAGAGAATAAGATCCAATTCACACTTCTTAAAACCCCTTTCCTTGAGAGTACTACTCAACTTTTTATACCAAGCTCGCGGAGATTGTTTAAGACCATATATGGCTTTTCTTAGCCTAACAACTTTCCCCGGAGCAATGGAAGTCTCAAGACCGGGAGGAGGCGTCATATACACTTCTTCTTCAAGGTCTCCTTGTAGAAAAGTATTTTTAACATCCATTTGCCAAATCTCCCAATCCAAGTTAACCGCTAAAGAGAGCACAACTCTAACCGTATGGAGCTTAGCAACCGTTGCAAATGTATCTGTATAATCATCTCCATATGTTTGTGTGAACCCTCTAGCAACTAACCGAGCTTTATACCTTTCAAGATCACCATTGCTTAGATACTTGATCGTGAAGACCCATTTTAATGTCACGGCTCTCTTTCCAAACGGTAGATCCACCTCATCCCATGTGTGATTCTTTACCATTGCACCCACTTCATCATCTGCGGCCTCTACAAAATTCTCATCCTCCATGGCTTCCTCATAAGTCTTTGGAATTGTATGCTCATCTATCTTGGTGAGAAAGGCACGATTGGAGGAAGGAACAAGGGCGAGAGAACACACGGCTTGAATGGGATAAGCAACGGCTTGATAGTTGTAGTAAACTTTACTCTCTTTCCATTGAGAGGGGTCTTTCTTGGTTCTAGTACTCCTTCTAAGCACCGGTTCGATTGGGGCTTGAGTGTCTTGGTTCTCCTCTTGTTCCCCTTGAGCATTATCTTGATCTTGTACATCCTCTTGGACCACTTCTTGATTCTCGGCCGAGTTACTAGGTGTGTCTTGAGTTTCTTGGCTTGGCATTGTTGGGAGAACGGTCTCACCCATATTGTCTCTTGGCTCATGGGTTCCCAAGTTTTGAACAAGGAACCGCAAGTTAGAGCCAAGATCCGACGGGGTAGCCAAGTCATCCAAGTTTTCCTTTGCATCCACACCATAATACCCTTTGTCTTCAATAAATTTCACATCCCTTGACACAACCGTCTTCCTTGTAATTGGATCATAGCATTTATATCCCTTTTGAGTGGTTGAGTATCCAAGGAATATGCATCTCAAGCTCTTGGCATCTAGCTTGTTCCTTAGCTCACCGGGTACTAACACAAAACAAAGACAACCAAAAACCTTTAGATGTTCAATAAAAGGTTTAGTGTTGTTGAGTACCTCAAATGGTGCATAATCTCCCAAGATTTTGGTTGGTGTTCGATTGATTAGATAGTAAGCCGTCATCACGGCATCTCCCCAAAATCTCTTTGGAACATTCATATGGAACATCATCGATCTAGACACTTCCATCAAGTGACGGTTTTTCCTCTCGGCCACACTGTTTTGTTGGGGAGTGTAGGGATAACTCGTTTGATGAAATATCCATTGCCTCTTGAGATGTTCTTTGAACCGGGTACTAGTATACTCCCTCCATTATATGTTCTAAAATTTTTGATCTTGGCATTGTATTGGTTAGCAATATAAGCTTCAAAATTCATAAATGCCTCAATCACTCGATCTTTAGAAGGTAAAAGTGTGATCCAAGTGTATTTCGATTTCTCATCTATAAATGTGACAAAGAAAATGTTATTATCTCTAGAAATGCAAGGGGAAGTCAAAACATCCGAATGAACCAAGTCAAAACAATTATCATAAGTAGTAGTAGATTTTGGAAAAACCGATTTGCAATGTTTACCAAGAATACATGATTTACAACTCAAATGATCAAAGTAAACATTAGGCAACATTATTTCAAACGCTCTCGAATAGGGATGACCTAATCTAGCATGCCAAATAGCATTATTGGAAACTCCTAAACAAGATTTAAAAGAACAAGAACTAGATAAGCTTGGTGATAAATCTTCAAGAACATAAAGATCATCCTTGGTACCACCTTCTCCAATTATCTTTCCGGACTTAATATCCTGAAAATGAACATCATTAGGACCAAAGATTGCATAACAATTCAAGTCTTTGGTTGCTCTTTTACCCGATAGCAAATTTGAGGTAAAGTTAGGCATATAAAATGCCTTAGATTCTTTATCAAACAATTTCAAGGCTCTAATTCCTTTTATAGGAATATTATCACCATTCGCAATTTCAACATTACCATTAATTGATTCCACATTTTTGAGCATGTTCAAGTTACTAATCATGTGATGTGAAGCTCCTGAATCAACTATAAGGGAACTACTAGGAGTTCGAGTAAAGAAAGTTTTATCAGAGTCTTTGTTTGCGTTCAAGGCTTTGATGAGAGCCTCCAAGTCGGATTTCCTCACATAATCCCCTTGGACCGCCTCTTCTCCTATCTTGAACGGTGTGGTGGGTTGACTCTTCGGTTGATCGCCTTTGGCCGTAGTGAAATTTGCCTTAGAACCGCTTGGATAGTCGACCCACCATGTTGGCTTGAGGTGTTGGTGGAGAACCCAACACTTCTCCTTGGTGTGTCCCTTTTCCTTGCAATGGTCGCACCAGCTCTACTCACCAAAGGACCGGTTGTTCCCGAAGTTTCCCTTGCTCCCACGGTTCTCAAACCGATTATACATACCCTTATTAGCCATTGGAAGCTCTCCCTTACCACCAAAGAGGCCTTGAGATCCTTGTTCCCTTTGGATTTGAGCACACACATCTTCCATAGTTGGGAGCTTCTCCGACCTTAGGATATGTTTGGTAAGGTCATTGAACACCGGATTCAACGTTAGTAGTAACCGGAAGACCTTGTCTTGTTCTTTCCTCTCATTCAACACAACCGGATCAATCGAACTTGGTCTCAATATCTCTAGCTCGGACCACAAAGACCTATACTTTCCCAAGTGTTTGGTAAACTCCATATCTTCTTGGTGAAGATTATTGATCGCTTTCTTAACCTCAAACACCCGGGCCAAGTTTGAAACATTACCATACATATTCTTCAATGTTTCCTAAAGCTCAAAGGCCGTTTCACAATAAGAATACGCCTGAAGGATAGAAGAATCAATACTATTTTGAAGTACCGCCAAGACCGTTTGATCCTCTTGAAACCACTTTGCTTCCCTTGCCTTGGCCGCTATTAATCAAGGAGAGTACTTAAGAGTGATAAATCTATGATCATCTCTTAAGTTACTAAAGGGAATAAATAGTTACCATGGTGAAAATACATTCGGGTAACTTTGGGTAACTTGGTGGATTGAGACGCGGATCAAAGAGGAGCGGATCGGTCCACTCTAGACCCGCAGAACGGTAAAGGATCAGAATGGTCAAACACACGGGACGGTCCGAGTATGCGGATCAGTACGAAGCCGCATGTGAACAAGCGGGATGGAATACTTGAAGATGTGGACGGTCGATGCTCGATACACGGTACGGTACACTAGACCCGCGGATCGAGTTTGGATATGAGGGACGCGGATCACAATCTGACCGTTGGTCCACGGTTTTGCTGAGTTCAAATTGTGGTCCCAAAACAATTTGAACGTTGGACCACATCCTAGTCAAAAGAAAAGGACGTGTTGCTTTTAGCACAAGAGTCCAAAGTTTGCTTTTGCTTTATGAAATCTGATCCTAATGATCCCAATGTTCATATTTTGCTTTTCCTTTATAAATATATTGTATTATCCTTTGTAATCCTTTAACTCATTATTGAATAAGAAAATCTGAGTTCATCTTTTATTCTCTCTTTAGATTATTCAAAATGTAGTCTTTAGGAGAGAAAAGTATTTAGGGTGAGATTCATTTGAATCAAACCCATTTATGTTAATCTCTTCTAAATTTTTCCTAATCTCTTCTAAATCTACTCATAATCAGTCCTAAATCTCTCTAAATCTGTTCTAAACTCTTTTGTGCTCTGTTGAGCTTTTCTTTGATTCAATCATTCTAAAGGTTGGATCTTTTGTGTATTTGAGCATTAGCTCACCTAAAATCTAACATGGTATCAAAGCTTAAGCTCTTGAGGACCCTGGTTTTCCGCTGCTAAAAGGAGATGCTCGAAGCTCTCCGAAGAAAGAAGAAGAAGAAAGCACGATGCTTTCCGAATGAAAAAGAAGGAAGCTCAAAGCTTTCCCATGGAAGAAGAAGAAGAAACCTTGAAGCTTTCAAGAAGAAGGAGAATGGAGAAGCGCCTCACGGGTTAAAGGAGATCTTACCCGTGAGAAGATGCCCATTCCTTTGAAGAAGAGACGCATGAGAAGAAGGTGATGAATTTCCACCTTTGGAGTCCATTGTTGAGATTCAAGTAAGCTACAAGAGATTGAGATGCTTGCTTGTGAAAAACCCAAGTGTGGAGCTTGGTCATTAGTGTGAAGTAAATGGGATTCAAGGGAAGAATACCATTAAAGATTGGATCTTTCCTTTCCCATGAAGCTCAAGGATGTTGTTTACTCTCAAGAAGCCATGAAGGTGCGGTTAGATGAAGGAAGGATCAAAGTCGTTTACAAGAGAAGAGGAGAAGATTGAAATCATGGAGACATTCAAAGAGAGACTCTCGAGAGGATATCATTCGTAGTTGATTGACCGGTGATATTCAACCATGGAAGCTTAATTTGGGTTAATCCTAATCATTACCTCTCTTGTTCAAATTTATGGTTGATGAATCCATGTTCTAGCTTAAGGGAAACACATTCATGAGGATAGAGAACATTTCTTAAATCTACCCCTTTCTTAAACTCAAAATCTCTCTATTTTTCCTTTTTACTCTTCATACTCTTTAGTTCTCTATTCTCAAACAGTTTGGAATCAAGCCTAAACACAAAACCTAAACACGAACCCGAATCCTAAAGCTTGTGGTTACTCTCGGTTGGAATTGTGATTCTCTTGTGTTATGATCCTCTCGGTCCAAGACCTCTCTCTTGATCGAAAATCGCTTTAAGTGTGAAGCATGGTTACCCAAAATCTTATACTCTCTCGGGTTGATTATGATGGAGCACTTAAGGTCCATTCTTGTTGTGATAACATTGTGAAAAGATTGGTGTTGGTAACATTGACAAAAGTGTGATGTTGGTAACATTGATTGGATTGGAAACATTGATGGGAATGGTTGGATTGCTTGGTGTTGTGTATTGGTATGTTTTGTAGCTGTTCTTGTTTGATGGTGTTATGGAACCGATGCACACTCAAGTAGCTCAAGAAGATGCAACTAGCCTTTGAAGATCAATCTTGAAGTCATTCATGAAGCCAAATGAGCCATGGGTGGTGAAGAAGGGTTGATTAAGCCAATGTTTTGACGTTTTTCGGAAAGCTAAAAGAGATTGAGAAGCTTCGGATGGTGATTAGGCTTGGCGTTGAGGAAGGTTACATAGGCTTGGAATTCAAGAATCGACGAAAGAGAAGAAATCGTGCTTGGTTGTGGTAACCGAAAGGAGCAAGAGGAAACCGTGAGAAGAAGATTGAAGCTTAGGGTGGAATGATTCAAAGGGTGTGATGGGAAATTTTGAAAGGCGGTTCCAAGTCACACTAGGGTATAGCACAAGGAACCGAAAGCTCCACCAAAATGGATCATGAAGATCCGATTCAAAGGAGGTGTGAAGTATAAGGAGATCAACGAATCCAACCACATCATCCAAATCAAAAGGGCTACTCTCTAAACTTAAATCTCATTTTAATTTATGTTAATTTCATTACCTTAGTTCAAGTTCCTTCTATGAAGTCTTAAATCATTGAACATCTAAACCTTTGATATTCCTCATGGAACATACTTAATCTTTTCTTCTTTATCACTTGTTTAAGGGTAAAGGAGACCATGAGAGCCTCAAAGAAGTACAAGACAGCGAGGAAAGGATTCATAAGAAGAGAAATCAAGTCAAAGAAGGGCCAAAGGAATGAGGAAAACTTGAAGTGGAGCCGGATTCATATCAAACCGAGGCAAGTCAATTGCGTATTGCAAGCTTAGCCTTTGGTCCTTAAGGCGTCCTGACGACTAAGCTTGAGGGGGAGTATTAGAGAGGAAACATGAAGAGAAGAGCAAGGCCGAGGTAAGAGAAGAGAAGCCGAGGACCGAAGCTCAATAAGAAGAACAAGACATTGATTGAATTCCCCTAGATCATTGAGTTGGTACTCTTTCTCCTTAGTAGAGTTTTATCCCAATGGGTTTTACCTACTAAGGTTTTAATGAGGCCTCTCCTTGTATCTCCAAGTTCACACTTCACTTTGTTGTGTATAAACTTAAGGGGGAGTGTTAATCAAGGAGAGTACTTAAGAGTGATAAATCTATGATCATCTCTTAAGTTACTAAAGGGAATAAATAGTTACCGTGGTGAAAATACATTCGGGTAACTTTGGGTAACTTGGTGGATTGAGACGCGGATCAAAGAGGAGCGGATCGGTCCACTCTAGACCCGCAGAACGGTAAAGGATCAGAATGGTCCAACACACGGGACGGTCCGAGTATGCGGATCAGTACGAAGCCGCATGTGAACACGCGGGATGGAATACTCGAAGACGTGGACGGTCGATGCTTGATACACGGGACGGTACACTAGACCCGCGGATTGAGTTTGGATATGAGGGACGCGGATCACAATCCGACTGTTGGTCCACGGTTTTGCTGAGTTCAAATTGTGGTCCCAACACAATTTGAACATTGGACCACATCCTAGTCAAAAGAAAAGGACGTGTTGCTTTTAGCACAAGAGTCCAAAGTTTGCTTTTGCTTTATGAAATCTGATCCTAATGATCCCAACGTTCATATTTTGCTTTTCCTTTACATATATATATTGTATTATCCTTTGTAATCCTTTAACTCATTATTGAATAAGAAAATTTGAGGTCATCTTTTATTCTCTCTTTAGATTATTCAAAATGTAGTCTTTAGGAGAGAAAAGTATTTAAGGTGAGATTCATTTGAATCAAACCCATTTATGTTAATCTCTTCTAAATCTTTCCTAATCTCTTCTAAATCTACTCATAATTAGTCCTAAATCTCTCTAAATCTATTCTAAACTCTTTTGTGCTCTCATGAGCTTTTCTTTGATTCAATCATTCTAAAGGTTGGATCTTTTGTGTGTTTGAGCATTAGCTCACTTCTAACTGCCGCTTCAGCATCTTCCTTCTCCAGTGTCTCAACAATCGACCTAAGGGTAAGATTGATGGGATTCCACAATCCTCGACCACAAAGGGCTGTCTTTGTAGTCCTTGACCATAGCAAATAGTTCTCCCCTTTCAAAACTACCGGAACCACCAAAGCCTTCGAGTTTTCCATCGGATTCATCTTTCTTCGTTTTGTCTTAACCCCACCAAACGATCTAAACACAAGATTGAAACTTTAACACAACCAACCAAGAACCACACCAAAGTTTGAAGATTTATCACAACCAAACAAGATCCAAGCCAAAAATCAACACTTTTAGATGAATTGGAACCGAACCAAAGATTTTGAGTAACCAAGATTTAGAACGAGATTTGTGAGAGATTTAAGAGTAGTTAGTCACCAAGATGAACCTGTCTCTGATACCATGTAAGAATTATTGCGGAAATATAGAGATTAAGAGAGATTAAGAGAGATTAAGGAAGATTCAGTAACCATGAAGATTTTACAGAATATGAACTTGATTTATTATTCAAGATAAAGATTACAATGATTGGAATCACTCCATAAATAGAAAATCCTAGGTTGGTCAACATGACCGTTGGCGAAAAGCAAAATAAAGGACAAAAGATAGATCCGGTCACTTCCCGATCCGCGATACGGATCAGTACATGACCCGATAACCCAAATAGGGTCCGCGTGTTTATCTGTTAACCCATTACGCGACCCGGATTAAACACACGGACCTTCACGTACCGTGCCTCGAGTTCCTTCGTCCCGCGGGTCGAGATGCATGTACTGATGTCCGAGACTCTGACTTACCCGCGTATCCTTCTGATCCTCGATGCTTGACTATAACGCGGATCGTCTTGTTCTCGATGACTCGTGTACCGCGGATCGACTAAGACTCGACCTGCGGTTTAACCGAGTGTTCCCACTTCCGATTATTTCCCTTGGGCAAATTACCCAACTTTATTTATTTCTCTTCGCACCAATTAAGTACTAAGGTCAATACTCGGTCGGAGCATCTCCAATTCGGCCCAAAGGGCCCGATACTTCCCAAAATTTTGTTAAATTCCAAGTCTTCTTGGTAAGATTGTTGAGGGCTTTCCTCACTTCGAACATACGGGTAAGGTTGGTCACATTCCCGTAGACATTGTTGAGGGTCTCCCAAAGCTCACTTGCGGTCTCACAATACGAGTAAGCCTCAAGGATTGGGGCTTCAAGGCCATTTTGAAGAATGACCAACACGGTTTGGTCCTCTTGGAACCATTTAGCCTCCTTGGCTCGCTTAGCCTCTTCATCGTCTTCTTCATCGGATGAGTCGGCTTTGGGTTCCTTTGGAACGAGGCTTAGATCGATGTGGCTCCATAGGCCACGACTACACAAAGCGGTTTTGGTGGTTCTGGACCACAAAAGATAATTTCCTCCTTCGAGGAAAACAGAACAACAAGAGGTTTCGATGAATCGTTGTCCATGATGAGTCTTCTTTTGGAGGTATGAAAAAGTGAATGAGAGTGTGAGAATTTCCGAACAAACTACCAAAGAAGAAGTCTTTGAAAGTGTAAAGTTTGAATTTTGAAAGAACCGGGAAATATGAAGATTTCAAATTTTCGAGAGATTTTAAGAGTTGTAACCGAGAGATTTGAAAAGATTTGAAAGAGTATGAGCTAATAATCAATGGATCATTTCTCTGATACCTTGTTGGAATTTGCGGAACAAGAGATTAAGATTGAGAGAGTTTAGAGAGAGAAAGTAGAGAGAGAGTATGAACTTGATTAATTTTATTAATTCAAGATAAGATACAAAATGGGAAGACAACATTCTTAAATAGAACACAAAAATAGAAAGATACCGTTTGAAAATCAAACGGTCGGATCAAGTCAAACAGTCGGATCCGCGGGTCATTGTCCGTCGATGCCCGGGTTGATGCCCTCGATGCTGTGCGTATTTGGTCAACAAGGGCGCCTAAAATGATGTCGTACCGCGTGTTCCGATACCCGCGTATTGAGCCTCGAGGACCCGTGTACTGCGGATCGATGCCGCACGTACTGCGGGTCGAGGATTTCTGTCCTGCGTATCGACGATTCTCGATCCGCGTGTCCGTCCGTCCGTCCTTTCTTTTTCTTCCGTTTATTTTACCTTGGGTATTTTACCCAAGATATTTTATTTCCAATCTCAATACCGTTCAACCACTTAAAAGAAGTGAGAGAATCTAAAGCGACCAATCCACGTGGAAAGACAAGAGGGTGTTCTACAACTATGAGGCCGTAGCACACCCAATCCAAGCCGTATATTCTCTCGCCCTTCTACCTCCGGAACACCAAGCCTTTCTTGGAAAGATTGATGAGCATACTATTCCCTCAACCTATGAGGAGGCCATGGAAAAGGAAGAGTGGACGGGAGCGGACGATAACGAGGTTGGAGCCATGATCAAGAATCATACGTGGGACAAATCCGATCTTCCAGAAGGAAAGTGGGTCGTAAGCTCCAAGTAGGTGTTTACTATCAAGCACTTAAGTAGTAGAGAAATTGAGAGGTTTAAAGCTAGATTGGTCGCAAAAGGATTCACCCAAACGTTTAGTGACGACTACACGGATACATTTGTACCAGTGGCCAAACTACATATGGTTAGGGTTGTTCTCTCCTTGGCCGTGAATTTGGAATGAGATCTGTGGGAATTGGATGTGAAGAACGCCTTTCTCCAAGGCGACCTAAAAGAGAAAGTCTACATGACTCCACCACCCGGTCTTGAAAGCTTGGTTAAACCGTGAAAGGTGTTGCAGTTGAAAAAGGTGATCTACGGGCTTAAACAATCTCCAAGGGCTTGGTACAAGCTACTAAGCTCTACCCTAATGGACAAAGGGTTCAAGAAGTCAGAATTGGACCACATTCTCCTTACAATGCAAGGACCATAGAGAATTGTGGTTGTTCTAGTCTATGTAGATGATTTGATCATCTCTAGAAGTGACAAGGATGGAATTCAAGAGACCAAGGACTATCTCAAGTCGTAATTCGAGATCAAAGTCTTTGGTGAGCTCAAGAACTTCCTTGGGATTGAGGTTTGTCGGTTCTCAAATGGCTTACACATATCCCAAAGAAAGTACACCTTGGATCTACTCAAAGAAACAGGCAAGTTGGGAGCCAAACCGGCCAAGACTCTATTGACTTTAGTAATATTCATTAAGTTGCTAAGGGAAATAAAATAATAAAGACCGGAGGAAAATCCAAGTCGGGAGGTTGTGGTCGAAGACATCCACCCGCGGATCAGTTCCATCGAAACGCGGGACGATGGAGCCTTGACCCGCAGTACGCGACATCGAGTGGTGCGGATCAGTACGCGGCATCGAATCTTCATCAATCCACGGGACGAGGAGCATCGAGGCACATCTGACACACGGGACAAGTGTAGCAAATGCGGGTCGGATCTTCCCCGCAGGTAAACAGATAAATGCGCGGGTCAGAGTCTGGGCAAAACAAACGATGTCGTTTTGACCAGTCCGATGCACCGAGACGCGGATCCATCCGGATACGCGGGACGCATCACCAGTACGCGGATCAGTACGTGCGGCCGTACGACCTTCCGGCCTTGACCGCACCATTTTTCCTTATCTTTTCCAACGGTCTGATTTTAATTCCAAATCTTGTTTTTCTATTTATGGGCTGTTCTATGATGATGTAACACTTATCTTGAAATAAAGAAAAATTCAAGTTAATACTCTACTTTACTCTTCATGGTTTCTTAAGCTTTACTCTTCCTAAATCTCTCTTAATCTCTATTAATCTTTTATCTTTTCATACTTTTTCCGCAATTCTAACATGGTATCAGAGCATTAGGTTGTTCACGATCCTGGTTTTTCAAAACTCTCGGGTGGAAGAAATCATCTGAAAGCTTCAATCTTTGTTCTTTTGTGATTTGGATCCTAAAGCTCAAAGCTTTCATCTTTCAACCTCAAAGCTCAAAGCTTTTCATTCAATCTTTGTTCGTTTGTGTTTCGGATCCTAAAGCTCAAAACTTTCACCTTTCAATCTCAAAGCTCAAAGCTTTTCATCTCGAATCCGGTTTTTCCCTCAAAGCTCAAAGCTTGTTCATCTTCTATTCATAAAGCTCAAAGCTTTTCTTTGATTTCAAGGTCAAATCAACGAAATGATGAATGTGTTCGAGAATACTAAGCCGCTCGTTGTTCCGGTGATTCTTAAGGGAGGAAACTATCTCCTTTGGTCTAGGACTACGAAAACCGCCTTGTATGGCCGCGGCTTGTGGACTCACATTTATTTATCTCTTCGTGAAGCTATCTACGATGGTTCGTCGACGAGGAAGAAGAGGAAGCGGCTAGATTGGCGGCTGTCAAGTGGTTTCAAGAAGACCAAACCGTTCTTGGAATCCTTCAAAACGGTTTGGAAGCATTAATCCTTGAGGCTTACTCCGATTGTGAAACGGCGAGTGAGCTATGGGATACTCTCAAAAACGTTTATGGTAACGTCTCTAATCTCACTCGGGTCTTTGAGGTTAAGAAGGCTCTCAACGAGCTTAGTCAAGAGGATATGGAGTTTACTAAGCATTTTGGGAGGTATCGATCATTGTGGGCCGACCTTGATATGCTTAGGCCAAGCACTATGGATCCGGTTGTGCTCAATGAACGTAGGGAGCAAGACAAGGTCTTTGGTCTTCTCCTTACCTTGAATCCGGTGTATAATGATCTCATCAAGCACATCCTCCGTTCCGATGTGTTACCGAGTCTTGATGATGTTTGCTCACAAATCCAAAGGGAGCAAGGGTCTCAAGGGCTATTCGGAGGAAAGGGGGAGCTTCACATGGCTAACCAAGGAGCCTATAATCGACATGACAACCGGAAGAATGGTTGAACAAGTCGGTACCTCAATCCACATTTGAAGTGTGATCATTGCAAGAAGGATGGTCATACCAAGGATAAATGTTGGTTGCTCCATCCTCACCTCAAGCTACCGAGAGGAACCAATCTGGGCTCGAACTACTACAAGGGATCACGGGCCAATTCTACTTTGGCCAAACAAGACCAAGAAAGAACCGGGTCCTCTAAGCAAGGAGAAGAGTCTAACCAAGCCGACTACGTGAGGAAATCCGACTTGGAGGCGCTCATCAAGTCATTTGCCTCGCTTAAAGAATCCGGTAAAACCTTCTATACTCGTAAACCTAGTGATTCTCTTGTGGTTGATTCAAGAGCTTATCATCATATGATTTGTAACTTGAACTTGCCTGAGAAACTTGAGCCATCTAAGGGTAATGTGATGATTGCAAATGGAGATAATATACCGATCAAAGGAATTGGAAACTTGAATTTGTTTAACAAAAGCTCTAGAGCGTTTTACATGCCAAATTTTGAATCAAACATACTCTTGGTTAAACGTATGACTAGTGACTTGAATTGTTATGCAATCTTTGGTCCTAATGACTTCCATTTTCAGGATATTGAGTCCGGGAAAGTAATTGGAGGTGGTGGGACTAAGGATGATCTCTATGTCTTAAAAGATTCATCACCAAGCTCATCTACTTTACTGCGTTTTCAAACTTGTTTAGGAGTGGCTAATAATGCAATTTGGCATGCTAGAGTAGGACATCCCCATTCTCGGGCTCTTGAAATAATGCTTCCCAATGTTTCTTTTGATCATTTGTCTTCTGAATCTTGTATTCTTGGAAAACATTGCAAGTCGGTTTTTACTAAATCTTCTACTATTTATGAAAATTGCTTTGATCTTGTGCATTCGGATGTTTGAACCTCACCTTGTGCATCTAGAGTTAAACATAAGTACTTTGTCACATTCATTGATGAAAAATCGAAATATACTTGGCTCACTCTTTTACCCTCTACGGACAGGGCCTTTGATGCTTTTGTGAATTTTCAAACCTATATTGCTAACCAATACAATGCCAAGATTAAAATTTTTAGAACAGATAATGGTGGTGAATATATGAGCAACCGATTCAAAGAACACCTAGCTAAGCTTGGCGTTTTGCATCAAACAACTTGTCCATACACTCCACAACAAAATGGCGTGGCCGAAAGAAAGAACCGGCACCTAATGGAGGTTTCAAGAGCTATGATGTTCCACATGAATGTGCAAAGAAGATTTTGGGGAGATGCGCTTATGACCGCTTGCTACTTGATCAATCGGACACCAACAAAGGTCCTAGAGGATATCTCTCCATTTGAGGTACTCACTAAAGAAAAACCCTTCCTTGATCACTTGAGAGTTTTTGGGTGTGTTTGTTTTGTGTTGGTGCCTAGGGAATTAAGGGACAAGCTAGAAGCAAAGAGTACAAGATGCATATTCCTCGGTTATTCAACAACGCAAAAGAGATATAAATGTTATGATCCGAGTTCAAAGAAAACATTTGTTTCTAGAGATGTGAAGTTCATCGAAGAACAAGGGTTTTATGGAGTCAAAGACCGAGGAGACTTGAGTGATCTTGCAACACCGTCGGACCTTGGCGCTAATTTTCGATTCCTTCTTCAAATTCTTGGGAATCATGAGCCAAGAGACAAAATAGCTAACCAAGATAACACCCCACTAGTTCAAGAGGAGGTTGTTCAAGAGACGAGTCAAGAAGTTGAGGTTCAAGAGCCAATCCAAGTGGAGGCCGGTCACGATGAGGTTCCGGTAGATCTAGAACAAGATCAAGAGGTAAATGAAGAAGTAACTCCGGACAATGGAACTCCGGAGGTAGAAGTCCAAGAAGAAATTGTAGAACCGGTTTTACGTAGAAGCACAAGACTAAAGAAGGATCCCTCTCAATGGAAAGAGAGCCGGGTCTACTTCAATAATGAAGCCGTAGCTCATCCAATCCAAGCGGTGTGTTCGCTTGCCCTTTTACCTTCTTCTCATCGGGCATTTGTGGTAAAGATAGATGAACATGCAATTCCTAAAACTTATGAGGAAGCTATGGAAGATGAGCATTGGGTAGAAGCGGTTGATGACGAAGTTGGGGTTATGGTTAAAAACCACACTTGGGATTAGACCGATCTTCCCAAAGGAAAAAGAGCCGAGAGCTCCAAGTGGATCTTTACCATCAAGTACTTAAGTAATGGAGATCTTGAGAGATACAAGGCTAGGTTGGTGGTTAGAGGATTTACACAAACCTATGGGGATGATTATACGGATACATTTGCCCCGGTCGCCAAACTTAACACCGTGAGAGTCGTGTTCTCTTTGGCGGCTAACTTAGATTGGGATTTGTGGCAAATAGACGTAAAGAATGCGTTCTTGCAAGGAGACCTAGAGGAGGAAGTCTACATGACTCCACCACCCGGCCTTGAGCATTCCATAGCCCCCGGTAAAGTTCTCAAACTCAGGAAGGCAATCTATGGTTTGAAACAATCCCCTAGAGCTTGGTACAAGAAACTTAGCACGACACTCACGGAGAGAGGATTCAAGAAATGTGAACTCGATCACACACTGTTTACACTTCAAGGGGCAAATGGGATAGTTGTAGTGTTGATCTATGTTGATGATATGATTATCTCCGGAAGTGATAAGCAAGGGATACAAGAGACTAAAGACTTTCTTCACTCGGTGTTTGAAATGAAAGATCTCGGAGAATTGAAGTATTTTCTTGGGATTGAAGTGTGTAGGTTCAAGAATGGGTTACCCATCTCTCAAAGAAAATACACTATGGATTTGTTGAAGGAGACCGGAAAACTTGGAGCTAAACCGGCCAAAACCCCATTAGAAGAAAGTTACAAGGGCATTCGAAAGGGGGAGAAAGAGAATGAGTCGTATGAGGATCCATCGCAATATAGAAGACTTGTGGGCAAATTGATCTACCTAACTCTCACTAGGCCGGATATAAGTTTTGTGGTAAACCAAATTAGTCAACATATGAAGGAACCAACGGTTTACCATTGGCAAATGGTTGAAAGAATCCTTAGATACTTGAAAGATAGTCCGGGCTTAGGAGTTTGGATGGGAAAGAATGAGAGCTCCGATGTGGTTGGTTATTGTGATGCGGATTGGGCCGGAGATAGGAATGATAGAAGATCTACAACCGGGTATTGCACTTTCATTGGCGGAAACTTAGTCACTTGGAGGACTAAGAAGCAAAATGAGGTCTCATGCTCTAGTGCGGATGCTGAGTATAGGGCCATGAAGAAGTTGACAAACGAGCTTACTTGGTTGAGAGGAATCTTGGCTTACTTGGTTCTACAACAATAGAATTATTTGATTTGTGAGTATAGAATGTGGTACCATTCTCCCTTAAGGCTTTGATGAGAGCATCCAAGTCAGCTTTCCTCACGAACTCACTAGAAGCAACCATAGCTATCCCTTCTAGTGTTGAGGAGTTGGCTTGCTTCTGCTCTTCCATTGGTTCATGAGAGATATTAGCCTTCTGATCTTTGAACTTGTTTGGCTTAAGGTGTCGGTGTAGGAGCCAGCACTTGTCCTTTGTGTGACCCTTCTTCTTACAATGATAGCATATCCACACCTTTCTCTCATCAGGCTTGTAGAATCATTTGTTGGCAGTGATAAGTTCCCTTTTTCCCCTAAAGAGTCCATGAGATCCTTGTTCCTTTTGAATTTGAGCACACACTTCCTCAAGGCTTGGAAGTTTGTTTACCCTTAGCATATGCTTGATGAGGTCTGTGTAGCTTGGATTTAAGGTCATGAGAAGACCAAATATTGACCTTAGTAACATGCATTTAGTTGCTAAGGGAAATAAAATAATAAAGACCGGAGGGAAATCCAAGTCGGGAGGTTGTGGTCGAAGGCATCGACCCGCGGATCAGTTCCATCAAGACGCGGGACGATGGAGCCTCGACCCGCAGTAAGCGGCATCGAGTCTTCATCAATCCGCGGGACGAGGAGCATCGAGGCACATCCAACACGCGGGACGAGTGCAGCAACGGGTCGAAGAATGCGGGTCGGATCTTCCCCGCGGGTAAATGGATAAACGCGCGGGTCAGAGTCTGGGCAAAACGAACAATGTCATTTTGACCAGTCCGATGCACCGGGACGCAGATCCATCTGGATAAGCGGGCGCGTCACCAGTACGCGGATTAGTACGTGCGGTCGTACGACCGTCCGGCCTTGACCGCACCATTTTTCCTTATCTTGTCCAACGGTCTGATTTTAATTCCAATTGTTGTTTTTCTATTTATGGGCTGTTCTATGATGATGTAACACTTATCTTGAAATAAATAAAAATTTAAGTTCATACTCTACTTTACTCTTCATGGTTTCTTAAGCTTTACTCTTCCTAAATCTCTCTTAATCTATATTAATCTTTCACTCTTTTCATACTTTTTCCGCAATTCTAACAGACTCCTCTAGACGAAGGCTACAAGGTTGATATGATAATGGACCAGCAGCTTGAACCTGAACTAGGAGCTAAGGAGCAGCTTGAACCCGAGGATGTGCACGGAGCTTTGGAGTTGCCAATTGGACCCATCACAAGGTCTAAAGCTAAGAAGTTAAAGCAAGCCATTAGCACATTGCGAAGTCAGCCTGAAAGCAAGCTTGGTATCTTAGCTAATTCAACTACTCTGGTTGTGATTCAAGCTAACTAAGGGTTATCAATGGGAGGTGTGTGACTTGTGCTCTTTTTCCCTTATTCTGGTTTTTCCATTGGGTTTTCTAGAAAAGGTTTTTAATGAGGCTTGTTCACGCACTATTTAATCTGACCCCATTGATAACAAGCTTAATAAGCCCATTTTTGGGTGTTCTCTTTTAAATTCGAATTTTGAGTCAAATATTGAGTTAATGAGTTGAATTATGTTTTTCTAAGTGCTCTGCATGTAGAGTACTCATTATGAACGTTTTTCAACTCCCCTCTTCTCTCTATATGTATTCTGAGTTTGTCTTTCAATAAAATTATCAAAATTTTTATCAAAAACCCTTACAGTCTATTTGATCTTGTTGGAGTAAAATCCAATATCTTGTTCTTACTTTGGTGCGTTTATCAAAAATTGGAGCAGGCTGGATAGTTCAGGAGTTTCTCCATCACTCTTGAAAGTATCTTTCAATCCATCGAATCTGATCATCATTCATACAATCACTTATCTATCAATCCGCTGCATCATTTCTGTTTCGATTTAAAGCATTCATAAACCTAGAATCAATCCTTCATCATTTATCCGCTGCATCAATCAAAGGAACCCTTGTGTTCTGATCCGAATCAACCAACGAAGTGACTCCTTGGGCTAACATCCTCTCCAGGATCATGTCAAGTGGTATCAGAGCAACTTCGTCAGGTTATTTCTATCCTTTTAAATTCCTTTTGTTTTTTTTGCATAACTTTCACGTATCGATTTAGGGTTGTTCGCTTATCCGTTTTACGTGAAAATTAACTCAAACTTGTAAATCAGAACGTGAACTGTAAGAATCTGTATTAGATCTCGTGTTTTGGATAGAAACTCTTCGAGTTATTGTGTTTAGAAATTTTGACTCTTCAACTACCTGTTAAATCCGAATTTCAGAAACTGTTTTCTTTGTAGATCTGTGTTTAGTAACAGTTTTTCTTCTCTTCAAAAGAACATTTACTTGTTAAATCCTTGTGATTGCAGGAACAATGGGAAGTGAAGATGGAGATCCAACGACCAGTGAACCTAATAAACTGTTGGTAGAAGCAATTACAGCTACTCTTACGGCTAAGATGGCTAAGTTGATGGATGAACGTTTCGAAGCTCATGGTCTCAAAACAGCTACAAAGCCTAACCATGAGAATCCTAGAGAAGATGGAAGAAACGTTCCTGATCAGGATGATGCTCGAAGTTATTACAATCAATCCTCTTCTCATAATGGTTGAAGGAGACATAGGCGTGAAGAGAGAGCACCACCTAGGGATAAATTTCGAGGTTTAAAAATTAACATTCCACCATTCTAAGGAACCAACAATCCAGATGCATACTTGGAGTAGGAGAAGAAGATAGAACTGGTGTTTGTTTGCCGTGATTACCTTGCGGAGGATAAGGTTAAGGTGGCAGCCACTGAGTTTTACGATTATGCTTTGAGCTGGTGGGATCAACTTGTTACCACTAGGAGAAGAGCCGAAGATTATCCCATAGAGACTTGGAATCAATTAAAGAGTATCATGAGAAAGAGATTTGTGCCAAGTCATTATTGTTAACCTTAGTAACATTCATTAAGTTGTTAAGGGAAATAAAAGAATAAAGACCAGAAAGGAATTTGAATCGGATGGTTTGGATTGAGGACATCGACCCGCGGATCAGTTCCATTGAGACACGGGACGATGGAGCCTCGATCTGCAGTACGCGGCACCAGGTCATGCGGATCGAGTATGGGTTCAGTACGTGAGACAAGGAAGACTTGAGCATCAGGACGAGAGGCATCGTCCCGCGGTATGAGTAAGCATCGAGGCGTAAGATGTAAGCCTCGTGTTGCGGTACCGGGTCGTCAGAACGGTCATCTGGCTGTACGGTCGCTGATCCACGTACGTACCTTGCTTTATTGTGTACAATGGTCATGTATTTCCTATTTTGGCCTATTTAAGATTTCTACTTTACCTTTGTAATCTGATCTTAAATAATAAAAACTCAAGTTCATACTTCTATTCTCCATGGTTACATAATCTTCACTAATCTTTCTTAATCTCTCTTAATCTCTATTTCCACATCAATTCTTACAGAGCCAAGTTCATCTTGAGGACCATTTCAATCTCTAAAACTCTTCTTAATCGTTAGTGGTGGTTCGGTGTGTGTTTTAGTCGAAAGTTTAAATTTTAGACTTGGATCTTGTTTGGTTGTGATAAATCTTCAATCTTTGGCGTGAAAGTTTCAATTTTGGGTGTGAATCTGTTGTGGTTGTTTGGAAGCGTCAATCTCTTGTAGGTCTCGTCCGATTGTGTTGAAAATCGAAGAGGAAGATGAATCCAATGGAGAACTCTAAGGCGATGGTTGTTAGATTTGCGGAAATATGATCAAGAGAGTGAGAGATTAAGAGAGATTAAGAGAAAGATTAAGAGATTAAGGAAGAGTAAAGCTTAAAAGACCATAAAGAGTAAAGTAGTGTATGAACTTGATTCTTTTATTCAAGATAATGATTACAATGATGAATACAACCCATAAATAGAAAGATACTAGGATTGGTCAACATGACCGTTATTGGTAAAGGAGAAATAACGACATAAAGTTGAACCTTGTCCACGGTACGGACACGGCCTCACTTCCTCTTATCCGCCAGTTGTCAGGCCGCGTCATCCCCACTCAAAGCCGCACATTCCCTAAAGAGAAACACTGAGTGTTGGCTTACCCGCGTAATCGGGACCGTACAGCACACGCGGGTCTGTACCGCAGGACGGGATAATCGATCGTCACTCTTTCTCCATCGACCCCTTGCCCCGTTCGACACCTTCGTCCTGCAGTACACACTCATCCTGTGGCATACTCAATCCACGGTATACTCAACTCAAGGCACACTTGACCCGCAGGACGGGAGTGTCGATCGTTACTCTTTCTTGGTCGATACCTCGACCCGCTCGACACCTTCATCCCGCAGTACACACTCATCCCGTGGCATACTTAATCCGCGGTATACTCGACTTGAGGCACACTTGACCCGCAGGACGGGAGTGTTGATCGTCACCATTCCATGGTGTCGCTCGACACTCTTATTCGTTTCCTTCCCTTAGCACATATTGATGGTACTAAGGTTAACATTCCCCCTCAAGTTAAACATAAAAGATTTATGCTAAACGTGGAGCTCGCAACCATCACCTCATTAAAAAGCTTAGCAAATAAACTTTGCTAAGGGAAAAGAGTATGACGATTGTGTAAGAATTGTGGAAGAATAAGAGATTAAGATAAGATTGATGAAGATTAAGAGAGATTGAGGAAGATTAAGAGATTATGTAACCATGAATAATAAAGGAGAACATGAACTTGAGTTTCTCATTCAAGATAGTTTACAAGGTTCATACACCAAGGTTTAAATAGAAGAACAACTTCTAAGAGAGAGAAAAAGAGCCGTTGGAATTCTGGCTGTGGCAGTCGTGTCGATCGACACTCCTTGTGTGTGTCGATCGACACGCCTTCTCCAATGGTCGAATGCGCAACAATTGGATGAAAGCGACCTCGGGTCACTATCTCTCGATGCGCGCAATGAGAGTCTAGGAGCGCAACGATGTGTCGGTCCACACTAGTGTGTGTGTCGCTCGACACACTCGTTGCGGGAGTGCACCACTGGGTGGTGTGTCGATCTACACAAATGTGTGTCGATCGACACTCCTTATTCTTCTTTTCTTATTTTCTTCCCTTAGCACATATTGATGGTACTAAGGTTAATACTCCCCCTCAATTTAAACATAAAGGATTTATGCTTAACTTGGAACTCACAACCATCACCTCACTAAAAACCTTAGCAAAGAAAACCACGTGGGACAAAACCTTGCTAAGGGAAAAAGAGTATGATGATTGCAAGTAAGGGATCTTCTCATGGATGTGTGAGATCCACAAGTCCAAGTTATCCCAAAATGTGATTGCAAACCATAAGACTTGCGGCCTTAGTGAACACGTCTGCCAATTGTTCTTCGCTTCTTGTAAAACACGGTAAAGTCCATCCTTGCTGAATCTTCTCTCGAACCTTATGGCAATCGATCTCAATGTGCTTTGTCCTTTCATGAAATACCGAGTTAGTCGCAATGTGGATCGCGGCTTTGTTATCGCAATGCATTATCATCGGCTTGTCCGTCTCGATTCCCAAATGAGCCAAGATTCCTCTTAACCAAGTAAACTCGTTTGTCAACTTCTTCATGGCCCTATACTCGGCTTCTGCAGTTAAGCATGAGACCTCCTTTTGCTTCTTAGTTCTCCAAGTGACCAAGTTTCCGCCAATGAAAGTACAATACCCGGTTGTAGATCTTCTACCATTCATATCTCCGGCCCAATCCGCATCACAATAACCAACCACATCCGAGCTCCCCTTCTTTCCCATCTAAACTCCTAAACCCGGACTATCCTTCAAGTACCTAAGAATCCTCTTAACCATTTGCTAATGGTAAACCATCGGTTTTTGCATATGTTGACTAACTTGGTTTACCGCAAAGCTTATATCCGGCCTTGTGAGTGTTAAATAGATCAATTTTCCCATAAGTCTCCTATATCTCGACGGATCCTCATACGACTCACTCTTTCTCCCCCTTTCGATCGCCCTTGTAGCCTTCTTCTAATGGGGTCTTGGCCGGCTTTGCTCCAAGTTTGCCGGTTTCTTTCAACGAATCCAATGTGTATTTCCTTTGGGAGATATGCAACCCATTTTTGAACCTACACACCTCAATCCCAAGGAAATACTTCACTTCTCCAAGATCTTTCATCTCCAATACCGAGTTGAGGAAGTCCTTTGTGTTTTGAATTCCTTGCTTATCACTCCCGGAGATGATCATATCATCCACATAGATGAAAACAACAACTATCCCATTCGGTCCTTGAAGAGTGAAGAGTGTGTGGTCAAGCTCACACTTCTTGAATCCTCTCTCCTTAAGTGTTGAGCTAAGCTTCTTGTACCAAGTTCTTGGTGATTGTTTCAACCCATAGATAGCCTTATTGAGCTTGAGGACCTTGCCGGGAGCTATAGTGGTCTCAAGGCCGGGTGGTGGAGTTATATATACTTCTTCCTCAAGGTCTCCTTGTAAAAAAGCATTCTTCACAGCCATTTGCCACAAATCCAAATCTAAATTCGCCGCCAAAGAAAACACCACTCTCACCGTGTTAAGCTTTGCAACCGGGGCAAATGTATCCGTGTAGTCATCCCCATAGGTTTGGGTAAATCCTCTAGCCACCAACCGAGCCTTATACCTCTCAAGATCTCCATTACTCAAGTACTTTATGGTGAATACCCATTTAGAACTCACAGTCTTTTTTCCTTCGGGAAGATCCGATTCGTCCCAAGTGTGATTCTTAACCATAGCTCCAACCTCATCATCAACCGCTTTTTACCCAATGCTCATCTTCCATAGCTTCCTCATAGGTCTTAGGAATAGTATACTCATCTATCTTTGTCACAAACGCCCTATGAGAAGAAGGTAAAAGGGCGAGTGAACACACCGCTTGGATTGGATGTGCTACGGCTTCATTGTTGAAGTAGACCCGGCTCTCTTTCCATTGAGAGGGGTCTTTCCTTATCCTTGAGCTTCTACGCAAGACCGATTCTACAACTTCTTCTTGGACCACTACATCCGGAGCTACATCTTGGCCTTGCTCTACCGAAGCTTCATCATGATCGGCTTCCTCTCGGATTGCATCTTGAACCGTTTCTTGATCTTCTTGAACTTCTTCCTCTTGAACCGTTTCTTGAACTTCTTCCTCTTGAACCGGTGGAGCAATGTCTTGATCACCCATTTTGTCTCTTGGCCCATGATTCCCAAGGTTTTGAAGAAGGAATTGCAAGTTTGAGCCAAGGCCTGACGGGTTAGCTAGATCACTCAAGTCACCACGATCTTTGACATCATAGAACCCTTGATCCTCAATGAACTTCACATCTCTAGACACAAATGTTTTCCTCGAGCTTGGGTCGTAACATTTGTATCCCTTTTGTGTTGAGGAATAACCAAGAAAGATGCATCTTGTACTGTTAGGCTCTAGCTTGTCCCTTAGTTCCCTAGGTACCAAAACAAAGCAAACACACCCAAAAACTCTCAAATGATCAAGAACAGGTTTGGTCTTATTAAGTACCTCAAATGGAGAGATGTCGTCAAGAATCTTCATAGGTGTCCGATTGATTAAGTAGCAAGCGATCATGACCGCATCTCCCCAAAATCTTCTTGGCACATTCATATGGAACATCATGGCTCTGAAAACCTCCATTAAGTGTCGATTCTTCCTTTCGGCCACACCGTTTTGTTGTGGAGTGTATGGACAAGTCGTTTGATGCACAATGCCGAGTTTAACTAAGTGGTCTTTGAATCGTTTGCTCGTATATTCACCACCAATATTTGTTCTAAAAAATCTTAATCTTGGCATTGTAATTGTTAGCAATATAGGCTTGAAAATTCTCAAATGCATCAAGGACTCTATCTTTAGAAGGTAAAAGAGTAAGCCATGTATAATTTGATTTTTCGTCAATGAATGTGACAAAGTATTTATTGTTATCTCTAGATGCATAAGGTGAAGTCTAAACATCCGAATGCACAAGATCAAAACAATTCTCATAAATAGTAGATGATTTCATAAAAACCGATTTGCAATGTTTTCCAAGAATACAAGATTCACAAGACAAATGATCAAAGGAAACATTGGGAAGCATTATTTCAAGAGCCCGAGAATGGGGATGTCCTACTCTAGCATGCCACATTGCATTATTCGCTACTCCTAAACAAGTTTAAAATCGAGATGAACTAGATGAGCTTGGTGATAAATCTTCTAAGATATAAAGATCATCCTTGGTGCCACCACCTCCTATCACTTTTCCAAATTCAATATCCTGAAAATAGAAGTCATTAGGATCAAAGATTGCATAACAATTCAAGTCACTAGTCATTCTTTTAACCGAGAGCAAATTTGATTCAAAGTTCGGCATGTAAAACGCTCTAGAGTTCTTATTTAACAATTTCAAGTTTCCACTTCCTTTGATAGGTATATTTTCACCATTTGCAATCATCACATTTCCTCTAGACGGTTCTAGTTTCTCAAGCAAGTTCAAGTTACTAATCATATGGTGAGAAGCACCTGAATCAACCACGAGAGAACTACTAGGTCTACGAGTATATAAAGTTTTACCAGACTCCTTGAGTGACGCAATTGACTTGATAAGAGATTCTAAGTCGGATTTCCTCACGTACTCGCCATGGTTGGACTCGTCTCCTTGCTTGGATGATCCAGTTCCACCTTGGTCTTGTTTTGCCGAAGTGTAGTTGGCTCTTGAGTAACCCTTTGAGTAACCCGGTCTTGGCAATGGCCGAAGGTGAGGATTGAGCAACCAACACCTCTCCTTTGAGTGTCCATCCTATTGACCTAAGTGCTGCATTGGTACTTAGGGAAATAAATAAGATTGGGTAATTTACCCAAGTAGAATAAAATGGATGGGTAAACCGCGGAACGGATCGGCATCGAGGAAACTAAACCGCGGATCGAACTGACATCGAGAAGGACGATATGCGGGTCAGTCTGGCCTCGATGCCAATCCGCGGATCAGTCTGGGATATCGGATCCGAGGGACTCGTACTGCGGGAAGGTCTGGCATCGGGAATCTCTTACCGCGGGACGAGTGGCATCGATGGAGAAGTCGGGTCGCGGTACCGGGCTGTCGGATAAACGCGTGGATCCTAAGCGGGTAATCGGGTCGTGTACTGATCCGCGCGTTGTGTGATCGATGACAGCCCACGCGGTCGTACGGAGCATCGGGCAGGACACGTACCGCGGGTCAGACGGTGACCGAAGCACTTTTCTCCTTTTTGGGCAGATCTTTTGCAACGGTCATGTTGACCAAACCTAGTATTTGCTATTTATGGGTTGTTCTGATCATTTGTATCTTTATCTTGAATAATAAATCAAGTTCATATTCTCTAAAGTTTCAATGGTTACTTAAGCTTCTTAATCTCTTCTAATTTTCCCTTAATCTCTATATTTGCGCATTAATTCTTACATGGTATCAGAGACGTGTTCAATCTTGTGACCTTGTTAATCTCTAAATCTTCTTAATCATCTCTTAATCGTTAGGTTGAATCGGTATATTGAGATTTCAATTCTCTTTATGCGCTTAACCTAACATACATCTTCTTATTCTTATAAATCTCCTTCAAATCTCTCGGTTACGAAAAGTTTTGGCTTGAACTCTGGTTGGTTGTGATAAATCTTCAAACTTTGGTGTGGATCTTGTTTGGTTGTGGTAAAGGTTCAGTCTTGTGGCTAAAATCTCATCAGGTTTGAAAGAAAGTGAAGAAGGAAGATGAATCCGATGGAAAACTCTAAGGCTTTGGTGATTCCGGTGGTGTTGAAGGGAGAAAACTACTTGCTTTGGTCAAGGACGACCAAGACAGCTCTTTGCGGTCGAGGATTGTGGAATCACATCGATCTTACTCTTAGATCGATTGTTGAGACACCGGAAAAGGAAGATGATGAGACGGTCAAGGCAAAAGAAGCAAAATGGTTTCAAGAGGATCAAACGGTCTTGGCGGTTCTTCAAAATGGTCTTGACTCTTCTATCCTCGAAGCTTACTCCTATTGTGAAACGGCCTTTGAGCTTTGGGAAACATTGAAAAATGTGTATGGAAATGTTTCAAACTTGGCCCGAGTGTTTGAGGTACAGAAAGCACTTAATAATCTTCATCAAGAAGATATGGAATTTACCAAACACTTGGGAAAGTATAGATCTTTGTGGTCCGAGCTCGAAATGTTGAGGCCAAGCTCCATTGATTCGGTGGTCTTGAATGAAAGGAAGGAACAAGACAAGGTCTTCGGGTTGTTACTATCATTGAATCCGGTGTTTAATGATCTCACCAAACATATCCTAAGGTCGGAGAAACTTCCAATGATGGAAGATGTGTGTGCTCAAATTCAAAGGGAACAAGGATCGCAAGGCCTCTTTGGTGGTAAGGGGGAGCTTCCAATGGCAAACAAAGGAGTGTATAATCGGTTTGAGAATCGTGGAAGCAAGGGAAGCTTCGGTAACAATCGGTCCTATGGTGAGAAGAGGTGGTGCGACCATTGCAAGGAAAAGGGACATACCAAGGAGAAGTGTTGGGTACTCCACCCACACCTTAAGCCAACATGGTGGGTCGACTATCCGAGCAGCTCTAAGGCGAATTACACCACGGCCAAAAGCGATCAGCTGAAGAGTCAACCCACAACACCGGTCAAGATAGGAAGTGAGGCGGTCCAAGGAGATTACGTGAGGAAATCAGACTTGGAGGCTCTTATCAAAGCCTTGAACATGAACAAAGACTCCGATAAAGCTTTCTTTACTCGAACTCCTAGTAGTTCCCTTATAGTTGATTCGGGAGCTTCACATCACATGATTAGTAATTTGAACATGCTTAAAAATGTGAAACCAATTAATGGGAATGTTGAAATTGCGAATGGTGATAATATTCCTATAAAAGGAATTGGAACATTGAACTTGTTTGATAAAGAATCAAAGGCATCTTATATGCCTAACTTCACATCAAATTTATTATCGGTTAAAAGAGCAACAAAAGATTTAAATTGCTATGCAATCTTTGGTCCTAATGATGTTCATTTTCAGGATATTAAGTCGGGAAAGATAATTGGAGAAGGTGGTACCAAGGATGATCTCTATGTTCTTGAAGATATATCACCGAGTTTATCTAGTTCATTTAAACCTTGTTTAGGAATTTCCAATAATGCAATTTGGCATGCTAGATTAGGTCATCCTCATTCTCGAGCTTTTGAAATAATGTTGCCTAATGTTTATTTTGATCATTGGAGTTGTGAATCTTGTATACTTGGTAAACATTGCAAATCAGTATTTCCAAAATCTACAACTACTTATGATAATTGCTTTGATTTAGTTCATTCAGATGTTTGGACTTCCCCTTGCATTTCTAGAGATAATAACAAGTACTTTGTTACATTCATAGATGAAAAATCGAAATACACTTGGATCACTCTTTTACCTTCAAAAGATCGTGTGATTGAGGCATTTATGAATTTTGAAGCTTATATTGCTAACCAATACAATGCCAAGATCAAAAGTTTTAGAACAGATAATGGCGGAGAGTATACTAGTACCCGGTTCAAAGATCATCTCAAGAAACAAGGGATATTCCATCAAACGAGTTGCCCTTACACACCACAACAAAATGGTTGTTAGAATTTGATGAGTCTAAGCTCATCTATGAAGAACAAACACCTAAAAGCGTTAAAGAAAGAATCCACACAAACCGGTTTTATCAAAACCGAGTATTACATGTGTGGATAGATTTGGAGTTTGATAAGAAGAAATAAGGTAGATAATTAAAGGAAAGTTACATAAAAGATGGGGTTTGATTCATAAGAATCAAACCCATACCTTAGTTCCTTTAAGAATCTACATTTTAGAATACTAAAAGAAAACTTAAGTAAAATAAAGATAAATGAAGAACAAGAGTTTCTCTCTTTTATTAGAATACTTGGATGCTTACAAATGAAGCTTACAACTTGTATTTATAGAGGAAACAACTTCTACAAAAGAGAAAGAAAAGAGCCGTTGGGATTTTTGTCCGAGGCACTCGTGTCGATCGACACTCTTATATAGTGTCGATCGACACTCTTCTCCAACGGTCAGATTCTCCAACGGTCGAAATCTCAACGGTCGGATCCTAACGGTTGAATTCAAACTCTGGGACTTGTGTCGATCGACACGACTCCTTCGTGTCGATCGACGCCTTCGTCTTGCTCTCGATCCGCGTCTTCCCTCGATGGTCGGACCGTCCTGCGACATGCTTGGTACGTGACCCTTCTCGGTACCGCGGGACGGGTGTGTCGATCGACACGACTCCTTCGTGTCGATCGCCGCCTTAGTCTTCAAACTTTACCAGAGGCTCTAGTGTCGATCGACACTCCTCCCTGTCGATCGACACTCTAGGCAATTTTCCTCCCTTAACACATTTTGATGTTTTCTCGTGCGGCCTTCTTCATTCTTCATGCGGCCTCACTCCTTCTCATCTTGAATGGCCTAGAACACCACTTACCAAGCCTTGAACATGCTTGGCCTTCCATTCTCCAAAGTTACCCGAATATGTCTAACTTTGGGTATTCTTGATTCTTCTCTTGAACACCTTTGTGTTCTCCTTGTTTAACAATGGTGTGGCCGAAAGAAAGAATCGTCACTTGATGGAGGTCTCTAGATCAATGATGTTCCACATGAATGTTCCAAAGAGATTTTAGGGAGATGCCGTAATGACGGCTTGCTATTTGATCAATCGAACACCAACCAAAATCTTGGGAGATTATGCACCATTTGAGGTACTCAACAAAACTAGACCTTTTATTGAACATCTAAAGGTTTTTGGTTGTCTTTGTTTTGTGTTAGTACCCGGTGAGCTAAGGAACAAGCTAGATGCCAAGAGTTTGAGATGCATATTCCTTGGATATTCAACTACTCAAAAGGGGTACAAATGCTATGATCCAATCTCAAAGAAAACAGTTGTGTCAAGGGATGTGAAATTCATTGAAGATAGAGGGTATTATGGTGTGAATGCGAAAGAAAACTTGGATGATTTGACTACCCCGTCGGACCTTGGCTCTAATCTACGGTTTCTTCTTCAAAACTTAGGAACTAATGAGCCAAGAGACAAAGTGGGTGAGACCGCTTCAACCACGACAATGCCAAGTCAAGACACTTAGGACACACCTAGTAACTAGGCCGGGAATCAAGAAGTGGTCCAAGAAGAGGTACAAGATCAAGAAGAGACTCAAGTGGGACAAGAAGAATACCAAGAACAAGTGGAAGTCACTCAAGCCCCGATTATTGAACCGGTTCTTAGAAGGAGTACTAGAACCAAGAAGGATCCCTCTCATTGGAAAGAGAGTAGAGTTTACTACAACTATCAAGCGGTTGCTCATCCCATTCAAGCCGTGTGTTCTCTCGCCCTTCTTCCTTCCTCCCATCGTGCCTTCCTCACCAAGATTAATGAGCATACCATTCCAAAAACATATGAAGAAGCAATGGAGGATGAGAATTGGGTAGGAGCCGTAGATGATGAAGTGGGAGCTATGGTAAAGAATCACACATGGGATGAGGCGGACTTACCGTTTGGGAAGAGAGCCGTGACATCTAAGTGGGTCTTCACGATCAAGTATCTAAGCAATGGCGATCTTGAGAGGTATAAGGCTCGGTTGGTTGCTAGAGGATTCACACAAACATATGGAGATGATTATACGGATACATTTGCACCGGTTGCTAAACTCCATACGGTTAGAGTTGTGTTTTCTTTGGCGGTTAACTTGGATTGGGAGCTTTGGCAAATGGATGTCAAAAATGCTTTTCTACAAGGAGACCTTGAAGAAGAAGTGTATATGACGCCTCCTCCCGGACTTGAGACATCCATTGCTCCGGGGAAAGTTCTTCGACTACGGAAAGCTATATATGGTCTTAAACAATCCCCACGAGCTTGGTACAAGAAGTTGAGTAGTACTCTCACGGCAAGAGGCTTTAAGAAGTGTGAATTGGATCATACACTATTTACTCTTCACGGTCCAAAAGGAATGGTGGTAGTATTGATATATGTGGATGATATGGTGATCACCGGTGATGACAAAGAGGGAATTCAAGAAACTAAAGACTTCCTCAAGTCGGTGTTTGAAATCAAAGATCTTGGGGAATTGAAGTACTTCCTTGGTATTGAAGTGTGTAGGTTCAAGAATGGGTTACACATTAGTCAAAGGAAGTATACGTTGGATTTGTTAAAGGAAACCGGGAAACTTGCATGTAAATCGGCTAAGACTCCATTGGAGGAAGGATACAAGGCCGATAGAAAAGGGGAGCAAGAAGATGAGTTGTATGAGGATCCATCGAGATATAGAAGACTTGTTGGGAAATTGATCTACTTAACGCTTACAAGACCGGATATATGTTTCGCGGTCAATCAAGTAAGCCAACATATGAAAGAGCCAAAGATATATCATTGGCAAATGGTTGAGAGGATCCTTAGATATCTCAAGGAGAGTCCGGGACAAGGAATTTGGATGGGAAGGAATGAGAACTCTGATGTTGTTGGGTATTGCGATGCGGATTGGGCCGGAGATAGAAGCGATAGAAGATCAACAACCGGCTATTGCACTTTCATCGGAGGAAACTTGGTGACTTGGAGAACAAAGAAACAAAAGGAGGTCTCGTGTTCTAGTGCGGAGGCCGAGTATAGGGCGATGAGAAAATTAACAAATGAGCTCACTTGGCTAAGAGGAATTCTTGCTCATTTAGAAATTGAAGCTACAAAGCCAATGATCATGCATTGTGATAATCAAGCCGCTATACATATAGCAATGAACTCGGTATTCCATGAAAGAACGAAGCATATTGAGATTGATTGTCACAAGGTTCGGGAAAAGATCGAGCAAGGATGGACTCTACCATGTTACACTAGAAGCGAAGATCAATTAGCGGATATCTTCACCAAGGCCGCAAGTCTCAAGGTTTGTACTCATCTCTATGGCAAACTTGGACTTGTGGATTTGACCCATCCGTAGAAGACCTTGGCACCATCAAAATGTGCTAAGGGAAAAGAATAAGCAAGAGTGTCGATCGACAGAGTAGAGTGTCGATCGACACTAACGTCTCTGGAAAAAAGTGTCGATTGACAGAGGAGAGTGTCGATCGACACTCAACCTTCTGTTTAAACAAGAGACGCAGAACGAAGGCGTCGATCGACACCAAGGAGTGGTGTCGATCGACACGAGTCCCATAGTTTGAAATTCGACCGTTGGAGAATCCGACCGTTGCTATCCAACCGTTGAGATATGACCGTTGGAGAGGCGTGTCGATCGACACACTTATTTAGTGTCGATCGACACGGAGGCCAGAACTGTTTTCTATATAAATCTTGTTGTATGAACCTTGCACATATATCTTGAATGGAATAATTTTTCAAGTTCATACTCTTTCTCTCTATTCTTCCCAATACTCTCAATCTAAGTCCTAAAATCTAACATGGTATCAGAGCGATTTTGATCTTTGTGACCTCATTACTCTCATAATCTCATTCTTCAAATCTCATTCTTTCATTAACCTTTTTCAATTTGTGGATTTATCTTTAATTAGTTAGATCAAATCGTTATATAGAGATTTCCATTCTCTTTATGCGCTTGATTTAACATACATATCAATCCCAAATCATTTCTAAAAGTTTCAAACTTTCATAAGAAAAGATGAGTTCTTTAGATAATTCTAAACCATTGGTGGTTCCGGTTACTCTCAAGGGAGATAACTACTTATTGTGGTCAAGAACCACGAAGATAGCTCTATGTGGCCGAGGGTTGTGGAGCCACATTGAAACTTCATCTAAACCGGTGTATGATTCATCCGGAGAAGAAGACGATGAAGATTCCGAAAAGAAGAGAGAAGCAAAGTGGTTCCAAGAGGACCAAAGCGTGTTGGCCATTCTTCAAAATGGTCTTGAATCCTCCATTCTTGAGGCGTATTCCTATTGTGAAACGGCGGAGGAGCTATGGGAAACATTGAAGAACGTTTATGGAAACGTGTCTAACCTTTCTCGGGTTTATGAAGTGAAGAAAGCCATCAATAATCTTCATCAAGAGGATATGGAATTTACCAAGCACTTTGGTAAATATAGGTCTCTTTGGGCCGAGCTTGAAATGTTGAGACCAAGCTCCATTGATCCAAAGGTGCTAAACAAAAGGAAAGAACAAGACAAGGTCTTTGGGCTATTACTCACCTTGAATCCGGCATTCAATGATCTCATCAAGCACATCCTAAGGTCGGAAAAGCTCCCAAGTCTTGAAGATGTGTGCTCACAAATTCAAAGAGAACAAGGTTCCCAAGGGGGAGCTTCCAACGGCTAACAAGGGGGTTTACAACCGATTCAATAATCGTGGAAACAAAGGGAGCTATGGTAACAATCGGCCGGGCTCTAAGGCAAGGTGTGAACATTGCAAGGGAAGACACACCAAGGAGACTTGTTGGCTTCTTCATCCGGAGCTCAAGCCGAGTTGGTGGATCGACTACCCGAAGAACCCAAGAGCTAACTACACCACGGCCAAGCCCGACCAAGTTCCAACCGGATCATCTAAGCAAGGTGAGGAGGCCAACCAAGGAGATTATGTGAGAAAATCCGACTTGGAGGCACTCATCAAAGCCCTTACCATACAAAAGGAATCCGGTAAAACTTACTTTACCCATACTCCTAGTAGTTCCCTAGTAGTTGATTCGGGAGCTTCCCATCACATGATTAGTAACTCTAGGATGCTTGAGAATATTGAGTCAACTAATGGAAATGTGATGATCGCTAATGGTGATAATATACCTAAAAGAGGAATTGGAACTTTAAAAGTCTTTGATAAAGATTCTAAAGCTTTTTATATGCCGACTTTTACTTCTAATTTACTTTCGGTAAAAAGAGCTACTAAAGATTTGAATTGTTATGCAATCTTTGGTCCTAATGATGTTCATTTTCAGGATATTGATTCCGGAAAGATTATTGGAGAGGGTGGAACCAAAGATGATCTCTATGTTATTGAAGATTTTTCACCTAGTTCTTTTTCGGTCAAATCTTGTTTAGGAGTGGCTAATAATGCTATTTGGCATGCTAGATTAGGTCATCCTCATTCTAGAGCTTTTGAATTAATGTTACCAAATGTTTACTTTGATTATAAGAGTTGTGAATCTTGTATTCTTGGTAAACATTGTAAAACGGTTTTCCCGAATTCTACTAATACTTATGAGAAATGTTTTGATTTAGTTCATTCGGATGTTTGGACCTCACCATGCTTATCTAGGGATAATAACAAGTATTTCGTAACATTTATAGATGAAAAATCAAAATATACTTGGATCACCCTATTACCATCAAAAGATCGTGTTCTTGATGCATTCATAAATTTTCAAACTTATGTTACTAACCAATTCAATGCCAAGATCAAAATCTTTAGAACATATATTGGAGGAGAATATACAAGCCATCGCTTCAAAGAACATCTATCTAAGCATGGCATTTTGCATCAAACTAGTTGTCCATACACTCCTCAACAAAATGGCGTGGCCGAACGGAAGAATCGTCACTTGATGGAGGTGTCTCGTGCCATGATGTTCCACATGAATGTACCTAAGAGATTTTGGGGTGATGCGGTCATGATGGCGTGCTATTTGATCAACCGAATCCCAACCAAAATTCTCTCGGATATCTCCCTGTTTGAGGTACTTAATAATACTAAACCTTTTATTGAACATCTAAGGGTTTTTGGGTGTGTTTGTTTTGTCTTAGTTCCCGGTGAATTGCGGACAAAGCTAGATGCAAAGAGCACAAGGTGTATGTTCATTGGATATTCCACTACCCAAAAGGGATACAAATGTTATGATCCAAGTTCGAGAAGAACATTTGTATCCAAGGATGTGAAGTTTATGGAAGAAAAGAGCTACTATAGTACCGAAGAGAAGGATGAACTAAGGGAATTTGCAAGCTCTACGGATTACAATGCTAATTTAAGGTTCCTCCTTCAAAATCTCGACAACCCGGAAGCACCAAAGGCTAGAAACGGTGAAGCTCCTCCGGTCCAAGAGGAGACTATCCAAGAGACCAATGATGAGAGTGTTCCCAATGATCAAGAGGAGACGGTTAGTAATGATGAGACCTTCGGTGCTCAAGAAAGTCAAGACGCGGTAATTGGTCATGATGAACTCCCCGATGCTCAAGCACAAGACCACGATGACTCGAGAGTTGAAGAAGAACCAAGCGAACCGGTTCTTCGGAGAAGCACACGATTAAGGAAGGACCCTTCCACATGGAAAGAGAATAGAGTCTACTACAACAACCAAGCCGTTGCTCATCCTATTCAAGCGATTTGTTCGCTCGCCCTTTTACCTTCCTCTCATCAAGCCTTCCTTGTGAAGATAGATGAACATTTGATTCCGAAGACATATGAAGAGGCAATGGAAGAGGATCATTGGGTTGAAGCGGTTAATGATGAGGTTGGGGCTATGATTAAGAACCACACGTGGGATGAGGCCGATCTTCCGTTTGGGAAAAGAGCAGTTAGTTCTAAATGGGTCTTCACTCTTAAGTTCTTGAGCAATGGGGACTTGGAACGACACAAGGCGCGGTTAGTGGCGAGAGGATTTACACAAACCTATGGAGATGACTATACGGACACATTTGCTCCGGTGGCTAAGCTACACACGGTACGGGTTGTATTCTCTTTGGCGATCAATTTGGATTGGGAGTTGTGGCAAATGGATGTGAAGAATGCTTTCCTTCAAGGAGATCTTGAAGAAGAGGTGTACATGACTCCACCACCCGGCCTAGAGAACACCATTGCTCCCGGAAAGGTTCTTCGGCTAAGGAAAGCCATCTATGGTCTTATACAATCTCCAAGGGCTTGGTACAAGAAGCTAAGTTCGACTCTCAAGGACAAAGGTTTCAAGAAGTGTGAATTGGATCACACTCTATTCACGCTTCAAGGCCCGAATGGAATGGTGGTTGTCTTGATCTATGTGGATGATATGATCATCTCCGGTGATGATAAACAAGGGATTCAAGACACTAAGGATTTCTTAAAATCGGTCTTCGAAATTAAGGATCTCGGCGAGTTGAAATACTTCCTTGGGATCGAAGTATGTCGATTCACAAATGGATTGCACATCTCCCAAAGGAAGTATACATTGGATTTGCTCAAGGAAACCGGGAAGCTTGCCTCAAAGCCGGCTAAGACACCACTTGAGGAAGGATACAAGGTCGATCGAAAGGGGGAGCAAGAAGATGAAATGTATGAGGATCCATCTCAATATAGAAGACTTGTTAGGAAATTGATCTATCTTACCCTAACAAGGCCGGATCTTTGCTTTGCGGTCAACCAAGTAAGTCAACATATGAAGGAGCCAAAGGTAATTCATTGGAAAATAGTGGATCGAATACTTCGGTACCTTAAAGGGAGTGTTGGCCAAGGCATTTGGATGGGAAGAAATGAAGACACCGAAGTTGTTGGGTATTGTGATGCGGATTGGGCCGGAGATCGAAACGATAGAAGATCCACAACCGGCTATGCAACATTCATTGGTAGAAACTTGGTGACTTGGAGAACTAAGAAGCAAAAGTCGGTCTCATGTTCAAGTGCGGAAGCCGAGTATAGAGCGATGAAGAAATTAACAAATGAGCTAACATGGTTGAGAGGCATCTTAGCTCACATGGGGATTGAGATCACAAAGCCGATGGTGATGCATTGCGACAACCAAGCCGCAATTCACATAGCTACCAACTCGGTGTTCCATGAACGGACGAAGCACATAGAGATCGATTGCCACAAGGTTCGTGAGAAGATTGAACAAGGATGGACACTTCCGTGTTTTACAAGGAGTGAGGACCAAGTGGCGGATATCTTCACCAAAGCTGCGAGTCTCAAGGTTTGCAACCGTCTCTTTAGCAAGCTTGGACTCGTGGATCTCACTCATCCATGAGAAGACCCCTAACTTGCAATCATCACACTCTTTTTCCCTTAGCAAAGTTTTGTTCCATGTGGTTTTCTTTGTTAAGGTTTTTAATGAGGTGATGGTTGCGGGTTTCCAAGTTAAGCATAATTCCTTATGTTTAACTTGAGGGGGAGTATTGACCTTGCCACCATCAAAATGTGCTAAGGGAAAAGAATAAGCAAGAGTGTCGATCGACAGAGGAGAGTGTCGATCGACACTAACGTCTCTGGAAAAAGGTGTCGATCGACAGAGTAGAGTGTCGATCGACACTCAACCTTCTGTGGAAACAAGAGACGCGGAGCGAAGGCGTCGATCGACACCAAGGAGTGGTGTCGATCGACACGAGTCCCATAGTTTGAAATTCGACCGTTGGAGAATCCGACCGTTGCTATCCAACCGTTGAGATATGACCGTTGGAGAGGCGTGTCGATCGACACACTTATTTAGTGTCGATCGACACGGAGGCCAGAACTGTTTTCTATATAAATCTTGTTGTATAAACCTTGCACATCTATCTTGAATGGAATAATTTTTCAAGTTCATACTCTTTCTCTCTATTCTTCCCAATACTCTCAATCTAAGTCCTAAAATCTAACACTTAGGGAAATAAATAAGATTGGGTAATTTACCCAAGTGGAATAAAACGGATGGGTAAACCGCGGAACGGATCGGCATCGAGGAAACTAAACCGCGGATCGAACTGACATCGATACCAATCCGCGGATCAGTCTGGGATATCGGATCCGAGGGACTCGTACTGCGGGAAGGTCTGGCATCGGAAATCTCTTACCGCAGGACGAGTGGCATCGATGGAGAAGTCGGGTCGCGGTACCGGGCTGTCGGATAAACGCGCGGATCCTAAGCGGGTAATCGGGTCGTGTACTGATCCGCGTGTTGTGTGATCGATGACAGCCCACGCGGTCGTACGGAGCATCGGGCAGGACACGTACCGCGGGTCAGACGGTGACCGAAGCACTTTTCTCCTTTTTGGGCAGATCTTTTGCAACGGTCATGTTGACCAAACCTAGTATTTGCTATTTATGGGTTGTTCTGATCATTTGTATCTTTATCTTGAATAATAAATCAAGTTCATATTCTCTAAAGTTTCAATGGTTACTTAAACTTCTTAATCTCTTCTAATCTTCCCTTAATCTCTATATTTCCGTATTAATTCTTACACATCCTTCTTGCAATGCTCACACTTGAGATCCGGATTAAAGTATTTGCCTTTGTAGTACCGGTTATCATTGCGGTTGTAAGCTCTGGCATTGGCCATCGGAAGCTCCCCCTTACCGCCAAATAATCCGTGAGTCCCTTGCTCCCTTTGGATTTGTGAACACACATCCTCCATACTTGGTAGCTTCTCCGACCTTAGAATGTGTTTGATGAGATCGTTGTAAGCCGGATTCAAAGTGAGGAGCAACCTGAAGACCTTGTCTTGCTCTTTCCTCTCTTTCAACACCTTAGGATCAATGGAACTTGGTATCAACATGTCAAGCTCCGACCATAAAGACAGATACTTTCCCAAATGCATCGTGAACTCCATGTCTTCTTGATGGAGATTATTTATAGCCTTCTTTACTTTGAACACACGCGCCAAATTCGAGACATTTCCATACACATTCTTCAATGTCTCCCAAAGCTCAAATGCCGTTTTGCAATAAGAATATGCCTCAAGAATGAAGGCCTCAAGACCATTTTGAAGAATGGCCAACACGGTTTGGTCCTCTTGAAACCACTTTGCTTCTCTATCCTTTGTGGAATCTTCATCTTCTTCTTCGGATGAATCATACACCGGTTTGGAAGAGGTATCGATGTGGCTCCACAACCCTCGGCCATATAGAGCTATCTTCGTGGTTCTTGACCATAACGAGTAGTTCTCTCCCTTGAGAGTCACCGGAAGTACCAACGGTTTCGAGTTATCCAAAGAACTCATCTTTTCACCGATTTTGAGTGAAAGTTCAAAGCTTTTAGAAACGATTTGGGATTAACTATTCTATATGTATGTTAAATCAAGCGCATAAAGAGAATAGAAATCTCTATATAACGATTTGATCTAACGATTTAAAGAAAATCCACAAATCGGAAAGATTATTGAGAGATTGAGATTAGAAGATTGACCAAGAGAAGATTGAGATTATGAGAGTATTGAGGTCACAAAGATCAAACTCGCTCTGATACCATGTAAGAATTGTGGAAGAAGAAGAGATTAAGATAAGATTGATGAAGATTAAAAGAGATTAAGGAAGATTAAGAGATTATGTAACCATGAAGAATAAAGGAGAATATGAACTTGAGTTTCTCATTCAAGATAGTTAAGGTTCATACAACAAGGTTTAAATAGAAGAACTACTTCTAAGAGAGAGAAAAAGAGCCATTGGAATTCTAGCCGTGGCAGTCGTGTCGATCGACACTCCTTGTGTGTGTCGATCGACACGCCTTCTCCAACGGTCGAATGCGCAACGGTCGGATGAAAGCGACCTCGGGTCGCTATCTCTCGATGCGTGCAACGAGAGTCTCGGAGCGCAATGATGTGTCGATCGACACTAGTGTGTGTGTCGCTCGACACACTCGTTGCGGGAGTGCACCAGTGGGTGGTGTGTTGATCGACACAAATGTGTGTCGATCGACACTCCTTATTCTTCTTTTCTTCTTTTCTTCCCTTAGCACATATTGATGGTACTAAGGTTAATAGATTGAAATTAAGGGGTCTTCTCATGGATGTGTAAGGTCCACAAGCCCGAGTTTGCCCAAAATGTGATTGCAAACTTTAAGACTTGCGGCTTTGGTGAACACATCCGCTAGTTGGTCTTCGCTTCTTGTGAAACACGGTAAAGTCCATCCTTGCTCAATCTTCTCTTGAACCTTGTGGTAATCGATCTCAATGTGCTTCATCTTTTCATGGAACACCGAGTTCGTAGCAATTTTGATTGTGGCTTGATTACCACAATGCATGATCATCGGCATATCCATCTCTATTCCCAAGTGATCCAAGATTCCTCGCAACCAAGTAAGCTCGTTTGTCAACTTCTTCATGGCCCTATACTCAGCCTCCGCACTTGAGCATGAGACCTCCTTTTGCTTCTTAGTTCTCCAAGTGACCAAGTTTCCTCCAATGAAAGTGCAATAGCCGATTGTATATCTTCTATCATTCCTATCTCTAGCCCAATCTGCATCACAATAACCGACCACATCGGAGCTCTCATTTTTTCCCATCCAAACTCCTAGGCCCGGACTATCTTTTAAGTATCTAAGGATCCTCTCGACCATTTGCCAATGGTAAACGGTTGGTTCCTTCATATGTTGACTAATTTGGTTCACCGCAACGCTTATATCCGGCCTTGTGAGGGTTAGGTAGATCAATTTTCCCACAAGTCTCCTATATTATGATGGATCTTTATACGGCTCATTCTCTTTCTCCCCTTTTCGATCGCCCTTGTAGCCTTCTTCTAATGAGGTTTTGGTAGGCTTAGCTCCGAGCTTACCGGTTTCTTTCAACAAATCCAATGTGTATTTATGTTGTGAGATATGCAACCCATTCTTGAATCTACACACCTCAATCCCAAGGAAGTACTTCACTTCTCCGAGGTCTTTCATCTCAAATACCGAGTTGAGGAAGTCCTTTGTGTCTTGAATTTCTTGCTTATCATTCCCGGAGATGATCATATCGTCCACATAAATCAACACCACAACTATCCCATTCGGCCCTTGAAGAGTGAAGAGTGTGTGGTCTAGCTCACACTTCTTGAACCCTCTTTCCTTGAGTGTTGAGATAAGCTTCTTGTACCAAGCCCTTGGTGATTGTGTCAAACCATAGATTGCCTTCTTTAGCTTGAGAACCTTTCTGAGGGCTATAGAGGTCTCACGGCCGAGTGGTGGTGTCATATACACTTCCTCCTTAAGGTTTCCTTGTAAGAAAGCGTTCTTCACATCCATTTGCCACAAATCCCAATCTAAATTTGCCGCCAAAGAAAATACAACTCTCATGGTGTTAAGCTTTGCAACCGGAGCAAATGTATCCGTGTAATCATCCCCTTAGATTTTGGGTAAATCCTCTAGCCACCAACCTAGCCTTGCACCTCTCAAGATCTCCATTACTCAAGTTTTTTATTGTGAATACCCACTTAGAACTCACTGTCCTTTTGCCTTCGAGAAGGTCAGCCTCATCCTAAGTATGGTTCTTAACCATAGCTCCAACCTCACCGTCAACCGCTTCTACCCAATGTTCATCTTCCATGGCTTCCTCATATGTTTTAGAATGGTATGTTCATCTATTTTAGTCACAAATGCCCTATGAAAAGAAGGTAAGAGGGCGAGCGAACACAAAGCTTGAATTGGATGAGCTACGGCCTCATTGTTGATGTAGACTCGGCTCTCTTTCCATTGAGAGGGATCCTTCTTTAGTCTTGTGCTTCTACTCAAAACCGATTCTACAATCTCTTCTTGGACTTCTACTTCTGGAGCTCCATTGTCCGGAGTTGCTTCCTCATTTAACTCTTGATCTTGTCCTTGTTCTATCAGAGCTTCATCGTGACCGGCTTGGATTGGTTCTTGAACCTCATCTTCTTGAACCGTCTCTTGAACCGTTTGTTGAGCAACTTTTTCTTGAATTACTGGGACGTCGTCTTGGTTACACATTTTGTCTCTTGGCTAATGATTCCAAAGATTTTAAAGAAGGAATCGCAAATTAGAGCCAAGGTCCGACGGGGTAGCTAGATCACTCAAATCACCATGGTCTTTGACATCCTAGAAACCTTGATCCTCAATGAAATTCATATCTCTAGACACAAATGTTTTCCTTGAACTCGGGTCATAACATTTGTATCCCTTTTGCGTTGTAGAATAACCAAGGAAGATGCATCTTGTACTCTTCGGTTCTAGCTTGTCCCTTAGTTCCCTAGGTACCAAAACAAAACAAACACACCCAAAAACTCTCAAATGATCTAGAAAGGGTTTTTCTTTAGTAAGTACCTCAAATGGAGAGATGTTATCAAGAACTTTTGTAGGTGTCAGATTGATCAAGTAGCAAGCGGTCATAACCGCATATCCCCAAAATCTTCTTGGCACATTCATGTGGAACATCATGGCTCTTGAAACCTCCATTAAATGCTGATTCTTCCTTTCGGCCACGCCATTTTATTGTGGAGTGTATGGGCAAGTCGTTTGATGAAAAATGCCGAGTTTAGCTAGGTGTTCTTTGAATCAGTTGCTCATATATTCACCACTATTATTTGTTCTAAAAATCTTAATCTTGACATTGTATTGGTTAGCAATTTAGGTTTGGACATTCACAAATGCATCAAAGACTCTATCCTTAGAAGGTAAAAGAGTAAGCCATGTATATTTCAAATTTTCATCAATGAATGTGACAAAGTACTTATTGTTGTCTCTCAATGCACAAGGTGAGGTCCAAACATCCGAATGTACAAGATCAAAACAATTCTCATAAATAGTAGATGATTTAGTAAAAACCGACTTGCAATGTTTTCCAAGAATACAAGATTCACAAGACAAATAATCAAAGGAAATATTGGGAAGCATTATTTCAAGAGCCCGAGAATGGGATGTCCTACTCTAGCATGCCAAATTGCATTATTAGCTACTCCTAAACAAGTTTGAAATAGAAATGAACTAGATGAGCTTGGTGATAAATCTTCCAAGACATAGAGGTCATCCTTAGTACCACCACCTCCAATAACTTTCCCGGACTCAATATCCTGAAAATGGAAGTCATTAGGACCAAAGATTGCATAACAATTCAAGTCACTAGTCATACGTTTAACCGAGAGCAAGTTTGATTCAAAATTTGGCATGTAAAACGTTCTAGAGCTTTTGTTAAACAAATTCAAGTTTCCAATTCCTTTGATCGGTATATTATCACCATTTGCAATCATCACATTACCCTTAGATCGTTCTAGTTTCTCAAGTAAGTTCAAGTTACTAATCATATTGTGAGAAGCACCTGAATCAACCACAAGAGAATCACTAGGTCTACGAGTATAGAAGGTTTTACCGGATTCTTTAAGCGAGGCAAATGACTTGATGAGAGCTTCCAAGTCAGATTTCCTCACATAGTCGGTTTGGTTGGACTCTTCTTCTTGCTTAGAGGACCCGGTTCCTCCTTGATCTTGTTTAGCCTAAGCGGAATCGGCTCTTGATCCCATGTAGTAGCCCGAGCCCGGATTGGTTCCTCTTGGAGGCTTGAGGTGAGGGTGAAGCAACCAACACTTATCCTTGGTATGACCATCCTTCTTGCAATGATCACACTTCAAATGAGGATGGAAGGCTCCTTGGTTAGTCATGTGAAACTCCCCCTTACCAACTTGTTCCACCATTCTTCCGGTTGTCATATCGATTGTAGGCTCCTTGGTTAGCCATGTGAAGCTCCCCCTTGAGACCCTTGTTCCCTTTGGACTTGTGAGCAAACATCATCAAGACTCGGTAAAGCGTCGGAACGAAGGATGTGCTTGATGAGATCGTTATACACCGGATTCAAGGTAGCAAGAAGACCAAAGACCTTGTCTTGCTCTCTACGCTCATTGAGCACAATTGGATCCATGGTGCTAGGCCTAAGCATATCAAGTTCTGCCCACAATGATCGATATCTCCCAAAATGCTTAATAAACTCCATATCCTCTTGACTAAGCTCATTGAGAGCCTTCTTAACCTCAAAGACCCGAGTGAGATTAGAGACGTTAATGTAGATTTTTAGAGTATATTTGAAGATAGAAAGGAAGAAAACATCAATCTTAGATAGAAAAACGTGGACCAATGTTTCTGAATGCTTTCTCTTCTTTCTTATTACTTTCCTATGCATACAAGACTGAGTTTATATAGAATTTACAATGGGAAGAAAGGAAAAAATATCTAGAAGACGAAAAAGATGTTCTGTCAGATTTGGTGAATAGTTGAACAACTCCAACTGTTCATGCTGCTACTCTAGCTGTCCCATGCTCCTACTTGCTTCCCCTTTTCAACTTGGTTAGCTTCTAGTTCTGATTTAATTCTCCTTAGTTCATTTCCAGCAGCTTCCTTTTCTTCTTCCCCTTTTGTAACTAACTGATCATTAGGCTCAACAATCCCGACTTCTGATCTAACATCCATTGCATGTGAACACTCCCCACGTTCTAACTAACTTGGTTCACTTGCTTGGTGAGTACTTTCAACACTCCCCCTCAAGGTTGGCCGGTGAGGATTGCCCCCTACAAAGGTGCAATACCCAGTTGTTGATTTTCTATCTTGTTTGTCTCCTGCCCAATCTGCATCACAGTAAGCTTCCAACTCACTCCTCCCATTACATTCCAGCCATATTCCCTTTCCAGGGTTGCCCTTGAGATATCTCAAAATTCTCTCTACCATCCTCCAATGGTGTGTTTTAGGCGCTTGCATATGCTGGCTCACTCTATTTACTGGAAAACAGATATCAGGCCTTGTTATGGTTAAGTAGATTAGCTTCCCAACTAACCTCTGGTATTGCTTAACATCCGACCATATCTCCTCCTCTCTTACATCTTGGTAGCCTTCCTCAATAGGTGTTCTTGCTGGTTTTGAACCTAACTTGCCAGTTTCTTTCAACAAGTCAATCACATACTTCCTCTGTGATATAAACATCTCATTTGGCTCCCGAGTCATCTCGATGCCCAAGAAATACTTCAGCTCCCCCAAATCTTTGATGTCAAATGAGGACCTCAGAATCTCCTTAGTTCTCTTAATCCCCTCAACATCATCTCCGGTGATGATAATATCATCTACATAAATCAGAACTGCCACTAGTCCCTCCTTGCTTTTCTTGGTGAACAAAGTATGATCAGCCTCAGATTTTACGAACTCCTTCTCCAACAAACAGCTGCTCAATTTTTGGTACCAAGCCCTTGGAGATTGCTTCAATCCATAGATGGCTTTCCTCAATTTACACACCTCATGTGGACCTGCACCATATCCTTGAGGAGGTGCCATGAACACTTCCTCTTCTATCTCCCCTTGTAAAAATGCATTCTTCACATCCATTTGCCATAATTCCCATGACAAATTAACAGCAATGGATAAAAGAACCCTTACGGAATGCAGCTTGGCCACAGGAGCAAAGGTCTCAGTATAGTCTTCTCCGTAGACTTGTGTGTATCCCTTTGCCACTAGTCTAGCTTTGTACCGCTCAACTTCACCTGTGCTTTTATACTTGATGGTGTAAACCCATCTACACCCCACAAGTTTCTTTCCTTTTGGCAGCTCAGTCATGTCCCATGTATAATTTCTTTCCATGGAGCTGATTTCTTCTTCCATTGCCTGAACCCATCTCTTATCCTTACACGCCTCTTCAAAAGATACTGGGACTAGGTCCTCATCAATCTTGGTTAGGTAGGCTTGGCTATCATCAGGAAAATAAGCTAGCGAGCAGTATGCTTCAATAGGGTACCTTATAGTTGTTGTGGCTGGAACTTCTTCTTGTAAGGTGTACTGTCTACTTAAGGAGGGAGAGACGCTGTCGTCTATAGGTTCAGAATCAAAGTCTGCCGTACGCCCAGAACATCCCTCACTCCCTGTAGAAGACACCTTAGATCCTATTCCTTCTTGTTGAACCGTAGCCAAACCATTATAGTATACCCTTGTATTTTTCCAGCTCTCTGGTCCGAACCTTATTCGTTGACTTCTTCTTAGGGTAGGTTCGGTAACTTGAGTTACTTCGATCTCTTCATGCTCAGGTTGTTCTTCATCTCTTAAAGATTCAGTTTCTTCAACCGGATCATTTGAGGTCTCAGATTCACTAGATGGTGAGCTTCTAGCCGGTGAGTGTTGTTCATTATCTTCATCTCCATTTGCACCTTCTTGCTCATCTTGAGAGCTTGCGTTTACATCATTTCTTTCATCCAAACCAGTGCCACTAGCCAAGATACTCCTCATAATTTGCACTCTATCCATACTAGAGCATACAATATCATCCAGGTCTTCCCATTTCTTATCTGTAAAGTACCCTTCATTCTCATCAAATCGTACCTCTCTTGAGACATATATTCTGCTGGTTTCTGGATGAAAGCATTTGTATCCTTTCTGAGTGCTTGAATACCCCACAAAGATACACTTAACACTCTTTGGTTCCAGTTTGCTTCTTTGCATTTCAGGGATCAAAACATAGCATTTACACCCAAAAACTCTTAGATGGTCAATACTTGGTTTTATCCCATTCAGAACTTCAAATGGAGACTTGTTGCCTAAGTTTTCAGCCGGTAAACGGTTGATCACATAGCACACAACCATCACAACATCTCCCCATAACCTCTTAGGTACTCCTCTATCGAACATCATACTTCTGGCTACCTCCAGCAAGTGCCTATTCTTTCTTTCTGAAACCCCATTCTGTTGTGGAGTATATGCACAAGAAGTCTGATGGATTATTCCATTGTCATCCAACAACTTCTTGAACTGATTGCTCATATACTCCCCACCATTATCACTTCTAAGTATCTTGATCTTTGTACCAAACTGATTAAGCACATAGTTGTAGAATTTCATAAATGATTCAAACACCTGACTTTTGGAACTCATAAGTGTCACCCATGTATACTTTGATTTCTGATCAATAAAAGATACAAAATACTTATATTGATCCTTAGAAATACATGGGGCTGACCACACATCAGAATGTACCAAGTCAAAACACTTTTCATACAAAGTTTTTGATTCAGGAAAAACACTCTTCTACACTGTTTTCCTAATACACAAGCTTCACACTCTTTATTAGGTAGGGTGAGGTTGGGCAAGACCATGCTGAGCACTTTGTTGCTTGGGTGACCAAGGCGTGAGTGCCATAAAGGGCTTGTACCAACCAGACTGACCGCGAACGACTTTAAAACACCATCTCTCTCCTTATTTAGTAGATAAAGACCATCCTTCACTCCTCCTACTCCGATCACTTCCTTTGTCTCATTATCCTGAAACTTAACCAAATCAGACCCAAAAATCACCTTGCAACCCAAGTCTTTAGTTGCCTTGTGAACTGATAACAGATTAGAAGTAAACTCTGGAACATATAAGGCTTTAGTGTTTTTCCTAAACACTTCTAGGTCTCCAATTCCCTCAATTGGAACCTCCTTTCCATTTGCAACTCTAACATTTCCCCCATACGGTTTCACATTAGCCAGCAACTTCCCATTACTTATCATGTGATGACTAGCTCCAGAATCTACAATTACTTTGTCACTAGTTTTAGACCTAACTAGTGATTCCAAGGAAAAGAAATTCTTACCTGATTCAGCTAGCTTAGAGATACTCTTGATGAGAGCTTCCAGATCAGATTTCCTCACCAAGGCATCATTTCCCACACTTGCTGCTCCAGCAAAGTTCCTTGGGCCTTGACCACTCCCTTGGCCATTTCCTCTTAGCCTTGCTGGTTTTAAATGTGGGTGAAGAGTCCAACATTTATCCTTTGTATGGCCTTTCATTTTGCAGTGTTCACACTCAAGAACCCTCCTTTCTCCATAGAATTGGTTCCTTTGTGCTACATGCGCCATCTCACCAGGTTTCTGAAATAATCCCCGAGATCCTTCCTCTTTCTGGATCATCATGCAAACTTCATTTAGAGTGGGGAGCTTCTCAAACCGCAGGATGTGATGAATCAAACCTTTGAATGATTCATTCAGGGTGAGTAACAAGCCAAATACTTGGTCTTGTTCACGCCTCTCACCCAGCTCCTTCACATCCATTGTTGGAGGCCTTAACATTTCCAGCTCTGCCCATAGCCCTCTAAACTCTCCAAATATGTCTTTGAATGTCTTCTCCTCTTGCTGAAGATCATTCAATGCCTTCTTCACCTCAAAAATCCGTGAGATGTTTGACAGGTTCCCATACACTCCTTTAAGTGTATCCCATAATTCCTTTGCTGTTTCAGAGTAAGAATAGGCAGCAAGGATTGATGGCTCAAGAGAGCTTTGGAGCACGGCTAAGACTTGCTGGTCCTCCTGCTCCCACTTTTGCTCTTTCATACCGCCATTACCAGGTCTAGCTCCTTCCTTAGATGTTTCTCCTCCAACAGCTTCTTTTGGAGTTCCCACATAACTCTGCCAAACAGCTTCTTCTGGAGTTTCCACGTAACTCCACAGCCCACGACTCTTCAAGGCTGTTCTTGTAGTCCTTGACCACAGCAAGTAATTGTTCCCCTTGAGAACAACAGGTAACACCATTTGTTTGTGAGCTTCCATTTTCGAGATCTTTTAGACAAGAGAGAATAAGAGATTGAGAGAATAAGAGAATAAGAGTATAGAGGTTCACAGGATATGAACTTGCTCTGATACCATGTAGATTTTTAGAGTATATTTGAAGATAGAAAGGAAGAAAACATCAATCTTAGATAGAAAAACGTGGACCAATGTTTCTGAATGCTTTCTCTTCTTTCTTATTACTTTCCTATGCATACAAGACTGAGTTTATATAGAATTTACAATGGGAAGAAAGGAAAAAATATCTAGAAGAAGAAAAAGATGTTCTGTCAGATTTGGTGAATAGTTGAACAACTCCAACTGTTCATGCTGCTACTCTAGCTGTCCCATGCTCCTACTTGCTTCCCCTTTTCAACTTGGTTAGCTTCTAGTTCTGATTTAATTCTCCTTAGTTCATTTCCAGCAGCTTCCTTTTCTTCTTCCCCTTTTGTAACTAACTGATCATTAGGCTCAACAATCCCAACTTCTGATCTAACATCCATTGCATGTGAACACTCCCCACGTTCTAACTGACTTGGTTCACTTGCTTGGTGAGTACTTTCAACAGTTAACATAAACGGTCTTGAGAGTATCCCATAGCTCACTCGCCGTTTCACAATTGGAGTAAGCCTCAAGGATTGATGCTTTCAAACCGTTTTGAAGGATTGCAAGAATGGTTTGGTCTTCTTGAAACCACTTGACTGCCGCCAATCTTGCCGCTTCCTCTTCTTCCTTATCCGACGAACCAATAGATAGCTTCACGAAGAGATAGGTCAATGTGGCTCCACAATCCGTGGCCACACAAGGCGGTTTTGGTAGTCCTTAACCAAATGAGGTAGTTTCCTCCCTTGAGAAACAACGGAAATTTAGGTCCCTTTGGGCTGAACTTGAAATGCTAAGACCAAGTTCTGTTGATCCAGCTGTTGTTAATGAGAGACATGAGCAAGATTAGGTCTTTAGTGTTAGAATTGCAGAAAAAGTATGAAAAAAGTGAAAGATTAATAGAGATTAAGAGAGATTTAGGAAGAGTAAAGCTTAAGAAACCATGAAGAGTAAAGTAGAGTATGAACTTGAATTTTTCTTTATTTCAAGATAAGTGTTACATCATCATAGAACAACCCATAAATAGAAAAAAAAACAATTGGAATTAAAATCAGACCGTTGGAAAAGATAAGGAAAAATGGTGCGGTCAAGGTCGGACGGTCGTACGGCCGCACGTACTGATCTGCTTACTAGTGACGCGTCCCGCCTATCCAGATGGATCCGCATCTTGGTGCATCAGACTTGTCAAAACGACATCGTTCCTTTTGCCCAGACTCTTACTCACGCATTTATCCGTTTACCCGCAGGGAAGATCCGACCCGCATCCTTTGACCTGTTGTTGCACTCGTCTCGCGTGTCGGATGTGCCTCGATGCTCCTCGTCCCGCGGATTGATGAAGACTCGATGCCGCGTACTGATCCGCACCACTCGATGCTGCGTACTGCGGGTCAAGGCTCCATCGTCCCGCGTCTTGATGGAACTCTTCTGCGGGTCGATGTCTTCGACCACAACCTCCCGACTTGGATTTTCCTCTGATCTTTATTATTTTATTTCCCTTAGCAACTTAATGAATGTTACTAAGGTCAATAGTCCCCCTCAAGTTAAACATAAAGAATTTATGGTTAACTTGGAAACCCGCAACCATCACCTCATTAAAAACCTTAACAAAGAAAACCACTTGGGATAAAACCTTGCTAAGGGAAAAAGAGTATGATGATTGCAAGTAAGGGGTCTTCTCATGGATGTGTGAGATCCACAAGTCCTAGTTTGCCCAAAATGATATTGCAAACTTTAAGACTTGTGGATTTGGTGAATACATCCGCTAGTTGCTCTTCACTTCTTGTAAAGCACGGTAGAGTCCATCCTTGTTCAATCTTCTCTCAAACCTTGTGGCAATCGATCTCATTATGCTTTGTCCTTTCATGGATCACCGAGTTTGTAGCAATGTGGATTGCGGCTTGGTTGTCACAATGCATTATCACCTCAATTCCCAATTGAGCCAAGATTCCTCTCAACCAAGTAAGCTCGTTTGTCAACTTCTTCATGGCCCTATACTCAGCTTCCGCACTAGGGCATGAGACCTCTTTTGCTTTTTAGTCCTCAAAGTGACTAAGTTTCCGCCAATGAAAGTGCAATACCTGGTTGTAGATCTTCTATCATTCCTATCTCCGGCCCAATCCGCATCACAATAACCAACCACATCGGAGCTCTCATTCTTTCCCATCCAAACTCCTAAGCTCGGACTATCTTTCAAGTATCTAAGGATTCTTTCAACCATTTGCCAATGGTAAACCGTTGGTTCCTTCATATGTTGACTAATTTAGTTTACTGCAAAACATATATCCGGCCTAGTGAGAGTTAGGTAGATCAATTTGCCTACAAGTCTTCTATATTGCGATGGATCCTCATGCGACTCATTCTCTTTCTCCCCCTTTCGAATGCCCTTGTAACCTTCTTCTAATGGGGTTTTGGCCGGTTTAACTCCAAGTTTTCCGGTCTCCTTCAACAAATCCATAGTGTATTTTCTTTGAGAGATGGGTAACCCATTCTTGAACCTACACACTTCAATCCCAAGAATATACTTCAATTCTCCGAGATCTTTCATTTCAAACATCGAGTGAAGAAAGTCTTTAGTCTCTTGTATCCCTTGCTTATCACTTCCGGAGATAATCATATCATCAACATAGATCAACACTACAACTATCCCATTTGGCCCTTGAAGTGTAAATAGTGTGTGATCGAGTTCACATTTCTTGAATCCTCTCTCCGTGAGTGTCGTGCTTGTAAGAATTTAGAGAATAGAAGATTAAGTAAAGAGAGAATGAGAGTTTTAGAGAGATTAAGTATTTGGAACCATAAAGAATAAGAACTTGAAATCTTTATTCAAGATAGTTTACAAGGTTCATACAACAAGGTTTAAATAGAAGAACAACTTCTAAAAGAGAGAAAAAGAGCCGTTGGAATTCTGGCAGTGGCAGTCGTGTCGATCGACACTACTTGTGTATGTCGATCGACACGCCTTCTCCAACGGTCGAATGCGGAACGGTCGGATGAAAGCGACGTCGGGTCGCTTTCTCTCGATGCGCGCAATGAGAGTCTCGGAGCGCAACTATGTGTCGATCGACACTAGTGTGTGTGTCGCTCGACACACTCGTTGCGGGAGTGCACCAGTGGGTGGTGTGTCGATCGACACTCATATTCTTCTTTTCTTCCCTTAGCACATATTGATGGTACTAAGGTTAATACTCCCCCTCAAGTTAAACATAAAGGATTTATGCTTAACTTGGAACTCGCAACCATCACCTCATTAAAAAACCTTAGCAAAGAAAACCACGTGGGACAAAACCTTGCTAAGGGAAATAGAGTATGATGATTGCAAGTAAGGGGTTTTCTCATGGATGTGTGAGATCCACAAGTCTAAGTTTGCCCAAAATGTGATTGCAAACCTTAAGACTTGCGGCCTTAGTGAACACGTCCGCCAATTGGTCTTCGCTTCTTGTAAAGCACGGTAAAGTCCATCCTTGCTCAATCTTCTCTCGAGCCTTATGGCAATCGATCTCAATGTGCTTTGTCCTTTCATGAAATACCGAGTTAGTCGCAATGTGGATCGCGGCTTGGTTATCGCAATGCATTATCATCGGCTTGTCCGTCTCGATTCCCAAATGAGCCAAGATTCCTCTTAACCAAGTAAGCTCGTTTGTCAACTTCTTTATGGCCCTATACTCGGCTTCCGCACTTGAGCATGAGACCTCCTTTTGCTTCTTAGATCTCCAAGTGATCAAGTTTTCGCCATTTTACAATGTTTACCAAGAATGCAAGATTCACAACTCTTATGATCAAAGTACACATTTGGTAACATCAATTCAAAAGCTCTGGAATGAGGATGACCTAATGATATATCACGGTTTTTACCCATTTTAACCATGATATAATTTGGTTTTGTATTAGTATTTTTTGTATTTTTGTATCTTTTATGTTGTTTTTGTTGGAAATGGTCATTGGAGCTCAAAGGGAAGATTTGGAGCAATTTTGGATCATTGTGGAGCTTAAAGAACAAAGTGGAATCGAGGCAGAAGCTCATCTGTCGATCGACAAGACACTTGTGTCGATCGACACCTGAAGCAACGAAGCAGAGAAGATCTTTAAAACACTCATGTCGATCGACATAGTATATGTGCTGTCGATCGACAGAGTATTTTAAAGACGCAGAAGATTTCCACAGAGGCTCCCCCGTCGATCGACACTGCTCCTCCGTCGATCGACAGGCTCAGCAGAATAAAGAGTTTTGGATAAGTTAGAGATTTCTTCACACTTAAGTAAACTTTAGATATTTATTTTTGAGGTTTCCTTCTTATGAAGTAACCTATAAATATCTAGATATTTTGATCCCACTTGTTTAGGGATTAAGTAGTATAAATATGTGTGAAGGAGGAAAGTTGTAAAAAATATTATTTTTGGAATACAAAATCCAAACTCTCTCAAAAGAGTTTGGCTCTAGCTTAGCCCGAGTCTCGCAGCTCCGTTTCTGCAGTCGTTAGCCTTCTTCGGATGTCCTAAAGCTCTACTCCCTGTGGATCGATACCTTGAAGTGCTGCAAACGACATGCCGTCATGATTGCGGTGTTGTTGCACGTTGAGGGTAATTGACGTGCCGAGCCCCGAAAAGCTCGCACAATCACCTAATCTAGCATGCCATATCGCATTATTAGCAACTCCTAAACAAGATTTAAACGAAAAAGAGCTAGGTCAAAAATCTTCAAGAACATAGAGAACATCTTTGGTTCCACCCTCTCCAATAATCTTTCTGGAATCAATATCCTGGAAATGAACATCATTAGGACCAAATATTGCATAACAATTCAAGTCTTTAGTAGCTCTTTTCACCGATAGTAAGTTAGATGTAAACGTCGGCATATAAAAAGCTTTAGATTCTTTATCAAAGACTTTCAAAGTTCCAATTCCTTTTATGGGTATATTATCACCATTAGCGATCATCACATTTCCATTAGTTGATTTAATATTCTCAAGCATCCTAGAATTACTAATCATGTGATGGGATGCCCCCGAATCAACCACTAGGAACTACTAGGAGTATGTGTAAAGTAAGTTTTACCGGATTCCTTTTGTGTGGCAAAGGCTTTGATTAGTGCCTCCAAGTCCGATTTTCTCACATAATCTCCTTGGTTGGCCTCCTCACCTTGCTTATACGATCCGGTTGGGACTTGGTCGGGCTTGGCCACGGTGTAATTTGCTCTTGGGTTCCTCGGGTAGTTGATCCACCAACTTGGCTTGAGTTCCGGATGAAGAATCCAACAAGTCTCCTTGGTATGTCTTCCCTTACAATATTCACACCTCGCCTTTGAGCCCTGCCGAATGTTACCATAGCCTCCTTTGTTCCCACGATTATCGAATCGATTGTAAACCCTCTTGTTAGCCGTTGGAAGCTCCCCCTTACTACCAAAGAGTCCTTGAGAACCTTGTTCTCAATGGAGCTAGGTCTCAACATTTCAAGCTCGGCCCAAAGAGATCTATATTTACCAAAGTGCTTGGTAAATTCCATATCCTCTTGATGAAGATTGTTGATCGCTTTCTTCACTTCATACACCCGAGATAAGTTCGAAACATTTCCATAAACGTTCTTCAATGTTTCCCATAGCTCTTCCGCCGTTTCACCATAAGAATACGCCTCAAGAATGGAGGCCTCAAGACCATTTTGAAGAATGGCCAACACGGTTTGGTCTTCTTGGAACTACTTTGCTTCTCTCTCCTTTGCGGAATCTTCATCTTCTTCTTCGGATGAATCATACACCGGTTTTGATGAAGTATCGATGTGGCTCCACAACCCTCGGCCACATAGAGTTATTTTTGTGGTTCTTGACCACAACAAGTAGTTATCTCCCTTGATAGTAACCGGAATCACCAATGGTTTAGAGTTATCCAAAGAACTCATCTTTTCTTATTGATTTTTGAATGAAAGCTTGAAGCTTTTAGAGATGATTTGGGATTAACCGATATGTATGTTAAATCAAGCGCATAAAGAGAATAGAAATCTCTATATAACGATTTGATCTAACAAATTAAAGAAAACCCACAAATCGGAAAGATTATTGAGAGATTGAGATTGGGAGATTAAAATTATGAGAGTATTGAGGTCACAAAGATCAAGCTTGCTCTGATACCATGTAAGAATTTAGAGAATAGAAGATTAAGTAAAGAGAGAATGAGAGTTTTAGAGAGATTAAGTATTTGGAACCATAAAGAATAAGAACTTGAAATCTTTATTCAAGATAGTTTACAAGGTTCATACAACAAGGTTTAAATAGAAGAACAACTTCTAAAAGAGAGAAAAAGAGCCGTTGGAATTCTGGCAGTGGCAGTCGTGTCGATCGACACTACTTGTGTGTGTCGATCGACACGCCTTCTCCAACGGTCAAATGCGCAACGGTCGGATGAAAGCGACGTCGGGTCGCTTTCTCTCGATGCGCACAACGATAGTCTTGGAACGCAATTATGTGTCGCTCGACACTAGTGTGTGTGTCGCTCGACACACTCGTTGCAGGAGTGCACCAGTGGGTGGTGTGTCGATCGACACACCTATGGTGTCGATCGACACTCATATTCTTCTTTTCTTCCCTTAGCACATATTGATGGTACGAAGGTTAATAGTGCTAAGTTTCTTGTACCAAGGTCTAGGGGATTGTTTCAAACCATAGATTGCCTTCTTGAGTTTGAGAACTTTGCCGGGGGCTATGGAATGCTCAAGGCCGGGTGGTGGAGTCATGTAGACTTCCTCCTCTAGGTCTCCTTGCAAGAACGCATTCTTTACGTCCATTTGCCACAAATCCCAATCCAAGTTAGCCGCCAAAGAGAAAATGACTCTCACAGTGTTAAGTTTGGCGACAGGGGCAAATGTATCTGTATAATCATCCTCATAGGTTTGTGTAAATCCTCTAGCCACCAACCTAGCCTTGGATCTCTCAAGATCTCCATTACTTAAGTACTTGATGGTAAATCCTCTAGCCACCAACACAGCTCTTTTTCCTTCGAGAAGATCGGTCTTATCCCAAGTGCAGTTTTTAACCATAGCCCCAACTTTGTCATCAACCGCTTCTACCCAATGCTCATCTTCCATAGCTTCCTCATAAGTTTTAGGAATTGCATGTTCATCTATCTTTACCACAAATGCCCGATGAGAAGAACGTAAAAGGGCAAGGGAACACACCGCTTGGATTGGATGAGCTACGGCTTCATTATTGAAGTAGACCCGGCTCTCTTTCCATTAAGAGGGATCCTTCTTTAGTCTTGTGCTTCTACGCAAAACCGGTTCTACAATTTCTTCTTGGACTTCTACCTCTGGAGTTCCATTGTCTAGAGTTACTTCCTCATTTATCTCTTGATCTTGTTCTAGATCTACCGGAACCTCATCGTAACCGGCCTCCTCTTGGATTGGCTCTTGAACCTCAACTTCTTGATCCGTCTCTTGAACAACCTCCTCTTGAACTAGTGGGGTGTTATCTAGGTCACCTATTTTGTCTCTTGGCTCATGATTTCCAAGATTTTGATGATGGAATCGCAAATTAGAGCCAAGGTCCGACGGTGTTGCTAGGTCACTCAAGTCTCCTCGGTCTTTTACTCCATAAAACCCTTGTTCTTCGATAAACTTCACATCTCTAGAAACAAATGTTTTCTTTGAACTCGAATCATAACATTTATATCCCTTTTGCGTTGTTGAATAACCGAGGAATATGCATCTTGTATTCTTTGCTTCTAGCTTGTCTCTTAATTCCCTAGGCACCAACACAAAACAAACAGACCCAAAAACTCTCAAGTGATCAAGGAAGGGTTTTTCTTTAGTGATTACCTCAAATGGAGAGACATCCTCAAGGACCTTTGTTGGTGTCTGATTGATCAAGTAGCAATTGGTCATAACTGCATCTCTCCAAAATCTTCTTGGCACATTCATGTGGAACATCATAGCTCTTGAAACCTCCATTAGGTGCCGGTTCTTTCTTTCGGCCATGCCATTTTGTTGTGGAGTGTATGGACAAGTTGTTTGATGCAAAACACCAAGCTTAGCTAGGTGTTCTTTGAATCGGTTGCTCATATATTCACCACCATTATCTGTTCTAAAAATTTTAATCTTGGCATTGTATTGGTTAGCAATATAGGTTTGAAAATTCACAAAAGCATCAAAGGCCCTGTCCGTAGAGGGTAAAAGAGTGAGCCAAGTATATTTCGATTTTTCATCAATGAATGTGACAAAGTACTTATGTTTAACTCTAGATGCACAAGGTGAGGTTCAAACATCCGAATGCACAAGATCAAAGCAATTTTCATAAATAGTAGAAGATTTAGTAAAAACCGACTTGCAATGTTTTCCAAGAATACAAGATTCAGAAGACAAATGATAAAAAGAAACATTGGGAAGCATTATTTCAAGAGCCCGAGAATGGGGATGTCCTACTCTAGCATGCCAAATTGCATTATTAGCCACTCCCAAACAAGTTTGAAAACGCAGTAAAGTAGATGAGCTTGGTGATGAATCTTTTAAGACATAGAGATCATCCTTAGTCCCACCACCTCCAATTACTTTCCCGGACTCAATATCCTGAAAATGGAAGACATTAGGACCAAAGATTGCATAACAATTCAAGTCACTAGTCATACGTTTAACCGAGAGTAAGTTTGATTAAAAATTTGGCATGTAAAACGCTCTAGAACTTTTGTTAAACAAATTCAAGTTTCCAATTCCTTTGATCGGTATATTATCTCCATTTGGAATCATCACATTACCCTTAGATAGCTCAATTTTCTCAAGAAAGTTCAAGTTACAAATCATATGATGAGAAGTTCCCGAATCAACCACAAGAGAATCACTAGGTTTACGAGTATAGAAGGTTTTACCGGATTCTTTAAGCGAGGCAAATGACTTGATGAGCGCCTCCAAGTCAGATTTCCTCACTTATTCGGCTTGGTTAGACTCTTCTCCTTACTTAGAGGACCCGGTTCCTCCTTGATCTTGTTTGGCTAAGGCAGAATTGGCTGAAGCACAATGATCGATACCTCCCAAAATGCTTAGTAAACTCCATATCCTCTTGACTAAGCTCGTTGAGAGCCTTCTTAACCTCAAAGACCCGAGTGAGATTAGAGATGAGATCGTTATACACCGGATTCAAGGTAGCGAGAAGACCAAAGACCTTGTCTTGCTCTCTACGCTCATTGAGCACAATTGGATCCATGGTGCTAGGCCTAAGCATATCAAGCTCGGCCCACAATGATCGATATCTCCCAAAATGCTTTGTAAACTACATATCCTCTTGACTAAGCTCATTGAGAGCCTTCTTAACCTCAAAGACCCGAGTGAGATTAGAGACGTTAACATAAACGTTTTTGAGAGTATCCCATAGCTCACTCACCGTTTCACAATAGGAGTAAGCCTCAAGGATTGATGCTTCCAAACCGTTTTGAAGGATTCCAAGAACGATTTGGTCTTCTTGAAACCACTTGACCGCCGCCAATCTAGACGCTTCCTCTTCTTCCTCGTCGACAAACCATCGTAGATAGCTTCACGAAGAGATAAATCAATGTGACTCCACAAGCCGCGGCCACACAAGGCGGTTTTGGTAGTCCTAGACCAAAGGAGATAGTTTCCTCCCTTAAGAATCACCGGAACAACGAGCGGCTTAGTATTCTCGAACACATTCATCATTTCGTCGATTTGACCTTGAAATCAAAGAAAAGCTTTGAGCTTTGTGAATAGAAGATGAACAAGATTTGAGCTTTGAGGGAAAAACCGGATTCGAGATGAAAAGCTTTGAGCTTTGAGATTGAAAGGTGAAAGCTTTGAGCTTTAGGATCCGAAACACAAATGAACAAAGATTGAATGAACAGCTTTGAGCTTTGAGGTTGAAAGATGAAAGCTTTTTTAGGATCCAAATCACAAAAGAAAGATTGAACAAAGATTGAAGCTTTCAGATGATTTCTTCCACCCGAGATTTTTGAAAAACCAGGATCGTGAAAAACCTAATGCTCTGATACCATGTTAGAATTGCGGAAAAAGTATGAAAATATAAAAGATTAATAGAGATTAAGAGAGATTTAGGAAGAGTAAAGCTTAAGAAACCATGAAGAGTAAAGTAGAGTATTAACTATAATTTTTCTTTATTTCAAGATAAGTGTTACATCATCATAGAACAGCCCATAAATAGAAAAACAACAATTGGAATTAAAATCAGACAGTTGGAAAAGATAAGGAAAAATGGTGCGGTCAAGGCCGGACGGTCGTACGGCCGCACGTACTGATCCGCGTACTGGTGACGCGTCCCGCGTATCCGGATGGATCCGCGTCTCGGTGCATCGGACTGGTGAAAACGACATCGTTCGTTTTCATGGATAACTCAAAAGCTTTAGTGGTTCCGGTGATTCTCAAAGGTGGAAACTACTTGCTTTGGTCAAGAACAACCAAGACCGCTCTTTGTGGCCGTGGATTGTGGAGCCACATCGATCTCACGACTAGACCCGTGTATGACTCGACTGAAGAAGGGGACGATGAGATCGTGCGGGAACGGGAAGCTAAGTGGTTCCAAGAAGATCAAACAGTGTTGGCGGTTCTTCAAAATGGTCTTGAGCAATCGATTCTCGAGGCATACTATTATTGTGAAACCGCATATGAGCTTTGGGAAACTTTGAAGAATGTGTATGGTAAGCATTTTGTGTGTTCGAGGTCAAATGAGCCATCAACAATCTCCACCAAGAAGACATGGAGTTTACTAAGCATTTTGGTGTGTATCGGTCCCTTTGGGCCGAGCTTGAGATGCTTAGGCCAAGCTCTATCGATCTGATGGTCATCAATGAACGGAAGGAACAAGACAAGGTATTTGGACTTCTCCTTACATTGAACCCGGTGTTCAATGATCTCGTCAAACACGGCCTTCGGTCAGAGACTCTCCCAAGCCTTGATGATGTGTGTGCACAAATCCAAAGGGAACAAGGCTCTCTTGGGCTCTTTGGTAGCAAGGGGGAGCTTCCAATGGCTATTAAAGGGGTGTTCAAGGGTGATGAGAGGCGTTCTAAGTATTGGTGTGAACATTGTAAGAGAAAGGACCATTCTAAGGAAAGGTTCTATGCCGACCGTGCTAGAGATGAACGTGCAAGGGCCAACTACTCAACTGCTAAGACTGATCAAGACCATTCCGGACTGGCAAAGCAAGGAGGAGAGACAAGCCAAGGAGATTATGTGAGGAAATCCGACCTTGAAGCTCTCATCATATCCATTGCATCACTCAATCAATCCGGTAAAACTTTCTATTCTCTTAAACCTAGTGATTCTCTTGTGGTTGACTCGGGTGCTACTCATCACATGACAAGTAATTTGAATCTTCTTGAGAACCTAGGACCATCTAAGGGTAATGTGATGATTGCAAATGGAGATAATATACCCATTAAAGGAATTGGAGACTTGAATCTATTTAATAAAAGCTCAAAAGCGTTTTACTTACCAAATTTTGAATCAAACTTGCTTTCGGTTAATAAAATTACCAAATACCTAAATTGTTATGCAATCTTTGGTCCTAATGATGTTCATTTTCAGGAAATTGAATCCGAAAAGATTATTGGAGGTGGGGGTACCAAGGATGATCTATACATTCTTGAAGATTTATCATCAAGCTCATCTAGTTCCATTTCATTTCAATCTTGTTTAGGAGTTGCTAATAATGCTATTTGGCATGCTAGACTAGGACATCCTCATTTTCGTGCTTTTGAAATAATGCTTCCAAATGTTTACTTTGATCATTTGAGTTGTGAAGCTTGTATTCTTGGTAAACATTGCAAAATGGTTTTTCCGAAATCATCTACTTGTTATGAAAAATGCTTTTGATTTGGTTCATTCGGATGTTTGGACTTCACCTTGCTTATCTAGGGATAATAACAAGTACTTTGTTACATTCATAGATGAAAAATCGAAATATACATGGGTTACTCTCTTGCCATCTAAAGATCGAGTTATTGATGCATTCATAAACTTTCAAAACTATATTGCTAACCAATGTAATGCCAAAATTAAGATCTTTAGAACAGATAATGGAGGAGAGTACATGAGTATTCGGTTTAAAGAACATCTTTGAAAGCATGGGATCTTTCACCAAACAAGTTGCCCTTATACCCCACAACAAAATGGTATGGTCGAGAGAAAGAATCGTCACTTGATGGAAGTTTCCGGCGCTATAATGTTCCACATGAACGCGCCAAAACATTTTTGGGGAGATGCGGTAATGCTAGCTTGCTACCTAATCAATAGGACATCTACTAAGATTCTCGGAGAAACTTCACCATTCGAGGTATTAAACCAAACTCGTCCCTTTATTGAACATCTGAGAGTGTTTGGTTGTCTTTGTTTTGTGTTAGTGCCAAAAGAGTTGAGGAACAAACTAGATGAGAAGAGTAAGAGATGCATCTTTCTTGGCTACTCAACAACACAAAAGGGATATAAGTGTTATGATTCGATTACAAGGAAGACTTGGGTGTCTAGAGATGTTAAGTTCATGGAGACTCAAGGGTATTATGATGTGAAGAATAGAGATGAGTTGAAAGATTTGGCTACCCCTTCGGACCTTTGCTCTAATCTTCGATTCCTTCTTCAAAATCTCGGGAATCAAGAGCCAAGAGATAACACAGGTGAGACCACAACTCCTACTACCACGGCCAAATCTCAAGAACCGATTATAGAGGAAGATCACTCATCACATACTCAAGATAATGGCGAAGAGGATATTCAAGTAGAAGAACAAGCGGCGCCCGAAGGAGAAGAAACGATTCAAGCTCACTCAAATGAGCCGGTGTTGGATCAAGAGGAGGCAACCACAAAGATCATAGAAGAAGAAGTAGCACCGGCTCTTAGGAGAAGCATAATAGTAAGAAGAGATGCGTCTCAATGGAAAGAGACTAGGGTCTACTTCAATCATCAAGCTGTAGCTCATCCCATTCAAGACGTTTGTTCGATCGACCTCTTACCTTCCTCTCATCGTGCATGCATTGTCAAGATAGATGAGCATACAATCCCAAGCTCTTATGAGGAAGCCATGGAAGATGAGCATTGGGTTGATGTTGTAGATGATGAGGTAGGAGCTATGGTAAAGAACCATACTTGGGATGAGGCGGATCTCCCATTTGGCAAAAAGGCCGTAACCTCAAAGTGGGTGTTTACAATCAAATACTTGAGTAATGGGGACCTTGAGAGGTATAAAGCTAGATTGGTTGCAAGAGGGTTCACACAAACTTATGGAGATGATTATACGGATACATTTGCTCCGGTGGCTAAGTTGAACATGGTTAGAGTTGTGTTTTCTTTGGCGGAAAATTTGGATTGGAAATTTTGGCAAATGGATTTTAAAAATGCATTTTTGCAAGGAGATCTTGAGGAAGAAGTGTATATGACGCCTCCTCCCGGTCTTGAGAAGTCTATTGCGCCCGGGAAAGTGCTTAGACTAAGGAAAGCCATTTATGGCCTAAAACAATCCCCTAGAGCTTGGTACAAGAAGCTTAGTAGTACACTCAAGGAGAGAGGGTTCAAGAAGTGTGAACTAGACCACACGTTATTTACACTTCAAGGACCCCGGGGGATCGTGGTTGTATTGATCTACGTGGATGACATGATCATCTCCGGTAGTGATAAGGAAGGGATCTAAGAGACCAAAAACTTCCTTAAATCAGTCTTTAAGATAATCTTGGAGAATTAAAGTACTTTCTTGGAATTGACGTTTGTAGGTTCAAGAATGGTTTGCATATTTCTCAAAGGAAGTATACTTTGAATTTGTTGAAAGAAACCGGAAAACTTGGTTCGAAACCGGCGAAAACACCACTAGAGGAAGGTCACAAGGCCGTTCGAAAGGGGGAGCAAGGAGATGAGTTATATGAGGATCCCTCAAGATATAGAAGACTTATGGGAAAGTTTATCTACTTGACTCTCACTAGGCCGGACATAAGCTTTGCGGTAAATCAAATTAGTCAACATATGAAAGAACCAAAGGAGCATCATTGGCAAATGGTTGAAAGGATTCTTAGATACCTCAAAGATAGTCCAAGCTTGGGAGTTTGGATAGGAAGAAATGAAAGCTCCGAAGTAGTTGGTTATTGTGATGCGGATTGGGCCGGAGATAGGAACGATAGAAGATCAACTACCGGTTATTGCACGTTTATTGGAGGTAATCTTGTGACTTGGAGGACAAAGAAACAAAAGGGAGTCTCATATTCAAGCGCGGAAGCCGAGTATAAGGCTATGAAGAAGTTGACAAATGAGCTAGTTTGGCTAAAAGGAATTCTAGCTCATATGGGAATTGAATCGGAAAAGCCTATGGTGATGCATTGTGATAATCAAGCCGCAATTCACATTGCCACTAATTCGGTATTTCATGAGAGAATGAAGCACATTGAGATCGATTGTCACAAGGTTCGTGAGAAGATTGAGAAAGGATTGACACTTCCTTGCTACACAAGAAGTGAGGATCAACTAGCGGATATCTTCACCAAAGCCGCAAGTCTCAAGGTTTGCAATCATATTCTTAGCAAACTTGGACTTGTGGATTTGACCCATCCATGAGAAGACCTCTAACTTGCAATCATCACACTCTTTTTCCCTTAGCAAAGTTTTGTCCCACATAGTTTTCTTTGTTAAGGTTTTTAATGAGGTGATGGTTGTGAGTTTCCAAGTTAAACATAAATTTTTTATGTTCAACTTGAGGGGGAGTATTGACCTTAGTACTTAATTGATACTAAGGGAATTAAAATAAATGTTGGATCAGAGTAGAATAAGGATTCGGGATGCTATCGACCCGCGGAAAGAGCCTCTCGATGCTCGCTCGACCCGCGGGAAGGATTACTCGAGGCAAGGTACGCGGAAGCACGACCCGCGGAATGATAGAGACGCGGGAAGCCGAGTCTCGGTTCCGATACGCAGGACAATGGAAAACTCAGCGTTTTGGGACTCAAAACACGCGGCCTCCAACGGTCTTCAAGTGGAACGGATCCAGCAGGGAAGAGATAAGGTATACCGTACCCGTACAAAGGACAAGTTGCTTTATGTCGTCATTTTAGTCCTTTGTTTACCCAAACGGTCATGTTGACCTCATCCTAGTATTTTTCTATTTATGGATTGTTTCTAATCATTTTGTACTCTTATCTTGAATGAAAAACTCAAATTCATATTCTCTTTATTCTCCATGGTTACTTAATCTTCCTAATCTCTCTAAATTTTCATGATTCTCTAATAATCTCTTAAATATTTCTTCTTAATCTCTAAAATCTAACAATAATGAGAATGGGAGAATGGGAGTTTTAGAAACGAAAGAATTAGAATTTTCGTAAACACAAGGAAACCCGGAAAATGAAGAATTCAAATTTCCGAAAGATTTTAAGAACTTTTGAATGATTCGCAGCGGAAAAATGGATTTATCCAAGAGCTTATGCTCTGATACCATGTTAGATTTTGGTGAGTCAATGCTCAATAAAACAGAGAAGAAACAATCAAAAACGTGACTGAATCTTCACAAGAACAGATTATAGTGAACAGAGTGTTTAAGAGAGTAAATGAAGAGATTTGTGTATATAATGGAGTTTGATCCAACGGGATCAAACCCAGAAACGTTTTACCACTCTAGGCTACATTGATAATCTGATTATGAGAGTATTTTGTATATAGAACACTTAGAATAAAGAGAGAGTGAGATACTTGAATTCTGAAATCTTATTCAAGTTAATACTTTACAATGAGAGATAATACAAATATATAGAGTAAAGAATGTGCAGATCACATAGGAAATGGTGAAAGGTGCACCGAACCAAATGGAACTCCTTGAGCATATCAAAAGCATGCTGAACTCCTTGAGTATATAAAAAGTAAAGTCCTTGGTGCAGCCCTCAAAGCATTCCAACGGTCTGATCAGGGGACAAGGAATTCTCCTTTTCTTGTTCTGATTATTAAACAAGTAGAAGCACTAATTATTATTTTAAACACCGCAACCCGTATCCCGTGATACGTTCTGATCCGAGCCTCGCATTCCCATGACACGTACTGCTCCGTACCGCGGTTGTCTCCGAGCCTCGATGCTTCTCGCTAATACCTTGAACACCAAGGACTCCGGTAAAATCTTATTTACCCGAACTCCTTATTGACTTTAGGACTCACATTGAGACTAAGGAAAATAAAAAGAAGAAGAGTTGAAATAAATTTGGGTCGGAGACATCAAACCGCGGATCAGTCCTCTCGAGACGCGGGACGATGGAATCTCGATCCGCAGTACGGGAAGCATCGATGCCAGGACGAGTACGCAGATCAGTACGCGGGTCTTTACACGGCATCGATGCTCCGTCTATCCGCGGGACGAGAAGTACCTAGGCGTGTCTGATCCGCGGTACGAGTGAGGACGCAGGTCAGAATCGGATCCGGGTCGAGCAAACGAATAAACACGCGGGTCGAAGGAAGTTATCAGAACATTGTCGTTTTGGTGCGTTCTGATGCACAAGGACGCGGATCAGTCCGGATGCACGAGTCACGTCCTTTACCGTACGGATCAGTACGGGTCCGTCCGATCCTTGACCGCACCATTTTTGTATTGGCTCCAAACGGGAACGTGCGGCTTTGAGTGGGGATGACGCGGCCTGACAACTGGCGGATAAGAGGAAGTGAGGCCGCGTCCTTACCGTGGATAAGGTTCCACTTTATGTCGTCATTTCTCCTTTACCAATAATGGTCATGTTGACCAATCCTAGTTTCTTTCTATTTATGGGTTGTATTCATCATTGTAATCATTATCTTGAAATAAATAAAATTCAAGTTCATACTCTACTTTACTCTTCATGGTTTCTTAAGCTTTACTCTTCCTAAATCTCTCTTAATCTCTATTAATCTTTCACTCTTTTCATACTTTTTCCGCAATTCTAACATGGTATCAGAGCATTAGGTTATTCACGATCCTGGTTTTTCAAAACTATTGGGTGGAAGAAATCATCTGAAAGCCTCAATCTTTGTTCTTTTGTGATTTGGATCCTAAAGCTCAAAGCTTTCATCTTTCAACCTCAAAGCTCAAAGCTTTTCATCTCGAATCCGGTTTTTCCTCAAAGCTCAAAGCTTGTTCATCTTCTACTCATAAAGCTCAATGCTTTTCGCTAATTTCAAGGTCAAATCAACGAAATGATGAATGTGTTTGAGAATACTAAGCCGCTCGTTGTTTTGGTGATTATTAAGGGAGGAAACTATCTCCTTTGGACGAGGACTACCAAAACCGCCTTGTGTGACCGTGGCTTGTGGAGTCACATTGATTTATCTCTTCGTGAAGCTATCTACGATGGTTTGTCGGACGAGGAAGAAGAGGAAGCTGCTAGATTGGCGGCAGTCAAGTGGTTTCAAGAAGACCAAACCGTTCTTGCCATCCTACAAAACGGTTTGGAAGCATCAATCCTTGAGGCTTACTCCTATTGTTAAACGGTGAGTGAGCTATGGGATTCTCTCAAAAACATTTATGGTAACATCTGTAATCTCACTCGGGTCTTTGAGGTTAAGAGAAAGGATACCGTTTGAATCAAATGGTCACATGATTCAAACGGCTCGGACGGATAAGGATGGGAGGTCGCTATCGGGCTCGGGACGCGAGTCGAGGAGATGTCCCGATCACTTGGTTCCTCGTGACATCGGGACAGGTCAACGCGGGAAGCTTCCGCGTGTTTAGGTCAACGCAGGACCAAAACGACACCGTTCCATGTGTACCGAGAACACGCATCCTGGCATCGAGGATCCGTGTACTGCGGGTTGATCCCGTATGTACTACGGGTCGATCCCGCACGTACTGCGGATCAATGTCTTCGATGCCGCATCCTGATCCTTCTGATACACGGACCTGCGTACTGTGACTCAATGTCGCACGTACTGCGGGTTTAGGATGCATGTTCCGTGACTCAATGCCACTCGATACGCGGTTCCGATTTTCCGATACATGATTTTCCTCCGTTTATTTTACCTTGGGTAATTTTCCCAATGTGTTGGGTAATTTACCCAAGGCCTTTATTTCCAATGATCAATACCTCCCCTCAAGCTTAGCATAAAGTATTTAGGCTAAGCTTGAAACCCCACAACACATTACCTCATTAGAAACCTTAGTAAGTAGAACCCCATGGGATAAAACCTTACTAAGGAAAAAAGAGTTTAATGGCCGTGGGTAGAGGACTTGATCACGGCTTGGTCAAATCCACAAGTCCAAGTTTGAAAAAGATGTGTTTGCAAACTTTGAGACTTACGGATTTGGTGAGGATGTCTGCCAATTGGTCTTGACTCCTTGTGAAACACGGTAGTGTGACTCCTTGCTCGATCTTCTCTCGGACCTTGTGATAATCCACTTCGACGTGTTTGGTTCTTTCGTGAAACACTGAGTTGGTTGCTATGTGGATGGCGGCTTGGTTATCACAATGCATTATGATCGGATTTGGGGTCTCAACACCCAAGTCCTTGATAATCCCCTTTTGCCACGTGAGCTCATTTGTGAGCTTCTTCATTGCCCTATACTCGGCCTCTGCGCTTGAGCATGAGACCACCTTTTACTTCTTTGCTCTATATCTTTAGAACCCATCTAGCATGAAAAAAAACCACACTTTAAAAACACAATCGTTCCATACTTTCTCTCCTCGTGCCCCTATGAGTTTACGTGTTTATGTGTCCCGTAAAGATTTCCTAAAACTTGTTGAAAACTACATCAAAGTGCATTTAAAACCCATCTAGCATGAAAAATCACCACGCTTTAAAATATACAATTGTTCCATACTTTCTCTCCTTATACCCCTATGAGTTTACGTGTTTATGTGTTCCGTAAAGATAAACTAGAACTTGTTGAAAACTACTTATAAGTGCATTTGGAACCCGTCTAGTATGAAAATAACTACACTTTAAAACACACAATCGTTCCATACTTTCTCTCCTCATGCCTCTATGAGTTTACGTGTTTATGTTTTCCGTAATGATTTGCTAAAACTTGTTTAAAACTACTTCTAAGTGCTTTTGAAACTCATCTAGCATGAAAAATAACCACACTTTAAAACACACAATCGTTCCATACTTTCTCTCCTTGTTATTGATCATAGGAAATAAAATACCATGGGTAAATTACCCAAGGTAAATAAAAAGGAAGTATCGGATGGGCCGAACCACGTATCGGAAGTTATCGAGACGCAGGAAGGAAATATTTGACCAGTGGTACAAGTGGCATCGAGGCCAAGTACACGGATCGAGTATCGGATCCGACGGACCTATGTATCAGAAGTGCAAAAGACACGGGACGGAAGGACTCGACCTGCAGTACGTGTGGCATCGAGGCATAGTACGCGGATCGAGTATCGTGAGGCTTCGAGATGTGGGACGAGACCACTTGACCCACAGTACACAAAGCATCAAGGCACGGGACGAGAGTTGCAGACTCGCAGACATGCGGGACACGGGTTGACTTTCTGACCCGCGTTGACTTTCCTGGTCCCGCGTTGACCACTCGAGGATCCGAGTGACAATGACTGATCCTTGTCCCACGAATCGAGTTCCTTGGTCATGGCATCGAGTGAAAGTGACCGCAGTCATTTCCAACCGTTTGAACCACAAACGGTCTCTTTCCTCTTTTAGAAGATTGTGTATCAATTTAAACATTGTTTCTCACACTTGTAAAAAATTTCCGCAAATTCTAACAAGGTATCAGAGCAATGATCCATTGATTCTTGATTCTCAAATCTTATTTCTTCCAATTCTTGTCCAAATTTTTTGAAAATCCTTCATTCTCTCGGTTCTAAAGTCTTTCCCGGTTACAAATCTTAGTCTCCAAATTTGAATTTCAATTATTTTCGATTCTTATCTCTTTCAACTTCTCACTTAAGTTATACTCGTGTTTCTTCAAAAGAAGATTAGTTATGGAAAACAGCGGATCAAGCAAAACTCTTGTCCTTCCGGTTACTATCAAGGGAGAGAACTACCTTTTGTGGTCGAAAACCACCAAGACGGCCCTATGTGGGCGTGGCCTATGGAGCCACATTGATCTTAGCCTCATTCCAAAGGAAGCCGAGGTTGATTCATCTGACGATGAAGAAGATGATGAAGCTAAGCGTGCTAAAGAAGTCAAATGGTTCCAAGAAGACTTAACGGTGTTAGCCATTCTTCAAAATGGTCTTCAAGCTCCAATTCTAGAAGCCTACTCATATTGCAAAACCGCAAATGAGCTTTGGGAGACCCTCAAGAACGTCTACGGTAACATCACAAAACTTACCCGAGTGTCGAAGTCAAGAAAGCTCTCAATGGACTCAACCAAGAAGGCTTGGAGTTCACAAAGCACTTCAGGAAATATCGGTCCCTTTAGGCCGAATTGGAGATGCTCCGTCCATTCACCATGAATCCGGAGGCACTCAATGAAAGGAGAGAGAGCAAGATAAGGTCTTTGGCCTTATCCTCACCTTGAATGTGGTCTACAACGTGTTAAACCGGATCAGTTATCATGGATCATGATATCCTTATTGATCATGAGAACTGAAAATATTAAAGGGTCGAAAGAAGTGGTTAGGAGCTAACTAATTGAGTTAGACCAAGACCAAACAAGAGTCACATGCTTTGCTTATGATTGTGGACCAGATCAGACCTGAGCACACTCTATTCTAGGTGTGTGGACCACATAATACAAAAGAGGAAAGTCAGCTCTTCCTCTTTATATGACCGTTGGTAAATGTTACCATTTTGGGTAACTTTGTATATTTGTTGTATATGTATATGTAGAGATAGGTTTAGTTGTTTCATGCCTATATATACCCTTTGTAATCTGTACAGCTGATTTATGAGAATAAGTTTTCTCTTCACAATTCTTTAATCTCTCAATCTCTCTCAATCTCTCTTATAATCTCTTATAATCTCGTATACACATTCTGCAAATTTTACATGGTATCAGAGCAAGTTTGATCTTGTAATCTACTGAGTAAACTCTTCTTATCTTCTAAAAACACCTTATTCTCTGGTTCATTCTGCTCGCTTCTATAGAGAACACACCATTCGATTTCTGTGTGAAATTGAGCTGTTTTAGAAAGAATGGAAGGAAGCAAGATGATTTCACTACCTGTTGTGCTCAAGGGAGCAGAAAAATACTTGCTTTGGGCTAGAACAGCCAAAGCTGTGTTGTGTGGGAAAAGGCTATGGAGCCACATTGAGCACTCCAAGGCACCGGTTGTTAAGACCAAAGAAGGAGGCAAAGAGGTAGCAGCCGATCCTGATAAATGGTTTCAAGAAGATCAGGTCGTACTCTCTACCCTTCAAGGATCTTTGGATATTTCGGTGCTTGAAGCTTACTCCTACTGTGAAGGAGCTAAAGAGTTGTGGGACACATTAAAGAATGTGTTCGGAAATGTCTCCAACCTCACTAGAGTGTTTGAGGTTAAACGAGCCATCAACAATCTCTCACAAGGAGAATTGGGGTTCAATGACTTCTTTGGAAAATTCAGAAGCTTATGGGCTGAGCTGGAGATGCTAAGACCAGCAACTCTTGAAGCATCTGTTCTGAATGAGAGAAGGGAACAAGATAAGGTCTTTGCCCTCCTCATGGTGCTAAATCCGGTCTTTAATGATCTCATTAAGCATTTGCTAAGAGCTGAGAAGCTACCAAGCTTGGATGAAGTGTGTGATCAAATTCAGAAGGAACAAGGCTCATTGGGTCTGTTTGGGAGCAAAGGAAGTGAACTGGTGATGGCTAACAAGGGCGATTTGGTAGTGGCCAACAAAGGCTCCTATGGGACAGAAGAAAGAGAGGTGTGGATTTGTGAGCATTGCAAGAAGCAAGGCCATCTCAAGAACAAATGCTACATGCTGTATCCACATCTTAGGCCAAACCGTGGCCCAAACCGTGGGAGAGACCAAAGGAAACCTAGAGCCAATGCAGTCACAACCACAAACACATACGAAGCTGCGGGAACATCAATGCAGCCCAATAACGGTGAAGGAGCAGCCATGAGTGCCTCAACCGAGTATGTGAAGAAATCCGACCTTGATATGCTCATCAAAGCACTCAAGGAATCTGGTAACACAATACAAGCCTTTAGCCTTAATGCATTGCATAAACAGGATCTACGTAGTGTTGCTAATCATGTTCTAAGTGAAAAACCCCTAATTGTTGATTCGGGTGCTAGCCACCATATGATTAGCGATGCTAAGTTGATTAGTAACATTAAACCTGCTTTAGGGAATGTTATGATTGCAAATGGTGAAAAGGTTAAGATAGAAGGAATTGGGAACCTTAAGTTATTTGATAAAGAATCTAAAGCCTTCTTTATGCCATCTTTTACATCAAATTTGCTGTCCATTAAGAAAGCAACTTCTGATTTAAACTGTTATGCAATATTCAGTCCTAATAAAGTTTTCTTTCAGGATATTGAGTCAAGTAAGCTCATTGGGAAAGGAATAACTAAGAATGGTTTATATGTTCTTGAAGACACGAAACCATCATCTTTACCTAATGCTTCTGTTTTTACTTCTACCCTTGATAATAATGTATTGTGGCATGCTAGATTAGGCCATCCTCATCATAGAGCTTTGAGTTTGATGTTACCAAGTGTTAAGTTTGAGAATCATGCGTGTGAGGCTTGTATTTTGGGCAAACATTGCAAAACTGTATTTCCTACCTCCTCTACGGTTTATGAAAAATGTTTTGATCTAATTCATTCTGATGTTTGGACCAGTCCGTGTATGTCGAGGGAAAATCATAAGTATTTTGTTACGTTCATTGATGAAAAATCAAAATACACTTGGATAACAGTGTTGCCCTCAAAGGATAGAGTCTTAGAAGCATTCATTAACTTCCAAAACTATGTGACTAACCATTATAATGCTAAGATTAAAATTTTGAGATCAGATAATGGAGGGGAGTATACTAGCCAAGCATTCAAACAACATTTGAACAAGTATGGCATTGTGCATCAAACGAGCTGTCCGTATACCCCTCAGCAAAATGGAGTGGCTGAACGGAAGAACCGGCATCTCATGGAAGTAGCCCGATCCATGATGTTCCATATGAATGTCCCTAAGAGATTTTGGGGGGATGTCGTGACCACGGCCTGTTATTTGATTAACAGACTGCCCACTAAAGTTCTTCCAGATGTCTCTCCGTTTGAGGTATTAAATCTTTCCAAACCATCAATCGATTATCTAAAAGTGGTTGGTTGTGTATGCTTTGTTTTAGTCCCAGGAGAACAACGGAACAAACTAGATGAAAAGAGCATGAAAGGGATGTTCATTGGGTACTCTATCAATCAAAAGGGGTATAAGTGCTACATTCCGGAGACAAGAAGAGTTCTGGTCTCGAGAGATGTCAAGTTCATTGAGACAAGGGGTTTGTACGAAGAAAGGAATTGGGAGAACTTGAAGGATTTATCTCACTCAACTTCTGATCGGGCAGCCACTCTCAGAACTCTCTTGGAAACGTTAAGAGGAGGAAGCATACCGGTTGCCACTCCTGCCCCAACAGCCACTCGTGCACAAATGGGAGAAGAAACACACGTTGAGGAAGTGGAATCCGAGGCTGCAACTGAAACGGAAGAGCATAATGACGAAATGGGAGAGGAGTATGTGTTGGAATTTATGAGCAAATGCTCACATAAACAAAAGATCCATCCTTTAGGAAGGAATGAATTAAAGAAAAGCTCAAATGAGCAAAGAGAGTAGTCTGAAATTTAGACAGATTTAATAAAGAGATTTAGGACAGATTTGAGAGGGATTAACATAAAATGGGTTCAATCCAAATGGATATCACCCTAAACACTTTTCTCTCCTAATCTCTACATTTTGAATAAGTAAAGAGAGAAATAAAGGAAAGAGAGAGATGAACTCAGAATCTGATTTCTTTCTTATTAATGAGTTAAAGGATTACAAAGGGCAATACACATATATAAAGGGAAAGTGGGGTTGAGGATCTGATCCCTAATATCAGAATATGACCGTTGCAATGATCTGATCTGATTGTGGTCCAAACAAAGATAGTGACATAAAGAAGTCTTTGTCTTCTTTCATAAAGTAACCTTATCCTCTCTTTGAATCAGCAAGTGGTCCCTCCTCATCAAATTTTTCTTTTACTTGGGACCACAAGATACCGCAACTGATCCGCATCTTCGAGCATTAACGGATCCGCGCCTCGAGAGATTACGTACCGCGAGTCGAGTGTGAACCGTCCCGCGTCTCAAGCATCCGAGTCTCAACCGTTCCACTTTGTTCCACGTCTCGGTCCCTCTTCACAAAGTTACCCGAATCTTTATTTCACCGTGGTAACTCTTTATTCATCATTAGTACCTTAAGGGAAGATTAATCCTTAAGTACTCTCCTTGATTAATACTCCCCCTCAAGTTCATACACAACAAAGTGAAGTGTGAACTTGGAGATACAAGGAGAGGCCTCATTAAAACCTTAGTAGATAAAACCCATTGGGATAAAACTCTACTAAGGAAAAAGAGTACCAACTCAATGATCTAGGGGAATTCAATCAAGGTCTTGTTCTTCTCGTTGAGCTTCGATCATCGACTTCTCTTCTCTTGCCTCGGCCTTGCTCTTCTCTTCATGCTTCCTCTCTAATACTTCCCCTCAAGCTTAGTCGTCGGGATGCCTTAAGGACCAAAGGCTAAGCTTGCAACACGCGATCTTGAACCACCTCTTGAACCACTCGGCCTTGATGCTTTCTCAAAGACTCACGGCTAATTCAATCTTCTCCCCCTTAAACCTTAAACAAGATTCAAACAAGAGAGAGCTTAAAGTATACACCAATGAATCAACTCATGAACCATGCTATCAATCAATGAACCAAATGATTTATAATTGAACATATTTAAAAGAGTGAAAGTTTAGAGAGTAGCCTTTTGATTTTGATGGTGTGGTTGGATCCTTTGATCTCCTTATACTTCACACCTCACTTTAGCGACTTTGGATCTTCATAATCCATTTGGTGGAGCTTTCGGTTCCTTGTGCTATACGCCATACAACCTCGTGAGTCTCCTCCATTCACGCCTTGGTGGAGTTTTCAGGTCCTTGTGCTTGAAAGCCATACACCCACGTGAGTTCTCCTCCATTCACGCAAAGCACTAGTGTGACTTGGAACCGCCATTCACATCTTCCCATCACATCCTTTTGAATCATTCCACCCTAAGCATTAATCTTCTTCTCACGGTTTCCTCTTGCTCCTTTCGGTTACCACATCCAAGCACCATTTCTTCTCTTTCGTCGCTTCTTGAATTCCAAGCCTATGTAACCTTCCTCAACGCCAAACCTAATCACTATCCGAAGCATCTCAATCTCTTTTAGCTTCCGGAGCAACGTCAAAACATTGGCTTGATCAACCCTTCTTCACCATTCATGGCTCCTTTGGCTCTTTTGAATGACTTCAAGATTGACCTTCAAAGGCTAGTTGCATCTTCTTGGGTAGCTTGAGTGTGCATCGGTTCCATAGCTCAATCAAACAAAACCCGCTACAAAAACATACCAATACACAACACCAAGCAATCCAACCATTCCCATCAATGTTTCTAATTCCAATCAATGTTACCAACACCAATCTTTTCACAATGTTTTCATCACAAGAATGGACCTTAAGTGCTCAATCATAATCAACCCGAGAGAATAAGGATCGAGAGTAACCATGCTTCACACTTAAGACGAGTTTCGATCAAGAGAATGTGTCTTGGACCGAGAGGGTCATAACACAAGAGAATCTCAAACATAACCGAGAGTAACCAAAAGCTTTAGGATTTGGGTTTGTGTTAAGGTTTTGTGTTTAGGCTTGATTCCAAACTGTTTGAGAATAGAGAACTAAAGAGTATAGAGATTTTGAAGAGTAAAAAGGAAAAATAGAGAGATTTTAAGTGAAAGAAAGGGGTAGATTTAAGAAATGTTCTCTATCCTCATGAATGTGTTTCCCTTAAGCTAGATCATGGATTCATCAACCATAAGTTTCAACAAGAGAGATAAGGATTAGGGTTAACCCAAAGTAGCATCCATGGTTGGAATGTCGCCGGCCGGACAACATCTTTCCCGAGTCTTCATTTGAATCTCTCCACGATTTCAATCTTCTCCTCTTTTCTTGTAAACCATTTCGATCCTTCCTTCATCTTACCGCATTTTTATGGCTTCTTGAGAGTAAACAACATCCTTGAGCTTCATGGGAAAGGAAAGATCCAATCTTTAATGGAATTCTTCCCTTGAATCCCCTTTACTTCACACTAGTGACCAAGCTCCAAACACACTTGGATTTTCTTCAAGAGTTTCACAAATAAGCATCTCAATCTCTTCTAGCTTACTTGGACCAGAGAACCGGCTCCATGGTGAGAGTGCTCAAGATCCCATGAGTTCTTCTCTCATTTTCCCACTTGTTTGAACCGGTCATTCATTGAGCTCCAAGGATGGAAATTCTTCACCCTCTTCTTTTGAGCTTCTTTACCAAAGGGAACGAGCTTCTTCTCATGGGTAAGATCTTCTTTAACCCGTGAGGCGCTTCTCCATTCGCCTTCTTCTTTCTTCGAGAAAGCTTCGGGCTTTCTTCTTCTTCTTTCTTCGGAGAGCTACGAGCATCTCCTTCTAGCAGCAACCAGATCCATTCACTTAAGAACAGAGACTTTATCTTCATGAGCTTCAAGGAATGAAGATCTAGGACTTCCCTAACTTTCTCCATTTCTGTCCCGAGAGCTTCTTCTTCTTTCTTCTTGAAAGCTTCAAGCTTTCTTCTTTTCATGATAAAATGAAAGCTTCAAGCTTTCTCTTGCACAGCGGAAATTGAGTTTAAAATGTGTGTTAGATTAAGCGCATAAGGAGAATGGAAACCTCCTTATAACGATTCAATCTAACATTTTTAAGGAAACCGAAATCTCCAAATTACTAACCCAAGAGCTTATGCTCTGATACCATGTTGGAATTTATGAGCAAATGCTCACATAAACAAAAGATCCATCCTTTAGGAAGGAATGAATTAAAGAAAAGCTCAAATGAGCAAAGAGAGTAATCTGAAATTTAGACAGATTTAACAAAGAGATTTAGGACAGATTTGAGAGGGATTAACATAAAATGGGTTCAATCCAAATGGATATCACCCTAAACACTTTTCTCTCCTAATCTCTACATTTTGAATAAGTAAAGAGAGAGATGAACTCAGAATCTGATTTCTTTCTTATTAATGAGTTAAAGGATTACAAAGGGTAATACACATATATAAAGGGAAAGTGGGGTTGAGGATCTGATCCCTAAAATCAGAATATGACCGTTGCAATGATCTGATCTGATTGTGGTCCAAACAAAGATAGTGACATAAAGAAGTCTTTGTCTTCTTTCATAAAGTAACCTTATCCTCTCTTTGAATCAGCAAGTGGTCCCTCCTCATCAAATTTCTCTTTTACTTGGGACCACAAGATACCGCAACTGATCCGCATCTTCGAGCATTAACGGATCCGCGCCTCGAGAGATTACGTACCGCGAGTCGAGTGTGAACCGTCCCGCGTCTCAAGCATCGGAGTCTCAACCGTTCCACTTTGTTCCACGTCTCGGTCCCTCTTCACAAAGTTACCCGAATCTTTATTTCACCGTGGTAACTCTTTATTCATCATTAGTACCTTAAGGGAAGATTAATTCTTAAGTACTCTCCTTGATTAATAGTATGCAGAGGACATGCATAACACCTACCCACAGGAACCTGGACCGGACATTCATTCAAGTCCACAACCGGCTCAGGAACAACCAGTAGCTCCTCAAATCAGTGAACTTGTTCCTCGTCGAAGCAATAGGGTAAGGAGGCCTGCCTCAAATTGGATCAACACAAGGGTGTATTACAACAACCAGGCTGTGGCTCATCCAATGCAAGCGGTGTGCTCATTAGCTCATGTTCCTGAGGAGTATCAAGTATTCCTTGGAGTTCTGGACAGAGAGGAGATCCCAAGAACATATGAGGAGGCAATTGAGCTAAAGGTTTGGCGTGATGCAGTGAGTGATGAGAAACAAGCAATGGTGAGGAATCACACTTGGGATGAGGCTGACTTACCAAGAAAGAAGAAGACCGTGAGTTCCAAATGGGTCTTTACTATCAAATACCATAGCACGGGAGAGATTGAAAGGCACAAGGCAAAGCTGGTGGCTAGGGGCTTTACTCAAACGTATGGCGATGACTATAGAGAGACTTTTGCTCCGGTTGCTAAACTTCACACCATCCGAGTTGTGTTATCCCTTGCGAAAAATTTGGAATGTGAGCTATGGCAGATGGATGTGAAGAATGCATTCCTTCAGGGGGAGTTAGAAGAAGAAGTCTACATGACCCCTCTACCAGGTGTGTTTGTAACTCCGGGCAAGGTATTGAAATTGAGGAAAGCAATCTACGGGCTGAAACAGTCACCTAGAGCATGGTACCGAAAGTTGAGCATTACCCTCTTGGATCGTGGATTCAGGAGATCAGAGGCTGATCATACTCTCTTTACCCTTCAAAGCCAAACAGGTATCATAGTCATTCTTATATATGTGGATGATATAATCATATCTGGGAATGACAAGGGTGGTATTCAAGAAACTATAGATCACTTAAAATCAGTCTTTGATATCAAAGACCTTGGAGAATTAAGGTACTTCCTTGGGATAGAAGTGTGTAGATCAAAGGAAGGTCTCTTCTTATCAAAACGGAAGTACATTCGTGATCTTGTGAGTGAGACAGGTTTGGCAGATGCAAGACCAGCAAGAACACCATTGGAGGATGCATATAAAGCTAACCAACTGGGGGAGAATGAAGAAGATAGTCTCCTTGAGGATGCTAAGCTCTACAGGCGCTTGGTTGGTAAGCTTATATACCTTACAATAACTCGTCCCGACTTGTGTTTTGCTGTGAACCAGGCGAGTCAATATATGCAAGCTCCAAGGCTATCTCATTGGAAGATGGTGAACCGCATTCTAAGATACATCAAGGGAACCTCGGAACAAGGAATCTGGATGGGTTGCAATGGAAGCTCAGAGATAGTGGGGTATTGCGATGCTGATTGGGCAGGTGATAGAGTAGATAGAAGATCCACTACAGGCTATTGCACATTCGTTGGGGGTAACTTGGTTACGTGGAAGAGCAAGAAGTAGAAAGTGGTGGCATGTTCGGGTGCTGAAGCCGAGTATAGGGCTATGAGAAGACTCACAACCGAGTTGATGTGGTTGAAGATGCTTCTCACTGATTTGGGCATAGAAACTTCAAAGCCAATCACCATGCATTGTGACAATCAATCCGCAATCCACATTGCGTCAAACCCGATGTTTCATGAGAGGACAAAGCATATTGAGGTGGACTGCCACAAAGTCAGGGAGCAAATGGAGTTAGGAGTAATTCTTCCTTGCTATACAAGGAGCTCGGATCAGTTGGCGGATATATTCACCAAGGCGGCAAGCTTGAAGACATGTGAGTTTATATGTGAGAAGATGGGTCTCATAAGTCTTCCAAGCTCAGAATCCTCTAAGTAAAGAACTCACACTCTTTTTCCCTAAGTATGGTTTTGTCCCATTGGGTTTTCCACACTTAGGTTTTTAATGAGGTGAGTTTCTTAACTTCCAAGCTAAGTCTCAAGCTTCCTTATGACTTAGCTTGAGGGGGAGTGTTAAACCGGATCAGTTATCATGGATCATGATATCCTTATTGATCATGAGAACTGAAAATATTAAAGGGTGGAAAGAAGTGGTTAGGAGCTAACTAATTGAGTTAGACCAAGACCAAACAAGAGTCACATGCTTTGCTTATGATTGTGGACCAGATCAGACCTGAGCACACTCTATTCTAGGTGTGTGGACCACATAATACAAAAGAGGAAAGTCAGCTCTTCCTCTTTATATGACCGTTGGTAAATGTTACCATTTTGGGTAACTTTGTATATTTGTTGTATATGCATATGTAGAGATAGGTTTAGTTGTTTCATGCCTATATATACCCTTTGTAATCTGTACAGCTGATTTATGAGAATAAGTTTTCTCTTCACAATTCTTTAATCTCTCAATCTCTCTCAATCTCTCTTATAATCTCTTATAATCTCTTATAATCTCGTATACACATTTCGTAAATCTTACACAACGACCTTATCAAGCATCTCTTGAGATCCGACAAGCTTCCAAGCATCTCTTGAGATCCAACAAGCTTCCAAGCATCAATGAAGTGTGCTCTCAAATCCAAAGAGAGCAAGGCTCTCATGGCCTATTCGGTGGAAAGGGGGAGCTTCCAACGCCTCACAAAGGGTTTTCTAGTTCTTGTTCATTTGAACCTTGTTTAGGAGTTCCGAATAATGCGCTTTGGCATGCTAGATTAGGACATCCTCATTCTCGTGCTTTTGAAATAATGATACCGAATGTCTATTTTGATCACCGGAGTTGTGAATCTTGTATTCTTGGAAAACATTCCAATTCGGTTTTTCCAAAGTCTACCACTATTTCTGAAAATTGTTTTGATTTAGTGCATTCGGATGTTTGGAATTCCCCATGCATATCTAGAGATAATAACAAGTATTTTGTCACATTTATTGATGAGAAATCGAAATATACATGGGTCACTCTCTTACCATCTAATGATAGGGTTCTTGAGGCATATATGAATTTTCAAACCTATATTGCTAACCAATACAATGCCAATATCAAAAATTTTAGAACAGATAATGGAGGAGAATACACAAGCAACTGATTCAAAGAACACCTCTCATCACTTGGAATCCTTCATCAAACAAGTTGTCCATACACCCCACAACAAAATGGAGTGGCCGAACGCAAGAATCGTCATTTGATTGAAGTGTCTAGAGCAATGATAGTTACAACTCCAACTTGCGGTTCCTTCTTGAACATCTTGGTAATCAACACACTCCGAAGCCCCCAAGTAATGAAGCTCCGACCTCTATTCCACCAATTCAAGAAGAGAGTAGTCCGAGTAATCAAGATCATGAAGTTGGGAATGAAAATACCTCCGAGGAAGTTGAAGCTCAAGATCAAGATGGTAGTATGAGTGACACCGTGGTAGAAGAAGAACCAAGTGCCCCAGTCCTTAGGAGAAGTACTAGGACCAATAAAGATCCCTCTCAATAGAAAGAGAGTAAAGTCTATTATAACTATTAAGCCGTTGCTCATCCAATTCAAGCGGTTTGTTATCTCCCCCTCTTACCTTCCTCACACCGAGCATTTCTTACCAAGATAGATGAACATACGATTCCAAAGATGTACGAGGAAGCTATGGAAGATGAACATTGGGTTGAAGCTGTAGATGATGAGGTAGGAGTAATGGTCATGAATCACACGTGGGATGAGGCGGATCTTGTAACACCCAAACTTTTTTTTTTTTTTTAACTAAACATTTATGCTGCAGAACATAAACATTTAAACCAAACATAATACTTCCATAAACTCCATAAAATAATTAAATCCTTTAAACAACATTAAATTCAAATACCAAATTCAGGACAGAATAAATACTAACAGCCTAACCAACTGGTTCGCTAGTCTAAACAACATAAACAATAGACCCTATCATCCTCTTCTCTCGGCCTCGATTCCACGATCACACTTTTCCTTTACCTACAACCCAAAATGAACACAGGAGTTGCGTGAGTATTATCATAAATACTCAGTGGAGCGGTCATCCCGCCAACAGGTTACATAAACATCATTTAAAGAGAAATAACCAAATTTATCCACTAATTAAATATCCAAATTAGACAATTAAACCAATTCCTTTAAATATCAAGATTAATATTTAAACCAATTCCTTTAAATATCCAGATTAACAATTAAACCAATTCCTTTAAATATCCCGGTTAACATTACTTTTCACAGAAAATTTGGCAAACAGAAGACTGATGTCGATCGACACTCCACCATGGTGTTGATCGACACTTGCCCATACGAGCATCATTTTCCTCGCAGGGTGTCGATCGACATAGCCACAAGGCGTCGATCGACACTCTGCTACTGAACCCAGAATTCGAGCTTGTCCTCACTCGACTCTTTCTCGGGATACAGCAATCACATGAATCACACAACACAACACGATTCACACATAAAACAGAGACGAAACAATCAATAACATGCCCAAAACATCTATCAAACCATTCATCAATCATCATATAATCAATTTCTAGCATTTCCTAAGCGATCACGCACTCACCTCGATTTTTCGACGAAAACGACGAACGACGAAGAACGAGTGATGAACAAACGAAAGTACAGCGACGAACGGCAGATTCCTTCTCAAGGATAACCGAGACCGCAACTCGAACACCCACCGAAACAGCGAGCCCACAACGACGGGGAGAAAACGACGAATGAATCGCAAAGCTATCGAAAACTCTCGCAAACTCGAACCAAACTTAAACGAGGATTTTTCTCTATGATTAATCTCGAGAATGCGGCCACAGAACTGACACAAGCTCTTAAATACTCGAGCCCTAGGCTCCCTTAAACCAACGCACAAATCGACGTTTTAACTTTAAAACCGAACTGGAAACAAAACATGGTGTCGATCGACGCCACTCCCTGGTTTCGGGATGTTACAATTCTCCCCCACTAAACTGGATTCGACCTCGAAATACCATAATGCAACGTTTCCTAATCTTGACTAGGTCTGTTTAATTGATCGCACAACAATCAAACAAGAACATGTACAACCAACTGTAGACCCATAATTGGATCGATCGATTGTGCAACAATCAAACAAGAACATGCAAAACCAAGACACTACATCTGATATCCCGGTCGTTGAAACCGAACGCACAAGAAATATCAAAGAGGTATGTATCTTGTCTCATGTTTATGCCACGGTCAAATATTGATTACTCATACTTACACCGTCATCTTCACACTCTCAGGACGTCTCCTTTGAGGTAACGATGCCGATGCCACTCCACTCTCAAGACATCTCCCTCAAGCTCTGGCTCTATATAGGAAAATGTTTCCTTAGAGTAATCAACACATACGTGAACACGCACCTAAAAACTAGGAATACATTCCTTGATAATAACATGCAATAACCTACTCTAGCAAAATGACTCTACTCCAACTGAGACTTAGCTAACAACCGCCTTCCTAAAGATCCACACCTCAACTTCGAAGCACAATACCCAACCAAACTCCTCGTACGCTCCAGATATCTATTGCTCTTAACTCAGTCTACACCAGACACCCCTAAGACGCATCCTGTGGCCCATCAGGAAAAACATACCGTTCACACTCTTGGGACGCATCCTTCGAGTCACTGGTATCTGGGAAACTCACATCCCAATCAACATATCGGAGAGTTTACATCTCCTCAAAACACATGAGTTATTTATGACCGCAGTCCCTAGAGCAATAAATACCGAGCACTAAAAATCGAAAATTGTACTGCCCAACAAGGGTCCAAATCCACTCCAGACGCCTCAGGGTAACCAAACATCGGCCAATACACTTGCCTAACCTGCATGTCCCGTTCAGAGAGACCTGAAAAACTGAACCGTTGGCCTCAAAACAACTCACGACTCGGATTCCTCTCCTAAGCCACACAAAACGTTTTATGCACTCTTGAACGCGTGACGATACGCAACCTACGCCAATCTTTGATAGTTCCCAACTTCGACCGATCCTCTGAAACATTACGTGGTCGAGAAAATACCATCTCAACCTGCCACAACTTACTCTTGCTCGAAGAACTAAACACTTTTGTTCTAGATATTTCCAGAACTAACCTCCGCATACAGCTTATGTTCCTGAGTGTTATGACCCTCGCAAGGTCTATTGTCGGCCGCCCCAGTGAAAGTCCGAGGCCGGAGGCCAAACATGCCGGAACGGATACGAAAGACTTAGAAAGAAGCCTAAAAGACTTAGAAAGGGAATTCCTAAGTAAGGACTAAGAGATTGACCGAGGAACCAACCTTTGGATCAAAGGAGTTGGTCAAGTCCCGATCCGTGTTCCCCGATACGTAAGATCGGAACACGGAACCTGTGCCAGAAAAAACATAAAGCTAATGGGACGGGTCTGGTACACGGTCTAGACCCCGGTACCTAAGGCCTTGGATAAGCTATGTACCGCGGGTCGAGGCCGCCTGTGACCGCCCAAGGCTGACCCGAGGCAATGACCCTAGGATATATGTGGCATTCCGCGAGCCATGTCAGTGCTTCACCTGGGTAGGTAGGATACTCGGCTAGCAACGAGCCACGTCAGTGCTTCACCTGGGTAGGTAGGATACTCGGCTAGCAATGAGCCACGTCGCCGGGTAGGTGTGAGGCGCGGCTAGGGTTCGGCCACGTCACCGCTCAGACATGGAACATCCCGCACCTCACACGTGTCAACACCTAGAGCTGGCTACGTCACCGACCAAGCACCGACCCTTGGCTATATATAGATGACCCATGGTCATTGTATAAGTTTATATTGTTTAATGGGCGGTGTTGATCACGTCTTTTCTTCGGGAGTGAGTGGAGTCCCGGTGACTAGATGAGTAGGGTCACCGTGGGGTTTCTCATTTCCTTTTTGATTAAAATGCATAGATTCTTACTTAGTGTTGATTCTTTGCTGGCGTGATCTCTTGAGCTTGATTATGTTGGATGGGTTCTTTCGTGCTTGCTACGTTTGGGTTCATGTCTTAGTGACGTGATAGTTTCTTGCATTCATGGTTGATCTTATCTTTGGATGGTTGCAGTTATGGCATTAGCAATAGGTGCATTGCTATGTTGTTGGTTTGTGGATGCATTAGGTCGTTGGATGTGCCTCATGAATGGTATCATGTTGCATTTAGCCTAATGTCGATATAATTGGATTACATCATGTGTGGTATGATGATGTAGCGGTCCTTCATTCCCGAAGAAAGACGTGGCGTTCACTCCATGGCGGATTTTTGAGTCACACCCATGAGCCATGATACATGACGATGTATTGAGTTGAGAAGGAACTTCGACTCGGGGAATTGTTTGACTTTGTGTCTTACATCCCGTTTCGGGAACAGGTGCTGGATCCGCAAGGCCTTAATGGAATTTAAAACCAATTGCATTGCATGTAGAATTGGTTTGCCTTATGACTTGCATTGTTATTGCATTGTTCTTCGATTATTGCTTGTTCTGCTTGCTTGTTCTGCTTGTTGCGGGCAGCTTTAGACTTAGGAAAGCCAGAGTAAGTTTTTCGTTGATCTTGCAAATGCTTAGTGTGTATTATGTACGGTTTTGAACCTCGGATCCGACGTATATAGCTTTCAAAAGGTTTTTCCGTATAAAATATATACTAAGTATAAAAAGGGAACGTTTTCTAAAATTGCAAGCAACGCTACTACGTGGTCTTGTTCAGACCGAAAAAACTGCACTAGCTCGGTTCGGGTTGCAAAGCCTTAGGACCGAGTCAGTCGGGTAAACTGTCCGGGAATGACTGGTCTTAGGTCCCTTGATCCGTTCTGAGGCCTTAGGATCGGGTGTTCTCGAGGCGGTACGTAGCGCTCCCGGTCAACAGTCGTTGACCAATGATCGGGGGTGTTATAAGTTGGTATCAAAGCATAGTTATATCATGCTATGTTGCTTGCGATTTCAATGATTTTTATCGAGTTAAATGAGGCGCAAGATCAACTAGGGCTTGGCCAGTCCATTGCTTTAAGTAGATGGGATTAATAGGACTTATCCTTTTGTTGCATTCAGAAATTAAAGATGCCGCCTCAAAGATGGATGGGGGCAGGGTCTGAGTCGGATGTTACCAACCAGTCTTCAGATGAACTAAGCGAACCCATGTCTGATGATCTTCGATCGGATAGCTCAGGATCTGGATTATTGTTCAATTGGCCAAGCGAGTCCGAGGAATTAGTGGATGTTCCAGTGTATCAATACTATGGTCTTAGTCCGGATCCTTTGGGTTATCCGGATAAAGAGCCCAAGTGCGAATCAGAAGAAGCGGCAGAAGCGCCGGCTCATCAACCTTGTGTACTTGGTGAATGCCCCTTATGTTATCATAATGAGGAATCTGAATCAGAGGGAGTGCCTGAATCTTAACCCAAAGGAATGCCTATATCCGAACCCGAAGAAGAGATTGAGTCTGAACCAGAAGAAGATCCCGTAGAAGATCCGGAAGAAGAAGTCCAAGGACCGGATGTCCACATGCATGAACCTGAGATTATCGTGATTTACGATTCACCAGAACCCCCATTGATCCCTTCGGTTCCCGAAGTTATCGAGATTTTTTCAGATATTGAGATGGACGTTCAAGAGGAAGGTCCCGTCGCAGTGCCATCTGTTACTCCAACGACCCAATCAACACCTGACCAAACGGTGCCAAACGTAGTTCCTCTGACTTATGTGGATCCTTACCCATATTGCACCGAGTATTGGGAAAGGTACTTGGATAGGGTACGATAGTCTGAACCGTTTCAGCGATTGCGTAATAGGCACATATTGCCAACAGAGGATGCCCAAAGAACTGCGAGAGAAGGAGCATCCTTAGATGGGAATATTGATGGAGCCAGGGCAGGCCCAGGGACTATAAGGGATTTCCCTGAAGTGTTTACGATGCCGAGTTGTCCAAGCCCATGAAAGAATCAATATCAAGTCTATAGAACCGGCGAACCAGAACAGGATCCACTTTCGGGGATGAGGCGAGAGACAGTGCCTAAACCTAGTCCTTCGGCACAGTGGTACACACCCACTAGGAGTCGGATCGAGAATGGAGAAGGATCTCAGGAATCCTCTGCTAAAGGCCAAGGGCTCAGGGCTTCAGTCTCTAGGACTGGGCATGGCTTTATCTCACCCTGTACGACTTGGTGTCGCGTCTGCGAACTGAACGGGCATGTATCCTACTTCTGCCAGTCCTTGAACTGGAAAGCCAATGAAAGTAAGGTGATATGTGCGCATTGCGGTATAGAAGGACATCAGGGAAGTAATTGTCCGGTCATCCATCCAGAATTCATGACTCAGACTCAGTCGCCTCTCAATCCATCTCGCGGTCCAAGCTGTTCCAGGGAGCAAACGACTTTAGGGCATATGGTATGTTCTAGGTGTAGATATCTTTAAGCTTTGCCAAGGTAGGTATGAATGGGTTCTAACCTTCTCTTTTTGATGAGAATTTCGGTATGATAGGATCAGAAGTCTTGGTAACCTAATTTTATGGCCGGTTCCAAGATTCAAAAATGCCTTTATGGCATGATGTATCATAATCTGCTAAGTACTAATCCGAACGGTGTAAAATGTTGGATGATCGGTTAATGTTTAATAAGTATTTTGCTGGTGTGATGCCTAATGCCTTTGAATGTTTTAAGTATTCTGCATGGTCTAATGCTTGATGCTTGTGAATGTTTAAGGTGTTTGGATTGTGTAATGCTAGATACTTGTGGTTGACCTATCCTTGCTATGGTTTAGGATCGTTTTGCCTTAGCCCTCAGATTGAGTTAGCGAGTTAGGTTCTCAGAGAACCTAAGGTTTTGTCTAAGGATGGGTTGTCTGAAAGTCTTGGATAGAATTTCTGGAATCTAGAGTTAGGCCTGGAAAGACTAAGTCTTCATGATTAGAAGTCTTATCTAGAATTCTTAGGAAAACCCATGGCCTTAACCTAAACCGTTCGGGGAAAACCAAGGGAATGGCCGAATGAGAAAAAGGGAAGCCCAAAAGGAATGGTCGAATAAGGGAAGGAGGAAACTAGGCAGAATGACCGTTTAAAGAAAGGAAAGTCAAAAGAAATGATGGAAAGATCAAGAGAAAAGGATTCTTAAAGGAAGGAGGAAAGCCAAGGTATTCGGCCACTCCAAGAAGTAGTAAGATCAAGTTGGAAATTTGGTGAAGTGTTTAAGGAAGCAATTGTGGTGAAGGTTGGTGAAATTTGGCTAAGTGTAAACGAGATCGAGTCTGGTCTTGTTAGAGTAATGGGGAAAAGGTAGTTGAGGTTCAAGCTTCGGAATCCAGAAATACCTAAGGCATAAAAATCAGAACTTGGGAATCTATGCCAATGATTTTATTTTGGGAGTATATTAGCAAAGGAGAGGCGGATCCATACCTAGTCCCAAGGATGGAACCTGCGAAAGTTCGAACTGATCTTTAGGCGGGAAGATGGAGTATAGATTATGGAATTCTTATTCGCCAACGGAATGGCGACGGTCATAGAGTAAATCTTAGAAGTCTATCAAGGAAACTACCAAAAGGGTGTGCCAAGGAGTTCACCAAAGGATATTACCGGAGCAAGCACCCTTGTTTCGGCATAACCCGAAGGCGAAAAAGCTCAAGGATGATTTGATAGAGAAAAGTCTAATGTCGAGGAATGGAAACTCGCATTGCACTTGAGAAGTAATCAAAGGACGACCCTGCAGAATTCGGGGACGAATTCTCTTAAGGGGGAGAGAATGTTATGACCCTCGCAAGGTCTATAGCCGGCCGCCCCAGTGAAAGTCTGAGGCCGGAGGCCAAACATGCCGGAACGGATACGAAAGACTTAGAAAGAAGCCTAAAAGACTTAGAAAGGGAATTCCTAAGTAAGGACTAAGAGATTGACCGAGGAACCAACCTTTGGATCAAGGGAGTTGGTCAAGTCCCAATCCGTGTTCCCCGGTACGTAAGATCAGAACACGGAACCTGTGCTAGGAAGAACAAAAAGCTAAAGGGACAAGGTCCAGACCCCAGTACCTAAGGCCTTGGATAAGCTATGTACCGTGGGTCGATGCCGCCTGTGACCGCCCAAGGCTGACCCGAGGCAATGACAAGTCGAGACCCTAGGATATATGTGGCGTTCCGCGAGCCACGTTCATGCTTCACCCGGGTAGGTAGGATACTCGGCTAGCAACAAGCCACGTCGGTGCTTTACCCAGGTAGGTAGGATACTCAGCTAGCGATGAGCCACGTCGCCGGGTAGGTGCGAGGCGCAGCTAGGTTTCAGCCACGTCACCGCTCGGACGTGGAACATCCCGCGCCTCACACGTGTCAACACCCGGAGCTGGCCACATCACTGACCAAGCACCGACCCTTGGCTATATATAGATGACCCATGGTTATTTCTCCGAGCCAAAATCCCCACTAAAACCCCATTTTCACCCCTTTAAACCCGAAAGTTCGTAAGGAAACTCTACCCTTTTATTTTCGAGAATTCCTTCGGGAATCTCTGTCCGATTGTCCTTCTAGACCCGAGAGTTGCCCCTTTTGTCCCATAAAAACCCTTGAGAGTATCTCATCTGAGTGTGTCCTGGTAGGAGTAGATCAAGGAAAGTTTGGTCCGTTTAAGTCTAAGAGCCATGATCTGCGGTCTAAGGAGTGTGAGTGGAGTCCCGGTGACTAGATGAGTAGGGTCACTGTGGGGTTTCTTGTTTCCTTTTTCATTAAAATGCATAGATTCTTACTTAGTGTTGATTTTTTGCTTGCGTGATCTCTTGAGCTTGATTATGTTGGATGGTTTCTTCCGTGCTTGCTACGTTTGGCTTCATGTCTTAGTGACATGATAGTTTCTTGCATTCATGGTTGATCTTATCCTTGGATGGTTGCGGTTATGGCATTAGCAATAGGTGCATTGCTATGTTGTTGGTTTGTGCATGCATTAGGTCGTGGGATGTGCCTCATGAATGGTATCATGATGCATTTAGCCTAATGTCGATATTGTTGGATTACATCATGTGTGGTATCATGATGTAGCGGTCCTTCATTCCCGAAGAAATACATGGCGTTCTCGCCATGGTGGATTTTTGGGTCGCACCCATGAGCCATGATACATGACGATGTATTGAGTTGAGAAGGGACTTCGACTCAGGGAATTGTTTGACTTTGTGTCTTACATCCTGTTCTGGGAACAGGTGTTGGATCCGCAAGGCCTTAATACAATTTTAAACGAATTGCATTGCATGTAGAATCGATTTGCCTTAGCACTTGCATTGTTATTGCATTGTTCTTCGATTATTGCTTGTTCTGCTTGGTTGCTGCTTGTTTGGTTTTCCTTGATGCTTTGGGGTTGGGGTAGGTTGTATATTGGCTCTGCTCACTAAGCAATTTTAAAATTGGTCATCCCACCACTTTTGTTTGCAGGAAGCCTTAGAGGGAAAGCTTGTAGCGGGCAGCTTTGGACTTAGGAAAGCTAAAGTAGGTTTTCCGTTGATTTTGCAAATGTTTATGGTGTATTATGTACGGTTTTGAACCTCGGATCCGATGTATATAGCATTCCAAAGGTTTTTCCGTATAAAATATATATATTAAAAAGGGAACGTTTTCTAAAATTGCAAGCAACGCTGCTGCGTGGTCTTGTCCGGACCGAAATAATCGCACTAGCTCGGTTCGGGTTGCAAAGCCTTAGGACCAAGTCAGTCGGGTAAACTGTCCAGGAATGACCGGTCTTAGGTCCCTTGATCCGTTCTCGGGCCTTAGGATCGGGTGTTCTCGAGGCGGTACGTAGTGCTCCAGGTCAACAGTTGTTGACCAATGATCGGGGGTATTACACCGAGGCTCTCCAGAACCAAACGCAACGAACTTCATGCTCCTCAGGATTCTGCAGGCGCATTTGTTATGCCGAAAAGCATAACCACAACTCGAAATGCCCATTACTTGTCTAGGTTCGCCCTGAACCTTCTATGCTACATTTTTAATCCAACTGGGCCTGGCAGTCGATTGTACAACAATCAAACAAGAACATGTACAACCACCCGTCAGTTCAGACTACGCAACATTCTTAATCCAAACTAGGTCTGGCGGTTGCTCATACAACAATCAAACAAAAACATGTATAACCACCCGCTAGTCCCGGTTTGGATTCCACAATTGCTACATCTGTTACCAGAACTCCATCCAAGGCCTAGCCTGACCAGCGATACTTCGGCTCACAACTCGAGCCTCCCAAACCATCTACCATAGACCATACACTTGACCTATCCAGTCATCACTATTCAAGATCCTCATCAAATCTTCATAACCCGTCCAACATGGACTAAATCCTGACCTGACTTGGCCAATACCACACGAGATCCTCCCCTGATCTCAAAGGCTCCGTCTAATCTACACAAGAAAACATACCGCTCACACTCTCAAGACGTATCCCTCAAGCCAACGGTATCTGGGGAACTCACCTCCCCGCAAGAGACCTCACATCCCTTGCTACTTATTCTAGGAACTCACTTCCCAATAAGTATACAAGAGAACACACCTCTCCTCTGATTAGAGCCGCCTCACGTGGTATAGTCCTAATATTCCCAGCCTGGAATATCCTCAAAGGAACGACCCACACTGGTCCACACATAAAAACACATCTAAGAACCACACGCCTCATAACTCATATGAAAATAAATAAGGCACACCATCTTATAAATTTTCAAAAATGTATATCGTTTCAACACCAACGAAAATACAAAAATCCAGAAACAACAACGCAAAGCTGAAATTCTTAAACTGAAAACAAATGAAAAAAACTGCGATAAAAGGACGCTTCTCAATCCTCGAACTGATCTCCCAAATCCTGCTCCAATACTGTTGCCGCATCAACCCGCTCCTCTACTACTCATAACCCTGCTGTGCTCCTCCAATCTGAGCCAACGGCTGCTCTGCTGCTACCTGAGCCAATGGCTGTGCTGCTATCGGATGAACCACTGCAAGCGTCAATGGCTCCAACTTAGGACACATCGGCCTGATATGCCCTGGCTCTCTGCAATGGAAGCAAACCTTAGTCTTTCCCAGAAAACTTAGGACAATTCGCCACACGATGCTCTGAACTCCCGCATCCGAAACACCCATGTGTGCCGTGACTCCCCAAACCTGTCCTAGATGCGTCATCCCATCTCCTCTTTTGACCCTGCGCAGGCTTACCGCCTTTGCCAGAACCAGATTCGGAACCACTTCGCGGTTGCTGCTGCTGCCTCGGCTGAACAACAGGAGCAACTGCCACTTGAACTACTGCGGCTAACTGCCCTCTCAGATCCTCCTCAATTTTGCAGCAACCTCTACCAGCTTCGCCCTCGAGGCATATTTCGTGACTCTGCATCTGGTCCTCAAATCTGCCTGGAGTCAGCCATCGACCAAACTCCGCATCGTACTTGCGCACTGAATGATCTCCCTAAACCAAATCCACAAATCTCGTCGCGCGGCGATCTAGAGGCTTTTGGGGAAAATATTTGGCGTTGAACTCAGCCACCAATCCCCCCCAGGTCCATAGTGCACCAGGCCTCATGGCCTCAATATCTCTCCACCACGCATGCACATCGCCACTCAGATAGTGGATCGCCAACTCTACTCGATACTCATTAGGCAACGAACCGAGCAAAAATTGCGCTCCACGCGCATCAGCCACTCATCTGCCTCCTCGGGGCTGACACCACCCGAAAAGAATTCCGTACTCATCGACGCATCTCACTACCAGGTAAGACGGACGAACCTCTGCAGCTACAGCCCGCGGGTGCGCCTCTGCCACTAGAGGCACCACTGGGCCTGAACCGGAACTACCACCGGAAACAGCTCAACAACTGCGCCATAAAGCCCTCCATACGCTCCTAACGATCCTGACCTGGAACAGCACCCACACCTGGGCCCACTCCTCTGCCAGCCATAACAACGCCTCTCCCGACGCCCACAACACTCTCACTAGCGTTACTACTGGCCTTGCCCACGGATCCCACAAGATGCGTAGGACTCTCTGACGCATGCATAGTACTTGAAGACGACTCAACCACTGGTCCACGACCACGCCGACCTCCACCACGACCTCTAGCTCCAGGATCCATCCCAATGCACCCATACAAAAAAGTATACTAAGCTACAAGGAGACAAAATCAATCACAACAACTTACCGCATAATCATTTTAAAAGACCGAAGAGGATGATACTAAGACTCAATTAAATTGACTAAACACAAAAATCAATTTAAACACATAGTCTCAGACATCCAAATTCCATTGTCCTAAAACCGCCTAGGCTCTGATGCCAAAATGTAACACCTAAACATTTATACTGCGGAACATAAACATGAAAACCAACATAATACTTCCATAAACTCCATAAAATAATTAAATCCTTTAAACAACATTAAATTCAAATACTTTTTCAGGACTGAATAAATACTAACAGCCTAACCAACTGGTTCGCTAGTCTAAACAACATAAACAATAGACCCTATCATCCTCTTCTCTCGGCCTTGATTCCACGATCACACTTTTCCTTTACCTACAACTCAAAAGGAACACAGTGGTCATCCCGCCAACAGGTTACATAAACAGCATTTAAAGATAAATAACCAAATTTATCCACTAATTAAATATCAAGATTAAACAATTAAACCAATTCCTTTAAATATCCAGATTAACAATTAAACCAATTCCTTTAAATATCCAGATTAACAATTAAACCAATTCCTTTAAATATATCGGTTAACATTACTTTTCACGGAAAATTTTGCAAATAGAAGACTGTTGTCGATCGACACTCCACCATGGTGTCGATCGACACTTGCCCATACGAGCATCATTTTCCTCGCAGGGTGTCGATCGACACAGCCACAAGGCGTCGATCGACACTCTGCACATGAACCCAGAATTCGAGCATGTCCTCACTCGGCTCTTTCTCGGGATACAACAATCACATGAATCACACAACACAACACGATTCACACATAAAACATAGACAAAACAATCAATAACATGCCCAAAACATCTATCAAACCATTCATCAATCATCATATAATCAATTTCTAGCATTTCCTAAGTGATCACGCACTCACCTCGATTTTTCGACGAAAACGACGAACAACGAAGAACGAGGGATGAACAAACGAAAGTACAACGACAAACGGCGGATTCCTTCTCAAGGATCACCGAGAGCGCAACTCGAACACCCACCGAAACAGCGAGCCCGCAATGACGGAGAGAAAACGATAAACAAATTGCAAAGCTATCGAAAACTCTCGCAAAATCGAACCAATCTTAAGCGAGCCTTTTTCTCTCTGATTAATCTTGGCAATGCGGCCACAGAACAGACACAAGCTCTTAAATACTCGAGCCCTAGGCTCCCTTAAACCAACGCACAAACCGACGTTTTAACTTTAAAACGGAACCGGAAACAAAACATGGTGTCGATCGACGCCACTCCCTGGTGTCGATCGACACCCTCTCCAAATTCCTATAATTTGGTTTCGGGATGTTACAGATCTCCCATTTGGTAAGAAAGTCATAAGCTCTAAATGGGTCTCCACAATCAAATAGTTGAGTAATGGTGATCTTGAAAGGTACAAGGCTAGGTTGGTTGCTAGGGGTTTCACACAAACGTATGGGGATGATTATACGGATACTTTTGCCCCCGTGGCTAAGCTTCATACGGTTAGAGTGGTGTTCTCTTTGGCGGTCAATCTAGATTGGGAACTTTGGCAAATGGACGTTAAGAATGCCTTTCTACAAGGAGATCTCAAAGAAGAAGTATATATGACGCCTCCTCCCGGTCTTTAGAACTCTATTCCCCTGGGGAAAGTATTTAGGCTAAGGAAAGCCATATATGGTCTCAAGCAATCTCCGCGAGCCTGGTATAAGAAGTTGAGTAGTACCCTAAGGGAATGGGGTTTCAAGAAGTGTGAATTGGATCATACTCTCTTTACGCTACAAGGTCCAGAGGGAATGGTTGTTGTGTTGATCTATGTGGATGATATGGTGATTACCGGTGATGATAAAGATGGAATTCAAGAGACAAAACACTTCCTCAAGTCGGTCTTTGAGATCTAGGACCTTGGGAATTAAAGTATTTTCTTGGTATTGAAGTTTGTAGGTTCAAGAACGGCTTACACATTAGTCAAAGGAAGTATACTTTGGATTTATTGAAGGAAACCGGTAAACTTGTGTGTAAAGCGGCTAAGACCCCATTGGAGGAAGGTTACAAGGCCGATAGAAAGGGGGCGAAAGAAGATGAGTTGTATGAGGATCTCTCAAGGTATAGGAGACTTGTTGGGAAATTGATCTATTTGATGCTTACAAGACCGGATATTTGTTTCGCAGTCAACCAAGTAAGTCAACATATGAAAGAGCCAAAGATATATCATTGGCAAATGGTTGAGAGGATCCTTAAATATCTTAAGGATAGTCCAGGATAAGGCATTTGGATGGGAAGAAATGAGAACTCCGATGTTGTTGGGTATTATGATGCGGATTGGGCCGGAGATAGAAGTGATAGAAGATCAACAACTGGCTATTGCACATTCATCGGAGGTAACTTGGTGACGTGGAGAACAAAGAAACAAAAGGAGGTCTCATGTTCTAGTGCGAAGGCCGAGTATAGGGCGATTAGGAAGTTAACTAATGAGCTCACTTGGCTACGAGGCATTCTTGCCCATTTGGTAATTGAAGCTACGAAACCAATGATCAAGCATTGTGATAATCAAGCCGCGATTCACATACCAACCAATTCGGTCTTTCATGAGAGGACAAAGCACATTGAGATTGATTGTCACAAAGTAAGGGAAAAGACTGAGCAAGGAGGGACTCTACCGTGTTACACAAGAAGCGAAGACCAACTCGCGGATATCTTCACCAAGGCCGCAAGTCTCAAGGTATGCAATCATCTTTATAGCAAACTTGGACTTGTGGATTTGACTCATCCATGAGAAGACCTCTTAACTTGCAATCATCACACTCTTTTTCCCTCAGCAAATATTTGTCCCACGTGGTTTTCTTTGTTAAGGATTTCAATGAGGTGATGGTTGTGAGTTCCAAGTTAAGCATAAATCCTTTATGGTTAACTTGAGGGGGAGTATTGACCTTAGTACTAAAATGGTGCTAAGGGAAATAAATAATAAGTCGGAAAAGGAAAACCGCGGATCGTGTTGACATCGAGAAAACTAACCCGCGGATCGGACTAACATCGAGAAGAACGATACGCGGGTCAGTTTGTCATCGATGCCAATCCGCTGATCAGTTTGGTCCCGAGAGGTACGTATTGCGGGACGGTCTGACATCGAGAAGCACGTACTGCGGGATGGTTTGGCATCGAGGGATATGTTAGGTCACGCTACCGGGTAGTCAGATAAACACGCGGATCCTACCCGGGTAAACGAGTCTCGTACTGATCCGTGTGTGAGTGATCTGGAGGGAGCCACGCGACACGTTCGAGCATCGGTCACTTTTGTACCGCGGATCGGTCACATGACCGAATCCACTTTACACCTTTATTTTCAACGATCATGTTGACCAAACCTAGTATTTGCTATTTATGGGTTGTTTTCTCATATGTAATCTTTAACTTGAATAATAAATCAAGTTCATATTCTCTCTTTACTCATGGTTACATAAAAATCCTTAATCTCTCTAAATCTTTCTTAATCTCTACTAATCTTTTCATTTTCGCATTAAATCTTACATGGTATCAGAGCCAGGTTCATCTTGGTGACCGATTACTCTCAAAATCTCTTACAAATCTCACTCTAAATCTTTGTTACGTGAAAAACTTGGTTCGGTTCCGAGTCATCCTAAAGTTGTGATTTTTGGCTTGGATCTTGTTTGGTTGTGATAAATCTTCAAACTTTGGTGTGAATCTTGCTTGGTTGTGGTAAATCTTTGATCTTGTGTTTAGGTCTTGTTCGGTTGTGTTGAAAATCAAAGGAAGAAGAGGAATCCGATGGAAAACTCGAAGGCTTTGGTGGTTCCGGTGGTCCTCAAGGGTGAGAACTACTTGCTATGGTCAAGGACGACAAAGGCGACTCTTTGTGGTCGAGGCTTGTGGAATCAAATCGATCTTACTCTTAGGTCCATCATTGAAGCTCCAGAGAAAGAAGATGCCGAAGCGGCCAAAGCTCGGGAAGCAAAGTGGTTCCAAGAGGATCAAACGGTGCTAGTCGTACTTCAAAATGGTATTGATTCAGCTATCCTTAAGGCGTATTCATATTGTGAAACGGCCTTTGAGGTTTGGGAAACATTGAAAAGTGTGTATGGGAATGTATCAAACTAGGCCAAAGTGTTTGAAGTGAAGAAAGCGATCAATAATCTTCATCAAGAGGACATGGAATTCACTAAACACTTGGGAAAGTATAGGTCTTTGTGGTCCGAGCTTGGGATGTTGACACCAAGCTCCATTGATCTGGTAGTGTTGAATGAAAGGAAAGAACAAGACAAGGTCTTCGGCTTGCTACTCACATTGAATCTGGTGTTCAACAACCTTACCAAACACATCTTGAGATCAGAAAAGCTTCCAAGTATGGAGGATGTGTGTGCTCAAATCCAAAGGGAGCAAGGATCTCAAGGTCTCTTTGGTGGTAACACTACAAGAAAACAATCCAGAAGTGACTACTGTTTGTGACTGCAAAATCAGTGACTAATATTTGCGACTGACTGGACACTGTTTTGTGACTGATTTGCGACTACAGTAAAATCAGTCGTAAATTTGCAACTGATTAACTTGGTCGTAACGGAGTCGCAAATTACTGACTGATTTGCGACTTTGTTGCGAAGGTTTCGATGTAGTCGCTAATTAGTCACTAATTAGTAACCCCTTAACGACGGATAATGTCATCACAAATTTGCGACACAATTGTTACGAATATCTCAATCACAGATTAGTGACTCCATTTGTTGAGTCACAAAAGAGTCGCAACAGTTATGTCGGCAGAAGAAGATGGTCATTTTGCAAATATTTTGTGACTAATTTGTGACTCTATAGGATTTCGGGTTTCGACTTTGAATACTGTTTCGAGACGTCACAAATTCGTCACAACTTACCTACTACTTTACCACATATTTGCAGCGGAAATTCCCAATGTGACTGACTTGTGACTCTTTTGCCTCTCCAACTAATATTTTCAAACATTCAAAAAACGAAAAATCTATGAGTATGCGAGTCATAATTCATATTAGTGTGTACAAAACTCAATGGCATATTATAAATATGTATTAGTAGTTTGGATTGATTTGGAATTTATGTACAAAATCTATGTATTAAATTTTAATTTGGATTGATTTGGAATTTTTAGTGTGTAATATATATTTGAATTGGTATTTGTGGGAATTTATATTTTTAAGTTTGTGATATAACTATAATGTTTTTGAAAACAGATGTATGTTCATATTAAATAAAACTCACCATAAACAAAAACTAATTAATTACAATGGCTCAGTGCTTACAATGACATATATGCACTTCGAGATCCCAAGTTCAAAACCCAGTGGGTACGAGGTTTAGTTTTTATGTTCTTAATTTTTGTTTGGTCAGATAAATAAATGTAAGTGTACAATACGACTGATTATAATAGCTCAATGGTACAGGTTCATAGACTCGTTATATCGCACCAGGGTTCAAATCCCACCGCACGTTGTTCAACATTATTTAATTTTGTGACTGATTTAAGACAACTTTGTCACACTTTAGGGTTTAGGGTTTCACCTTCACAAATTCATCATAAATAAGCCATTATTTTGTCGCACTTTTAGGTTTAGGGTTTCACATAAATAGTTTCGTCACAAAATAGTCACGAATTTGCTACTACTTTGCCACTACATTCATTTTTCTACTAAAATTCAACACCATAATCAAAGTGTATATTAGTTATTTGCATATTTATATGTTAATAAACTATAATATAGTTAAGAAGTACATTATACAACTGAAAAAAAAAACACAATTACAAATTTCAAAAATCTTTGTATCACAAATGGTTTCATAAGAACATGAATACTATATAACTTATTTCTTACATATCATTTTATATGATTACTATAGATTAACTTGATTACTACTATATTAATGGATATAATTTGTGTAACCATCAAGAAATACAGTTGCAAATACTTGGAAAGAAGAATGGTTAATTATTTTAGGTGCAAATGTTTAGGGTTTAGGGATTAGATTTGCCACTGTTGATTTTAGTCACAAATGAGTCACAAATTAGTGACTATGTACCCACTACTATGCGACTTCGTTATATACAATGATTGAGTTTTAATGTGGGCCATGAGACACAAATTTTTGGGCGGTAAATATTCCCCCCAAAACAATTACTTTGCGACTCTTCCGTGACGAATTACCGACTCCTAATCAACTTAGTAAATATATCAGAAACCTAAAAGTCATTTTCGTGTTTAACCTAATTTTCTCAAACTCTCTCGAGACTTAGGCGATTTTGAGAAAAAAATCCACGATTTTCACTTTTCTCCTTCAATCTTCTTCTTCTCTTTCACTCATTGGTCTCTCTCTCTTTCGATTTGTTGGCCGAGAGATTCAGATCATATGTCTCTTTCAAAACCCACTCGATTCTCACCTTTGAAACCCTAATTGAAAACTCTAATCCCTCATTCATCTCTCTTTCTCTCAATCACTCAAATCTTTCACTGAAAACCTAAAACCCTAATCTGTGGTTCTGGAAAACTCGGTGGTTCTAGAAAAACCTGATCTGTGGCTGGTCTCTCAGAGAAGAACATCTCTCGAGAAGAAGAGCTGCTAGGTGCTCGTAGACATTAGCCAGAATGTAAATTCTCTGAGAAAGAAAATGACGATTCAGAGAAGACTATGATAATAGCGGATTAGGGTTTTGAGGATAATGGCGATACATGCACCAATTGTGAGCTCCTGGTTTCAAAATCGACAATTCCTTCACTTACAGATTCCAAAATCTTCCCTTGATTCTAAAATTTAGCCTTTTTCTATAATCGTTGGTGATAAGAACAGAGTATTGTCCGGATATTATTGATTGTCACAGTGACGTTTGTAAGATGTTTGATGGTTAGTGTATTCAACTGGAGTAGCTTAGTAGGTAAATGGTTTTGAGTTTGAAGTAGAAAATGGTTAGGTAAGATGTCTGATGGTTAGTGTTTTTAACTATTTTTAGCTTAATATTTTACTGTGCAATTATCTGAAAATGAAGTAGCTTATTAGTTTTTGAAAATGGTTTAGTTTTTGAAGTATCTGTAAATGGTTTTGAAAATTAAGTAGCTTAGTACTTTAATCTTTGCGATTTAGTTCTTTAACCGGTGCTCTTGACATCACTGAAAAGAAGCGTTCCAAGCTTCTTGCTTCCAACGGTGGTGGGCCGGTTCGTTCGTCCTGAGTGAGGAACCTCATCCTGATCCTGAAAAGAAGTCGTTGTGGTAAGATTTGTAGTGTTTTGGTTTGTTTATCTTAGCTTAGCTTAGATTTCTAGTCGTTGTAGTAGCTTAGCTTAGTGGAGTAGCTTAACTTAGATACTGTGAACTGGAGTAACTTAGCTTAGCCTAGCTTAGTTGCTGTTAATATGTTGGTTCATTAGTAATATAACTTCTCTATTACTGTTTTCACATATTGTATACTTGTTGTCTTGTTGGAGTATGATAAATTTGCTATAAATCGGAGTCGGATTAGCTTGTGATTCTCTACTTGATTTCGATGGATCTTGTTTTTGTTTCAAGGGTTAAGTGAAAAATGTGTAGAAAATGGTGAATTTTTGTGATAATGATGGATTTTGTTGTGTGTGGATCTTTCTTTCCTTCACCGTCTATGTTTTCATGTGGCTCGCGGAGTTCTTAATTGTTTGTTTGTTTACTCCCTCCTTACTATTCAGATTTCTTTCTTTCAAATCTGAAATGAGTTCTTGAGTTCATTTATATCTTCAGAAATTTGAAGCATACGATTTGAAAGACAATGTAGTAGCTATTGACAAGAACAAAGAGGTAAAGTAAATTTGAACCATTTCCTTCTCTTATCTCATTTTGTAATATGCACCATGAGGATTTATTATTGTTTCTAGACCGCAACCAAGAAGCAATATTGTAAGTCCAGAAATTTAAATGCAAGAGATTCAAGTTATTAGTTATTGATAGAAAGTTGCACAAGAACCGATTGGATATCAAGAAGTGTTCTTTACTGGTAAATTACATGTTTTTGCTTCTCTTGTACGTGACATCTGGGTCTTTGAGAAGTCTCTGTTCCATACAGGAGCTTACTGGAATTTTTGTTTAAACTTAAGAGCCGACTATGTAGTGATAAGGCTCCATGGTGGAATCCTCTTTCATCCATGCTGTCTTTGAAGCTTGCTAATCCCACTGGTGAGTTTTCAAAACACCATTTCTCCTCTTTGTTTTCATGTAATTGTATTTGGAAAACACTGACATTGTTCTTGTTTCTTGTGGTTCTTTAGTTGATGACCTTAACCACCTCATCTCAGCTACAATGACCGGAAGTGATGTTAAGCTCACTGGTCCTGTAGAAAAAGAAGTGCTTATGCAAAAGGATCCAAACACCACTGTTATTATGGTCTCTCTCTTCTTCTTGTTTTTTGGTCACAAGAACTCTCTTCTTAACAAACTAGCAAGTTGTAATACTTTTTGTACTTTGGTTTCAACCCTTTTGTACTTTAAATGTTTGTATATGTAGTATGCTTTTAATTTCAAGGTTTTTGATTATCCCTTCGATTTGGACAATTCAAAACAAAACAAATAAACAATTAGTAGCATATAAGTGGCAAATCAGCAGCAAATTAGTGACCAAAATGTGACTAACCCAAAATGTGACGACAACAAGTCTCTAATTAGAAGCTAAATAGTTATTAATTTGCGACGAATATAGTTAGTCATAACTCAGTCGCAAAATCAATAGTCGCTAATTAGTCGCTGATTAGTCGCTTATTTGCCACGCACAATACAGTCTCAAATCCGTTGCTAATTAGTGACTACCTGCTTGAGTCACACAAGTGTCGCTTATTTGCGACTGAATTATGGAGTCCTAAATCCGTCGCAAATTACCGACGAATAAAATAAAGTCACAAACACATCGCTAATTTGCGACGGATTTGAACCGTCGCAAATTTGCAACGCACGTTTTGCGACGACTTGTTTTCGACGCAAAGTAGTCGCAAATGACTCATTTGTGACAAATTTGCGACTCTTTTGGTAGTCGCAAATGACCTATTTTCTTGTAGTAAAAGGTGGAGCTTCCAATGGCGAATAAGGGTGTGTACAATCGATTCGAGAATCGTGAAACCAAGGGAAACTTCGGGAACAACCGGTCCTATGGTGAGAATAGGTGGTGCGATCATTGCAAGGAGAAGGGACACACCAAGGAAAAATGTTCGGTGCTTCACCCACATCTCAAGCCGACTTGGTAGGTCGATTATCCGAGCGGTTCTAAGGCTAACTTCACCACGGCCAAAGGAGACCAACCGAGGAGTCAACCTACTACACCGATCAAGATAGGAGAAGAAGCCAACCAAGGAGATTATGTGAGGAAATCCGACTTGGAGGCTCTAATCAAAGCGTTGAACGCAAAAAAGGACTCCGGTAAAACCTTCTTTTCTCGTACTCCTAGTAGTTCTCTTATAGTTGATTCGGGAGCTTATCATCACATGATTAGTAACTTGAAAATGCTTGAAAATGTTGAAACTACTAGGGGAAATGTTGAGATAGCAAACGGTGATACTATCCCAATAAAGGGAATTGGAACATTGAAATTTTTTGATAAAAACTCTAAAGCTTTTTACATGTCGAATTTCACCTCTAATTTACTCTCGGTAAAAAGAGCAACAAAGATTTGGATTGTTAAGCAATCTTTGGTCCTAATGATGTTCATTTTTAGGATATTAAATCCGGAAAGATAATCGGAGAAGCTGGTACCAAGGATGATTTCTATGTTCTTGAAGATTTATCACCAATTTTTTGATGAGATCCCACTTAGATCAACACTTTGATAGGTTGACGACATATCCGGATTCGAGATTCAGCAAGAAAATCAATGGATCAATGATGGAACAAAGGGTCACACAAGAGCTGCGGAAGAACTTTTGATTAACCGATGGATCGATGGGTCACACAAAGGTTATAAGAGAGCCTTTGATTTACCGATTTGATCTAGTTCTTAGAAAGAGTTTGAGAATAAAAAGCTAGATAAATTTAGAAATGAGAATACATAAGTTTAAATAGAAAAGACAAGTCTACATGCAGACTGTCTAGAAAATAACAACAATAATTAAAGACATAGTTTGAAAACATAAAACCCAAAATAACTTTTAATCTTATGATTTGAGCTTCTTTTGGACTTGAAATAGGTAGAAAGTGGGCTGGACTTGATGGCTAACACCTTAGAACATTTGCTAAAGATTCTGGCCCGGTTTGGATCATCATATGGGTGATTTGGATGTGAATCATTTACCTCATTAAAAACCTTTCTTTGGAAAACCCATCGGGATAAAACCAAAGATAAGGGAAAAAGAGTACAAATGAGACACATGCCCATTTGTTGATCAAGTATCAAAACCAATGAGGTTAAGATAACTTCTTTTCGATCAACTCCCTTAGCAACAAGCGACTCCTTAGCTCTATTTTCCTTATCTACAAGCTGCTCCTCGGGTTCAAGCTGCTCCTCTGGTTTAAGCTCCTCCTCTGGTTCAAGCTCAGGTGCACGCATGAGTTTTAGCTCCGGATCCGTTGGCATGCTCATATCATCCCCTCCCTCTCCAAAAGGATTTGACCTCAAATTCGACTCTCCTGAAACAAAAACAGAAAAATCAGAAACACTAAAACATTTATAGATATTGCACTTACCTTGGAGATCAAGTTTGTAGGTATTGTTGTTGATATGGTTGTCATAAGGACACAAATAAAGTTCAGCCTGATAGTTGCGATCTTTGAGAGCTTTCGACAGAACTCCCAACTCCATATTCATTTCCAAAAGAAAAAACTTTGAAAGTGTTAAGCTCCATAGTCAAAACGACTCCAATTCCAGTTCTCTTAAAGAAATTAGACAAGAGAACTTCTAAATCTGGTGGCTCTTTTTTTTGTACCTGCAAAATAGTCAACACCTATGGCAAATAACAAGTGTCATATCACAGTCATAGAGCCTTTATAAACAAGTAAACAAGTCTCAGTTCGGACCAAAGAATTATCTGTATCATGTTCTTTTTTTTAAAGCATTTTAAGATATGAGTTTTGTTCAGAACATTGTGAGAATAATCCTAATATTTCTCAATGATTTGTGGACAGATTAAATTCATGTTCCCATCCCTTAAATCATGGAAAACAAAACAAGAGAAAGAGACACTTACTTGAGCAAGATCCATGGTATTTCCATTGTTCATTACGATAAAAAGGAGTGGTGTTAGATAAGGTGGTTTGAATCGTTTGTCTCCCTCCCTCTTTTTGATTCTTCTTGTGCGCTTCAAGGCAGCTCCAAAACCTAAAATTGGCTCTTTCGACAAAGACAAGCGCATTATATTTGTGTGATCATGGGGCAAACGAAGTTCGAAAGCAGAGACACTTACCTTAGTGTATATTGCATCAGGTGGTTCATCTTTGAACATCAAAGAAGATTTAACTACTCTTCCATTCTCCTTTGGTCCATAGTCAATTTGATTAGTGAGAACATGAATCATTCCTGCCTTTGAGTTCTTAACATGTCTGTCATTTTCTTTCACAAAAACTAAAGAAAACACATCAAATGTGCGATTGGAATAATCAAACAAGTTCTGAAGAGTATGAAACAGGCTGTCCAAGGCAAGTTTAGAATCTTTTTTATCAATTTCATTCACTTTGTCATAAATCAAAATGTGATTAGAACACCAAAAATCTTTAACAAGCAACGTTTTATCAGAAAGAGAATTATCCTTTGCAAACTTAGAAAAGCTTTGTTCAAAAACATGATCTTTGAAAGTTGGTTTGCAAGGTTCATGAAAATCACTGAAAATGTTTTGTTTTATTTCAGAAAAACTTGTGTTCATTACAAACTCGGTCTTAGTTCTAAACAACTCAAATGTGTTACTAAACAAAGAAACTCTTAAAGCAGGTTCAAATTCACAAGTTTTATCACTTAGAAAACCTTTTGGCTTAAAGAACTTTTCATGTGTAACAATTTGGAAAGTTGTAATCATTTTGTCAAAAACAGAATTTGAAACATGAAATTCTTTCACAGTTTCCAAACCAAAACGTTTTTCATCTTGAGCAGAAATCATCATAAACAAATTAGGCTCAGTCCTAACCAAATCAAGTTCCTTACAGTACATCCTTGTGTGGTTATTAGGAGATGGCTTAATGAATGGTTCTGACACAAGGCTGGTTGGCTGCTCCAAGTCTATATTCAATGGCAAGCTCTTTTGTACCTTTTCTGATGATTCTCCTTCTTGGACCTATGAAAAAGAAACAATACTACTCTGTTGCACCGGCTCCACATTGGTTAGTTTTTCAGGCACAAAATCAGATTTGACAGAGGAAAGAATACACTTAGCTTCCAAGGACTTTTTGAGAAAAGCGAGAAGATCCTCTGTTTTCATTTCAATTTGTTCTTCCCTTCTGCTTAAGTGTTGCTGATCTTGATAAGCTTCTAATGGAGTCATAGGAATTAAGGAGATCTTTTTGCCCTTGAACTTCAATGAGTATCGGTTTGTAAGACCATGATAAGTAGCATGGCGATCAGATTGCCATGGCTTCCCTAGCAAAATGTGGCTGACTTGTATTGGCAAAACATCACACAGTATTTCGTCCACAAAGCTTCCAATGGACAAAGACATCATCGAAGCTTGTAAGGTTGTGAATGCTCTTTAGTCTCCAAGCAAAGCTTCTCCACCATTGTTGAACTTGCAACATTTGTACAACTGCCTCCAATAGTGATAAGACTGCACACTCTGTTTTGGACTAAGCACCTTGTTTGAAAGAGACTATCACGTTCCTCTTTTTGATCAGAAATTAGCTTTGAATCTGAAGCTTCCTCTTTCTTTTTGGTGTTGTTCTCCATTGTTTCTGCAGTACCAAGAGATTGGCATGTTGTTGGGCTCTTCTTTTGATTATTCAGCACGGCTTCTTCCAATTGCTTTTTCATTTCTTCATATTTCACTTCGCTACTCCTCTTGTTCTAAAGTTGTCTAGTTTGCTTAGAAATTCTATGTTTATCATGGCTGTAGGAGGCACATTCTACTTCTTCTCTAGCTGATTTGCTTTTCCAATCAGGCTTCTCCTGCAGTCTCTTGTGTTGTGCCTCTTTCTGCACAGAATCAGTCTTGTAAAAATCCAATTTGCTTTCATTTCTCAGGAACCTCTGTTCCTGTTCCAACAAGGTTTTTATTGAAGAGTTGAAAACTCCTTGCTATGGAATCTGCTCATATTGCTTAGTCATTATTCCTGAAACAATAACAACAAATCACCAGTAAAAGTCCTAACAGTTTTAACAACAGATCAATTAAGAAAGCAGTTTCTGGACAGAATTCAATTCGGTTCTTAACAGGCAATTGCAGAGTCGAATTTGAAAACACTAGAAGTTGAAGAGTTTTTATCCAAATCACGAGATCTTACACAAATTTTCATAGTTCACGTTCTGATCTACACGATTCTATCAAAAATCATACAAAACGGATAAACGATCAGCCTTAAATTAAAAATAAAAGTTACGCAAAAACTAAAAAAAATATGAAAAAGATTAATACAACCTGATTCAAAGTGTGCTCTGATACAACTTGTTGAGATCCTACTTAGATCGACACTTTGATAGGTTGATGACATATCCGGATTCGAGATTCAGCAAGAGAATCAAAGGATCAATGATGGAACGAAGGGTCACACAAGAGCTGCGGAAGGACTCTTGATTTACCGATGGATCGATGGGTGACACAAAGGTTATGAGAGAGCCTTTGATTTATCGATTTGATCTAGTTTTTAGAAAGAGTTTGAGAATAAAAAGCTAGATAAATTCAAAAATGAGAATACAAGAGTTTAAATAGAAAAGACAAGTCTACATGTTGACTGTCGAGAAAATAACAATAATAATTAAATACATAGTTTGAAAAGATAAAACCCAAAATAACTCTTAATCTTATGATTTTCGTCACTTTATTTAGGCTGGAAATTAGGCACTTGATTTGAGCTTCTTTTGGACTTGAAATAGGTAGAAAGTGGGCTGGACTTGATGGTTAACACTTTAGAACATTTTTCTGAAGATTCTGGCTCGGTTTGGATCATCAAATGGGTGATTTGGATGTGAATCATTTGCCTCATTAAAAACCTTTTTTGGAAAACCCATTGGGATAAAACCAAAGATAAGGGAAAAAGAGTACAAATGAGACACATGCCCATTTGTTGATCAAGTATCAAAACCAATGAGGTTAAGATAACTTCTTTTCCATCAATTCCCTTAGCAACAAGCGACTCCTTAGCTCCATTTTCCTTATCTACAAGCAGCTCCTCAGGTTCAAGGTGCTCCTCTGGTTTAAGCTCAGGTTCTTGCATGGGTTTTAGCTCTGGATCTGTTGGCATGCTCATATCAATTTTTCTAGTTCTTGTTCTTTTGAACCTTGTTTAGGAGTTGTGAATAATGCGCTTTGGCATGCTAGATTAGGACATCCTCATTCTTGTGCTTTTGAAATAATGCTACCGAATGTCTATTTTGATCACTTGAGTTGTGAATCTTGTATTCTTGGAAAACATTGCAAATCGGTTTTTCCAAAGTCTACCACTATTTATGAAAATTATTTTGATTTAGTGCATTCGGATGTTTGGACTTCCCCATGCATATCTAGAGATAATAACAAGTATTTTGTCACATTTATTGATAAGAAATCGAAATATACATGGGTCACTCTCTTACCATCTAAAGGTAGGGTTCTTGAGGCATTTGTGAATTTTCAAACCTATATTGCTAACCAATACAATGCCAAGATCAAAAATTTTAGAACAGATAATGGAGGAGAATACACAAGCAACCGATTCAAAGAACACCTCTCATCACTTGGAATCCTTCATCAAACAAGTTGTCTATACACCCCACAACAAAATGGAGTGGCCGAACGCAAGAATCGTGATTTGATGGAAGTGTCTAGAGCAATGATGTTCCACATGAATGTTCCAAAGAGATTTTGGGAGATACGGTAATGACGGCGTGTTACTTAATCAACCAAACTCCCACCAAAATCCTTCAAGACACTTCACCATTTGAGGTACTCAATAAAACTAAACCTTTTATAGAACCTTTAAAGGTTTTGGGTGTATTTGTTTTGTCTTAGTGCCCGGGGAGTTAAGGGCCAAGCTTGATGAGAAAAGTACAAGGTGTGTGTTCATTGGCTACTCTACCACTCAAAAGGGATACAAATGTTATGATCCAAGTACAAGGAGAACATTCGTATCTAGAGATGTGAAGTTTATAGAGGACAAGAGTTACTTCGGTGGGGAGAAAGATGACTTGAAAGAATCTGCAAGTCCCATGGACTACAACTCCAACTTGCGGTTCCTTCTTGAACATCTTGGTAATCAAGACACTTTGAAGCCCCCAAGTAATAAAGCTCCGACCTCTACTCCACCACTTCAAGAAGAGAGTTGTCAGAGTAATCAAGATCATGAAGTTGGAAATGAAAATACCTCCGAGGAAGTTGAAGCTTAAGATCAAGATGGTAGTGTGAGTGAGACCGTGGTAGAAGAAGAACCAAGTGGCCCGGTCCTTAGGAGAAGTACTAGGACCAAGAAATATCCCTCTCAATAGAAAGAGAGTAGAGTCTATTATAACTATCAAGCCGTTGCTCATCCAATTCAAGCGGTGTGTTCTCTCGCCCTCTTATCTTCCTCACACCGAGATTTTCTTATCAAGATAGATGAACATACGATTCCAAATAAGTATGAGGAAGCTATGGAAGATGAACATTGGGTTGAAGCCGTAGATGATGAGGTAGGAGCAATGGTCAAGAATCACACGTGGGATGAGGCGGATCTCCCATTTGGTAAGAAAGCCGTAAGCTCTAAATGGGTCTTCACTATCAAATACTTGAGTAATGGTGATCTTGAAAGGTACCAGGCTAGGTTGGTTGCGAGGGGTTTCACACAAACTTATTGGGATGATTATACAGATACTTTTTCCCTCGTGGCTAAGCTTCATACGGTTAGAGTGGTGTTCTCTTTGGCGGTCAATCTAGATTGGGAACTTTGCCAAATGGACGTTAAGAACGCCTTTCTACAAGGAGATCTCGAAGAAGAATTATATATGACGCCTCCTCCCGGTCTTGAGAACTCTATTACGTTACAAGGTCCAAAGAGAATGGTTGTTGTGTTGATCTATGTGGATGATATAGTGATTACCAGTGATGATAAAGATGGAATTCAAGAGACGAAGGACTTCCTCAAGTCGGTCTTTGAGATCAAGGACCTTGGGGAATTGAAGTATTTTCTTGGTATTGAAGTTTGTAGGTTCAAGAACGGCTTACACATTAGTCAAAGGAAGTACACTTTGGATTTATTGAAGGAAACCGGTAAACTTGCGTGTAAACCAGCTAAGAACCCATTGGAGGAAGGTTACAAGGCCGATATAAAGGGGGGAAAAGAAGAGGCGTTGTATGAGGATCCCTCAAGGTATAGGAGACTTGTTAGGAAATTGATCTATTTGACGCTTACAAGACCGGATATTTGTTTTGCGGTCAACCAAGTAAGTTAACATATGAAAGACCCAAAGATATATCAATGGCAAATGGTTGAGAGGATCCTTAGATATCTTAAGGATAGTCCGGGACAAGGCATTTGGATGGGAAGAAATGAGAACTCCGATGTTGTTGGGTATTGTGATGCGGATTGGGCCGGAGATAGAAGTGATAAAAGATCAACAACCGGCTATTGCACATTCATCCGAGCTAACTTAGTGACTTGGAGAACAAAGAAACAAAAGGAGGTCTCATGTTCTAGTGCGGAAGCCGAGTATAGGGCGATGAGGAAGTTAACTAATGAGCTCACTTGGCTACGAGGCATTCTTGCATATTTGGGAATTGAAGCTACGAAACCAATGATCATGCATTATGATAATCAAGTCGCGATTCACATAGCAACCAATTCGGTCTTTCATGAGAGGACGAAGCACATTGAGATTGATTGTCAAAAAGTAAGGGAAAAGATTGAACAAAGATGGACTCTACCGTGTTACACAAGAAACGAAGACCAACTCGCGGATATCTTCACCATGGCCGCAAGTCTTATGGTTTACAATCATCTTTATAACAAACTTGGACTTGTGGATTTGACTCATCCATGAGAAGACCTCTTAACTTGCAATCATCACACTCTTTTTCCCTTAGCAAAGTTTTGTCCCACGTGGTTTTCTTTGTTAAGGTTTTTAATGAGGTGATGGTTGTGAGTTCCAAGTTAAGCATAAATCCTTTATGTTTAACTTGAGGGGGAATATTGACCTTAGTACTAAAATGGTGCTAAGGGAAATAAATAATAAGTTGGAAAAAGAAAACCCCGGATCGGGTTGACATCGAGAAAACTAACCCACAGATCGGACTGACATCGAGAAGAATGATGCGCGGGTCAGTCTGTCGTCGATGCCAATCCGCCGATCAGTTTGGTCCCGAGAGGCATGTACTGCGAGATGGTCTGAAATCGAGAAGCACATACTGCGGGATGGTTTGGCATCGAGGGAGAAGTCGGTTCGCGGTACCGGGTCGTCGGATAAACAAGCGGATCCTACCCGGGTAAATGGCTCTCGTACTGATCCGCGTGTGAGTGATCGAGAAGGAGCCATTCGACACGTTCGGGCATCGGTCACTTCCATACCGCGGATCGGTCACAAGACCGAATCCACTTTTCACCTTTATTTCCAACGGTCATGTTGACCAAACCTAGTATTTGCTATTTATGGGTTGTTTTTTCATATGTAATCTTTATCTTGAATAATAAATAAAGTTCATATTCTCTCTTTACTGATGGTTACATAAAACTCCTTAATCTCTCTTAATCTTTCTTAATCTCTACTAATATTTTCATTTTGCATTAAATCTTACACTAAAGCTAATCTCTATGTTCTTGAAGAAATTACTCCAAGATCTTTTTCATTTGCTTCTAGTCTTAAATTACCGAATAATGCGATTTGGCATGCTAGATTAGGACATCCTCATGCTAGAGCCCTTGAGCTTTTGTTACCAAATGTTGTTTTTAATCATTTAACTTGCGAATCTTGTATCTTGGGTAAACATTGCAAAACCGTATTTAATAAATCAACAACCATTTATGAAAATTGTTTTAATTTAGTACATTCAGACGTATGGACATCTCCATGCTTTTCTGGAGATAATAACAAGTATTTTGTGACCTTCATAGATGAAAAGTCAAAATATACTTGGGTAACTCTATTACTATCCAAAGATCGTGTATTTGATGCATTCATTAACTTTGAAAGTCATGTGATTAACCACTATAATGCCAAGATTAAAGTCTTTAAGTCATGTGAATACACAAGTATTCGGTTCAAGGAACACTTAGCCAACCACGGACTCATACACCAACTTCATGTCCATACACACCGCAATAAAATGGTGCGGCCGAAACAAAGAATCGCCACATGATGGAGGTGGCCCGGTCAATGATGTTCCATACCAATGTTCCAAAGAGGTTTTGGGGTGATGCGATCATGATGGCGTGTCATCTAATCAATAGAACACCCACCAAAGTTCCAGAAAACCACTCACCATATGAGGTACTCAACAAAATTAAACCTTCTTTAGAATATCTAAGGGTTTTCGGTTGTGTTTGTTTTGTAATAGTGCCCGGAGAACTTCGAACAAAGTTGGATGCCTAAAACACCAAGTGTATGCTCGTTGGCTACTCAAACACTCAAAAAGGCTACAAGTGCTATGATCCGATCAACAAGAAGTACCTTGTATCCCGAGATGTGAAGTTCATAGAAGACCAAGGATATTACGAGACGAAGGATTGGGAGAACTTGAAGGACCTTGCCACACCTTCGGATCGTGGATCATCCTTGAGATTCTTGCTTGAATACCTAGGAGGACCGGTCTCATCAAGAACGGAGGCGGCCCCGAATGGAGACATTGAGGAAAGTCAAGTTGAGGAGGAATCAATCCCAAACACCACCAACCAAGACTTAGAATCGGAGGTCCAAGAAGAAGAGCCAATTCAACCACCCACTCAAACCTCGGTGGACCGAGAAGAACCAATCCAACCACTTAGGTGAAGTGAGAGGATTCGAAGCGATCCATCCACATGGAAAGACAAGAGGGTGTGTTACAATAACAAGGCCGTGGCTCACCCTATTCAAGCCACATGTTCTCTCGCCATTTTGCCTTCGGACCATCAAGCGTTCCTTGTGAAGATAGATGAGCACATCATCCCATCCACCTATGAGGAAGCCATGGAAAAAGAAGAATGGAATGGTGCGGTTGATGACGAGGTGGGAGCCATGATAAAGAACCACACTCGGGATGAGGCCGACCTACAGGAAGGGAAGAAGGCCGTAAGCTCCAAGTAGGTATTCACAATCAAGCATTTGAGTAGTGGAGAGATTGAATGGTTCAAGGCAAGGTTGGTAGCTCGGGGTTTCACACAAACCTATGAAGATGACTACACAGATAGGTTTGCACTGGTGGCCAAGCTCAACACGGTCCGTGGAGTTCTTTCATTAACCGTCAATCTAGAATGGGAGCTTTGGCAAATGGATGCGAAGAACGCCTTTCTCCAAGACGGCCTAGAAGAAGAAGTCTACATGACTCCACCACTCGGACTTGAGAACATCGTACAACCGGGGAAGGTCTTGCGGTAGAGAAATGCAATCTACGGCCTCAAACAATCACCACGGGCTTGGTACAAGAAACTAAGCACCACCCTTATAGATAAGGGATTCAAGAAGTCAGAGCTCGATCATACGCCATTCACGATGCAAGGGCCGAAGGGAATCATCGTTGTCCTTGTGTACGTTGATTACTTGATAATCTCCGGAAGCGATAAGGAAGGAATCCAAGAGACCAAGGCCTATCTCAAGTCGGAGTTTGAGATCAAGGACCTCGGTGAGCTCAAGTACTTCCTTGGCATTGAGGTTTGTCGATTCTCGAACGGCTTACATATCTCCCAAAGGAAGTACACGATGGATCTTCTAAAGGAAACGGGCAAGATGGGAGCTAAACTGGCTAAGACCCCTCTAGAGAAAGGCTACAAGGTCGTTCGAAAAGGGGAGATTGAAGATGAACCATATACCGATCCGTCTCAATACCAAAGATTGGTCAGGAAGATGATCTATTTAATACTCACTAGACCAGATCTTTGCTTCGCGGTCAACCAAGTGAGTCACCATATGAAGGAGCCAAAGGTGCACCATTGGAACATGGTGGAAAGAATAATTATATAGTTGAAAGGAATCCCCGGTCAAGGCATTTGTATGGGAAAGAAGGGAGCCACAGAACTAGTCGGTTATTCTGATGCGGATTGGGCCGGAGACCGCAACGACCAGAGGTCTACAACCGGCTATTGCACGTTCTTTGGAGGTAACTTGGTCACATAGAAAATCAAGAAGCAAAAGTCCTTATCATGTTCAAGTGCCAAGGCCGAGTATAGGGCGATGAAGAAGCTCACAAATGAGTTTACTTGGCTAAAGGGGATCTTGTTATACTTAGGAGTTTCACAAGATCATCCAATCACTATGCATTATGACAACCAAACCGCCATTCACATTGCAACAAACTCGGTGTTTCATGAAGGAACCAAACACATTGAGATTGATTGCCACAAAGTACGGGAGAAGATCGAGCAAGGAATGTCTCTATCGTAAAGACCAATTGGCGGATATCCTCACCAAGGCCACAAGTCTAAAAGTTTGCAATCACATTTTTTGCAAACTCGGACTTGTGGACTTGACCAAGCCGTGATCAAGTCCCCTTCACATGACCATTACACTCTTTTTTCCCTTAGTAAGGTTTTATCCCATGAGGTTTTTATTACTAATGTTTTAATGAGGTAATGTGTTGTGGGTTTCCAAGCTTAGGCTAAATCCCTTATGCTAAGCTTGAGGAGGAGTATTGATCATACGAAATAAAATACCATGGGTAAATTACCCAAGGTTAATAAAAAGGAAGTATCGAATGGACGAAATAGCGTATCGAAAGTTATCGAGACGCGGGAAGGAAATCCTCGACCGGCGGTATGAGTGGCATCAAGGCCAAGTACGCGGATCGAGTATCGGAACAGTCGGACCCGCGTATCGAAAGTGCAAGACACACGGGACGGAAAGACTCGACCCACCATACGTGTGACATCAAGGCACAGTACGCGGATCGAGTATACGGGATGAGACCACTCGACCCGCAGTACATGAAGCATCGAGGCACAAGACAAGGGTTGCGGACTTGCGGACATGGGGGATGCGGGTTGACTTTCTGACTTATGTTGACTTTCCTGGTCCCATGAGGATCCGAGTGACAACGACCCGACCGATCCTCGTCCCGCAGATCGAGTTCCTCGATCTTGGCATCGAGTGAAAGTGACCCGCAGTCACTTTCACTTTCGACCATTTCATTTCCAACCGTTTGAACCACAAACGGTCTCTTTGCTCTTTTAGAAGATTTTGTATCTATTTAAACATTGTTTCTCACACTTGTAAAAATTATCTTGGTTTATTTTAATAAAAACAAGTTCTTAATCTTTTTCTCTCTACTCTTTCCATCCGACCCTTTCCATCATTCTTACACTCTAAATTCCGCAAATCTAACCCTTGTGCCCCTATGAGTTTACGTGTTTATGTGTTCCGTAAAGTTTTTCTAAAACTTGTTGAAAAATACTTTTAAATACATTTAGAACCCATCTAGCATGAAAAATAACCACACTTTGAAAGCACAATCTTTCCATATTTTCTCTCTCGTGCCCTTATGAGTTTACGTGTTTATGTGTTCCGTAAAGATTTGCTAAAACTTGTTCCAAAACTACTTCTAATGGCATTTAGAACCCATCTACCATGAAAATAACCACACTTTAAAATACACAATCGTTCCATACTTTCTCTCCAAGTGTCCCTATGAGTTTACGTATTTTTGTGTTCCGTAAAGATTTGCTAAAACTTGTTGAAAAGTACTTCTAAGTGCATTTAGAACCCATCTAGTGTTAGATTTTGTGAGTCTTAGCTAAATAAAGAGAAGATTCAACCATAGGATTAGATTGAAACAACAGAACACAAATTTATATAAAAGAAAGTGTTTAAATGAGTAAAAGAGTGGTTTATGAATAAAATAGGGTTTGATCCAAGGGAAATAGAAAGATTAATGCGGAAATAGAAAGATTAAGGGTCCGATTGGTAACCTAGCTTTTTTAAAAGCTGGAGCGGTAAGCTTTGTAGCATAGTGCAAAGCTGTATAGATAAAGATTTGAGATAAATCTTTATAAATAAAGATTAGTGTAATAGTGTTGGTAAAGTTTTCGTGATTGGTACAATCTAAAGCGGGACAAATTAAAAAAGTGGTTTTAAGATTATAAAAATTCTACCAATTTAACCCTAAGAGAGATTAAGGAAGATTAAGGAAGATTGAGGAGAATAAGTAACCATGGAGAATTTAGAGAATATGTACTTGATTTATTATTCAAGAAAAAGATTACAAATGAGAAAACAACCCATAAATAGAAAATACTATGTTTGGTCAACATGACCGATGGGAAAAGTAGATCCGTACGTCCTGCACGTCCATTTTCTCGGCCACATACTTGTTCGCGTTACATGACCTGTTTACCCAGAAATGGATCCGCGCGTAAACCCGTTTACCAGGTACCGCGACCCGACTTCTCCACTCGATGCCAGAATGACCCGCGACTCCTTCTCTCGATGTCAGACTGACCTATAAGTTACTTCTCTCAATGCCAGCCTGACCCGCAGATCATTTTTCTCGATGCCAGATTGATCCGTAGTTTACTCCTTCTGATGCCAATCTGATCCGAGTCTCGAGCACTCCATTCCGATACCCGGAACATATCCATTTCCTTAAGCAGTAAGGTCAATACTCCCCCTCAAGTTAAGTATAAAGGATTTATGCTTAACTTGGAAACTCACAACCATCACCTCATCAAAAACCTTAACAAAGAAAACCACATGGGACAAAACTTTACTAATGGAAAAAGAGTGTGTTGATTGCAAGCAAGGGGTCTTCTCATGGATGAGTCAAGTCCATAAGTCCAAGTTTGCTATAAAGATGATTGCAAACCTTGAGACTTGCGGCCTTAGTGAAGATGTCTGCGAGTTGATCTTCGCATCTTGTGTAACACGGTAGAGTCCATCCTTGCTCAACTTAGTAACAATCAATCTCATTGTGCTTAGTCCTCTCATGGAACACCGAGTTCGTTGCTATGTGAATTGCGGGTTGATTATCACAATGCATGATCATCGGCTTTGTAGCTTCAATTCCTAATGTTCAAGAATGCCTCTTAGCCAAGTGAGCTCATTAATCAACTTCCTCATTGCCCTATACTCGGCTTCCTCACTAGAACACGAGACCTCCTTTTGTTTCTTTGTTTTCCAAGTCACTAAATTACCTCCGATGAATGTGCAATAGCCAGTTGTTGATCTCCTATCACTTTTATCTCCGGCCGAATCTACATTACAATACCCAACAACCATTTGACAATGATAGATCTTTGGCGCCTTCATATGTTGACTTACTTGATTAACCGCAAAACATATATATTGTCTTGTTAGTGTCAAATAGATCAATTTCCCAACAAGTCTTATATATCTTAAGGGATTATCGTATAACTCATCTTCTTGCTCCCCCTTTCGATCGGCCTTGTAACCTTCCTCCAATGGGGTCTTAGCCGGCTTACACGCAAGTTTACCGGGTTTTTTTTTCTGACTTGAAGAAGTCCTTAGTTTCTTGAATTCCCTCTTTATCATCACTGATGATCACCATATCATCCACATAGATCAACACAACAACCATTCCCTTTGGACTTTGTAACGTAAAGAGGGTATGATCTAATTCACACATCTTGAAACCCCGTTCCTTAAGAGTGCTACTTAACTTCTTATACCAAGCTCGGGGAGATTGCTTAAGACCATATATGGCTTTCGTAGCCTAAGTACTTTCCCCAGAGCAATAAAGGTCTCAAGACCGGGAGGAGGTGTCATGTATTCTTCTTCTTCAAGGTCTCCTTCTAGTAAGGCATTCTTAACGTCCATTTGCCAAACTTTCCAATCTAGATTAACTGCCAAGGAGAACACAACTCTAACCGTATGAAGCTTAGCCACGGGGGCAAAAGTATCTGTATAATCATCTCCATATGTTTGTGTGAACCCTCTAGCAACCAACCTAGCCTTGTATCTTTCAAGATCACCATTACTCAAGTATTTAATCGTGAAGACCCATTTAGAGCTTGCAACTTTCCTACCAAACGGGAGATCTGCCTCATCCCAAGTATGATTCTTTACCATTGCTCATACTTCATCATCTACGACTTCAACCCAATGTTCAGCTTCCATGGCTTCCTCATACGTCTTTGGAATCGTGTGTTCATTTGTCTTTGTAAGGAACGCTCAGTGTAAGGAAGGTAAGAGGGCGAGAGAACACACCGCTTGAATTGGATGAGCAACAGCTTGATAGTTATAGTAGACTCTACTCTCTTTCCATTGAGAGGGACCCTTCTTGGTTCTAGTACTTCTCCTAGGGGCCGGAGCACTTGATTCTTCTTCTACCATGGAATCACTCACACCACCATCTTGATCTTGAACTTCAATTTCTCCGGAGGAATCATCATTTTCAACTTCATTGTCTTGATTACTTGGACTACTCTCTTCTTGAATCAGTGGAGGATAGGACGGAGCTCCATTGCTTGGAGGCTTAGGAGCTTTATGATTACCAAGATGCTCTAGAAGGAACCGCAAGATGGAATTTTAATCCAAGGGACTTGCAAATTCTTTCAAATCATCTTTCTCACCGCCATAATAACTCTTGTCCTCTATAAACTTCACGTCTCTAGATACAAACGTCCTCCTTGTACTCGGATCATAACATTTGTATCCCTTTTGAGTAGAAGAGTAGCCAATAAACATACACCGTGTACTCTTCTCATCAAGCTTGGTTCTTAACTCCCCGGGCACTAAGACAAAACAAACACACCCAAAAACCCTTAGATGTTCAATAAAAGGCTTAGTTTTGTTAAGTACCTCAAATGGTGAGATGTCTTGAAGGATTTTGGTAGGAGTTCGGTTGATCAAGTAGCACGCCATCATTACCGCATCTCCTGATGTAGGCACCAAAGGGTGTACACTACGATGAGGGTTCAATGGTTGGGTGGTTTGATGGTGATCTGATTCGATGGTTCGTTGATGGAGAATCTATAGCTGGTCGTACAAAACTCTCTTTGGATTCGTATGGATGGCTGATACTTGAACGTAATAAAGGGGATCGAGAGACACCACACAGAGAATGATAAGCTCGATGATAAGTCTAACACTTGGCTTCTAGTGAATCACACACAAGAAGAAGAATGGTTTGCAGTCTTTCTTCAATCGTTTCACACACAGAGTAGGAAGAAGGTGGTTGGGTTTTCTTTACTAAGAAAATAGGGTTTCTTTATTAATAACTCTGAAAGATACAAGCTGAGAAGGGACTTTATAAATAGTCGAGCAGCTGTGGCTTCTTGGCCGAAATTATTACATGGTTTTAAAAAGGGAAATGCGTATTTGAGCAACAATGGAAACAAATAGCAAAATGGAAACTTGTTTGGCTCTTTAAGGAAAAGTTTCCATAGGCTCCACGCTGAATAAAATCGTGTCTTTAATGCCTTGTAGGACCGATAGGAATGGTGTAGTTGCTGAACCTGGGTTTCCTTTCATGGACGCAAGATCGTGATGATTAATGTTGAGTTCTTGATCAACTTCTGAGGTTGGAACTTGTGGAGTCTCTTGAGATATTTCCATTGTAAGAAGTTGTTTCTTGAGCTCTTCATGCTCTATAAGAGTAATTAAACCTTCCACGGAGTTGTTGAACTCTTCTCTTACGGTAAGAATACTTGATCTTGCCTCTGGTCAGAGTCATCTGCTTGAAAAGGTTAAAGATCAGTGACATTAAAAGTAGGGGAGATGTTCATATCACAAGGTAGTTTGATCTTGTAAGCATTGTCGTTAACACGTTTGAGAACTCGAAGGGACCGTCTCCTCTAGGTGACAGCTTGGACTTCCTCTGTTTAGGATATCTTTCATGCCTCATGTGCAACCAAACCCAATCACCAGGTTTGAATGTAACCTCCTTGCGGCCTTTGTTAGCTTGACGTTTGTATTGCTCAGTCTTCTTCTCTAAGTTGTCTTTGACCCGTTGGTGAAGTTTCTAAATATGTTCACCTCTAGTAGCTCCATCTGCACAGTAGACATCTTGGGGAAGAGGCTTAAGGTCCATTGGAGTGTTTACTTCCATAAGGAACTTGGTATCTCGGTCTGAAACAATTGTTCTAGGAACTCCATGTAAACGCACCACTTCTTTAAAGAAGAGATCAGCTGTTTGGGTGGCGTCATTGGTCTTGTTACAAGGAATGAAGTGAGCCATCTTGGAGAACCTGACCACTACTACAAAAATAGAATATTTGTGGTCGATTGTAGGCAATTCTAGGACAAAATCCATAGATATATCTACCCACGGATGAGTAGGAATAGGTAAAGGCATGTATAAACCAAAGGGATGCGTTTTTGACTTAGCTTTTAGGCAAGTGATGCACTTGGCACAGAACTTCTCGACGTTTCTTCTCAAATGAGGCCAGTTGAAGTGGTCCATCAGAATCCTTAAAGTTTTGTCTCGACCAAAGTGTCCCATAAGCCCTCCTCCATGTGCTTCTTGGATTAACAACTCTCTCATTGAACCTTAGGGTATGCATAGCCTCTTGTTTTTGAACAAGAACCCATTTTGTTGATAAAAGGTGTCGTAGGCTGCCTTGCTAGTAGCATTATACTGGTCCTGAAAAAATCTAAATCATTCAAATACAATTTTTTGACATGTTCAAATCTCATTACCTTTGCCTCCATGACGGATATAAGAGCGTATCTCCTTGAGAGAGCATCAGCGACGGTGCTTTCTTTGCCCTTCTTGTATTTGATGATGTATGGGAACGTCTCTATGTATTCAAGCCTCTTAGCATGTCGTTTCTTGAGTGTAGTTTGGTCTCTTAAGTGTTTGAGCGTCTCATGATCTGTATGAATACAAACGATTTGGACAATAGATAGTGTTGCCAAGTCTCTAGTGATCTTACCAATGCATAGAGTTCCTTATCGTATGTAGGATCATTTAACGAAGCACCACTGAGTTTTTCACTGAAATAGGCCACAGGTCTTCCTCTTTGAGTGAGAACAACTCCTATGCATGTTCCTGAGGCATCACACTCAATCTTAAATGCATCATTAAGTTTGGTAAGGCTAGAACCGGTGAGTGAGTTAAACTGTTCTTGAGGTGGTTGAATGCATCTTCTTGAGCTTGTTCCTATTTAAAAGTTTCATTCTTCTTGATAACTGAAGTTAAAGGCGCAACAATGGTACTAAAGTCTTTCACGAATCTCCTCACATGGCCGATGGTTGTAGGAGTTGGCCATTCTTGTATTGCCTTAATCTTTTCCTCATCAACTTTCAAACCCTGAGAACTTACAACAAATCCTATAAACACAACTTGATCAGTGCAAAATGTGCATTTTCCTAGATTTGCATATAAGTGTTTGTTGGGGTCGGTTTTCACCCGCTCAACATTAACGTTCAAAGTCAAACGTTCGAAGAAATGACCCCCTCCCCCCCAGACTCTCGATAAACGAGACAGAATAACACCTAAGTCTTCCTCCGAAGAGAAGCAAAGAAAATGATCGTGGAGTGAAGCGAAACAGGAACGAACTGGGATCAGACGGTGCCGACCACGGCTTCACCCTTGTGGGCCGATCACGGCCTCGCCACGGAGGGCCGACCACGGTTTCAGCACCGTGGACCGACCACGGGCTCGACACCATGGGCCGATTACGGGCTCGGCACCATGGGCGACCACGGGCTCGCCGCTGTGGGCCGACCACAAGCTCGACCTCTGCGGACCAATCACATGCTCACCTCGTAAAAGAAGCCTGAAGCCCGGTCTAGACGCGAAGCCCACGTTGGTGCAACCGACTCTACGAAGACTTAGGAGGCTTAGCCGACTTAAGAAGCTATATATACATCCTTATACAAACCCTAAAGGGATTCATTCACAATCTTGTATTCAAACTTTACACAGCAATCAAAGAAAAGCTCTTACTCATCTCTTGTGACCTTAGCTAACCCTAGAAATCTCTACTTCCTCACGAAACCCTAAAAAATCTAATTGTGCTAGCTTAGGCTCCCACAATTTGGTGCCGACTAAGGGGAACAGAGAGTTTCTGACACCAGAAAGCTAGGTTTCGCAACACTGTCAAGATGTCTGGAAGCAATAGCATGAGCAGCGAAGGATCCTCGTCTCATAGGAACGACGAGGCAAAGGAGAACCCTGTGGAGAATACCACGCCTTGCGACGCTAACAACCCAGCGGATATCACAGAGATCAAACAGATGCTCAAGACGCTTGTGAAGAAAGCACAGGATCAGGAGAAGTACAACAAGACCACGACGAGCGAGCTGCAAGCGCTCAAGAGAAAGATGCGCAAGAGTACCCATGTCCGTCCAACACGTCTCAGCTTCTACATGCCTCGATCCAATCGAAGGGATCAGAACGAGGAGTTGCCGCCTCGAACCGATCATATGTCTCCAGAAAACTTGCCTCCACCACCGACTCGTCGGGAATCTGACAACACTCCCAAACGAGTGGTAGAGGAATCTGACGAGGACCGGCACCCTCGAAGACGAGCCCAAACCTACACAGCTGCTGATGATGCCAGGGCTGATGGAGAAAGAGATTCCTCCATCGCTGAGTTCTATAGAAGGGAGCAGGGGCACAGAGCCCCCTAAAGCTCCCACGATGATGAAGTGGCTACGCTGAAAGCCCAGTTAGACCAGGTCGTCTCTGACCTGAGGACTACCAAGCTGCAGATGTACCAAAGCACGGGCAGAGCCCCTGGGGTCGCTTACGTGCTAGAGAAGGCGCGAAACACCCCTTTTGCTGAAAGCATCTCGGGGGCCAAAATCTCCGATCCGGGAAGAATCAAGCTTCCAAGCTATGAAGGAACCTCTGACCCCGCTGATCATTTAATGGAGTTCGAGGTAGCCCTAGGGAGGGCAAATTTCAAGGATGCCGAGAAGGACGTCAGCTACTGCAAGCTGTTTGTGGAAAGCCTCAAAGGGCCTGCCCTCTAGTGGTTCTACAAGCTGGAGAAGAATTCGATCCACAACTTCCACCAACTTTTTGAGATGTTTGTACAACACTACAACATCTTTGCTGAACGAAAGATTTACGATGCAGAGCTGTGGACCAACAAGCAAGGAGAAAACGAAAGCTTGCGGTCTTTCATGACGAGGTTCAAGCATACCCTGTCAAAGGTAGATGGAATCAGCAATACGTCTGCACTAGAAGCCTTAAGAGGAGATGTTAGGTGCCCGTCTCCGTTCTGGCAGGAACTCACCATCAACTTGCCAACAACGATTCAAGACGCTCTTCACCGTGCAGCTGACTTTGCCCGAAGTGAAGAAGAACTCCACGCCAAGAGGGGCGGAAAGGCTAAACAGACAAGCGAACCTTCCCAGGTTCCAACCCCGGCAGCACCGAAGAGAGACAATCCCGCCTTCGTCCAATTTGAAGGGGGAGCAGGTGGAGCTCATAATTACCAAATTGAGTCACCTGGCTATGGCAGAGGTCGAGGCCGCGGTCGTGGACGCGACAGAGGAAGCTTTATGTGGTTTAGAGACCCGAAGGAATACGAGGAAAAGTTGTACTTTGAGTTCCACAAAGCAATTGGGCATTCAACTGCGAGGTGCCGCAAGTTGGGACGAGAGCTGGCTGCTAAACTGGCCAAGGGCACTCTTAAAGGTAACATCAGCCTGTCAGATTTCAAGCCAGAAGAAAAGGCCTAAGATGCTACCGAGGTTCAGACAGAAAATCTTAGGCGACAGCGTCGTGGTGACAACTCCGAGAGCGGGAACCCGCAAGGCACCATCTGCATGGTCTTTGGAGGATCGCAGTACTGTGCTAACAGTGTAACTGCGATCGAGGCTAACCAGAGACGCGCCGAAGTCTGTGCCAACATCTCTACATCCCCGAGGGCAAAGCGTGCCAGCGATCCCGTTACTTTTGACGAGGAGGATGCCGAAGGTATTGACCACCCACATAACGATCCTTTGGTAATCAACCTGACTATCTTCGACTTCAATGTTGCTCGAGTCCTCATTGACACCGGAAGCTCGGTGGACGTCATCTTCAAGGACACACTCGAAAAAATGAAGATCAACCTATCACTTATCAGAGGGCAACCAAAGCCTATAACAGGCTTCTCTGGCGAGACAACTTGGATAATATGAACAATTCGCCTCCCAGTCCAAGCTGGAGGCGTCAAGAAGATGGTGAACTTCACAGTGTCTGATCATCCCGCCATCTACAATGCGATCATTGGAACACTATGACTCAATCAGATGCGAGCTGTGCCGTCAACCTACCACTTGTGCTTGAAGTTCCCAACCCGTGACGGCATGCAGACAATCTTTGGCAACCAAAAGGATTCCCGAATGTGTTTTTTAGCAGCACACAAGCTGTGCAATTGTGAAGAGAACAAGGACTCGAACCCAGGAACTCATGAAGAGAAAAAGGACGACTCGACCTCGCATGGGCCGCGAAAGAAAGCAAAAAACAATTCCAGTCAGGTACAAGACCTGGCTAACCTCTTATAGCAATTACAGATTGCAGACGGTCGTGCAGAAGAAGAGCGACCTACCTGCGAACCCGTGATCTCTGTGTGCATCAACAAGCAACACCCTGAGAGATGCGTCGAGATTGAAGCTACCGTTGACGAATTGCTCAAAACAAAGCTAGTGGCGTTTCTCTAGAAGAACGTCAACGCCTTTGCCTGGACCGCTGAGGACCTGCCTGGGAGAGACATCAACGTCACCAGCCACGAACTCAATGTTGATCCTACATTCAAACCAGTCAAGCAAAAAAGAAGGAAGTTGGGTCCTGAACGGGCAAAGGCTGTTAATGACGAAGTCGAAAGGCTTCTGCGAGTTGGGTCGATAACCAAAGTCAAGTATCCCGACTGGCTCGCCAACCCATTCGTGGTCAAGAAAAAGAATGGGAAGTGGCGCGTCTGCGTCGACTTCACGGACCTTAACAAAACATGCCCGAAAGATAGCTTCCCCTTACCTCACATTGACCGCTTGGTGGAAGCAACAACGGGTAACAAGCTTCTTAGCTTTATGGACGCTTTCTCCGGCTACAACCAGATTCTGATGTACCCCGAAGATTGTGAGAAGACAACTTTCATCACAGACCAAGGCATCTACTGCTACAAGGTGATGCCCTTTGGCCTAAAGAACGCCGGTGCAACATATCAGAGACTGGTGAACAAAATGTTCCAGGACCAGTTAGGAAAGACTATGGAAGTCTACATCGATGATATGCTCATCAAATCACTCGAGGAAGAAGACCACATGGTCCACCTGGAAGAATGCTTCAACCAACTGAACCTCCACAACTTTTGGGGAGTTCCTCGGGTACCTAGTCACTCGCCGGGGCATTGAAGCCAACCCAAAACAGATCGATGCACTGGTCGAGATGGCTTCACCGAGGAATAAACGTGAAGTACAGAGGTTAACTAGGAGAGTAGCAGCACTCAATCGGTTCATCTCACGCTCCACTGATAAGTGTCTTCCCTTCTATAACACCCTGCGAGGAAACAAACAGTTCGAATGGTCAGAAAAATGTGAAGACGCCTTCAAGCAGCTTAAGGAATATCTGGCAACGCCGCCCATCCTTGCTAAGCAAGTGACCGGAGAACCTCTCTTCCTCTACATTGCTGTCTTAGAAATTGCAGTCAGCGCTGTCCTTGTGCGGGAGGCCTATCTTCTATGTGAGCAAAACACTCACAGAGGCTGAGACAATATACCCTCAACTGGAAAAGCTGGCACTGTCCGTCCTCATGGCATCAAGAAAGCTAAGACCTTACTTTCAATCTCACTTAATTATTATCCTTAGTACTTTCCCGCTACGTTCAGTTTTACATAGCCCAAGTCAATCTGGCAGGCTAGCCAAGTGGGCTGTGGAGCTCAGCGAGAATGACATCGAGTATAAAGGGCGAACATGCAGCAAGTCACAAGTGCTGGCTGATTTCCTTATAGAACTCCCAGAAGATAAAGACTCCAAGGAGGTACAGCCCGGGATCTGGCAGCTGTACGTGGATGGCTCATCCTCAAAGAATGGTTCTGGAGTTGGGATACGATTAGTCTCGCCAACCGGAGAGGTCCTTGAGCAATCATTTCGACTTGGATTCAAAGCTTCTAACAACGAAGCAGAGTATAAGGCCCTCGTCGCTGGTATGAGGCCCTCGTCGCTGGCATGAGGCTCGCCCAAGGACTAGGGGTCGAACACATTCACGCGTTCTCCGATTCACAGCTGGTAACCAGTCAGTTCAGTGGCGAGTACATCGCAAAGGATGATCGCATGGAGGCTTATCTGAAGATAGTGAAGAACCTTGCTTCTTCATTCCAGGAGTTCACCCTTACAAGGATTCCCAGAGGTGAGAATATGGATGTCGACGCGTTGGCCAACCTTGCCTCCGCCACTTCTACGCCAAAAAATCCGGCTTCGAAGCGGATCGTTCCAGTCGAGTTCATTGAATTCCCCAGCATTCAAGGAGAGGTGACGCTCGCCATCTCAACATGCTCTCAAGCAGCAAAACAAGCAGGCGACCTTGCCGAAGCAACCAACGAAGACATAGAGATGGTAGAAGCTCCCGAAGTCCCATACACTGACATTCACGACGCCAACGACCCTGTCAATAGCAACCCCGCCGCTGATATTTCTGCTACTAACAGCTCCATCACCCCGAAGCAATCCCAATGAACGAAGACGCTGAAGAACCAGAGTACGGCTGCGATAAGTTATGGATCGACAAAATACGAGAATACATTGCCGATTGCAAATTGCCCAGTAGCAAATGGGCAGCCCGCAAGTTACAGAACCATGCCGCTCGTTATGTTCTACTTGATGGAAACCTCTTCAGATGGGGATTCTCCGGTCCTATGCTCACCTGTGTGGAAGGAGAAGAGGCAAGATGAATAATGGAAGAAGTCCATAGTGGGTCTTGCGGCAATCATTCAGGAAGCAAAGCGCTTGTGATCAAAATCAAGAGACATGGTCACTTCTGGCCTACTATAGTAGGCGATTGCATGAAGTTTTCAGCTAAATGTGAGAAGTGCCAGTGACACGTTCCAAAGATCCATCAACCAACTGAGATGCTCTCTTCTGTCACTTCACCTTACCCATTCATGAGATGGGCCATGGACATTGTTGGACCATTGCACCCATCAAAGCAGAAGCGGTTCTTACTTGTTCTATCAAACTACTTCTCAAAGTGGGTAGAAGCTGAAGCCTATGCTAACATCAAGGATGTTCAAGTGGAAAGGTTTGTCTGGAGAAACATCATATGTCGTCACGGAGTTCCACATGAGGTTGTTATAGACAACGGTTCGCAGTTCATATCCAACCGGTTCGAGACATTCTGTGCAAAATGGAATATCTAACTTAGCAAGTCTACGCCTCGCTACCCTCAGGGCAATGGTCAAGCAGAAGCTATCAACAAGACGATCCTTGATGGCCTTAGGAAGCGCTTAGAAGCAAAGAAGGGTCGCTGGGCCGACGAGCTAGAGGGAGTTTTATGGTCCCACCGCACCATTCCCCGCGCAAGCAATTGGCGAGACTCCTTTCGCCCTCGTCTATGGAACCGAATGCATCATCCCGTCCAAAGTCAGGTCACCTGGAGTACGACGTCAGCTCTTACCTAGCAACGAACCAATTAACCGGTCAATGCTGCTTGATGCGTTGGACTTCCTTGATGAGCGACGTGACTAGGCGCTTGTCAGAATTACCAACTACCAGAGCGCAGCCTCGAGGTATTACAACTCCAAAGTCAGAGAAAGGCGTTTCTGCACGGGTGACTTAGTCCTGTGTGAGGTGTTCCAGAACACAGCAGAGCCAAACGCGGGCAAGCTTGGAGCTAACTATGAAGGCCCATACAAGATCACAACAGTCATTCGACCTGGCGTCTACGAACTCGCACCATGACCGGCACTCTAATACTATCACTAGTCTTCTCTCCAAATATGAACTACGAGGCAACTTGATCCCTGCAAAGGGTACGTAGGCAGCCTGTCCTTGGATAGGTTCAGTTGCCCCCCTCCGTCAAAAGGGGGGGGGGGGATTCCACGCTTCATAAGCCTCGTTCCCGGACGAGCTCACTTGATCTCCTCCGCCTTAGGGGGGGGGGGGGGAGTAAGTGTTTTACATAAGCCTCATTCCCAGACGAGCTCACTTGATCTCCTCTGCCTTGGGGGGGGGGGGGAGTAAGTGTTTTCACTAAGCTTTGTCTCTGGACGAGCTCCACTGATCTCCTCCGCCTTAAGGGGGAGGGGAGTACGTGTTTTCACTAACCTTTGTCTCCGGACGAGCTCCACTGATCTCCTCTGCCTTAAGGGGGGGGGGGGGGGGGAGGAGTAGGTGTTTTCAAAGCCTTATCTTCGGACAAGCTCAATCTCTCAAGACGGTATCAGTTCCCTCCTTCGTCTAAAATAGGGGGAGTGGGGTACCCGTACGCCACTCTTTGACAATGTCATCACCAGAAACTTTAAACACTTCACACAAACCTCATCATGAGAACAGCTATGTCCTTCACGGGCTAATCAAAGCTTCAATCAAGTAAAGTCGTTCCGCACTCATTACTGCTGGCCACAACATTGATACGGGAATACAAACACAATGACATCCAACATCGGATCCAAAGCGCGCTATATAAGTATCAGTGTTCAGTATTGGGGCGGACGAACCCAACTGATCTAATCAAAAACCCAACAAGCATCGTTAATAAAAAGCAGCTGCCAATGATTTTGTTCGGCATGTACCCTGAACGAGTCATTTGGAAAACTCAGGATACACGCTGGTAAAACTTAGGGTGTACTTGTTCTCGGACAGACGTGTCCAGAAGAGCAGCACCAACTCACAAAGCCCAACAGCGGCGTTGGCAAACGCATGGCTAAAATACATTACAGCCTAAAGCGCTCCTAAGTATAGAAAGACATCTAAAGCGAGTACGATACTCCAAAACCATCAAGGTTCATCATAAGAAACAAAAAGCTACACTCATAGTTATCCTGCACTTGCCACAACGCAAGGATCCAAAATGGTAGCAAGGGTACAAACCATCCAATACTACAACCAAGAGTCATCAAATCCGATAAAGGTCTTAGAAGCGAAAGTCATAAAAAGACTAAAAGTAAACTAAGTCCCTCATCGACCTCCTCATCCTCATCGACCACACCGTCATCCTCTGAGATCTCTAAGGCTTGCCTCATGCCAGAGACAAGCTCACTAAACACATCACGAGCATCGTAAATCGGGATCTTCCTCTCAACCAAAAGTTTCTCCGCGGCGTCCAGAGTCAGTCTGTCAGGCTTGCAGAGACGTTCAATGAACTCCAGGTTCGCATCAAGTTCAGCGAGGTCAAGCATGTTAGCCCTCGCTATCCCCCCAATCCTGCCAAGCAACCTGGCGACCTCTCTGGCTTGGCTAGCGGAGCTACGAGCCGCTTCATCCTTGGCCTCAGTAACGGCCTCTTCAATCTTGGCGTACCTGAGATCCTCAGCATCCAATAGCTTACTCCTGAGCAAAGCAATCTCTTCCTTGCCCTTCGCATGCCTCAAAGACGCCCTCGACAGCTTGCCGCTCAACTCTTCCTCCTTCTTCTTCACGGAAGCAACGTCGTCCTCAAGAGCTTGGTTCCCTCAGCAAGCTCGATGTTGGCCTTCTTGGCCTTGCTGAGCTCCTTGTCGTGAGAGCGAGAGTCCTCTTCGAAGCAAAAGGCCAGTTGGTCCAGCTGAGCGGAAAGCTGCGTACAGAGGAAAGCAAAGGGAACGGTATTAGGCCAAAAGAAGTTAAGTAACAATAACAAGCACGAGGAAGGAAAGAAACACAACCTCAGAAACGTTGGCCTTCGCCAGCGCAAGAGCCCTCCCGCTGGAGCCGGGAGTCGGAGAGGACGGTACTGCAGCAAAGGTAGGAGAAGACTCCATCTTCTGTTGCTTCAGAGGTGCCCCATCGGGAGTACTTCTCACCTTGCCCTCTGACATTAGAGCTCTCTTCCGCGACTGCTCACTCTGCATTGCAATCTCGTCAGGGGTAAGGTCAAGAGCATGGGAGCGCTGGACCGGTGCAGCAGGAGTCCTGGGCGTTGTAATCGACGGAGCCCGAGTCCGCGGGCACGTCTTTGCTGGAACCGTGGTGCTCGTCGATACTGCCTTCCCCTTCTCCGCTCGCTGGTAGGCCGAAACCCTGGGAGCACCCCGTCCGAGAACCTTCCCTGGGAAGATTCTAGTAGAAACCGCCTTCTGGATCCCAGAGGCAAGAACGCTTTGGATGGTCGCTGCGTCACTCTGGCCGACAGTTTGAGATCTTTGCTTCACTGCAAAAAAAAAACAACTTAAAAATTAGTACACGCTGCGAAAAATATTTCTACGTATAGAATTACCTCTCTTCTCCCAGCTCGTGCTGACGAGGGAGATGCAATCCGCTTCAACGGTTTTCTCCAAAATCTTGATAAAGAAGAATCGGTCCTCAAAGTGATCATCCTTGCTCGGGAACCCATCAATGAGCATACACCCCGGAACCGGAGAAACTAGATACCTAAGCTCTTCTGCGCGGCCACGAGGCCTAAAGTCCAGCAGGCAGGACAGCTGCTCGGTGCTAATCTCCGCATTACACTCCCTACTCAGCATGTATATGCCGATGACATGCCTCAACCCCATGGGGTTGATCTGAGCAAAAAAGATACCATTCGCCTCTAAGAAGCGAAGAAGGAAGCCGGGCACCGGACACCACAGCAAATAGTGCTCGAAGAAGTTCTCGTATAAGGTGAAGTATCCCGGAGGTGGAGCATCAGCTCGCTGAGTGCGATCGGGAACAACCAGCCTGATCTTGTCTGAAATCTCGCACCTCTCTCGGAGAAGCTGTAACGACTCCTTGTCGGAAAGAGTGGATCCCAGAGGGTCAGCGCCTTCTTCTTCTTGGCCACCGCGGTCCGGCCAACCTCTGCAAAGGTATCATCGTCACCGTCCTCCGCATCGGAAGGGATTGACCTGAAAGTGGAGGAAGAGTCTGGCGATAGAGCGGCGTCGGCTCCACCAGCAGGGAGCCCCGGGTCCTCATCGTTAAGGGGGAAGGACAGTCCAATCCCCCTATTACGGGCCATCAAGTCCTCATCACCACTAGGCCTCCTCTCCTCCTCAACCTCCGCCAAGTTGTCAAGAACGTCCTCATCACCCTCATTGGCTCCACCAAGACTAAGCCGTGGAATAGTAAGCTTGCTACGGAGACGAATTCCAGCGCCAGCATTCTCGTGACACGCCGTCGTAACCACCGGTGAGGACGATGTCGGGACCACGTCTTCGGTTCGGCTTGACGATGCGACCGCGGGGTTGGCTTCGAGTGATGACGTGACCACGGGATCGGTTTGGCTTAGTAGCGTGACCACGCGATCGGTCTGGTCGGGCGATGTGACCACGGGGTCGGTTTGGCTTGGTAGCGCAACCACGCGATCGGTCTGGTCGGGCGATGCAACCAAGGGGTCGGTTTGGCTTGGCGATGCAACCACGTGATCGGTCTGGGTAGGCGTGATGGTGTCCTCGGTTTGACACGGCGGTTCCGCCAATTTACCATGGCAAACCGAACCAAATGCGGTTTGTTCCATAACAACAAATCTACCTACACACAAGTCAACAAGATAGATCAAAAGTCAAGAATTTCCATCTTTCACCAAGAAGACACCACAAGAACAAGCCTCTTTTATGGATAGTCTTCAAAGAAAATTCTTAAAATTAAAGCCTATTCTTCCTAGAAACTAGGCCTAAGAGCATGAATTCCTCAACCGAAACTCGTGGGAACCGAGAGAGACAAGGATTGTGCTTAGCAACTAGCTACAATTAAGGATTGTTCCTCCTAAAGGCTAGATCCAAGAGCTTAGCTTCTCAACTAAAAGCTTATAAAGACTAGAGTAAAAAGCTTGAGAAAGGCAATCGGAAAACTCACCAAAGAAGAAAGGTGAACCATGACAACGCGAGCTCACGGTCGGAAATGGAGCAAACCTCCGGTCGGCGGCGGCGTGAGGCTCCGGCGGTGGTGGCGTGAAGATCCGGGGGTAGAGGAGAGAAAGGGAGTGAGAGAAATTGTGGTGGATAGGAAAAAAAAAAAAAAACAAGTGGATGAGAAAAGAAGGGAGGAGAGAAAAGGTAAAAAATAAAACCTTATCTCTTGGAAAAGGAATCTTTTCTCTCCTCATCTCTTTAGCAGGTCCCGGCTCCATTCAAAGACACTCTTCCCTCCAGAAATCGCCTGGAGACGTCATTGACACGGGTGATCGCAATGCGGATTCTTAAAACCTCCATGGAAAATACGAAGTCTTAAAACCTTCAGAGAAAAAAAAAAAAAATTCTCTCTGCAGAAAACGCAGCAGCTTCGGCAAATGAAGCACGAAGTCTTAAAATCTTCGAAACGCTTACGGAGGCTTAAAACCACCTGCATAAAGTCACTCTCTACTACTGTGAAAAAGGATAGGCGAACACCTTGACTTTAAATGGTAACACTGTGATCCAACGCATCTTTAACTCGGCACTATTATCTCTAACACCACCGAGCTGGGGGTTAACTATTGGGGTCGGTTTTCACCAGCTCAACATTAACGTTCAAAGTCAAACGTTCGAAGAAATGACCCCCCCCCCCCGGACTCTCGATGAACGAGGCAGAATAGCACCTAAGTCTTCCTGCGAAGAGAAGCAAAGCAAATGATCGTGGAGTGAAGCGAAACAGGAACGGACCAGGATCAGACGGTGCCGACCACGGATTCACCCTTGTGGGCCGATCACGGCCTCACCACGGAGGGCCAACCACGGCCTCGGCACCGTGGACCGACCACGGCCTCGGCACCCTGGGCCGATCACGGGCTCGACACCGTGGGCTGACCACGGGCTCGCCACCGTGGGCCGATCACAGGCTCGACCTCTGTGGACCGATCACACGCTCACCTCGTGAAAGAAACCTAAAGCCCGGTCCAGACGCGAAGCCCACGTTGGTGCAACCGACTCTACGAAGACTTAGGAGGCTTAGCCGACTTAGGAAGCTATATATACATCCTTATACAAACTCTAAGGGGATTCATTCACAATTTTGTATTCAAACTTTACACAGCAATCAAAGAAAAGCTCTTACTCATGTCTTGCGACCTTAGCTAAACCTAGAAATCTCTACTTCCTCACGAAACCCTAACAAATCTAATTGTGTTAGCTTAGGCTCCCACAGTGTTCTAGCCGAAGCGTCTCAAGTACTTTCTCTAAGTGTTGCAAGTGATCAGTAAGACAAGTACTATAGATAAGTATATCGTCAAAGTATACTACGACAAACTTATAGATGTAAGGCCTTAGGATGTGGTTCATGAGCCTCATGAACGTACTTGGAGCGTTGGTGAGTCCGAATGGCATGACCAGCCACTCATAGAGCCTTCTTTTGGTTTTAAACGCAGTCTTCCAGTCGTCTCCTTCTTTCATTCTCACTTGGTGGTATCCGCTCCGTAAATCAATTTTTGAGAAGATAGTAGCCCCATTGAGCTCATCCAACATATCGTCGAGTCGAGGAATAGGGTGACAGTATTTGATGGTGGTATTGTTGATGGCGCGGCAGTCTACACACATTCTCCATGATCCATCTTTCTTAGTTACTAGAAGAACAAGAACATCACACGGACCTAGACTCTCTCTGATGTATCCTTTAGACATTAGGTCTTGAACTTGCTGTTCTAGTTCTTTCGCCTCTTCGGGATTGACTCTGTAAGCAGCACGATTTGGTAGTGGCACGCCAGGCACTAAATTTATTTGATGTTCTATCCCTCTGACCGGAGGTAGTCCCGGTGGTATATCATCGGGAAATACATCATTGAACATCTTTAGAAGTTCTAAAACCGCAATTGGTAGGTCTTGTGGCTCCTGACCTGAAAGTAACCCTTCTCTAAAGATCATTAGTAGCACCTATTCTTTTGAATCAAGAGATTTTAAAACAGAATGAGGTGTTACGTAAAGATTAGTTTTACTTACTTGTGAGCTCTTGAATATAGCTCGCTGCATGTCTTGCACTTCTTGAGGTGTAAGAAGTGCCAATGTATGCTTCTTTTGGTTGTGCGTAAAACTGTAGTGGTTAGTTCGGCCATTGTGTATTGTCTCTTTGTTAAACTGCCATGGCCTCCCTAGTAGGAGATGCATAGGAACTACATCACATGTCACTTGATCTACATAGTAGCCCACACAGAATGATATGGTTACTTGATCGGCGATCTTAAGCTCAGTATCATCACTAAGCCACTTTAGTCGGTATGGCCTAGGATGTTTTGTCCTTTGAAGGCCTAGCTTATCAACCAAGTATGCAGTGGCCACATTAGTACAAGAACCTCCATCTATAATCAAACTACATACCTTGGAGTTTATATTGCATCTTGAATGGAAAATGTTTTCTCGTTGTACCGTCTCTGGTTCAAAGAGAGAACTAAAGGCTCTTCGTGTGAGCAATAACTAGCTAGTCTCGGAATAGTCAATGATATCCTCATCTGACTCAACTGGTTGAAATTCCTCTTCATCTTGCGACTCATACTCGCCATTAGGGGTGATAAGCATCATTCTTTGATTCAGGCAGTCTCTGGCATAATGGCCCCTTCCCTGACATTTAAAACAGGCTATGTCACGAGCTCTTGGGTTAGAAGACTTACTAGACTCTGGTTTTTGGTTCTTAGACGTGTCGAAGTGATTCTTCTTGAATTTGTTATCAGCTTCATTAACTCTTCCTTTGTCATAACCCTTTGGAGCTTGGTTGTTCCAAGAGAGCTTGTTGCGGTTGGAAGTACCTTTCCGCTTAATATGTTGTTTAGCTTGTAGAGCTAGGTGCAATATTTCATCTAGGTCATGGTAAGCTTGTACCTCAACTTTCCTAGAAATCCACCGATTTACTCCCTTGTGTGAGCTTGCGAAATTGTTTTTGCAAGTCTCTTTGGTAGTAGGATGGAACGTATCTCTTCCTGAGTTGATATCTCATGTCTTCCCATGTTGTAATCTGACCATGCATGTGCCGTCTCCTCTCAGACACATCTCTATCCCACCATGCCAATGCATTATCAGTGAGCTGAGCAGCAACTAAGAACACCTTCCTCTGATCAGTGTAGTTGTAGTACTCAAAGATGTACTCCATGCGCCTCTCCCAATCGAGGTAAGCTTCAGGATTGACCTTTCCACCGAATATGGGAGTACTGAGTTTGATATCTTTTCCTCCCTGCCTCACGTGATCCTCCCCTTGGTTCTGGTCTCGATCTCTTTCTTGATGCAACCTCCCCTGTTGTTGATTATGGTTGGGAGCTGGTGGTGTTTCTGCCTCATCATCACTCTCATCCGGTATGTGTGGTATATTAACACGACGGATAGGTTCCCTTCGGCCTTGTTGGGGTTGCTTGAGTTGTATCAATCGATATCCCAATCCTCGAATAGCATCTAGAACTTGAGTCAGGTCAACTAGTCTATTATCGTCTCCCATTGATCCTTTCCTGGTTGAAAGAACACACACAAAATATCAAGTGCAACGGAAGTGGATGACAATAATATAAGAACTTGCTTGATATGCAAACTAGAAGTTACTGATGCTATATGTAAAAATATCTTCTTCTTTTTTGAAATGTAAATAATTATGAATGAATACAGAACAAAAACTTAAAAGGATGGCACTAAACAATGATGACAATGCTAATGATTTATGCAGAACAAAACGACAATTGCAATGGATTGAGTAGTGATGATGATATAATGATACGAGCAATTGGACAGATGCAGGGCATCATAGTCTATGTCCTCATCATCTCCCAAAAATCTCTTTGGAACATTCATGTGGAACATCATTGCTCTAGACACTTCCATCAAATGACGATTCTTGCGTTCGGCTACTCCATTTTGTTGTGAGGTGTATGGACAACTCGTTTGATGAAGAATTCCAAGTGATGAGAGATGTTCTTTGAATCGTTTGCTTGTATATTCTCCTCCATTATCTGTTCTAAAATTTTGATCTTGGCATTGTATTGGTTAGCAATTGATATATTAGGATTTTTGCCTCTTTTACTTATTGTTTTCTATTTTTTTTCGAGTCTTTCTAGTTCTTTTTGTGTCCTTCTCAGGTTCTAGGAGGCTCTGGAGCATGGATTGGAGTTACCGGGGCTCATTGGAGCAAACGAGCGAAAATCGGAAGTTTCTGCAACAGGGACCGACCGGTCCACTCAAGGGACCGACCGGTCTCCTCTTGAAACCTCGAAGCTAAGGTCCCTGGAATCGAGACCGTTTGAAGACCGACCGGTCCGGCCTTGAAGAAGCCAAGACCAAAGCCCCTGGAATTCAGACCAGCCGGTCCAGGACACGGACCGACCGGTCCCGAGGTGAAAATCCAAAGACAAAGTCCGTTTCAATGGGGACCGACCGGTCCGGTCTCCAGATCCGATTTTAAACTACTTTTTTATATAAATAAGAGGTAGCCACCTCTGGAAAGGGGGTCTGAAATATTCTGAAACACATCCATTATTCATTCTATTTTCACGTTTCTGACATTGAGACTCATTTGTTCCAAGCTTTGAGACTATTTTCTATTATTCCTTTGGATTTGCAAACTTGGAGGATCATTCCACAACATCTAATTGAGAAGAATTCTAAAACCCTTATCTCTTTATTATCATTATGAATTCTTCTCATTTGATTGCTGCGTTTTTAATTTCCATGGTCGAGTAGTCTCATAGCTAGATTAGGGGATTTCAATGGTGATTTAGGATTGATTAGTGACTGAGCCAAATAGATTAGATTATCAAATGTCTTCATCAATTGGGAATCGTAATGCTTAGGCTAGCGTGGCCGCCTAGTCTATGATTTCATGTTAACTTATTCACGACAGTGCTCTAGGTTGCTAGATAAACCATTGGTGAGCAATTGGTGTGTAACCAACGACAGTTGATTGTTACCATCAATTGTGAACAAATTGAACTCATTCGATAATGCTTGTCAACATCTCTGAATTCAAACGACAGTTTAGGCATTTAAGTTGTTAGACAAAGATATTGATGCATCACGAAAGTGGGGCAATATTACTTTTATGTTTGAGTTCTAGACCGCACTTAAATTGAATCATGAATAGTTGCTTAGTCTTTAATCCGAAATCACCGACGAATGACCTTGATCTAGTGCTTGTTTTTAATTGAATTTACATCGTTTAATTTGTTGTTTCTTCATTGTTTCATTACAATCAAAAACCCATATTTTATCTTAGCTTTGAATTAAAATCTATAGTTTCATCTTTGTGGATTCGATACCCTATATACTCTTGCGATTGTCTGTGCACTTGCAGAACTATTTTGGGTTAAAACTTTATCACATCATGTTTTTGGTGCCGTTGTTGGGGACCAATTGCGTTACCTTTGATTTTTTGTTTTATTTATAGTCTAAGAATTTTTGCTAATTTTTTTTTTGTTTTTTTGTTTTTGCTATGTGTCAGGAAGAGATGAATACTCAGTTGCAGTTGTTGAGGGATCAGATTGCTCAGTTGCAAAGGAATCAACCACGAGCTCCACCAGTACAACCGGGTATAGAGGATTCGGATAATCTCCATGCTTATTATCAGAACCGTTGGGCAATTGTCTCTCTAGCAATTCAGAGGCAGGATTTCGAGATCAAGCCTCAGATGATCTCTTTGGTGAAGCAACATCTATTCCATGGATTACCAGCTGAGATACAGTTGGATCACATCGAGAACTTCGAAGAAATCTGCAGCACTACGAGGTCTAATGGGGTACCGAGTGAGTTTCTGAAGTGCAAGTTGTTCCCCTTCTCACTTTCGGACAAAGCTTCTAGGTGGTTGAAGTCTTTACCCGCTGGTTCTTTGAATACATGGGACGAGGTTAGAGTTGCGTTCTTGAACCATTTCTACACCATGTCCAAGACAGCGTCTTTGAGGAACAAGATTTCATCATTCCAACAACATTCTGGTGAAGCTTTTTGTGAAGCTTGGGAGAGACTTGAGGAATACCGTAGGGAATGTCCTCATCACGGTTTCAAGGATGAGCAGATTCTGGGAATTTTCTACGATGGAGTTGAATGGGATTATCGGAATGCTCTCAACGCTGCGAGTAATGGGGATTTTATGACCAAAACTAGAGATGGTGCTTTTGAGCTGATTGAAAACCTTGCTGCAAGCTCTAACAACAGGGCTCTTGAGTATGATAGGTCCAGGACAGTCCATAGTGTGGATACTCGGAAGATAGATGAGCTGGCGGCGAAGGTAAACCTGCTTCTACGCGAGAGCCAAAGACCGGTAAGGTTTGTGGAAGAAAATGGGGCTACTCCTATTTCTCAAGAGTTTGAAGATTATGAAGTTGCTAAAGTACAAGAGGTTAACTTTTTGAGTGGTCAAGGATACCAAAACCATGGGTTTACCCCCAATTATCAGAGCCCACACGGTCAAGGATTTCAGAAGTTTTACTCTAGCAACGCTCAAGGGAATCAGTTCATCCCTAAACAGAATCAGAATCGTTACCAAGGAGGGAACCAACAACAATTTGCTGCGCCACAACAAGCTACTTCCGCACCTACATCTCAGGATGAGTTGAAGAGTCTCATGCAGCAACTGATGATTAACCAGCAGAAGGCGTCCACTGAGATTAGTGCCAAGGTAGATCAAATATACAATGATCTGAATGCGAAGTACGAGGCTGTTACCGCGTATGTGAAGGAATTGAATACTCAAGTAGCTCAAACTGCCGAAGCTATTAAGAGACCAGCTGGGTCTCTTCCAGGACATGGTGAGGCTAATCCTAGGAAGCAATATCAGGTAAATGCTATTAAGTTGAGGAGTGGACAGTTGTTGGTACCGCCTACGATCACAAGCTTCCACGTGAGGGCTAAGGAAAAGACTACCGAGCACCAGGCTCAAGAGAGTGATTTTTCTGAGGAGGATACGCATAAGGAGATTGGTTCAAGCTCAGGGACACCTCCGGATTCTGTCCAAGTCGATGCTGCGAAAAAAATTTCCAAGCACCTGCTCCCTACTGCCGAGCACCTGCTCGCACAGGGTGCTCCCACGAAAATTTCTGAAACTTTGCTTGAGCGAGTTTATGTACCAAGGGTGCCTTACCCTGAGCGAGTCTATGTACCAAGGGTGCCTTACCCAGTACCCCCTAAGGAATCTAGGAAGGATTTGGAGGATGTTGAGTGTAAGGAGGTGCTAGAAGATTTGACGATGAAGCTCCCTTTGGTTGATGCCGTGCAAATGATACCATCACCCAAGAGGTACACGAAGGAATTGGTTGCTGGTAAGTTTGTTGAAGAGGAGAGTGAGAAGATGGTTTCTAAGGAGTGTAGTGCCGTACTTCAAAATAAGGTGCTAACAAAGAAAGGTGATCCGGGAAGGTTTGTGATTTCCGTGAAGATAGGGCCTTCCACATTTGCTTGTTCGTTGTGTGATTTGGGAAGCAGCATTAATTTGATGCCATATTTTGTGGCTAAGCGTTTGGGCTTCACCAAGTTCAAGCCTACCAAGCTTCCGGTGGGTGTTATTGTAGATTTGCACGTCCGAATTGGGGATACCTTAATTCCAGCTGATTTTGTTGTTCTTGAGCTTGATGAAGAACCAAGGGATCCGTTGATTTTGGGCAGAGCTTTCTTACACACAGCACGTGCTATCATTGATGTGGAAGAAGGCATAGTGGACCTCCGTCTAGGAGACATGGTAGTTCGGTTTGAGATGAGCAAGCTTCTCAAGAAACCGATGATTGATGGACAGGCTTTTGTTATCCACGATGGAATAGAGATGCCGAAAGATGAGGTTGAAGAGATCTTAGAAAGAGATCCGCTTGAAATTGCGTTGACAAAAGCCGAGGGTGAACACGGTTTTCTGAGTGAAGACTCCCAAGGATTCGCTAAGTTGCTGGATTCTAACATCCGAGTGGATAAGGGGGATGAGTTTCTGAGTCTGGGAGAGAGCACAAAAATTGAGAGTCAGCCAGCGCCCCAACGAGCACCGGCTCCCGAACGGCGAGCACCTGCTCCCGAACAACGAGCACCTGCCCCCGAAAAATCTACTGTTCATGGTTCTTGGAGTAAGCTAAAAACTCCAAAGCTTGAGTTGAAGACCCTCCCAGCATGGCTCAGATGGTTATTCAGGTTCCGAAAGATTAAAAACAAGAAATGGCCCGGTCCGTTCACAATCAAAAAGGTGAGACCACATGAGGACATAGTGTTCCTGGACACTAAAGGAGGTGAGTTTGACCCTCCTTGAGCCTAGATTGTCTACAAAGTCGAGCTAACGACTTAAAACAAGCGCTTGGTGGGAGGCAACCCACGGGTACATTTTCTAACCTTTTTCAATTTGATTTCTTTTTCTACTAACTTTGGTTTTAAGTTTTAAGTTTTCAGGTAGAAAGGAGCACCTGCTCCCCACTACAGAACACCTGCTCCCCACTACAGAGCACCTGCTCTCGAGGAGATAAAGCACCGCCACCCCCCCCCCCCCCTCCTCCGACGCCGCTTTCATCACTCCACCTCACCGAGCTTCTACCCTTTTACCATCATTGTATTATCCGTGTTTTGTTTTTATTGAGTCGCCAATCTCTTGAACTTTTTCACCAAGGAGACGGTGTGATTTAAGTCCGGGGGAGCGGTCTTGTTATTGTGTCTACTTTTGAATTTATCGAGTCAATAAGAGGTTGTTTGGAAATGGAATTATGAACTTGATCTATTGGAATTATTTTAGGACTAGGGATTACTTGTATGTTTCACAGCTTGGCCAAAGTTCTGCTTCGAGCACCCCACATCTCTGCCGAGCACCTGCTCATGCAGGGTGCTCCCACGGTTATTCCAGAAATTTCCCCCAAAGCTCACACTTATCAGAAATTAGGCTGATCCAATGTCATGTCAAATTCCTATTTGGTATTTAATCTTGATCTTTAATTTCTTTCTCAGGGGTTTGATGTTCATTGGGCAAGACTTTTTCCAACCATATAAGACACCGCAACTTTCCAACAAGTATACTCTTTCTTCTCTAACTTTTGAATCATTTAACGTTTAAATTCTCCTCTTATAAAAAAAAAAAGAGAAAAGATAAATAAAGTGGGAAAATTCAAAGCAACATGCCCAAGTGACCCAAGGAATGATGCGTAAACCCGTATCTCCTTTGGGACTCGCGGAAAGCATGTTGTAAGGGAAATTAAAAGAATCGAAGTGAACCAAGGGATGATGCGTAAACTCGTATCTCCTTTGTGACCTCATCAGATTCGTCCCATAATAAAACTTCAAAGCAACATGCCCAAGTAGCCAAGGGATGATGCGTAAACCCGTGTCTCTTTTGTGACCCCACGGAAAGCATGTTGTAAGGGAAACTAAAAGTTTCGAAGTCAACCAGGGGATGATGCGTAAACCCGTATCTCCTTTGTGACCTCATTAGATTAGTCCCATAAAAAAATTAATTAAAAATATAATAAATAAAGGTTGAGAAAAAGAGTATACGGGAGAGGGTCTTGGTTAGGAGAAGTCGGCACCCCTTGAAACGATTTCCCCTTGGGTAAGATCACTGCACTTTCACTTTCATTAATTGATTAAGAGTTGATATTGAGGATTCCGAGGTTTTGCTAAGTTGTGAGTGAATAAGTTTAGATCGTGGTACATATTCTATGGTGATATATCGTGGTTTTTACCCAGTTTAGACCACGATATAAGTCCATGTTTTAGAGTCTTTTTAGTGTTTTCGAGTGTTTTGGTATTAATCTTAGGTACAAAGGCGTTTTGGACTCAATTGGTGTTTACTGGAACTTTTTGGAGCATAAAGGAATGAGCAGTCAAAGTGGCAAATTCGGAGTCAACATTTTAGACCACTGTCGATCGACACAACTATGCATGTCGATCGACACAACTATGCATGTCGATCGACACGGGTTATTTTGAGACGAGAAGATTACACAGAGAGTGTCGTGTCGATCGACAGACATCTGTATCGATCGACGCGACTACCGGACCAGCCCAAGATCAAGTTTTCAGAAGATTTCCTTTTTGAGTCAGAAAGCCGAGATGTTTGCAATTGGGCCCATGACGGTTTTGTAACTCTATATATATGTTTTCTAAGTCATTGTTTAGAGGGATGCTTTTCTTTTACTTAACTCTTTGATATATCTTTAATAAAAACCATGCTTTCATCTTTTGATATGTCTGAGTAGTTTCCTTTGTTAGGTTTAGGGATTATTCGAAAGTGTTTGATGAATTGCTGATCTGATCTGTTTATTAGGATAATATGCTTAGAATGTTCTTCATCTTGACTTGCTGTTATTGCTGATTCTTGATTAGCTACCTTGAATCTGATCTTAGGATAATTAATAGAAACGAGAGTTTGATTGATTTCCTGATCTAGTCTTTGATGAGCAAAATTCCTATTCGCAAAGGGATTTGGTTTAGGGTTTTGTGAACAATTGAACCTGAGATTAATGCTTGTTTAGATTCATAGGATTCGCAAAGGAATTTGGTTTTCTTGGATTTATTCATAGATAATATTCGCAGCGAGAGCTGGTTTGATTTACTTTCGTGTTCATGTTCAAGAACTGTGCTTTAATATTCCTAATAACTGATTTGTCTGCAATTTTGATTCACTGGAGATTTCCCTGTGCCTAGCTATTTCTCTAATTGATTTACAACTCGTTTTAATTGCTTTGATTTACTTGCTTTCATATTATTTGCCTAGCTTAATCTGAATCCTGAAATCTATTGTGTTTCCCTTGACTTCATGTGGATCGATAACCCTAAGTGCTGCAACTGATCTCTTAATTTGAGAGAGTCTAGGTCTTTTTATTTCTTGTTTTTAGTTTTAGTTTTTGTTTTTCTTTCTTTGTTTTGCGTTTCAGGTACATGCGAAATCGCAATACCAGGAGCAGCAAGGACAAAGAACTTTTGGAACTAGGACTTGAGGATCTAGCTCGTTTAGAACGCACCAACAGAAAAGCGACGAAAGAAGCTAAGAAGATGGTTGCGCCGGTGATGATCTTTCAGAGAGACGGTGGGTTCTTCGACAGAGAAGGAAACCCATACAATGAGGATGGACATAGACTGGACGAAGCTGGGAACATCATCATTGACAAAGATAAAGAACAACGAGCTCGCGATGAAGAAGAAGCGAGGTTGGCTCGTGAGGAACAGATTCGTGTCAATCGACACAAAGAGGACGTCGATCGACACGAACAAAACTTGCAGATCGAGCCACAAGCAGGTGTCGTTCGACACCATAACGGCATCGCTCGACACGGCAGAGAGCCTGGCGTCGATCGACACCAGGAGGGTGTCGATCGACACGCTGTGCAGAATCGCACTCTGGCTGATTTCAACAGACCGGAGCAGTTATGTGCCAACCGAGCCGCGATTCGACCTCCTCCCTTCCAGCGCAATGACTTCGAGCTCAAGCCTGTGTATTTCTCTCTAGTTGCTCAAGACCCGTTCTGCGGACTTCCACATGAGAATCCTATGGACCATATAGAGCGATTCAAAGATTTGGCATCTGCTATCAAAGCCAATGGAGTCTCAGAGGATTACCTGTTCTGTAAGCTATTCCCATACTCTTTACATGGGGAAGCTAAATATTGGCTGAAGACGCTTCTACCGGGCTCGCTTACTAACTGGATGGGTACAAAGAATGCTTTCTTAAGCAATTTCTTTGACGATGCGAGGACCGAGGATCTAAGAGCAAAGATAGCAACTTTCAGGCAGGGTGATCATGAAGCTTTCAAGGCTGCATGGTGCAGATTCAAGAGCTATCGGAGAGACTGTCCACACCATGGATTTAATGAGGTGCAGCTGCTTGGTATCTTCTATAGAGGGATTGTGCTGCAATATTCAGTGTCACTTGATGCTGCGAGCAATGGGAATTTCAATACCAATTCCCCAAGGACTGCCATCCAGCTTATCGAGAACATAGCCAACAGCACCAGTGCCAAGAACCTGGATTACGAAAGGAGCTTGCAGAAGCAAGACATCAGTGGAAATCAGCTGGCAGAGGTAACGAAGAAGCTTGATTCTGTGCATAGTCTTCTAACTGGGAAGAAGGCGGTTAGCTTTGCGCAAGAGGTTGAGACTGTAGATGAGGATGTTAATTACATCAATCAGACCGGATTTCAGAAGTATGGGAATCAACAGGGTTATGGATCATCTTATCAAAGAAACTATGGTGTTTCATCTTACAAGCCTCCTGAGCAGAAAAGCAAGATGGAAGATATGTTTGAGCAGATTCTAGAGGGACAGCAGAAGCTAACAGTGAACATCAACCAGAAGATCGATGCTGTCTATCAAGATCTCAATGGGAAGTTCGAAGTACTGAGCGCTCATGTCAAGAAGCTCGACGTCCAAGTAACTCAATCGGCTAGTTCTAGCAAGAGGCAAGAAGGATTTCTTCCAGCAAAGATTGATGCCAACCCCAGGAACACTTGCAATGCCATTGTAACTGAAGAGGAGGGTTATTTCGATGAATTCGAAGCGATTTTCGGAACAGTGGAGCCTCTGTCGATCGACACTGACTATGAGTGTCGATCGACACGTGAAGAAAAGTTTGATTCGGAAATTCTAGAAATTCAAGCGTCGATCGACAGGGACGATGAGTGTCAATCGACACTCTCAGAAAATCACGCTTCAGAATTTCCAGAGACGCGAGTGTCAATCGACACTCAGGATGGCGTCGATCGACACGTTGCCCAGACAGAGACTGTTCATCCGAAAACATCTCCGATCATCAAGGAATCCGTCTATAAGCCTAAGCTGCCATTCCCCAGAGTTAGAAGGAGTAAACAAGAGGCTGAGGAAGACATTTGCAAGAAGATGATTGAGAAAATCATTATAGAGATGCCTCTTGTGGATGCAGTTAAACTCTCACCTGCTATTCAAAGATACATCAAGCGATTGGTTGCTAATGGGATTAGTCCAGAGGAAGGAGCGCTACTGACTAGAGATCTCCAAGCCGTACTGCTTAACACAGTTCCGATCTCTAAGAAGAAGAAGAAGGATGTGGTGGTCTCAGCAGAAGTTAGTGCAATGATCCAGAGCAGGATTCCAGTCAAGCTGCCTGATCCGGGAAGCTTCGTTCTTAATTTTTCCATCTCCAATGAACAGTTCCCTCATTCGCTCTGTGACTCAGGATCTGGAGTTAATTTGATGCCGTTCTCTGTTGCCACCAGACTTGGGATGACAGACTTCATGCCAACAAGGATGTCTCTTCTTTTAGCTGATCGATCTAGGTGATTCCCAAAAGGAGTTCTAAAGGATGTATTGATCAAGATTCAGGAATACATGATTCCTGCGGATTTTGTGGTTTTGGAGTACGATGAAGAGCCTCAAGATCCTTTGATTCTGGGAAGATCTTTCTTGGCTACTGCGGGAGCAAACATTGACTGCAGAAGAGGGAAGATCAAGCTTGACCTTGGTGATATTGTCATGGAATTTGACATGGACGCTACAAGGAGAAGATCCACCATTGATGGTCAAGCTTTTTCTGTAGATACGTCATTAGAGGATGAGCTAATTCAGGAGCCTTCCAAGAATATCCCTACCACCATCGAACCATCTCCTGCAAATCCTCAAGAGGAGCCAAGGTATGAGTCCCTTGCACTTAATTCTTCACCTCATGTTGTCATCAAAAATTTAAACTGTGAAAAGCCTGTTACGCGCTTACGCAAGCATCGAGTTTCTCGAGGGCTTGGTTTTTCTGATGAGCTTGCAGGAAGGAAGAAAGAAGACATGAAGCCGAAGAGGACTTCTAAGCCTTTCGCGCTAATGAGGATCATTGTTCCCCAAGAGCTTAAGGAGAAGGGAGAATCAGTTATTCAGGAGATGATGGCTAGAACGATGAAGCTTTTCTCTGAGACTGATCTGATAAGTCTGGGGGAGCTGTCAAGAAGGTTCAATTCAAAGCTGCTACTAGTATCGTTCAGGATGAAGGAAGTCCAAAACTTCCTAAAGATCCACATTAAAGTCCTCAAGTTCCAAAACAGTCAAGCTAAAGACTAAAAACAAGCGCTTAGTGGGAGGCAACCCACTTGTGAGTTTTATCTAATTATTTACTTAGATTTTTGTTTCTTTTTCAATTTTATGTTTTGGTGTTTGTTTTTGTGTTGATTTTCAGGAAAATAAACGTTCGAATGCAAGTAAGAATGCTCTTCAGCACTCGGTGTCGATCGACGAGCACATCAGTGTCGATCGACACGAGGAAAATCCATCAGTCGGAATCGGGACAGAAACGTGGGTGTCGATCGACGCTCATGTAGTGTCGATCGACACGTTACCCAGGTATGAATTCTCACTTGATTTTTCATTCGTTTCGATTCTTGTTTATCTTGTTTCACCAATCTTAGGCTTAATAACACTGGGGACAGTGTTGTTTAAGTCTGGGGGAGGTAGTTGCTAACACTTGTGTTTTCTTTTGAGTTTTTTTTTTTCGTTAAATTTTAAAAATTTTCAGTCAAAACCTCTTCTTTAGACTTGCTTTGAACAGCACTCATGGACCATTATCAATGCAAGTTGGCTGGTTTTACAAGGTGGGTAACTGGAAGTGGATCGGTTTAACAGAGCGAGTTCAAATTTCTGGAGAACGCCAGAAAGGATGTCAAAGACCCCGCCCCTAATGAATCTCTAATCTCTTGTCAAGGGCGTTGGCTAATCGCAAGACTTGATTCAGCTTCCAAACACTTGAAAGCAAGGAAGGACCGCTCTTGAAACTTCTTCCCAAATGACGGATACAACTGTCCTAGATCTGGTGGTAAAGGAGCCTCTGCTGAGGTAACCGCCATCACAAAAACCCTTGTAGAACAACAGTAACGAGTGCTGATCTAGTGAAGACATAGAGATGCCAAGGAAATAAAAAAAAATCTGCAGAAAAGTGCAAGCCCGAATTCAAATAGGCATTCAGTGGTAAAGGACCCTCTGCTGAGGTACCCGCCATCATCAAAAAGAAGAAAAAAAAAATCAGTCATCAAAAGGCATGCATCTCTATGATATCCTAAATTGGATAAATAGTTTCAGAGAGAAGAGAGAGGGTGAAACGCAGGATAGTGTTAAAGGAAGTGAAGGAATCTAGAAGGTCCAGCGATCGATATTCCCTCGATGAGACCGCACTTAAAATAACTGAAGGGGTCTGCGACTGAAAGTCTGAGTTTCTCTAAGGGGTTTGGGTTCAATTTGGAGGACTGCTAAGCTTCTAGGGAAACATCAAAGTATCACCGGATGACTTTGCAAAGGTATGTGGTTTCTAAAGGAGTGATTATATCTGTTTTGCTTAGGGACAAGCAAAAAGCTAAGTCTGGGGGAGTTGATATATCGTGGTTTTTACCCAGTTTAGACCACGATATAAGTCCATGTTTTAGAGTCTTTTTAGTGTTTTCGAGTGTTTTGGTATTAATCTTAGGTACAAAGGCGTTTTGGACTCAATTGGTGTTTACTGGAACTTTTTGGAGCATAAAGGAATGAGCAGTCAAAGTGGCGAATTCGGAATCAACATTTTAGACCACTGTCGATCGACACAACTATGCGTGTCGATCGACACGGGTTATTTCGAGACGAGAAGATTACACAGAGAGTGTCGTGTCGATCGACAGACATCTGTATCGATCGACGCGACTACCGGACCAGCCCAAGATCAAGTTTTCAGAAGATTTCCTTTTTGCGTCAGAAAGCCCAGATGTTTGCAATTGGGCCCATGACGGTTTTGTAACTCTATATATATGTTTTCTAAGTCATTGTTTAGAGGGATGCTTTTATTTTACTTAACTCTTTGATATATCTTTAATAAAAACCATGCTTTCATCTTTTGATATGTCTGAGTAGTTTCCTTTGTTAGGTTTAGGGATTATTCAAAAGTGTTTGATGAATTGCTGATCTGATCTGTTTATTAGGATAATATTCTTAGAATGTTCTTCATCTTGACTTGCTGTTATTGCTGATTCTTGATTAGCTACCTTGAATCTGATCTTAGGATAATTAATAGAAACGAGAGTTTGATTGATTTCCTGATCTAGTCTTTGATGAGCAAAATTCCTATTCGCAAAGGGATTTGGTTTAGGGTTTTGTGAACAATTGAACCTGAGATTAATGCTTGTTTAGATTCATAGGATTCGTAAAGGAATTTGGTTTTCTTGGATTTATTCATAGATAATATTCGCAGCGAGAGCTGGTTTGTTTTACTTTCGTGTTCATGTTCAAGAACTGTGCTTTAATATTCCTAATAACTGATTTGTCTGCAATTTTGATTCACTGGAGATTTCCCTGTGCCTAGCTATTTCTCTAATTGATTTACAACTCGTTTTAATTGCTTTGATTTACTTGCTTTCATATTATTTGCCTAGCTTAATCTGAATCCTGAAATCTATTGTGTTTCCCTTGACTTCCTGTGGATCGATAACCCTAAGTGCTGCAACTGATCTCTTAATTTGAGAGAGTTTAGGTCTAGGGTAAATTTGACCGTATCATATGGCCAAGTGATGAAAGTATGAAGTCCAGAGATTTTTTCCAACAAGCGAGTGAATTCCATGTGATCTTCAGACATTCTTCTGTCCTTGATCTTGTTTTGTTTGAGGAAAAACAAAGGTCTAAGTCCGGGGAAGTTGATATATTAGGATTTTGGCCTCTTTTACTTATTGTTTTCTATTAATTTTCGAGTCTTTCTAGTTCTTTTTGTGTCCTTCTCAGGTTCTAGGAGGCTCTGGAGCATGGATTGGAGTTACCGGGGCTCATTGGAGCAAACGAGCGAAAATCGGAGGTTTCTGCAACACGGACCGACCGGTCCACTCAAGGGACCGACCGGTCTCCTCTCAAAACCTCAAAGCTAAGGTCCCTGGAATCGGGACCGTTTGAAGACCGACCGGTCCGGACAAGGGACAGGCCGGTCCGGCCTTGAAGAAGCCAAGACCAAAGCCCCTGGAATTCAGACCGGCCAGTCCAGGACACGGACCGATCGGTCCCGAGGTGAAAATCCAAAGACAAAGTCCATTTCAATGGGGACCGACCGGTCCCATTACCGGACCGACCGGTCCCATTACCGGACCGACCGGTCCGGTCCCCAGATCCGATTTTAACATATTTTTTATATAAATAAGAGGTAGCCACCTCTGGAAAGGGGGTCTGAAATATTCTGAAACAGATCCATTATTCATTCTATTTTCACGTTTCTAACATTGAGACTCATTTGTTCCAAGCTTTGAGACTATTTCCTATTATTCCTTTGGATTTGCAAACTTGGAGGATCATTCCACAACATCTAATTGAGAAGAATTCTAAAACCCTTATCTCTTTATTATCATTATGAATTCTTCTCATTTGATTACTGCGTTTTTAATTTCCATGGTCGAGTAGTCTCATAGCTAGATTAGGGGATTTCAATGGTGATTTAGGATTGATTAGTGACTGAGCCAAATAGGATAAATTATCATATGTCTTCATCAATTGGGAATCGTAATGGTTAGGCTAGCGTGGCCGCCTAGTCTATGATTTTAAGTTAACTTATTCACAACAGTGCTCTAGGTTGCTAGATAAACCATTGGTGAGCAATTGGAGTGTAACCAAAGACAGTTGATTGTTACCATCAATTGTGAACAAATTGAACCCATTCGATAATGCTTGTCAACATCTTTGAATTCAAACGACAGTTTAGGCATTTAGGTTGTTAGACAAAGATATTGATGCATCACGACAGTGGGGCAATATTACTTTTATGTTTGAGTTCTAGACCGCGCTTAAATTGAATCCTGAATAGTTGCTTAGTCTTTAATCCGAAATCACCGGCGAATGACCTTGATCTAGTGCTTGTTTTTAATTGAATTTATATCGTTTAATTTGCTGTTTCTTCATTGCTTCATTACAATAAAAAATCCATATTTTATCTTAGCTTTGAATTAAAATCTATAGTTTCATAGTGTAACCTTGGTCTCTGTGGATTCGATACCCTATATACTACTGCGATTGTCTGTGCACTTGCAGAACTATGTTTGGTTAAAACTTTATCACATCAGCAATATAGGCTTGGAAATACACAAATGCCTCAAGAACCCTATCTTTAGATGGTAAGAGAGTGGTTCATGTATATTTCGATTTTTCATCAATGAATGTAACAAAGTACTCGTTATTATCTCTAGATATGCGTGGAGAAGTCCAAACATCCGAATGCACCAAAACAAAACAATTCTCATAAATAGTAGAAGATTTTGGAAAAAACGATTTGCAATGTTTCCAAAGAATACAAGATTACTCAAATGATCAAAATAAGCATTAGGTAGCATTATTTCAAAAGCACGAGAATGAGGATGTCCTAATCTAGCATGCCAAAGTACATTATTCGCAAGCCCTAAACAAGATTTAAATGAACAAGAACTAGATGAGCTTGGTGATAAATCTTCAAGAAAATAGAGATCATCCTTGGTATCACATTTTCCGATTATCTTTCCGGACTTAATATCCTAAAAATGAACATCATTAGGACCAAAGATTGCATAACAATCCAAATCTATGGTTGCTCTTTTTACCGAGAGTAAATTTGAGGTGAAATTCGGCATATAAAAAGCCTTAGAATTTTTATCAAACAATTTCAATGTTCCAATTCCCTTTATTGGGATGTTATCACCAGTTGCTATTTCAACATTACCCCTAGTAGTTTCAACATTTTCAAGCATTTTCAAGTTACTAATCATGTGATGAAAGGCTCCCGAATCAACTATAAGAGAGCTACTTGGAGTACGAGTAAAGAAAGTTTTACTGGAATCCTTGTTTGCGTTAAAGGCTTTGATTAGAGCCTCCAAGTCGGATTTCCTCACATAATCCCCTTGGTTTGTTCCTTCTCCTTGCTTGGACGCTCTGGGTTGAGCTTGGTCTCCTTTGGCCGTGGTGAAGTTTTCCTTTGAGTTGCTCGGATAGTTGATTCACCAAGTCGGTTTGAGGTGTGGATGGAGAACCCAACACTTCTCCTTTGTGTGTCCCTTTTCCTTGCAATGTCACACCACCACTTATCACCATAGGACCAGTTATTCCCAAAGCTTCCCTTGTTCCCACGGTTCTCAAACCGATTATACACATCCTTATTTGCAGTTGGAAGCTCCCCCTTACCGCCAAAGAGACCTTGAGATCCTTGCTCTTTTGAATTTGAGCACACACATCTTCCATACTTGGGAGCTTTTTCGACCTAAGGTTATGCTTAGTAAATGCCCAAACACCTTATCTTGCTCTTTCCTCTCATTTAACATAATCGGATCAATAGAATTTGGACTCAACATCTCAAGTTCCGACCACAATGACCTATACTTTACCAAGTGTTTAGTGAACTCCATATACTCTTGATGAAGATTATTGATGGCCTTCTTCACTTCGAACACCCGGGCCAAGTGTCAAACATTTCCATACACATTCTTCAATGTTTCCCAAAGTTCAAAAGATGTTTCACAATAAGAATACGCCTCAAGGATAGAAGAATCAATACCATTTTGAAGCACAGCCTACACCGTTTGATCCTCTTGAAACCACTTCGCTTCTCTTGCTTTAACGATCTCATCGTCTTCCTTCTCCGTGGCTCCCACGATAGGCTTAAGGGTGAGATCGATGTAATTCCACAAACCTCGGCCACAAAGGGCCGTCTTCGTCAATCTAGACTACAACAAGTAGTTTTCTCCCTTGAGGACCACCGGAACAACCAAAGCCTTTGAGTTCTCCATCGGATTCATCTTCTTCCGTGGCTTTCAATCGATGTAGTAATAAAAGCTTGAAACTTTAGGGTTTTTGAGACTGATTTTGATCAAAAGATTGAGACTTTACAATAACCAACTAAGATCCACACGGAAGATTGAAGCTTTCGGATAAGTCAATACCGAACAAAGAGTTTTGAGTAACAAAGATTTAGGGAAGATTAGTATTAGATTTTGAGAGTCAACGGTCACCAAGATGAACTTGGCTCTGATACAATGTAAAAATTAATGTAGAAATATAAAAATTAAGAGAGATTAAGGAAGATTAAGGAAGATTAAAGAGAATATGTAACCATAGAGAATTTAGAGAATATGAACTTGATTTATTATTCAAGATAAAGATTACAAATGAGAAAACAACCCATAAATAGAAAATACTAGGTTTGGTCAACATGACCGTTGGGAAAAGTAGATTCGGTCATTGCCCAATCCGCATGATCGGATGACTCGATGTCCGTACGTCCTGCACGTCCATTTTCTCGGCCACATACTTGCCCGTATTACATGACCCGTTTACCTGGAAATGGATCCGCGCGTAAACCCGTTTATCGGGTACAGCGACCCGACTTCTCCACTCGATGCCAGAATGACCTGCGGCTCCTTCTCTTGATGCCAGACTGACCTACAAGTTACTTCTCTCGATGCGAGCCTGACCCGCAAATCATTCTTCTTGATGCCAGATTGATCTGTGGTTTACTCCTTCTAATGCCAATCTGATCCGAGTCGCGAGCACTCCGTTCCGATACCCGAAACATATCGATTTCCTTTACTGACTATTATTTCACCTTGATTATTTATTTCTCTTAGCACCAATTAAGCACTAAGGTCAATAAAAACTCAACAAAAGAAAAAAAATACCAAACACACATGATCAAGAGATGTTGAATCAAGGTCTTGATAAATAGTTGGAGCTTTCACCTTTACTTTGTTTCTTGCTCCAATATTGAGCTTCATCCTCGACTTCTTTTTGCTTCCCTCGGTCTTGCTCTTCTTCTTGATGCCTCCTCACTAATACTCCCCCTCAAGTTTAAACGTCGTGAAACAAAGCCTAAGCTTCGAAACAACAAAGGATTTTGCTTGACTTAGCTATGGCCAAGCTTCCTTCTTCTTGCCTTCCATGGCTCCTCTTCATGCATCTCTTCATTGCACCTTAAGCTTCTTGATTCCTCCTCATTGATACAACCAACACTTTAAAAAAAAAGAAATAATAATAATTAACCCGGATTTAGTATTCCCATAAAATTTTCTTGAGGATTATGGTGAGCATACACGTTCTTGAACCTGGAAATTTTCTTCTCTCTTCTTCTTTTCTTATTATTCTTCCTCTTATTATTCCTTTCTCTATTTTTGATGGCTGCACCACCTGCTGCGATTGAACGAGCCTATGGTGTGACGAATATCAAATCTCACATACCCCTCATCTTAGATACGGATGATCACAATTATGATGCATGGAGAGAACTGTTTCTAACACATTGCCCCACTTTTGATGTGTTAGGGCATGTTGATGGGACTTCAACTCCTACCGGTGACAATGATCGGACATGGCTCAAACATGAGGGCCTTATCAAGCTCTCGATCTATGGCACCTTGGCGCCTCCACTCTTCAAATCCTCCTTCAAAAGGGGTGGCACGGCTAGAGACATATGGCTACGCATTGAAAATCAATTTCGCAACAACAAGGAGGCAAGGGCAATGCAAATCGACAATGAATTACGCACACTGGATATTGGTGATCAATCAATTCGGGAATACTCTCAAACGCTTAAATACTTGCTGATTTACTTACGAATATCGACCCACCAGTAAGTGAACGCAATCTTGTGATGTATATGTTGAATGGACTCAATGAAAAATTTGATAACATCATAAACGTTATCAAACATCAGAAGCCCTTTCCATCCATTGATGATGCAAAATCGATGCTGCTTGATGAGGAAACAAGGTTGAAGAAAACAAACAAGGCAATAACCGCTCATGTTGGTCACTCTTCATCTTCTTCTGCTCTTGTCGCTGTCTCGTCAAAAGTTATTGCACCGGTCTCATCCTAACTGTCAAAAACCTACGACAACCGCAACAAGAATAAGAACAACAATAGAGGTCGGGGCCATTCGTCTTACAATCAACCTCGGCCTACGTATCCAAACTGGCCTCCTCCACCGTATTGGTCTGGACCGATAGCCCCATATGGGGCATGGCACAATCAACAATATGGCCCATGGAGCTACTATCAACAAAACAATCAGGCTCGCGGTGTGCTTGGTTCGAGTCCGATGCACTTTGTTCTTGCTGCTGCAAACATCGCGGAAGCTACTAATCTTCAACCAACTCGTAATTTCGTAGAAGCATTCAACACAATAACATTGTCGGATCCCTCTGAGACTGGATGGTATATGGATACAAGAGCCACAACTCACTTAGCTTCTTCGACACGTATGCTTCATTCTGTTGTCAATCTTAGCACCAGAAAATCTGTCATAGTCGGTAATGGATCTTCCATCCCTGTTTTTGTTTCTGGTTCTTCTTCTTTTCCTACTCCCTCTCGTCCTCTAAACCTTCATAATATTCTAGTTACACCATTTCATAAAACTTTATTTCGGTTCATCGTTTTTCAAAAGATAATCTTTGTTCTGTTGAATTTGATCCTTATGCTTTCTCTGTGAAGGATCTACTCACCAAGAAAATGCTTCTCCGCAGTAATAACGATGGTGATCTTTACCCCATGCTCCCTTCTCTTAATAAAAACGACGCTCCACATTCAGCTATGCTTTCCGTCTCGTCTTTTTTGTGGCACCAACTTCTTAGCCACACCAATAATGAGACTCTCCGTAATCTTCTTATTTAAATTCTTTACCTTGGAATAAAGACAAATTACTCTTTTGTTGTAATGTTTGTCAAATTGGAAAACATTTAAAACTTCCATTTCAGAAATCCACTTCTTTTTCGTCACAACCATTTGAGATAATTCACTCAGATATTTGGACATCTCCCATATCTTGCATGAGTTGAATTCGTTATTACGTCTTATTTCTTGATGACTACTCAAACTTTCTTTGGGTATATCCACTTAGACGTAAGAGTGAAGTATTCTCTACATTTCTCAATTTCTCTTCTTACGTTAAAACTCAATTCAACTAAATTATCAAAGCCTTTCAATGCGATAACGGAGGAGAATATGCTAATGCTCAATTTCAAAAGTATTTTGATTCAAATGGATTCTCTTCCGCTTCTCTTGTCCTTACACCTCGCAACAAAATGGAAAATCAGAGAGAATGATTCGCACCATTAATAATATCATTCGTGCACTCTTATTCGAGGCTCATCTCTCTCCGTCTTATTGGGTTGAGGCACTTCATGTTGCGGCCCATCTTCTCAACATTCTCCCTTCGTTTTCCATACAAAACAAAACTTTGTTTTCAATTATTTTTAACAAAGAACCCACATATGATCATTTGAAAGTATTTGGGTACCTTTGTTTTCCCAATCTCAATAACTCCACAACTCACAAGTTATCTCCTTGATCAACACCTTGCCTTTTTCTTGGGTATCCCTCTCAACACCGAGGATACTGCTGTTTAGATCTTAACACAAATAAAATCATCATTTCAAGACATGTTGTTTTCAATGAGACTTTCTTCCCAGCCACAAAACTAAACACAAATGTTTCCTCCTCGTATGATTTTTTGGATAATATTGATGAAACCTGAATTCAGCGGAAAGCAACAACTCCAATAAACCATTTAAATCCAACCAAACAATTTAATTTCAATAATCAAATCAACTCAAATTCAATTCCAGAAATCTAAATCAAATAGCAACCTAAACACCAGGTTCTACTAGAAACAACAACAATAATAATCCCCCTAATCATCCTCTTCGTACGTCATGATTCCGCGATCACACTTTTCTTTTACTCGCAACACTTGTGAAAAATAATAACCCTAATCATCTGATCCTCTTCTCCAACACAAGGCAACTAAACTGCCATAATCTCCCAATCATCAACATACAAAAACACAAACACCACCTCTTCCTCACACAACCTCCAAAACTCTCTCAAAATCACCAAAACGCAGAGAAAGAGAGGTTGCTTGCTTCTTATAACACGAGCCTAGGGTTTCCTCAAACCTCAAACCACCAAAAACCGCAATTAAAATTGAACCACAAACCGGTTGAGAACTTTGGTGTCAATCGACACACCACATGGTGTCGATCGACACCCTTTACCAAAATCACTATTTTAGTTTGCGGATGTTACAATTTTCCCCCACTAGTCTGGATTTGTCCTCAAATCTCGCATAAAACTTCTATCAAAGCCAAAAAACCTGACCCAAACCGGTCAATACCACTAATATGGTCATGGAAAGTATCAAAAACATAAATCACAACTCAATCCAACCGGATGCACATTTCGAATCAGACCCGAAATGATATATGCTCTCTGTTCGTAGTGTAACTACTCAACCACGATGATTTAACACATGAAACTTGTTGGAGAATATTGTCAGCTCATTTACGAAACACCTCAAAGAAAAATCTAAGCAAACGGAGTTCAAACGAAGAAGTTATTTGATTTACAAGTCTGGTGTTTTTTAGAAAAACCGGTTCAGACGTGTGTGCATTCATTGAAGGATTCCGAGCAAACCATGAAGAGTTAAGATACAAACCGAATTGGTCTACAATCTTGATCCATTAAAGAAGCCTATGAATTTGGATTCAGCCCAAAAACTATCAAGGAATAATCATTTTCGTTCATGGGAAAGATTGCATTTAATTGTGGCTAGTTCTCTCTTTTACATTCAAATTTAAGTTGTATTTTGTTTTTCTAGGTGCTTTGCAAGTTGAGCTTCAATTATGAATATTTTATGATGTATTTTCTCTATTTATAGAGCTCATATTCATGAATAAAAAGATGAATCTTTCTTATTATTTTTGGAACCTTTTTGAGAGTGTTTTTCATTTCTTTCAATGGTGTGTAATATTCATTGATTGATTTGGTTGGTGGTGTGTAATATCTATTAATCAAATGTGAATCACAATCAAAGCGTGGCTCGTCTTGGTGCGTCATATCCAAGGAGTCATCAATCCGTCTTGGTACGTCATATCCGAGGGATCAACCGGTATATCAAGAGTCTTCCGCAACCCTTGTGCGACCATTCGTTCCACATCCCTTGTCATCGGAGCTTCACGGTTTCGTTGCAGCAAGGCTTATCCCATTACCAACTCTAGAGTGCAATGTCCTTGGGACGAGTCTATCAAGTGGTATCAGAGCACACTCTTGAGTTCGGTATTCGCTCTATATCGTTTTCTCATCTTTTTCGCCTTCCTCATCCATGTTCTTTCTTTCATCTTCTAAAATAAAAAAATAAAAAAAATAATTGCATTGTATCTACTCTTCAAATAAGCAAGATTTGAGGACAAATCTTTTTTCAAGAGGAGGAGTATGATATGACCATGGGAAGTATCAAAGACATGAATCACAACTCAATCCAACCGGATACACATTTCGAATAAGACCCGAAATGATATATGCTCATTGTTCGTAGTGTATCTACTCAACCACGATGATTTAACACATGAAACTTGTTGGAGAATATTGTCAGCTCATTTAAGGAACAACTCAAAAAAAAATCTGAGCAAACGAAGTTCAAACGAAGAAGTTATTTGATTTACAAGTCAGGTGTTTTTTAGAAAAACCGGTTCAGACGTGTGTGCATTCATTGAAGGATTTCGAGCAAACCATGAGGAGTTAAGATACAATCCGAATTGGTCTACAATCTTGATCCATTAGAGAAGCCTATGAAGTTGGATTCAGCCCAAAAACTATCAAAGAATAATCATTTTCGTTCATGGAAAAGGTTGCATTTAATTGTGGCTAGTTCTCTCTTTTACATTCAAATTTAAGTTGTATTTTGTTTTTCTAGGTGCTTTCATGTTGAGGTTTAATTATGGTTGTATTATGATGTATTTTCTCTATTTATAGAGCTCATATTCATGAATAAAAAGAAAAGTCTTTCTTGTTATTTTTGGAACCTTTTTGAGAGTGTTTTTCATTTCTTTCACTCGTGTGTAATATCCATTGATTGACTCGGTTGGTGGTGTGTAATATCCATTAATAAAATGTGAATCACAATCAAAGCGTGGCTCTTCTTGGTGCGTCACATCAAAGGAATCATCGATCCGTCTTGGTGCGTCATATCCGAGGGATCAACCGGTATATCAAGAGTCTTCCTCAACTCTTGTGCGACCATTCGTTCCACATCCCTTGTCATCGGAGCTTCACGGTTTTGTTGCAGCAAGGATTATCCCATTACCAACTCTAGAGTGCAACGTCCTTGGGAGGAGTCCATCAAGTGGTATCAGAGCACACTCTTGAGTTCGGTATTCGCTCTATATCGTTTTCTCATCTTTTTCGTCTTCTTCATGCATGTTCTTTCTTTCAGCTTCTAAAATAAAAAATAAAAAAAATAATTGCATTGTATCTACCCTTGAAATAAGCAAGATTTGAGGACAAATATTTTTTCAAGAGGAGGAGTATGATATGACCATGGGAAGTATCAAAGACATAAATCACAACTCAATCAAACCGGATGCACATTTCGAAACAGACCCGAAATGATATATGCTCTCTGTTCGTAGTGTAACTACTCAACCACGATGATTTAACACATGAATTTTGTTGGAGAATATTGTCAGCTCATATACGGAACACCTCAAAGAAAAATCTGAGCAAACGGAGTTCAAACGAAGAAGTTATTTGATTTACAAGTCTGGTGTTTTTTAGAAAAACCGGTTCACACGTGTGTGCATTCATTGAAGGATTCCGAGCAAACCATGAGGAGTTAAGATACAAACCGAATTGGTCTACAATCTTGATCCATTAAAGAAGCCTATGGAGTTGGATTCAGCCCAAAAACTATCAAGGAATAATCATTTTCGTTCATGGGAAAGATTGCATTTAATTGTGGCTAGTTCTCTCTTTTACATTCAAATTTAAGTGGTATGTTGTTTTTCTAGGTGCTTTGCATGTTGAGCTTTAATTATGGATGTATTATGATGTATTTTCTCTATTTATAGAGCTCATATTAATGAATAAAAAGAAAAGTCTTTCTGGTTATTTTTGGAACCTTTTTGAGGTGTTTTTCATTTCTTTCACTGGTGTGTAATATCCATTGATTGATTCGGTTGGTGGTGTGTAATATCCATTAATAAAATGTTAATCACAATCAAAGCGTGGCTCTTCTTGGTGCGTCACATCCAAGGAATCATCGATCCGTCTTGGTGCGTCATATCCGAAGGATCAACCGGTATATAAAGAGTCTTCCGCAACTCTTGTGTGACCATTCGTTCCACATCCCTTGTCATCAGAGCTTCACGGTTTCGTTGCAACAAAGCTTATCCCATTACCAACTCTAGAGTGCAACGTCCTAGGGAGGAGTCTATCAAGTGGTATCAGAGCACACTCTTGAGTTCGGTATTCGCTCTATATCGTTTTCTCATATTTTTCGCCTTCTTCATCCATGTTCTTTCTTTCATCTTCTAAATTAAAAAATAAAATAAAAATCGCATTGTATCTACTCTTCAAATAAGCAAGATTTGAGGACAAATATTTTTTCAAGAGGAGGAGTATGATATGACCATGGGAAGTATCAAAGACATGAATCACAACTCAATCCAACTGGATGCACATTTCGAATCAGACCCGAAATGATATATGCTAACTGTTCGTAGTGTATCTACTCAACCACGATGATTTAACACATGAAACTAGTTGGAGAATATTGTCAGCTCATTTATGGAACACCTTAAAGAAAAATCTGAGCAAACGGAGTTTAAACGAAGAAGTTATTTGATTTACAAGTCAGGTGTTTTTTAGAAAAACCGGTTCAGACGTGTGTGTATTCATTGAAGGATTCCGAGCAAACCATGAGGAGTTAAGATACAAACCGAATTGGTCTACAATCTTGATCCATTAGAGAAGCCTATGAAGTTGGATTCAGCCCAAAAACTATCAAGGAATAATCATTTTCGTTCATGGGAAAGATTGCATTTAATTGTGGCTAGTTCTCTCTTTTACATTCAACTTTAAGTTGTATTTTGTTTTTCTAGGTGCTTTGCATGTTGAGCTTTAATTATGGATGTATTATGATATATTATCTCTATTTATAGAGCTCATATTCATGAATAAAAAGAAAAGTCTTTCTTGTTATTTTTGGAACCTTTTTGAGAGTCTTTTACATTTCTTTCACTGGTGTGTAATATCCATTGATTGATTCGGTTGGTGGTGTGTAATATCCATTAATAAAATGTGAATCACAATCAAAGCGTGGCTCTTCTTGGTGCGTCACTTCCAAGGAATCATCGATTCGTCTTGGTGCGTCATATCCGAGGGATCAACCGGTATATCAAGAGTCTTCCGCAACTCTTGTGCGTCCATTCGTTCCACATCCCTTGTCATCGGAGCTTCACGGTTTCATTGCAGCAAGGCTTATCGCATTACCAACTGTAGAGTGCAACATCCTTGGGAGGAGTCTATCAAGTGGTATTAGAGCACACACTTGAGTTCGGTATTCGCCCTATATCGTTTTCTCATCTTTTTTCCCTTCTTCGTCCATCTTCTTTTGTTTCATCTGCTAAAAAAAAAAAAAAATATCGCATTGTATCTACTCTTCAAATAAACCAGATTTGAGGACAAATATTTTTTCAAGAGGAGGAGTATGATATTATCATGGGAAGTATCAAAGACATGAATCACAACTCAATCCAACCGGATGCACATTTTGAATCAGACCTGAAATGATATATGCTCACTGTTCGTAGTGTATCTACTCAACGACGATGATTTAACACATGAAACTAGTTGGAGAATATTGTCAGCTCATTTATGGAACACCTTAAAGAAAATTCTGAGCAAACGGAGTTTAAACGAAGAAGTTATTGGATTTACAAGTCAGGTGTTTTTTAGAAAAACCGGTTCATACGTGTGTGAATTCATTGAAGGATTCCGAGCAAACCATGAGGAGTTAAGATACAAACCGAATTGGTCTACAATCTTGATCCATAAGAGAAGCCTATGAAGTTGGATTCAGCCCAAAAACTATCAAGGAATAATCATTTTCGTTCATGGGAAAGATTGCATTTAATTGTGGCTAGTTCTCTCTTTTACATTCAACTTTAAGTTGTATTTTGTTTTTCTAGGTGCTTTGCATGTTGAGCTTTAATTATGGATGTATTATGATATATTATCTCTATTTATAGAGCTCATATTCATGAATAAAAAGAAAAGTCTTTCTTGTTATTTTTGGAACCTTTTTTAGAGTCTTTTACATTTCTTTCACTGGTGTGTAATATCTATTGATTGATTCGGTTGGTGGTGTGTAATATCCATTAATAAAATGTGAATCACAATCAAAGCGTGGCTCTTCTTGGTGCGTCACATCCAAGGAATCATCGATCCGTCTTGGTGCGTCATATCCGAGGGATCAACCGGTATATCAAGAGTCTTCCTCAACTCTTGTGCGACCATTCGTTCCACATCCCTTGTCATCGGAGCTTCACGGTTTCGTTGCAGCAAGGCTTATCGCATTACCAACTCTAGAGTGCAACATCCTTGGGAGGATTCTATCAAGTGGTATTAGAGCACACTCTTGAGTTCGGTATTCGCTCTATATCGTTTTCTCATCTTTTTTCCCTTCTTCATCCATCTTCTTTCTTTCATCTGCTAAAAAAAAAAAAAATATCGCATTGTATCTACTCTTCAAATAAACCAGATTTGAGGACAAATATTTTTTCAAGAGGAGGAGTATGATATTATCATGGGAAGTATCAAAGACATGAATCACAACTCAATCCAACCGGATGCACATTTTGAATCAGACCTGAAATGATATATGCTCACTGTTCGTAGTGTATCTACTCAACCACGATGATTTAACACATGAAACTAGTTGGAGAATATTGTCAGCTCATTTACGGAACACCTTAAAGAAAAATCTGAGCAAACGGAGTTTAAACGAAGAAGTTATTTGATTTACAAGTCAGGTGTGTTTTAGAAAAACCGGTTCAGACGTGTGTGTATTCATTGAAGGATTCCGAGCAAACCATGAGGAGTTAAGATACAAACCGAATTGGTCTACAATCTTGATCCATTAGAGAAGCCTATGAAGTTGGATTCAGCCCAAAAACTATCAAGGAATAATCATTTTCGTTCATGGGAAAGATTGCATTTAATTGTGGCTAGTTCTCTCTTTTACATTCAACTTTAAGTTGTATTTTGTTTTTCTAGGTGCTTTGCATGTTGAGCTTTAATTATGGATGTATTATGATATATTATCTCTATTTATAGAGCTCATATTCATGAATAAAAAGAAAAGTCTTTCTTGTTATTTTTGGAACCTTTTTGAGAGTCTTTTACATTTCTTTCACTGGTGTGTAATATCCATTGATTGATTCGGTTGGTGGTGTGTAATATCCATTAATAAAATGTGAATCACAATCAAAGCGTGGCTCTTCTTGGTGCGTCACTTCCAAGGAATCATCGATCCGTCTTGGTGAGTCATATCCGAGGGATCAACCGGTATATCAAGAGTCTTCCGCAACTCTTGTGCGTCCATTCGTTCCACATCCCTTGTCATCGGAGCTTCACGGTTTCATTGCAGCAAGGCTTATCGCATTACCAACTGTAGAGTGCAACATCCTTGGGAGGAGTCTATCAAGTGGTATTAGAGCACACACTTGAGTTCGGTATTCGCTCTATATCGTTTTCTCATCTTTTTTCCCTTCTTCGTCCATCTTCTTTTGTTTCATCTGCTAAAAAAAAAAAAAATATCGCATTGTATCTACTCTTCAAATAAACCAGATTTGAGGACAAATATTTTTTCAAGAGGAGGAGTATGATATTATCATGGGAAGTATCAAAGACATGAATCACAACTCAATCCAACCGGATGCACATTTTGAATCAGACCTGAAATGATATATGCTCACTGTTCGTAGTGTATCTACTCAACCACGATGATTTAACACATGAAACTAGTTGGAGAATATTGTCAGCTCATTTACGGAACACCTTAAAGAAAAATCTGAGCAAACGGAGTTTAAACGAAGAAGTTATTTGATTTACAAGTCAGGTGTTTTTTAGAAAAACCGGTTCAGACGTGTGTGTATTCATTGAAGGATTCCGAGCAAACCATGAGAAGTTAAGATACAAACCGAATTGGTCTACAATCTTGATCCATTAGAGAAGCCTATGAAGTTGGATTCAGCCCAAAAACTATCAAGGAATAATCATTTTCGTTCATGGGAAAATTTGCATTTAATTGTGGCTAGTTCTCTCTTTTACATTCAACTTTAAGTTGCATTTTGTTTTTCTTGGTGCTTTGCATGTTGAGCTTTAATTATGAATGTATTATGATATATTTTCTCTATTTATAGAGCTCATAATCTTGAATAAAAAGATAAGTCTTTCTTTTTATTTTTGGAACCTTTTTGAGAGTTTTTTTCATTTCTTTCAATGGTGTGTAATATCCATTGATTGATTCGGTTAGTGGTGTGTAATATCCATTAATAAAATGTGAATCACAATCAAAGTGTGGCTCTTCTTGGTGCGTCATATCCAAGGAATCATCGATCCGTCTTGGTGCGTCATATCCGAGGGAACAACCGGTATATCAAGAGTCTTCCTCAACTCTTGTGCGACCATTCGTTCCACATCCCTTGTCATCGGAGCTTCACGGTTTCGTTGCAGCAAGGCTTATCGCATTACCAACTCTAGAGTGCAACATCCTTGGGAGGATTCTATCAAGTGGTATTAGAGCACACTCTTGAGTTCGGTATTCGCTCTATATCGTTTTCTCATCTTTTTTCCCTTCTTCATCCATCTTCTTTCTTTCATCTGCTAAAAAAAAAACAATATCGCATTGTATCTACTCTTCAAATAAACCAGATTTGAGGACAAATATTTTTTCAAGAGGAGGAGTATGATATTATCATGGGAAGTATCAAAGACATGAATCACAACTCAATCCAACCGGATGCACATTTTGAATCAGACCTGAAATGATATATGCTCACTGTTCGTAGTGTAACTACTCAACCACGATGATTTAACACATGAAACTAGTTGGAGAATATTGTCAGCTCATTTATGGAACACCTTAAAGAAAAATCTGAGCAAACGGAGTTTAAACGAAGAAGTTATTTGATTTACAAGTCAGGTGTTTTTTAGAAAAACCGGTTCAGACGTGTGTGTATTCATTGAAGGATTCCGAGCAAACCATGAGAAGTTAAGATACAAACCGAATTGGTCTACAATCTTGATCCATTAGAGAAGCCTATGAAGTTGGATTCAGCCCAAAAACTATCAAGGAATAATCATTTTCGTTCATGGGAAAATTTGCATTTAATTGTGGCTAGTTCTCTCTTTTACATTCAACTTTAAGTTGCATTTTGTTTTTCTTGGTGCTTTGCATGTTGAGCTTTAATTATGAATGTATTATGATATATTTTCTCTATTTATAGAGCTCATAATCTTGAATAAAAAGAAAAGTCTTTCTTGTTATTTTTGGAACCTTTTTGAGAGTCTTTTACATTTCTTTCACTGGTGTGTAATATCCATTGATTGATTCGGTTGGTGGTGTGTAATATCCATTAATAAAATGTGAATCACAATCAAAGCGTGGCTCTTCTTGGTGCGTCACTTCCAAGGAATCATCGATCCGTCTTGGTGCGTCATATCCGAGGGATAAACCGGTATATCAAGAGTCTTCCGCAACTCTTGTGCGTCCATTCGTTCCACATCCCTTGTCATCGGAGCTTCACGGTTTCATTGCAGCAAGGCTTATCGCATTACCAACTGTAGAGTGCAACATCCTTGGGAGGAGTCTATCAAGTGGTATTAGAGCACACACTTGAGTTCGGTATTCGCTCTATATCGTTTTCTCATCTTTTTTCCCTTCTTCGTCCATCTTCTTTTGTTTCATCTGCTAAAAAAAAAAAAAATATCGCATTGTATCTACTCTTCAAATAAACCAGATTTGAGGACAAATATTTTTTCAAGAGGAGGAGTATGATATTATCATGGGAAGTATCAAAGACATGAATCACAACTCAATCCAACCGGATGCACATTTTGAATCAGACCTGAAATGATATATGCTCACTGTTCGTAGTGTATCTACTCAACCACGATGATTTAACACATGAAACTAGTTGGAGAATATTGTCAGCTCATTTACGGAACACCTTAAAGAAAAATCTGAGCAAACGGAGTTTAAACGAAGAAGTTATTTGATTTACAAGTCAGGTGTTTTTTAGAAAAACCGGTTCAGACGTGTGTGTATTCATTGAAGGATTCCGAGCAAACCATGAGAAGTTAAGATACAAACCGAATTGGTCTACAATCTTGATCCATTAGAGAAGCCTATGAAGTTGGATTCAGCCCAAAAACTATCAAGGAATAATCATTTTCGTTCATGGGAAAATTTGCATTTAATTGTGGCTAGTTCTCTCTTTTACATTCAACTTTAAGTTGCATTTTGTTTTTCTTGGTGCTTTGCATGTTGAGCTTTAATTATGAATGTATTATGATATATTTTCTCTATTTATAGAGCTCATAATCTTGAATAAAAAGATAAGTCTTTCTTGTTATTTTTGGAACCTTTTTGAGAGTCTTTTACATTTCTTTCACTGGTGTGTAATATCCATTGATTGATTCGGTTGGTGGTGTGTAATATCCATTAATAAAATGTGAATCACAATCAAAGCGTGGCTCTTCTTGGTGCGTCATATCCAAGGAGTCATCGATCCGTCTTGGTGCGTCATATCCGAGGGATAAACCGGTATATCAAGAGTCTTCCGCAACTCTTGTACGTCCATTCGTTCCACATCCCTTGTCATCGGAGCTTCACGGTTTCGTTGCAGCAAGGCTTATCGCATTACCAACTCTAGAGTGCAACATCCTTGGGAGGAGTCTATCAAGTGGTATTAGAGCACACACTTGAGTTCAGTATTCGCTCTATATCGTTTTCTCATCTTTTTTCCCTTCTTCGTCCATCTTCTTTTGTTTCATCTGCTAAAAAAAAAAAAAAAATCGCATTGTATCTACTCTTCAAATAAACCAGATTTGAGGACAAATATTTTTTCAAGAGGAGGAGTATGATATTATCATGGGAAGTATCAAAGACATGAATCACAACTCAATCCAACCGGATGCACATTTTGAATCAGACCTGAAATGATATATGCTCACTGTTCGTAGTGTATCTACTCAACCACGATGATTTAACACATGAAACTAGTTGGAGAATATTGTCAGCTCATTTATGGAACACCTTAAAGAAAAATCTGAGCAAACGGAGTTTAAACGAAGAAGTTATTTGATTTACAAGTCAGGTGTTTTTTAGAAAAACCGGTTCAGACGTGTGTGTATTCATTGAAGGATTCCGAGCAAACCATGAGGAGTTAAGACACAAACCGAATTGGTCTACAATCTTGATCCATTAGAGAAGCCTATGAAGTTGGATTCAGCCCAAAAACTATCAAGGAATAATCATTTTCGTTCATGGGAAAATTTGCATTTAATTGTGGCTAGTTCTCTCTTTTACATTCAACTTTAAGTTGCATTTTGTTTTTCTTGGTGCTTTGCATGTTGAGCTTTAATTATGAATGTATTATGATATATTTTCTCTATTTATAGAGCTCATATTCTTGAATAAAAAGAAAAGTCTTTCTTGTTATTTTTGGAACCTTTTTGAGAGTCTTTTACATTTCTTTCACTGGTGTGTAATATCCATTGATTGATTCGGTTGGTGGTGTGTAATATCCATTAATAAAATGTGAATCACAATCAAAGCGTGGCTCTTCTTGGTGCGTCACTTCCAAGGAATCATCGATCCGTCTTGGTGCGTCATATCCGAGGGATAAACCGGTATATCAAGAGTCTTCCGCAACTCTTGTACGTCCATTCGTTCCACATCCCTTGTCATCGGAGCTTCACGGTTTCATTGCAGCAAGGCTTATCGCATTACCAACTGTAGAGTGCAACATCCTTGGGAGGAGTCTATCAAGTGGTATTAGAGCACACACTTGAGTTCAGTATTCGCTCTATATCGTTTTCTCATCTTTTTTCCCTTCTTCGTCCATCTTCTTTTGTTTCATCTGCTAAAAAAAAAAAAAATATCGCATTGTATCTACTCTTCAAATAAAACAGATTTGAGGACAAATATTTTTTCAAGAGGAGGAGTATGATATTATCATGGGAAGTATCAAAGACATGAATCACAACTCAATCCAACCGGATGCACATTTTGAATCAGACCTGAAATGATATATGCTCACTGTTCGTAGTGTATCTACTCAACCATGATGATTTAACACATGAAACTAGTTGGAGAATATTGTCAGCTCATTTATGGAACACCTTAAAGAAAAATCTGAGCAAACGGAGTTTAAACGAAGAAGTTATTTGATTTACAAGTCAGGTGTTTTTTAGAAAAACCGGTTCAGACGTGTCTGAATTCATTGAAGGATTCCGAGCAAACCATGAGGAGTTAAGATACAAACCGAATTGGTCTACAATCTTGATCCATTAGAGAAGCCTATGAAGTTGGATTCAGCCCAAAAACTATCAAGGAATAATCATTTTCGTTCATGGGAAAGATTGCATTTAATTGTGGCTAGTTCTCTCTTTTACATTCAACTTTAAGTTGTATTTTGTTTTTCTAGGTGCTTTGCATGTTGAGCTTTAATTATGGATGTATTATGATATATTATCTCTATTTATAGAGCTCATATTCATGAATAAAAAGAAAAGTCTTTCTTGTTATTTTTGGAACCTTTTTTAGAGTCTTTTACATTTCTTTCACTGGTGTGTAATATCTATTGATTGATACGGTTGGTGGTGTGTAATATCCATTAATAAAATGTGAATCACAATCAAAGCGTGGCTCTTCTTGGTGCGTCACATCCAAGGAATCATCGATCCGTCTTGGTGCGTCATATCCGAGGGATCAACCGGTATATCAAGAGTCTTCCTCAACTCTTGTGCGACCATTCGTTCCACATCCCTTGTCATCGGAGCTTCACGGTTTCGTTGCAGCAAGGCTTATCGCATTACCAACTCTAGAGTGCAACATCCTTGGGAGGATTCTATCAAGTGGTATTAGAGCACACTCTTGAGTTCGGTATTCGCTCTATATCGTTTTCTCATCTTTTTCCCTTCTTCATCCATCTTCTTTCTTTCATCTGCTAAAAAAAAAAAAAATATCGCATTGTATCTACTCTTCAAATAAACCAGATTTGAGGACAAATATTTTTTCAAGAGGAGGAGTATCATATTATCATGGGAAGTATCAAAGACATGAATCACAACTCAATCCAACCGGATGCACATTTTGAATCAGACCTGAAATGATATATGCTCACTGTTCGTAGTGTATCTACTCAACCACGATGATTTAACACATGAAACTAGTTGGAGAAAATTGTCAGCTCATTTATGGAACACCTTAAAGAAAAATCTGAGCAAACGGAGTTTAAACGAAGAAGTTATTGGATTTACAAGTCAGGTGTTTTTTAGAAAAACCGGTTCAGACGTGTGTGAATTCATTGAAGGATTCCGAGCAAACCATGAGGAGTTAAGATACAAACCGAATTGGTCTACAATCTTGATCCATTAGAAAAGCCTATGAAGTTGGATTCAGCCCAAAAACTATCAAGGAATAATCATTTTCGTTCATGGGAAAGATTGCATTTAATTGTGGCTAGTTCTCTCTTTTACATTCAACTTTAAGTTGTATTTTGTTTTTCTAGGTGCTTTGCTTGTTGAGCTTTAATTATGGATGTATTATGATATATTATCTCTATTTATAGAGCTCATATTCATGAATAAAAAGAAAAGTCTTTCTTGTTATTTTTGGAACCTTTTTGAGAGTCTTTTACATTTCTTTCACTGGTGTGTAATATCCATTGATTGATTCGGTTGGTGGTGTGTAATATCCATTAATAAAATGTGAATCACAATCAAAGCGTGGCTCTTCTTGGTGCGTCACTTCCAAGGAATCATCGATCCGTCTTGGTGCGTCATATCCGAGGGATCAACCGGTATATCAAGAGTCTTCCGCAACTCTTGTGCGTCCATTCGTTCCACATCCCTTGTCATCGGAGCTTCACGGTTTCGTTGCAGCAAGGCTTATCGCATTACCAACTCTAGAGTACAACATCCTTGGGAGGATTCTATCAAGTGGTATTAGAGCACACTCTTGAGTTCGGTATTCGCTCTATATCGTTTTCTCATCTTTTTCACTTCTTCATCCATCTTCTTTCTTTCATCTGCTAAAAAAAAAAAAAATATTGCATTGTATCTACTCTTCAAATAAACCAGATTTGAGGACAAATATTTTTTTAAGAGGAGGAGTATGATATGATCATGGGAAGTATCAAAGACATGAATCACAACTCAATCCAACCGGATGCACATTTTGAATCAGACCTGAAATGATATATGCTCACTCTTCGTAGTGTATCTACTCAACCACGATGATTTAACACATGAAACCAGTTGGAGAATATTGTCAGCTCATTTACAAAACACCTCAAAGAAAGATCAGAGCAAACGGAGTTCAAACAAAGAAGTTATGCAATTTACAAATCAGGTGTTTTCCTGAATAACCGGTTCAGACGTGTGTGCATTCATTGAAGGATTCTGAGCGAACCAGGAGGAGATAAGCTACAAACCGAATGGCTCTACAATCTTGATCCAATAGAGAAGCCTATGAAGTAGGATTCAGCCCAAAAACTATCAAGGAATAATCATTTTCGTTCATGGGAAAGATTGTATTTAATTGTAGCTAGTTCTCTCTTTTACATTCAAATTTAAGTTGTATTTTGTTTTTCTAGGTGCTTTGCATGTTGAGCTTTAATTATGGATGTTTTATGATGTATTTTCTCTATTTATAGAGCTCATATTCATGAATAAAAAGATAAGTCTTTCTTATTATTTTTGAAACCATTTAGAGAGTGTTTTTCATCTCTTTCAATGGTGTGCAATATCCATTGATTGATTTAGTTGGTGGTGTGTAATATCCATTAATCAAATGTGAATCACAATCAATGTGTGGCTCGTCTTGGTGTGTCATATCCAAGGAGTCATCGATCCGTCTTTGTGCGTCATATCCGAGGGATCAGCCGGTATATCAAGAGTCTTCTGCAACTCTTGTGCGACCATTCGTTCCACATCCCTTGTCATCGGAGCTTCACGGTTTCGTTGCAGCAAGGCTTATCCCATTACCAACTCTAGAGTGCAACGTCCTTGGGAGGAGTCTGTCAAGTGGTATCAGAGCACACTCTTGAGTTCGGTATTCGCTCTATATCGTTTTTGTCATCTTTTTTGCCTTCTTCATCCATCTTCTTTCTTTCATCTGCTAAAAAAAAAACAAAATCGCATTGTATCTACTCTTCAAATAAACCAGATTTGAGGACAAATATTTTTTCAAGAGGAGGAGTATGATATGATCATGGGAAGTATCAAAGACATGAATCACAACTCAATCCAACCGGATGCACATTTCGAATCAGACCCGAAATGATATATGCTCACTCTTTGTAGTGTATCTACTCAACCACGATGATTTAACACATGAAACCAGTTGGAGAATATTGTCAGCTCAGTTACGGAAAACCTCAAAGAAAAATCAGAGCAAACGGAGTTCAAACAAAGAATTTAAGCAATTTACAAGTCAGGTATTTTCCAGAATAACCGGTTCAGACGTGTGTGCATTCATTGAACGATTCCGAGCAAACCAGGAGGAGTTAAGCTACAAATTGAATTTCTCTACAATCTTGATCTATTAGAGAAGCCTATGAATTAGAATTCAGCCCAAAAACTATCAATGAATAATCATTTTCGTTCATGGGAAAAATTGCATTTAATTGTGGCTAGTTCTCTCTTTTACATTCAACTTTAAGTTGTATTTTGTTTTTCTAGGTGCTTTGCATGTTGAGCTTTAATTATGGATGTATTATGATATATTTTCTCTATTTATAGAGCTCATATTCATGAATAAAAAGATAAGTCTTTCTTGTTATTTTTGGAACCTTTTTGAGAGTTTTTTTCAATGGTGTGTAATATCCATTAATTGATTCGGTTGGTGGTGTGTAATATCCATTAATAAAATGTGAAACACAATCAAAGCGTGGCTCTTCTTGGTGCGTCATATCCAAGGAATCATCGATCCGTCTTGGTGCGTCATATCCGAGGGATCAACCGGTATATCAAGAGTCTTCCGCAACTCTTGTGCGACCATTCGTTCCACATCCCTTGTCTTCGGAGCTTCACGGTTTCGTTGCAGCAAGGCTTATCCCATTACCAACTCTAGAGTGCAACGTCCTCAGGAGTCTTTCAAGTGGTATCAGAGCACACTCTTGAGTTCGGTATTCGCTTTATATCATTTTCTCATCTTTTTCGCGTTCTTCATCCATCTTCGTTCTTTCATCTTCTAAAATAAAAAATAAAAAAAATAATCGCATTGTATCTAGTCTTCAAATAAGTCAGATTTGAGGACAAATCTTTTTTCAAGAGGAGGAGTATGATATGATCATGGGAAGTATCAAAGACATGAATCACAACTCAATCCAACCGGATGCACATTTCGAATCAGACCCAAAATGTTATATGCTCACTGTTCGTAGTGTATCTACTCAACCACGATTATTTAACACATGAACCACTTGGAGAATATTGTCAGCTCATTTACGGAACACCTCAAAGAAAAATCAGAGCAAACGGAGTTCAAACAAAGAAGTTATGCAATTTACAAGTCAGGTGTTTTCCTGTATAACCGGTTCAGACGTGTGTGCATTCATTAAAGGGTTCCGACCGAACTAGGAGGAGATAAGCTACAAACCGAATTGCTCTACAATCTTGATCCATTAGAGAAGCCTATGAAGTAGGATTCAGCCCAAAAACTATCAAGGAATAATCATTTTCGTTCATGGGAAAAATTGCATTTAATTGTGGCTAGTTCTCTCTTTTACATTCAACTTTAAGTTGTATTTTGTTTTTCTAGGTGCTTTGCATGTTGAGCTTTAATTATGAATGTATTATGATATATTTTCTCTATTTATAGAGCTCATATTCTTGAATAAAAAGATAAGTCTTTCTTGTTAGTTTTGGAACCTTTTTGAGAGTGTTTTTCATTTCTTTCAATGGTGTGTAATATCCATTGATTGATTCGGTTGGTGGTGTGTAATAACCATTAATAAAATGTGAATCACAATCAAAGCGTGGCTCTTCTTGGTGCGTCATATCAAAGGATTCATCGATCCGTCTTGGTGCGTCATATCCGAGAGATCAGCCGGTATATCAAGAGTCTTCCGCAACTCTTGTGCGACCAATCGTTCCACATCCTTTGGTCTTAGAGACCTTACGGTTTCTTTGATGCAAAGCTTATCCCATTACCAACTCTAGAGTGCAACATCCTTGGGAGGAGTCTATCAAGTGGTATCTGAGCACACTCTTGAGTTCGGTATTCGCTCTATATCGTTTTCTCACCTTTTTCGCCTTCTTCATCCATGTTCTTTCTTTCATCTTCTAAAATAAAAACAAAATCGCATTGTATCTACCCTTCAAATAAGCCACATTTGAGGACAAATATTGTTTCAAGAGGAATCAAAGACATGAATCACAACTCAATCCAACCGGATGCACATTTCGAATCAGACCCGAAATGATATATGCTCACTGTTCGTAGTGTATCTACTCAACCACGATGATTTAACACATGAAACCAGTTGGAGAATATTTTTAGCTCATTTACGGAACACCTCAAAGAATAATCAGAGCAAACGGAGTTCAAACGAAGAAGTTATTGAATTTACAAGTCACGTGTTTTCCAGAATAACCGGTTCAGACGTGTGTGCATTCATTGAAGGATTTCGAGCGAACCAGGAGGAGATAAGCTACAAACCGAATTTCTCTACAATCTTGATCCATTAGAGAATCCTATGAAGTAGTATTCAGCCCAAAAACTATCAAGGAATAATCATTTTCGTTCATGGGAAAAATTGCATTTAATTATGGCTAGTTCTCTCTTTTACATTCAACTTTAAGTTGTATTTTGTTTTTCTAGGTGCTTTGCATGTTGAGCTTTAATTATGAATGTATTATGATATATTTTCTCTATTTATAGAGCTCATATTCTTGAATAAAAAGATAAGTCTTTCTTGTTAGTTTTGGAACCTTTTTGAGAGTGTTTTTCATTTCTTTCAATGGTGTGTAATATCCATTGATTGATTCGGTTGGTGGTGTGTAATAACCATTAATAAAATGTGAATCACAATCAAAGCGTGGCTCTTCTTGGTGCGTCATATCAAAGGATTCATCGATCCGTCTTGGTGCGTCATATCCGAGAGATCAGCCGGTATATCAAGAGTCTTCCGCAACTCTTGTGCGACCAATCGTTCCACATCCTTTGGTCTTAGAGACCTTACGGTTTCTTTGATGCAAAGCTTATCCCATTACCAACTCTTGAGTGCAACATCCTTGGGAGGAGTCTATCAAGTGGTATCTGAGCACACTCTTGAGTTCGGTATTCGCTCTATATCGTTTTCTCACCTTTTTCGCCTTCTTCATCCATGTTCTTTCTTTCATCTTCTAAAATAAAAACAAAATCGCATTGTATCTACCCTTCAAATAAGCCACATTTGAGGACAAATATTGTTTCAAGAGGAATCAAAGACATGAATCACAACTCAATCCAACCGGATGCACATTTCGAATCAGACCCGAAATGATATATGCTCACTGTTCGTAGTGTATCTACTCAACCACGATGATTTAACACATGAAACCAGTTGGAGAATATTTTTAGCTCATTTACGGAACACCTCAAAGAATAATCAGAGCAAACGGAGTTCAAACGAAGAAGTTATTGAATTTACAAGTCACGTGTTTTCCAGAATAACCGGTTCAGACGTGTGTGCATTCATTGAAGGATTTCGAGCGAACCAGGAGGAGATAAGCTACAAACCGAATTTCTCTACAATCTTGATCCATTAGAGAATCCTATGAAGTAGGATTCAGCCCAAAAACTATCAAGGAATAATCATTTTCGTTCATGGGAAAAATTGCATTTAATTATGGCTAGTTCTCTCTTTTACATTCAACTTTAAGTTGTATTTTGTTTTTCTAGGTGCTTTGCATGTTGAGCTTTAATTATGGATGTATTATGATATATTTTCTCTATTTATAGAGCTCATATTCATGAATAAAAAGATAAGTCTTTCTTGTTATTTTTGGAACCTTTTTGAGAGTGTTTTTCATTTCTTTCAATGGTGTGTAATATCCATTGATTGATTCGGTTGGAGGTGTGTAATATCCATTAATCAAATGTGAATTACAATCAAAGCGTGGCTCGTCTTGGTGCGTCATATCCAAGGAGTCATCAATCCGTCTTGGTGCGTCATATCCGAGGGATCAACCGGTATATCAAGAGTCTTCCGCAACTCTTGTGGGACCATTCGTTCCACATCCCTTGTCATCGGAGCTTCCCGGTTTCGTTGCAGCAAAGCTTATCCCATTACCAACTCTAGAGTGCAACGTCCTTGGGAGGAGTCTATCAAGTGGTATCAGAGCACACTCTTGAGTTCGGTATTCGCTCTATATCGTTTTCTCATCTTTTTCGCCTTCTTCATCCATGTTCTTTCTTTCATCTTCTAAAATAAATAAAAAATCGCATTGTATCTACCCTTCAGATAAGCCATATTTGAGGACAAATATTGTTTCAAGAGGAGGAGTATGATATGATCGTGGGAAGTATCAAAGACATGAATCACAACTCAATCCAACCGGATGCACATTTCGAATCAGACCCGAAATGATACATGCTCACTGTTCGTAGTGTATCTACTCAACCACGATGATTTAACACATGAAACCACCTGGAGAATATTGTCAGCTCATTTACGGAACACCTCAAAGAAAAATCAGAGCAAACGTAGTTCAAACGAAGAAGATATTTAATTTACAAGTCAGGTGTTTTCCAGAATAACCGGTTCAGACGTGTGTGCATTCATTGAAGGATTTCGAGCGAACCAGGAGGAGATAAGCTACAAACCGAATTTCTCTACAATCTTGATCCATTAGAGAATCCTATGAAGTAGGATTCAGCCCAAAAACTATCAAGGAATAATCATTTTCGTTCATGGGAAAAATTGCATTTAATTATGGCTAGTTCTCTCTTTTACATTCAAATTTAAGTTGTATTTTGTTTTTCTAGGTGCTTTACATGTTGAGCTTTAATTATGGATGTATTATGATATATTTTCTCTATTTATATAGCTCATATTCATGAATAAAAAGATAAGTCTTTCTTGTTATTTTTGGAACCTTTTTGAGAGTGTTTTTCATTTCTTTCAATGGTGTGTAATATCCATTGATTGATTCGGTTGGTGGTGTTTAATATCCATTTATCAAATGTGAATTACAATCAAAGCGTGGCTCGTCTTGGTGCGTCATATCCAAGGAGTCATCAATCCGTCTTGGTGCGTCATATCCGAGGGATCAACCGGTATATCAAGAGTCTTCCGCAACTCTTGTGGGACCATTCGTTCCACTTCCCTTGTCATCGGAGCTTCCCGGTTTCGTTGCAGCAAAGCTTATCCCATTACCAACTCTAGAGTGCAACGTCCTTGGGAGGAGTCTATCAAGTGGTATCAGAGCACACTCTTGAGTTCGGTATTCGCTCTATATCGTTTTCTCATCTTTTTCGCCTTCTTCATCCATGTTCTTTCTTTCATCTTCTAAAATAAAAACAAAATCGCATTGTATCTACCCTTCAAATAAGCCACATTTGAGGACAAATATTGTTTCAAGAGGAATCAAAGACATGAATCACAACTCAATCCAACCGGATGCACATTTCGAATCAGACCCGAAATGATATATGCTCACTGTTCGTAGTGTATCTACTCAACCACGATGATTTAACACATGAAACCAGTTGGAGAATATTTTTAGCTCATTTACGGAACACCTCAAAGAATAATCAGAGCAAACGGAGTTCAAACGAAGAAGTTATTGAATTTACAAGTCACGTGTTTTCCAGAATAACCGGTTCAGACGTGTGTGCATTCATTGAAGGATTTCGAGCGAACCAGGAGGAGATAAGCTACAAACCGAATTTCTCTACAATCTTGATCCATTAGAGAATCCTATGAAGTAGGATTCAGCCCAAAAACTATCAAGGAATAATCATTTTCGTTCATGGGAAAAATTGCATTTAATTATGGCTAGTTCTCTCTTTTACATTCAACTTTAAGTTGTATTTTGTTTTTCTAGGTGCTTTGCATGTTGAGCTTTAATTATGGATGTATTATGATATATTTTCTCTATTTATAGAGCTCATATTCATGAATAAAAAGATAAGTCTTTCTTGTTATTTTTGGAACCTTTTTGAGAGTGTTTTTCATTTCTTTCAATGGTGTGTAATATCCATTGATTGATTCGGTTGGTGGTGTGTAATATCCATTAATCAAATGTGAATTACAATCAAAGCGTGGCTCGTCTTGGTGCGTCATATCCAAGGAGTCATCAATCCGTCTTGGTGCGTCATATCCGAGGGATCAACCGGTATATCAAGAGTCTTCCGCAACTCTTGTGGGACCATTCATTCCACATCCCTTGTCTTCGGAGCTTCACGGTTTTGTTGCAGAAAGGCTTATCCCATTACCAACTCTAGAGTGCAACGTCCTCAGGAGTCTATCAAGTGGTATCAGAGCACACTCTTGAGTTCGGTATTCGCTCGATATCATTTTCTTATCTTTTTCGCGTTCTTCATCCATCTTCTTTCTTTCATCTTCTAAAATAAAAAATAAAAAAAATAATCGCATTGTATCTAGTCTTCAAATAAGCCTGATTACAGGACAAATCTTTTTTCAAGAGGAGGAGTATGATATGATCATGGGAAGTATCAAAGAAATGAATCACAACTCAATCCAACCGGATGCACATTTCGAATCAGACCCGAAATGTTATATGCTCACTGTTCGTAGTGTATCTACTCAACCACGATTATTTAACACATGAACCACTTGGAGAATATTGTCAGCCCATTTACGGAACACCTCAAAGAAAAATCAGAGCAAACGGAGTTCAAACAAAGAAGTTATGCAATTTACAAGTCAGGTGTTTTCCTGAATAACCGGTTCAGACGTGTGTGCATTCATTGAAGGATTCCGAGCGAATCAGGAGGAGATAAGCTACAAACCGAATTGCTCTACAATCTTGATCCATTAGAGAAGCCTATGAAGTAGGATTCAGCCCAAAAACTATCAAGGAATAATCATTTTCATTCATGGGAAAATTTGCATTTAATTGTGGCTAGTTCTCTCTTTTACATTCAACTTTAAGTTGCATTTTGTTTTTCTTGGTGCTTTGCATGTTGAGCTTTAATTATGAATGTATTATGATATATTTTCTCTATTTATAGAGCTCATATTCTTGAATAAAAAGATAAGTCTTTCTTTTTATTTTTGGAACCTTTTTGAGAGTTTTTTTCATTTCTTTCAATGGTGTGTAATATCCATTGATTGATTCGGTTAGTGGTGTGTAATATCCATTAATAAAATGTGAATCACAATCAAAGTGTGGCTCTTCTTGGTGCGTCATATCCAAGGTATCATCGATCCGTCTTGGTGCGTCATATCCGAGGGATCAACCAGTATATCAAGAGTCTTCCTCAACTCTTGTGCGACCATTCGTTCCACATCCCTCGTCATCGGAGCTTCACGGTTTCGTTGCAGCAAGGCTTATCCCATTACCAACTCTAGAGTGCAACGTCCTTGGGAGGAGTCTATCAAGTGGTATCAGAGCACACTCTTGAGTTCGGTATTCGCTCTATATCGTTTTCTCATATTTTTCGCCTTCTTCATCCATGTTCTTTCTTTCATCTTCTAAAATAAAAAAAAATCGCATTGTATCTACTCTTCAAATAAGCCAGATTTGAGGACAAATATTTTTTCAAGAGGAGGAGTATGATATGATCGTGGGAAGTATCAAAGACATGAATCACAACTCAATCCAACCGGATGCACATTTCGAATCAGACCCGAAATGATATATGCTCACTGTTCGTAGTGTATCTACTCAACCACGATGATTTAACACATGAAACCAGTTGGAGAATATTGCCAGCTCATTTACGGAACACCTCAGAATAATCAGAGCAAACGGAGTTCAAACGAAGAAGTTATTGAATTTACTAGTCAGGTGTTTTCCAGAATAACCGGTTCAGACGTGTGTGCATTCTTTGAAGGATTCCGAGCGAACCAGGAGGAGATAAGCTACAAACCGAATTGCTCTACAATCTTGATCCATTAGAGAAGCCTATGAAGTAGGATTCAACCCAAAAACTATCAAGGAATAATCATTGTCGTTCATGGGAAAAATTGCATTTAATTGTGGCTAGTTCTCTCTTTTACATTCAACTTTAAGTTGTATTTTGTTTTTCTAGGTGCTTTGCATGTTGAGCTTTAATTATGGATGTATTATGATATATTTTCTCTATTTATAGAGCTCATATTCATGAATAAAAAGATAAGTCTTTCTTGTTATTTTTGGAACCTTTTTTAGAGTGTTTTTCATTTCTTTCAATGGTTTGTAATATCCATTGATTGATTCGGTTGGTGGTGTGTAATATCCATTAATCAAATGTGAATTACAATCAAAGCGTGGCTCATCTTGGTGCGTCATATCCAAGGAGTCATCGATCCGTCTTGGTGCGTCATATCCGAGGGATCAACCGGTATATCAAGAGTCTTCCACAACTCTTGTCAGACAATTCGTTCCACATCCCTTGTGATCGGAGATTCACGGTTTCGTTGCAGCAAGGCTTATCCCATTACCAACTCTTGAGTGCAAAGTACTCAGGAGGAGTCTATCAAGTGGTATCAGAGCACACTCTTGAGTTCGGTATTCGCTCTATATCGTTTTCTCATCTTTTTCGCCTTCTTCATCCATCTTCTTTCTTTCATCTTCTAAAAAAAAAAAAAAATCGCATTGTATCTACTCTTCAAATAAGCCAGATTTGAGGACAAATCTTTATTCAAGAGGAGGAGTATGATATATTCATGGGAAGTATCAAAGACATGAATCACAACTCAATCCAACCGGATGCACATTTCGAATCAAACCCGAAATGATATATGCTCACTCTTCGTAGTGTATCTACTCAACCACGATGATTTAACACATGAAACTAGTTGGAGAATATTGTCAGCTAATTTATGGAATACCTCAAAGAAAAATCTGAGCAAACGGAGTTTAAACGAAGAAGTTATTCAATTTACAAGTCAGGTGTTTTCCAAAATAACCGGTTCTGACGTGTGTGCATTCATTGAAGGATTCCGAGCGAACCAGGAGGAGTTAAGCTACAAACCGAATTGCTCTACAATCTTAATCCATAAGAAAAGCCTATGAAGTTGGATTCAGCCCAAAAACTATCAAGGAATAATCATTTTCGTTCATGGGAAAGATTGCATTTAATTGTGGCTAGTTCTCTCTTTTACATTCAAATTTAAGTTGTATTTTGTTTTTCTAGGTGCTTTGCATGTTGAGCTTTAATTATGGATGTATTATGATATATTTTCTCTATTTATATAGCTCATATTCATGAATAAAAAGATAAGTCTTTCTTGTTATTTTTGGAACCTTTTTGAGAGTGTTTTTCATTTCTTTCAATGGTGTGTAATATCCATTGATTGATTCGGTTGGTGGTGTTTAATATCCATTTATAAAATGTGAATCACAATCAAAGTGTGGCTCTTCTTGTTGCGTTATATCCAAGGAATCATCGATCCATCTTGGTGCGTCATATCCGAGGGATCAACCGGTATATCAAGAGTCTTCCGCAACACTTGTGCGACCATTCGTTCCACATCCCTTGTCATCGGAGCTTCCCGGTTTTGTTGCAGCAAAGCTTATCCCATTACCAACTCTAGAGTGCAACGTCCTTGGGAGGAGTCTATCAAGTGGTATCAGAGCACACTCTTGAGTTCTGTATTCGCTCTATATCGTTTTCTCATCTTTTTCGCCTTCTTCATCCATGTTCTTTCTTTCATCTGCTAAAATAAAAAAAAAATCGCATTGTATCTACCCTTCAAATAAGCCAGATTTGAGGACAAATATTGTTTCAAGAGGAGGAGTATGATATGATCGTGGGCAGTATCAAAGACATGAATCACAACTCAATCCAACCGGATGCACATTTCGAATCAGACCCGAAATGATATATGCTCACTGTTCGTAGTGTATCTACTCAATCACGATGATTTAACACATGAAACCAGCTGGAGAATATTGTCAGCTCATTTACGGAACACCTCAAAGAAAAATCAGAGCAAACGTAGTTCAAACGAAGAAGATATTTAATTTACAAGTCAGGTGTTTTTTCCAGAATAACCGGTTCAGACGTGTGTGCATTCATTGAAGGAATCCGAGCGAACCAGGAGGAGATAAGGTACAAACCGAATTGCTGTACAATCTTGATACATTAGAGAAGCCTATGAAGTAGGATTTAGCCCAAAAACTATCAAAAAATTGCATTTAATTGTGGCTAGTTCTCTCTTTTACATTCAACTTTAAGTTGTATTTTGTTTTTCTAGGTGCTTTGCATGTTGAGCTTTAATTATGGATGTATTATGATATATTTTCACTATTTATATAGCTCATATTCATGAATAAAAAGATAAGTCTTTCTTGTTATTTTTGGAACCTTTTTGAGAGTGTTTTTTGTTTCTTTCAATGGTGTTTAATATCCATTGATTGATTCGGTTGGTGGTGTGTAATATCCATTAATCAAATGTGAATCACAATCAAAGCGTGGCTCGTCTTGGTGCGTCATATCCAAGGAGTCATCGATCAGTCTTGGTGCGTCATATCCGAGAGATCAGCCGGTATATCAAGAGTCTTCCGCAACTCTTGTGCGACCATTCGTTCCACATCCTTTGGTCTTAGAGACTTTACGGTTTCTTTGATGCAAAGCTTATCCCATTACCAACTCTAGAGTGCAACGTCCTTGGGAGGAGTCTATCAACCACCCGAGATCATCACACTCGATCTTCGAGACTCTCGTCTAGTCTCATGTTTATATGCCCATTTCTAGACATTTATTACTCTTAACTCATTCCACACCCCTCCCACTCGCAGGAACCAATCCTTTGAGAAATTAGTGCCTCGTACCCTATCTACTCTCATGAATAAATCCTTTGAGCTCTGGGTACACAGGGGAACTAATCATCCCCTCGAGAGAAATACTCATCCCTCGATACTCATAATGGAAACTAATCATCCCAAATGAGCATACAGGAGAACTAATCATCTCCTCTGGGTAACTAATCATCCCCACTGGAGAACTAGTCATCTCCAAAAGTGAATGAGTTATTCGGGACTGAAGCGCCTAGAGTAATAATTTCTAAAACCTCTATAAACATCTATCGACTAGGACTACCTCTTGTGGCCAAAACCCTATATTCCCTAACCCAAAATATAACACCAAACATGACCAACCACTGGTCAACACAATTAACAACACATATAAGATTTACTCATCTTTGTTGACCTGGGACTTGAGGATAAGGACCGTTAAGGCCGCATGTGTGTGAACTGGCTCCTTCCTTTGCTTTATTCGGATAAGTCCAAGATCCTTTCTAGTTTATATACAACCTTATCTAGAGTGCAACGGTCATATTGACCTCTTTATAGTATTGTAAAATCTGAATATTCATTACAAGAAAACACCACCATTTGCGAGGGCGATTTTCGTCGCAAATTCATAGAAAAGGACTATTAGCGACAAACTTGCGATGATTTTTGGTTTGTCGCAACAAGCTCGTCGCAAAATCGTCGCAAATATATCAATAGTCGCAAAACCGTCGCAATATTAGCGACAGTTTTGTGACTTTACTTTTTGCGAAGGTATGGCGACAAATACTGTTCACCGCTGATTTGCGACGGAATAGTATCGGTTTTACGTGGTAAAAGCTTGTGTCGGTTTTGCGACGTAATTACGAAGTTTTTTTTGCGTCGAATAGTTTTGCGACGGTATTGCGGCTTCTATTTGCGACGGTATTGCGACTAGTTGTTTGTGATATTTTTGCGTCAAACAGTTTTGCGACGCAATTGCGACAGTTATTTGTGACGGTTTTGCGAGGGTTTTCGATTTGATTTATTAAAAAAAAAATAGCAAATAATTTATAATTTAAAAAAAAAAATTCGAAAATATTTTTAATTTAATATAAAACATAAAATAAAGTTTAACATAAAACATTAAAATACATAAATCTAAAACTGAAAACAAATCTAATTGAATCTGAAATTATCGAGCGGATTCGTGGTCGATATGCCTCCTTCGTCGTCTTCGCTAACTCCGCGAACATATCATCATAGATGGTCACAGTCCTCTCTAACTTTTTCTCCGTTTCGCTGAGCCGTTGTTTTGTTTCCTGGAGCTCCATGACTATTTGCGGATCAGAAGCAAATCTCGAAACGGGACAAAATGGCACTCCCTGATCATCCGTCCGGATAGATCCTGTAAATGCCATCTTTCTCTTACGGGTTCGAGGAGCCATCTACAAAATAAAATTAAAAGTTTACAATTTTACATAAATAATAATAATATAATTTTATTTTTAAAAATGTTAATAGTATAATAAATATTTAAAATTGTGAATAAAATTAAAAAGGAAATTAAGTTTTTACCTGTGATGCGACACGGTTGATCGCCATCAGTGTCATCTGAGTAGGTTGACCATCGGGAGTAAGCTGGGTTGAGAGTTCTTCGACTCGGTCAATGACATCGTCGTGGAGCTTGTGGACACGTTCATCAACCCATGTCCCGTCCGGCCTGCGGTGGGTCTTCTCCCAAACCTCTGGCATCGTTGCGGGAGCTCCTTTTTCCACGGCCTGACAATTAAAACATATTAGAAGTTGAGATTTTTGTGACCGTAAAAATTGAAAGTAAAAAAAATTAATAACTTACAATGTCAACAGCATGCTGAGCATAAGAAATCTGTCCCGAACAGTGTTTTGAAGGCTGGTCACTACCGCCAAACTTCGTCAATCGAGCAGACGAGCATTGGGCAGACTTCTCCTGAGTTGTCTCCAACTGCCAGAAGGCGACAAGGCCAGCCCAAATATTGAGATCGAAGAAAGATGGCATGCATACCTTCGGATCCGGATTCTTTTGCCACTTCTTCTTCCACCGTCCTATTTGGTCGTTGAGACAGTTCTTCGCTTTCTCCTCAAATTCCTCACGAATTAAACCATTAATCGCGGGGTCCCAATAGTATTTTTGCTGCAAATTGTCATAAATTAGAACATAAGTTAGAAAATTACAAAATTGAATAAATAAATAAAAGTTAAAAAAAATATAAAAAATATTACCGCGAATTGTTTGTACCACCGATCCTTGATCTCTTGGGTAACATACTTCCAACTCGTGTGGCATATCTTGAAATCCCGCTCTACGATCTTTCTAACATCCCTTCCGACCGAATTTTTGCAAAACCTAAAAAAATATATAAAAAACATATTATGTGTAAATATATTAATAATTATTAAACACAATTAAATAAAAACTATGTAAAAAAAATTACTTACCACACAGAGTTGCCGGTAGGGTCAGGTTCTAAATGGGGAAGAACTTGCCGTCCGGGACTAACGAGAAGCTGCCCCAAGGTCATGTCATCCCAAGGAACTGGTCCAGGGTTTGCCTCGGGAGGTGGCGTCGGCTATGACTCAGGAATCCCGGAACCAGAGGGGGAAGCAGAGCGTTGCGCGAAATGTATATGCTGTCCTTGTCGTGAATGACCTCTACCACGACCAACACCGGGCTGTAAGTACTCGGTATACTCGTTCTCCGCCATCTAAATAAATTTTATAATTTTTGAAATTAGTAATAGCATATTAAAAAATATGTAATCTAATATTGATTTTAACAATTTTAATGATAACATTAAATTAACCTAATCAACATTAAACATCTAAATAATTTAACAAAATTAGTAAATTAACAATTTTAACTATTATAATATCAATATTAGTTAATCCTCAATTCTCAAGTACAATTCCATTTCTAATTAATTATTCCTAACCATTCTCCTACAAACCAAAATTAAGTAATAAATTATATACGAAAGAAAAATTTAAAATTCATAAAAGAAAAGAAAAATTTAGAGATTTACCTTATAAGGTCGGGAATGATTTGGAAAGTCGAGGGATCGGGAATGATTTGGAAGGTCGAGGGAATTTTTTGTTAGAGAGAGAAATATTTTTTGTAGAGAGAGAAGAGAGATGTGAGGAATGAGCGAGGGATTGGAATCGTATATATAGGGAAAACTATTTGTCGTAATTCGGTCGCAAAGTGGACCGAATATTTCACCCAATGCATGTTTGCCGCCCACAACTTTTCATTTCCCGCCCAGTTAGCATCGCAAATGCCTCACAAATATTAAAAAAACCGTCGCAAATGCCTCGCAAAGTGTAGCAACCCATCGCAAATGCCTCGTAAAGTGTAAATCCCAAAGGTGAATGTACGATCAATTAATAGAGTTGACCGTAATTATGGTCGCAAAAGTGTAGCAAAATTAGCAACGGATTTGCGACAAAATCGTCGCAAATACCTCGCAAATAAACAATTGCTACGTATTTGCGATGTGTTCGTCTCAAATCCCACGCAAATGAGGTTTAGGGTATACTTAGGGGTTTGGATGTTTTAGACCAAAATTACGATTCATAAAAGGTAAATATACACTTGTTTAGGTCCTTAGTGCATGTATGAAGCAATGTTAGTCTACTAATTGAAGTTTTTCGTAAAATCGGCAAAAATGATAGATTGATCATATTCTTAGGATAAGTACATGTACGTAATACTTCATTATATATGTTTCTCGATAATGTTTTGATAAGTTTTATTTGAATAATTATAGAGGGATTGTTATTTATTAGACGACTCATACATTTATATTCGAAGAAGAGCCAATTTAAACGGTATAAATAATGTATTGGTTAGAGTTTAGGGTATAGGCATTTGCTACGTTTTTGCGAGGGCTTCGTCGCAATTATAATTATTTGCGACGCATTTGCGACGAATCCCTCGTAAAAACGTAGCAAATTCCTATACCCTAAACCTTAGTGTTTTTTACTTATTCTTATTACTTGGTATAAGTGATTTGATGCAAATAATTTTATATATCAATTAGGGCCTCTATGATATGTTTTTATATTCGAAGAAGAGCCAATTTAAACCATATAAATAATGTATTGGTTAGAGTTTAGGGTATAGATATTTGCTACGTTTTTGCGAGGGTTTCGTCGCAAATCCGTCGCAATTCTAATTATTTGTGACGAATCCCTCGCAAAACGAAGCAAATTCCTATACCCTAAACCTTATTGTTTTTTACTTATTCTTATTACTTGGAATAAGTGATTTGATGCAAATAATTTTATATATCAATTAGGGCCTCTATGATATGTTTTTATATTCGAAAAAGAGTCAATTTAAACAATATAAATAATGTATTGGTTAGAGTTTAGGGTATAGGCATTTGCTACGTTTTTGCGAGGGCTTCGTCGCAAATCCGTCGCAATTTTTATCATTTACGACGAATTTGCGACGAATCCCTTGCAAAAACGTAGCAAATGCTTATATATCTTGTTAAAAAAATATCATCCTAGATGCTAACGACAATTTTGAAAGCCCTTCTCTACATCCTTCGTAGATAGGTTCGTTAGCAGCATCTAACATATCATAAAAAATTTTAGCACTCGGGTTTAGTTCTTCAAAAGTATTATCACTAAACGAAGCAGTAGTTTCTTGAAATGGATCATTGACAATATCATTAAACCTATTCCCATCTGTATTTCCATATGCAGATTCATTAAAATTATCATGACCATACTGATAATTATTATCCTCATAATTACTACCACCTTCTACATTCCCACGATAATTACTCGTACTTGAACTATCCGGAACATTGACAACAAAATCCTCCCCATGCGAAAACCAAACATAGTAGTTAGGTAAAAACCCCCTCGTAAATAAATGTTTCCAAACAGTTCGCGTATCATGTGGAGCAAAGTTTTTGCATTTCACACAATGACAGAAACTTTTCATGTTACCGTCGTTGGTATATCCTGCGACAGCCCCTTGGTTGTTTATCGCCTGGGTCAAAAACTGGTCAAGCCCTTCTCTAAATTCTCTAGACACTACACCAGTTTCTGGATCTTTGCGGTTGTACATCCATGCCCGAACCCTGTAGACCTCATGATGCGAAGACATCTTCGATTATCAAATTGTAATATCTTTCTTTGGAAAAAATAGTGTGTTTCTCGGATTTTGATGTTTTTAGAGAATGTTTTGAATGTTTATTCATTCCGTTCTTCACATTCACGGAATTTATAGAACTTTGGATTTTTTTGCTACTCATTTGCGACGTTTTTGCTAAAGTTTTGCGACTCGTTTGCGACAAAAAATATTGTACCCATAAACTGGTAATACTCATTAAACACTTTTTGTAATAAATTTCGTCGCAACTTCGTAGCAACTATTATTTCGTCGCAAAACAGACGCAAAATTATCGGAAATATCTTAAAATATCTTGCCACGCAAACCCGCCGCAATTTTTGAGGCAGAATTGCGTCGAGACTTAATAATCGACACAAAACCGTCGCAAATGTTATAGTGTTTTCGACGGTTTTGCGTCCAAACATACAAGTCGATGAAAAATCGTCGCAAATTTGTATTTATAGTTTGGTAAATTATTACGACGAATCTTTTGTATTTATATTTTGGTAAGTTAAGATTTAATTTGTACTTTTTGTTATTAGTATTAATGTGTTAGGGTTACAAGTAAATTTTTGGAAACTTATATTAATATAATATTATGATATTTTAACATTAACATCGATGTTCATAAACGTACGTACAATCGATATATATATATATATATAGTACATTATTGCTTAAAAACATAATACAAATAAACTGCTAACATAAACACATATTTATTTTCATTTCTTTTATTGATGACGTAATGTATTACCCATCATCAATTTCTTCACCACCATTCGTTGTTGACCCTTCGTCAGATTCCTGGGATAACCAATTGTTTGGATTTCGATTAACACGACTGCTACTACTTTCTTTTATGAACGTTGTAGCCATATTTGCTTTAGATATAACCTGTGAAATCAAATTCTTGAGTTATGTGTAAGGATACTACTTAATACAATACCTTTAAAATATATATTCTACTTAACTTATATTGCTTATGTTCTTAAGAATAATGTTAAGATATATTGTCGCCCTATCAAACTTAACAACTACAACCTCCTTTAGAACCAATACCGAACCCTCCTTTATGTGCGGCCCATATTTGTTGTCAGATATGGCGGGCCTATGAATGCTCGCTTGTACAATCCTGGTAGGATCCTTCAAGGAAAAAAAATAACATTTATCGATTACTAAATATATAATTTGTTAAAAACATCTTTTCTTATAACTTATATATACATTTTACCTTTAGTATGACCATCGCGTCCCCCAATCCATTAGGTTCCATTTTATGAATCACTGCTACCACATATGGTACGTGACGCCATTGTGGTTTTATTTGATGCAACTCTTTTACCAGTGTCCACCCACATCTGTGTCCACCTGTATATATTCAACGTTGAATAAGTAAAATATAATTAAATGTCAATTAAACAATATACAAACTTTGAAATATAATTATTTCTGTTTCTTACTAATATATATTAATAATAATAACATTTCATTATACTTGTTAATTTGTTGACATTTCCAATTGTCGTCTTCCAAAGGACATCTGTGAACGAAGGATCTTCTGCCTCAACAACACAGTTAACCATCTGTACATGTCTCTCATAAGAATCGCATTCTTCCAACATCGATTCTTCAAGTTTTTTCCTTGCCCGTTCTTTTGCTTGTCTCACACCAGCCGGACCTGGAATCAAAGATCAATGGTTATCCATATTTGTTGAATTATAGAATGTGAGATAATTATGTGGATTTTATAAAATGTTCATTTCAGTTTGCGACTAATTTGCAACAATTTTCCAAGACTTTTGCGACTGATTTGCGGCTAAAATATTACACTCATAAACAAGTAAGAATCAATTAAAACGTGTTCAACCTACTTTCGTCGCAAATCCCTCGTAACCCTTAAATCGTCGCAAATTCGACGCACATGTTGCGACGGTTTTGCGTCTAAACGTACAACTCGACGCAAAGCCGTCGCTAAATATAAATCAACACAAACGTGTCGCAAATTTTGCGACAATTTTGTGACCAAACGTACAAGTCGACGCAAAATCGTCGCAAATTTGCGACGATTTTGTGTCGGCAAGTTCCTTCGCAAAATTGCGACGGTTTTGCGAGTTATTAAGACTGTTCGTCGCAAACCTGTCGCAACTAGGACGCAAATTTGCGAGGCTTTAATTCCATCGCAAATTTCCGTCGCAAAACCACTTGTTTTCTTGTAGTGATTGTAATTAATCTTGAATAATGGAATACTTTCAAGTTCATATTCTCTCTTAATTCTCTTCTAATCTTCACTAATCTTTCTCTTAATCTCTAAATACATTCGGGAAATTATTCTTTCATGGTATCAGAGCCAGGTTCGATTCGGTGACAATACTCTTAATTCTCAATCAAATCTCTTCACAAATCTCTGTTCTTATTCTCATGTTTGAATCTCCAAAATTTCTCATTCAAAACTCAAAAATTTCTCTCGGGTTCTTTGTGTGCTTGAGTTATTTCAGAAAAGTTTTGTTCTTTACAACCAAAATCTTCTTAAAATCTCTAAAGTCTTAAGCTTTACATCAAAATCTGTCTAAAATCTCAAAATCTTTGATAAAATCATGAGTTCTATGGATAACTCTAAACCGTTGGTAATTTCGGTTACTCTCAAGGGAGATAACTATTTGTTGTGGTCTAGAACCACGAAAATTGCTCTTTGTCGTAGAGGTTTGTGGAACCACATTGATATCTCATTGAAGCCCAAGTATGATTTGTCCGATGAGGAGGATGAAGAATTTGTTAAGACTACGGAGGCCAAATGGTTTCAAGATGATCAAATGGTGTTGGCCATTCTCCCAAAATGATCTGAAGCTTATTTTATTTGTGGTCTTGAAGTGTCTATTCTCGAGGCCTACTCGTATTGTGAAACGGCGGTGGAGATTTGGGAAACATTAAAAAATGTCTATGGAAACGTTTCTAACCTATCTCGTGTGTATGAAATACAGAAAACTGTCAACAATCTCCATCAAGAGGACATGGAGTTACAAAGCACTTTGGGAAGTATAGATCCTTGTGGGCTGAGCTTGAAATGTTGCGTCCTAGTTCCGTCGATCCGAAGGTAATAAATGAACGAAAGGAGCAAGATAAGGTGTTCGGATTACTTCTCACCTTGAAACCAGCGTTCAATGATCTCACAAAGCACATCCTTAGGTTAGAAAAGCTCCCTAGCTTGGATTATGTTTGTTCTCAAATCCAAAGGGAACAAGGATCTCTAGGCCTCTTTGGTGGAAAAGGGGAGCTTCCACTCGATGCGATCATTGCAAGGCTTGCGGTCATATCAAAGAGAAATGTTGGATCCTTCATCCACACCTCGAACCAAGTTGGTAGATTGATTATCCGAATAACCCAAAGGCAAACCAAACCGTGGCCAGGCATGATCAAGACCAACCCGGGGCATCCAAGCAAGGAAATGAGGCAGTTCAAGGAGACTATATCCGCAAAGCTGACTTGGAGGCCCTAATCAAGGCTATGCATCCCACAAGGAATCCGGTAAAACCTTCTTCACTCGTACTCCTAGTAGTTCACTTATAATTTATTCGGGTGCATCTCATCACATGATAAGTAACTTGAAAATGCTTGAAAATGTTGGAGGACATATCTCCATTCGAGGTACTCAACAAAACTAGACCTTTTATTGAGCATCTAAGAGTTTTTGGGTGTGTTTGTTTTGTTTTAGTACCCGGCGAATTGAGAACCAAGCTTGATGAGAAGAGTAAAAGGTGCATGTTCATTGGCTATTCTACAACTCAAAAGGGATATAAATGTTATGATCCAAGTACAAGGAGAACATTTGTATCCAAAGATGTGAAATTCATGAAGGAGAAGAAATACTATGGTGACTTGGAGAAAGATGCTTGAAGGAATTTGCAAGCTCTACGGATTAATTACAACTCAAACTTGCGGTTTCTTCTACAACATCTTGGTAACCCAACTCACCCGACACCTCAAGAGAAGGAAGACCCTCCATCCACTACCCCGATCCAAGAAGAACATGCCCCGAGTAATCAAGAAGAGGTTGTGGTTAATGATGTGGCCCCGGTTAGCTTAGATGAAGTGCAAGTTCAAGAACAAGATCAAGTGGTATTGAAAATGAGTCTAGAGACGATATTGCTCAAGAAGAAGTTTCTAGTGAGATGGTTGTGGAAGAAGAAGAGCCAAGTGCTCCGGTTCTTAGAAGAAGTACGAGGGTGAGGAAGGATCCCTCCCAATGGAAAGAGAGTAGAGTTTACTATAACCAACAAGCCGTAGCCCATCTTATCCAAGCGGTATGTTCTCTCGCCCTTCTACCTTCCTCTCATCGAGAGTTTGTTTCAAAGCTTTCAAATATAGATGAGCACACGATATCAAAGACCTATGATGAAATAATGGAAGATGAGAATTGGGTAGAAGGCGTAGATGATGAGGTAGGAGCAATGGTAAAGAACCATACTTGGGATGAGGCAGATCTCCCATTTGGAAAGAAAGTCGTAAGTTCTAAATGGATCTTTACGATCAATTATTTGAGTAATGGTGATCTTGAACGATACAAGGCTAGGTTGGTTGCTAGAGGGTTTACACAAACCTATGGAGATGATTACACAGATACTTTTGCTCCCGTAGCAAAACTACATACGGTAAGGGTTGTGTTTTCTTTAGCGGTTAACCTAGATTGGGAGCTTTAGTAAATGGATGTAAAGAACGCTTTTCTCCAAGGAGATCTTGAAGAAGAAGTGTATATGACGCCTACTCCCGGTCTTGAGAACTCTATTGCTCCCGGGAAGGTTCTTCTGTTAAGAAAAGCGATCTATGGTTTGAAACAATCGCCTAGGGCTGGGTATAAAAAGTTGAGTACTATGTTACAAGAAAGAGGATTCAAGAAGTGTAAGCTTGACCACACTCTCTTCACATTGCGAGGTCCTAAGGGAATGGTGGTTGTATTGATCTACGTTGATGATATGGTTATCACCGGTGATGATAAAGACGGAATCCAAGTGACTAAGGATTTCCTCAAATTGGTCTTTGAGATTATAGACCTTGGAGAGTTGAAGTATTTACTTTGTATTGAAGTTTGTTGGTTCAAGAATGGCTTGCACATTTCACAAAGGAAGTATACATTGGATTTGTTGAAAGAAACAGGTAAACTTGTGTGTAAACCGGCTAAGACTCCTTTGGAGAAAGGGTATAAGGCCGATCGAAAGGGGGAGCAAAAAGATGAGTTGTATGAGGATCCCTCAAGATATAGAAGGCTTGTTGGAAAATTGATTTACTTGACCCTTACTAGACCGGATATATGTTTTATAGTCAATCAAGAAAGTCAACATATGAAGACACCAAAGATATATCATTGGCAAATGGTTGAGAGGATTCTTAGATATCTTAAGGAGAGCCCGGGACAAGGTATTTGGATGGGAAGAAATGAGAACTCCAATGTGGTTGGGTATTGTGATGCGGATTGGGCCGGAGATAGAAGCGATAGGAGATCGACAACCGGCTATTGCACATTCATCAGAGGTAATTTGGTGACATGGAGAACAAAGAAACAAAAGGAGGTTTCATGTTCTAGTGCGGAAGGCGAGTATAGGGCAATGAGGAAGTTGACAAATGAGCTCACTTGGCTAAGAGGCATCCTTGAACATTTGGGAATTGAAGCTACAAAGCCGATGGTCATGCATTGTGATAATCAAGCCACAATTCACATAGCGACAAATTTTGTGTTCAATGAGAGGACTAAGCACATTGAGATTGATTGTCACAAGGTGCGGGAGAAGATTGAGCAAGGATGGACTCTACCATGCTACACAAGGAGCGAGGATCAACTCGCGGATATATTCACAAAATCTGCAAGTCTCAAGGTTTGCAATCATATTCATAGCAAACGTGGACTTGTGGATTTAACTCATCCATGAGAAGACCCCTTACTTATAATCATCATACTCTTTTTCCTTTAGCAAAGTTTTTTCCCACGTGGTTTTCTTTGTTAAGGTTTTTAATGAGGTGATGGTTGTGAGTTTCCAAGTTAAGCATAAATCATTTATGTTTAACTTGAGGGGGAGTGTTGACCTTAGTACTTAATTGGTGGTAAGAGAAATAAAGAAGTTCCACAAATAAAATAAGCTTTGGATCATTCGGAAAGGAGCTATCGAGACAAGGAACATTAAAATCCGGACCCGCGGTAAGGTCTCCCGAGGCGCAGGTCGATGCGGCATCGAGGAAGCGATACGCGGGTCAGTACATGGTCCGATATGTGGGAATGTTTGCGGTACGGTTCCGATACGTGGGAACGGAGTAAACTCAGCGTTGTAGCTATCTACACGTGTGGTCAGACCTGGGACTTACCCGAATTGGCAAATTGAGGATAAGGGCCGTTAAGGCCGCGTGTGTGTGAGCTGGCTCCGTCCTTTGCTTTATTCGGATCAGTCCAAGATCCTTTCTACTTTATGTACAACCTTATCTAGAGTGCAACGGTCATATTGACCTCTTTATAGTATGGTAAAATCTAGATATTGTAATTAATCTTGAATAATGGAATACTTTCAAGTTCATATTCTCTCTTAATTCTCTTCTAATCTTCACTAATCTTTCTCTTAATCTCTAAATACATTCTGCATATTATTCTTTCAATCTTATAATGTACAGATAAATAAGAAAAACTCCATTTTATAAATCTCCAAAAAGGTAAAATCGCTACAACAGAACGAGAATACACAAACCAAAAGACCAAACATCTCCATGCTAACCGAACTACGACCAACAAAAAAGTGAAGTTCATATTGCGACCCGCTTATCAACCCACTTCATGAACTTCAACTTCCTCCTTGCCTCAGGTTCCCAACTTTCTTCCCCCAAAACCGCATAAACCCGCAAAACTCTCAACAATGGAAACTTCTTCCTACGCATCACCTTAACTCTCCTCTCAAGAATTCTCAAAGGTCTCATCGCCAAAGACAAAACAGGCTAAAGATGCCTGAAATCATGGCCATTATCTCCTCTGAAGTGCACTGACACTTCCTCAACCCCGATGCAACAACGGTTAACTCTAGTCGGTACGCCACCGGTCCAACTCTCTCCACCACCGGAACAGACCCATAATTCTCAGACTCAGCTGAGTATCCAAAATCGATCTGTTAGGACTCCGCCACATGGCCATGTTAAGATACCCTTTATCTCCGACCGCGAACTCCAACTCCTTTCTGTTCTTATCGGAATAAATCCTATGCCAATCCTGACTCTCTTTCACTTCAACCTCAAAACACGGATCTTCTCCGTCGATTTCTGAACAAAACTCGCACCAACATATTCTGTCCCCCAAATGGGTCCAACATATAGATGTCCGACATGGCCTCCCATACCATGCTTCATACGGAACCATCTCGATACCCGCCTGAGAGCTGGTAATCAAAGCAACTTCGCAGGCACAAGTGATCCACACAGTGACCACTCCATTCACGAACACACGTCCTCAGCAAAACCTCCAATGTGATGTCCTCAAAGTTTTAAGCTAAGTCGAATCCACAGAGACTAAGAATCACACTACGAATTATAAAAGTCGATTTAAGCTAAGATGGAAAATATGAGTGTTTGTTTTGGGATTATGAATAGTGACGAAAATAACAATAAATAAAACTTTAAAGAATGTAAACAATAAGAGAAATTCAATACACGAAGCGTTGGGTAATAGGGAATTCGCAAGGTATCATGGATCAATTAAATTAGATAAATTAAAGTAGAGAAATATTGATAGATATGTGTTCTAGAACTCAAACAACGATTAGATAAATTGATCTACTCCCGTAGCAACAATTACTATGTCTAAACAACCTAAATCGCACAACTTCCGCAGGTAGTCAAGTAGTTAAACATGCATGAAAATTCCAAGTTTGATATGTTCACAAAGTTTCATAGTTCTACTTCCGTAGGCTATGATTCTCTACTTATCTAAACTATTCAAGGTAATTCAACAATACTTTCGGTGATTTTATTAACCTAAGATTCAGTAGCTAGATGGTCAATCAAGTTATAAGTATTAAACACAAATTTAGATAAAGAACTCTATCGATAAACCCTAATCTAGCAACCTAACGATCAATCCATGAATACCTTTTGAAAACCCTTAAACCCAACAAGTGAATTACTCAAATATGGTGCACGAAACAAAGTAAATAGATGATGAATTCATTAAAAATAAACTTGATTAAAAGATTAAAGGATAGAAGATTTTTCTCTTTTCCGAAGTACAGAGCGAGATCGTCCTCCGGAAACTCTTGAAACTCAAATCTAATGACAAATCCCCATAGGGGACGTGGTGGCTGTTTCTATATGATTAAAGTGTTTATTATTTCGGCACACCCTAAACAAGAGGCTAAAAAGAAGTATTTATAGGACTAGGGTCTTCTAGGGCTTAAGTTTGGCCAAAAATGTCTTTTTGGTCGAAAATGCCATATCTTTATAACTCCAACCGACCTCCTCTCCAAGGCTTGTGTTGGGATTTAACAAGGCTCCAAATTGGGTTGAGAATGGTCACTAACATCAGCCTTAAGGCCATCAACGTTTGACTTCATTCTGCACCTTCTTCATCTTCGAGGCAGTTTGACATGTCTTCAGTAAATCAAGTGTATCTTCTTGCTCACAGCTCCAAACAAGATAATTCCACATTAGAAAGCTGACTCAAAGACTTTGAAATGTAGCCAAGTCTCATTAAATCCCAAGTTGATTTGATCTTCTGTCTGTAGCAAAACTTCAGACTCTTCGCTTCTGTCCAATTTGGTAAATTGTGATATCTTGAGAAATTATTGATTTGGAATAAGTCTTTGGCTTGATAAACTTGATGTAGCTTAGAATACACCTCTTTAAGCTCTTTTTGCTTCTTTTTGATGATTTTTCGGTTAAGACTCTAAAACTACAAATACGAGGAAAAACTACCTCTTTGGTTTAAAATCTTATTAAAATACTTATAAAATGCATTGAAATAGATAGTAAAATAGGTAAAATATGGAGTATATCACCATGCTTTAATTTCCCTTTCCTATTTTTACGAACTTATGATCCCTGTCTGAATTCTACGGGCTAGCACTCCATGCAGCCTCACCATCTTCTCCTCACACTTGATACCAAAACCACTACGCCATTGATCTTCTGAATGGCCAGAATTGTGGCGACTCAATAAATGATCTACCATCTCCCAAATGGCGTTCAACATCCTTGAGCTAAGAAATTTTACCTCGAAATCCATCGAAACCATAATCCACTTCCACTCTGGGGTGGGCAACTCTGCATCCAACCCCTCGGAACCTGATACTTCACTTCCACCAACTGACACTTATAGCACGCTGCGACCACTAACCGGAATTACATACCCGAACACTAAGGTTCATATCCCGTCTCATGCTTATGCCATGATCAGACATTGATTACTCATACTTATACCGATATCGTCACACTCTCAGGACGTCTCCTTCAAGGTAACGATGTCGACGCCATTCCACTCTCAGAACGTCTCCCTCAAGCTCTGGATATTTAGGAAAAAATGCTTCGTTTAGAGTAATGAACTCGTACATGTACAAGCACCTGAAGACTAGAATTATATTTTGTGATATTAACCCGCCAATCCTTACTCCAACTTAACATCTCTGCTCCAACTGAAAACTTGGACACCGCAACCGAGCCCGTTAAGAACCATTAATGACCTTCAAAACAATCACTAATCTTGTGTTTATTCGCATGTTACAGAAATTTATTACTCCTAACTCATTATCACACCCCCCCCCCCCCCTCTTACTCACATGACGCTTCCTTTGAGCCTAGGGTAACCAGGGAACCACAATCCCCTCGAAAGGAACACCATCTCTCAGTACTCCTACTGGGAACAACCTCCAGATAAGTACACAGGAGAATCACGCTCTCCTAGAGAGAACACTAACTCTCACTACTTATACTGAGAACCACAGCCTCAAATAAGTAGCATTGGGACCACATGCCCAAATACCTATACTAGGAACCACAGCCCCCAATAAGTATATAGGAGAAGGCATTCTCCAAAAAAAAAGAATAATAATGAGTTTTTCGGGACCCCAACCCCTGGAGTAATAAATACAAAATGCCTATAAACATCAACGATTAGGACTACCTCAAGTGGTCCAAACCAATTCCTACAACCTTAGCATACCCTTCTATTGGTTCGCATATGCGCCTGAAATGTCCCATTTGAAGCGATCTGAAAATCGAACTAACTACCTCGATGCATCCATCGAACTCTGGTTACTCTCTAGATTCATACAATACCTACTCAAAAGATCTACCTGATCATCTCCCTCCAACTCAAAGACTTTTGCGAAAAAGCATATACCGTAACGTTCCAACCCTGCGCGCTAATGGCTCAACGTTATGTTCCCGAGCGGAGTCCACTCTCAGCCGACAGAAAACATTTGCCATCAAGTTAGCCTAACCCAGATGGTATCTGATATGTTAGTATTTTGGTGTCTTTTACGCTTTGTTTCTTTAGTCTTTTTGGTTCTTTCTAGTTTATTTTGTGTCTTTTCAGGTTCTAGGAGGCCCTCGAGCATAGATTAGAGTCCGTGAGGGTCATTGGAGCAAAAAGGGACGAATCTGGAGGAAAGACAGTGATTTTTATAAATCGAGCACCTGCTCGGTTTGGAGCGAGCACCTGCTCGCCTGAAGATCCAAGGAAGTCGAAGTCTCTGGAATCCGGACCGACCGGTCCGGATGAGAGGACCGACCGGTCCACACTCGAAGACCCGAAGCCAAAAGTCTCTGGAATCCGGACCGACCGGTCCGGATGAGAGGACCGACCGGTCCACACTCGAAGACCCGAAGCCAGAAGTCTCTGGAATCCGGACCGACCAATCCGAATTGTAAGACCGATCGATCCCAGACCCAAAGACATACCTCGTGCTGACACGGACCGACCGGTCTGACATCAGACCGACCGGTCGGGCTCCCAGAACCAAGTTGCCCTAAAATTTCCTTATAAATAAGTTGTAGCCACTTTCCAAGTGTGTGTGCTATTTTTTCTGAGATATTTTTTCCCTGAGAGATTTTTGAGAGCTGAGACTACTTGTTTCCATTGTTGAGATCCTTTCAAGGTGTTTTTCATTTCCAAGGATTTTGATTGTAAGAATTGGAGGATCATCCACAACTTTCCATTGAGAAGATTTCTTAAACCCTATTCTCCTATTTTATCATGATGCTTTCTTCTCATTTGATTGCTGTGATTTTGTCCTCCATGACTGAGTAGTCTCATTGCTAGATTAAGGAAATTCAATGGTGGATTAGGATGATAGTGACTAAGCCAAATAGGAAATGTTATCATTTGTCTTCATCAATCGGGATTCGTACTGCTTAGGCTAATTTGATCACCTAGTCTATGATTTTAGGATTAACTTATTCACGAAAGTGCTCTAAGTTGCTAGATAAACCATTGATGAGCAATCGGTGTGTAACCAACGACAGTTGATAGTTACCATCGATTGTGAACAAATCGAACCAAATTGTTAATGTTTATCTTCATTTCTGAATTCGAACGACAGTTTATGCATTTAGGATGCTAGATAAAGTTATTGATGCATCACGACAGTGAGGCAATATTACATTCATGTTCGAGTTCTAGATTGCGCTAAAATTGAATCCTGAATAGATTGCTCAGTCCATAATCCGAAACCACCGGCGAATGACTCTAATCTAGTGCCTTTATCTTATTGAATTTACATCATTTTTAGTTGCTATTTCGTTCATTATTTCGTCACAAACAAATTCCCATTTTATCTTAGCTTTAAACGATAATCCATATTTTCATAGTGTGACCGTGGTCCCTGAGGATTCGATACCTAAAATACTACTGCTTTTGTCTGTGCACTTGCGGATACTATTTAGGTTTAAAACTTCACGTATCATGTTTTTGGCGCCGTTGCCGGGGACCAATTGCGTTGCCTTTGAATTTCGATTTAGTTTATAGTCTAAGAATTTATTTTTGCTAATTTTGTTTTCTTTTGTTTGCATTCGGTGTGTTTCAGGTGCATGACCAGTAGAAGAACAAGAAGAAACATCACCGAATCCTTAATCAACGTTTCGAACGAAGAGTTAGCACGTATTGAACGAGAAAACCGTCGGCGAAGAAACTCACCGAATCCGGATAATATGGCTAATCAGGAGGAGATGAATGCTCAGTTGCAAGCGCTAAGGGATCAGATTACTCAATTGCAAAGAAATCAACCACATGCCCCTCCAGCACAGCCGGGTATAGGGGATACGGATAATCCCCATGCCTTCTATCAGAACCGTTCCGCCATTGTGATTCCAACTATTCAGAGGCAGGATTATGAGATCAAGCCTCAGATGATATCTCTGGTGAAACAACACTTGTTCCATGGATTACCGGCTGAAATACCGATGGATCACATTGAGAATTTCGAGGAAATCTGCACTACTACGGGGTCTAATGGAGTGCCGAGTGATTTTATGAAGTGCAAGCTGTTTCCGTTCTCACTCTCGGATAAGGCTTCTAGATGGTTGAAGTCTTTACCGGCTGGTTCTTTGAAGACTTGGGACGAAGTTAGAGCTGCGTTTTTGGACCACTTCTACACCAAGTCCAAAACTGCGTCTTTGAGGAACAAGATTTCTTCGTTTCGACAACATTCTGGTGAAGCTTTCTGTGAAGCTTGGGAGAGACTCAAGGAATACCGTAGGGAATGTCCTCATCACGGTTTCAAAGATGAGCAGATTCTTGGAATTTTCTACGATGGAGTTGAGTGGGACTATAGGAATGCTCTTAACGCTGCAAGTAACGGGGACTTCATGACCAAGACAAGGGATGGAGCCTTTGAGCTAATTGAGAACCTCGCTGCGAGTTCCAATAACAAAGCTCCCGAGTATGATAGGACTAAGAAGGTCGATAATGTTGACACTCAGAAAATGGACGAGTTGACGGCAAAGGTTAATCTGCTTCTTCGTGAGAATCAAAGGTCGGTAAAGCTTGTGGAAGAGAATGAGGGAACTCTTATCCCTCAAGAGTTTGAGGATGATGAAGATGCTGGAGTTCAAGAGGTTAACTTCGTGACTGGCCAAGGATATCAAAACCGCGGTTTTAATTCCAACTATCGAACCCATCCTAACCTCTCTTACCGAAGCACTAATGTTGAGAACCCACAAGATCAGGTTTACCCGCAGCAAGCAAGTGCGAATCAGAGCAGACAAGGACAAGGATATCAGAAGTTCTATCCTAGTAACACTCAAGGGAAGCAATACGTCCATAACCAGAACCAACAACAATTCACTCCGCAACCGCAAGCTACTACCGCACCTACCTCTCAAGACGAGTTGAAGAGTCTCATGCAGCAGCTGATGGTCAATCAACAAAAGGCATCTACAGAGGTAAACACAAGGGTGGAGCATATGTATAATGATCTAAACGCAAAGTACGAAGCTGTCACCGCGCACGTTAAGAAACTTGATACTCAAACCGCTGAAGCTATCAAAAGACCAGCTGGGTCTCTTCCGGGACAAGGTGAAGTTAATCCTAGGAAGGAGTATCAAGTTAATGCTGTTGAGTTGAGGAGTGGAAGGAAGATGGTACCGCCTACGATTACAAGCTCTCAAGTGAAGGCTAAGGAGAAGTTACCCGAGCATCAAGCTCATGAGGATGGTTTATTGGAAGAAGATATGAATGAGGAGGTTGAAACAAGCTCAAGAGCACCTCGAGTTTCTGTCCAAGTCGATTCTGCAAAAAAGTTTAGTGAGCACCTGCTCACTCCTACCGAGCACCTGCTCAGTCGAGATGCTTCCAAGAAAACTTCCGAAATTTCGCCCGAGCGAATTTATGTACCAAAGGTCCCTTACCCAGTACCCCCAAGGAAGTCTAGAAGGGATTTGGAGAATGCGAAGTGTAAGGAAATGCTTAAGGATATCACGGTAAAGCTTCTTTTAACCGATGCCGTTCAAATGATTCCTTCACTCAAGAGGTACATGAAAGAGCTAGTAGCTGGAAAAGTCGTTGAGGATGAGAATGTGATGATGGTTTCCAAGGAATGTAGCGCCGTACTTCAGAGTAAGGTGTTGACAAAGAAGGGTGATCCGGGAAGATTTGTGATTTCCGTGAAGATTGGGCCTTGCACGTTTGCATGCTCATTGGTTGATTTGGGTTCCAGCATTAATTTAATGCCTTATTCAGTTGCTAAACGTTTAGGTTTAACTCATTTCAAACCAACTAAGATCTCTTTGGTTTTTGCAGACCGGTCTACAAAACTTCCTATAGGTATTATCGAGGATTTGCACGTACGCATAGGGGACACTCTTATCCCAGCTGATTTCGTGGTTTTGGAGCTCGATGAGGAACCGAGAGACCCGCTAATTTTGGGCATAGCCTTCCTTAACACGGCGCGCGCTATCATTGATGTCGAACAAGGCATAGTGGACCTCCGTCTAGGAGATATGGTGGTTCGATTCGAGATGAACAAGCTCCTCAAGAGACCAACGATAGATGGGCAGACATTTGTTGTCCATAACGGGTCAGAGTTATTAGAGGATGACGTTGAAGAGATTTTAGCAAAGGATCCGCTTGAAGTCGCGTTAACTAAAGCCGAAGGAAAACATGGTTTTCTGAGCAGAGACGCCCAAGATTTTGCTAAGTTTCTGGATTCTAACACCAAGATGGATAAGGGAGTGGAGTTTCTAAGTTTGGAAGATGATACGAGAATCGAGGAAAACCAAGCACCTGCTCAGTCTACTGTTCATAGTTCTTGGAGCGAGCTGAAAGCTCCAAAGCTGGAATTGAAGACCCTCCCAGCAGGGCTCAGGTACGCATTTCTCGGTCCTAACTCTACTTATCCCGTTATAGTGAATGCTGAACTGAACAATGTTGAGATTACCTTACTTTTGTGTGAATTAAGGAAGTATAGGAAAGCTCTAGGATATTCACTTGATGATATTGCTGGGATATCTCCTGATTTATGCATGCACAGAATACATCTAGAAGATGAATCTATGACCTCTGTCGAGCATCAGAGACGGTTAAATCCGAATCTCAAGGATGTCGTCAAGAAAGAGATAATGAAACTTCTAGATGCTGGGGTGATTTATGCTATATCTGACAGTAAGTGGGTCAGCCCTGTGCATGTTGTGCCAAAGAAAGGAGGTATCACGGTAATTAAAAACGATAGAAACGAATTGATACCAACTAGAACAGTAACTGGACATAGGATGTGTATAGATTATCAGAAATTGAATGCTGCTACTCGCAAGGATCATTTTCCTTTACCATTTATCGATCAGATGCTTGAGCGTTTAGCTAACCATCCTTACTACTGTTTCTTAGATGGTTATTCAGGTTTTTTTCAGATTCCCATCCACCCAGAGGACCAAGAGAAGACGACGTTCACATGCCCCTACGGCACTTTCGCGTATAGACGCATGCCTTTCGGTTTGTGTAACGCTCCAGCAACGTTTCAACGTTGTATGATGTCCATTTTTACTGATCTTATTGAGGATATTATGGAAGTTTTTATGGATGACTTCTCTGTGTATGGGAGTTCTTTTTCTGTTTGTTTGTCTAATCTGTGCAGGGTGTTGCAAAGGTGCGAGGAGAAGCATCTTGTTCTAAATTGGGAAAAGTGTCACTTCATGGTCCGTGATGGGATAGTTCTTGGGCACCGGATTTCAGAAAAAGGGATCGAGGTCGACAAGGATAAGATAGAAGTGATGATGGCATTGCAACCGCCTACTACGGTAAAGGGTATCCGAAGCTTTCTAGGACACGCTGGGTTCTATCGTCGGTTCATCAAGGATTTCTCCAACATTGCTAGACCCCTCACTAGATTGCTTTGTCAAGAGGTGAAGTTTGACTTCAATAGTGACTGTTTGGCTGCGTTTCATACTATTAAGGATGCCTTGGTTAGTGCGCCAATAGTACAACCACCGGATTGGGAATTACCTTTTGAAGTCATGACTGATGCGAGTGATTTCGCTGTGGGAGCTGTTCTGGGTCAAAGGAAAGACAAGAAGCTCCATGTGATATATTATGCTAGTCGGACTATGGATGATGCTCAATGCCGGTATGCAACTACCGAGAAGGAGCTATTAGCAATTGTATTTGCTTTTGAGAAGTTCAGGTCATACCTCGTCGGATCTAAGGTGATTGTTCACACCGATCATGCTGCATTGAAGTATTTGCTAACCAAGAAGGATGCTAAGCCTAGATTATTGAGGTGGATTCTATTGCTTCAAGAATTCGATCTTGAGATTCGGGACAAGAAAGGGTCCGAGAATGGAGTTGCAGATCATTTAAGTAGGCTACACGTTGAAGATGAAACGCCAATGGATGATAGTCTGCCGGATGAGCATATCTATGCGATTGAAATCTACGATAATTTCCGAGCACCTACTCAGCCAAAATTCTGCGGTATAATTCAGAATGCCCACTCTTCGAGTTTCCCTTGGTTTGCTAAGTTCGCTAACTTCCTTGCTGCTGAAAAAGTTCCTGAGAACCTAAAAGGAAGTGAGCGAAAGAAGTTCTTCCGCGATATTAGGCGCTACTTTTGGGATGAGCCGTACTTGTACAAGCATTGTTCGGATGGGCTCTATAGAAGATGCGTATCAGAGGCTGAAATACCTGGGATTTTGCAACATTGTCACAGTTCATCTTATGCTGGGCATTTCGCCACATTCAAGACGGTTTCGAAAGTGTTACAAGCCGGTTTTTGGTGGCCAACGATGTTCCGGGATGCGAACAGATTCGTGTCTAAGTGTGATGCCTGTCAGAGGCAAGGCAACATTAGTAAACGCAATGAGATGCCTCAAAACTTCATTCTGGAAGTAGAGGTCTTTGATGTTTGGGGAATAGACTTTATGGGACCTTTCCCATCCTCCTATGGAAATGAGTACATCTTAGTGGCTGTTGATTACGTGTCCAAATGGGTTGAAGCCATTGCTTCCCCAACAAATGATGCCGCTGTGGTTTTAAAGATGTTCAAGACCATAATTTTCCCCCGGTTTGGAGTTCCCCGAGTGGTGATAAGTGATGGAGGGACTCATTTCATCAACAAGGTTTTTGAGAACCTTCTACGGAAGCATGGCGTAAAGCATAAGGTTGCAACAGCTTATCACCCGCAAACTAGTGGTCAAGTTGAGATTAGCAACAGAGAAATCAAGAGTATCCTACAAAAGATAGTAGGAACCACTAGAAAAGACTGGGCCGCCAAGTTGGACGATGCAATATGGGCCTATAGGACTGCCTACAAAACTCCGTTGGGGACAACACCTTTTCATTTGGTGTATGGGAAGGCATGCCACCTCCCGGTAGAACTTGAGTACAAGGCGGCATGGGCTGTTAAAATGCTCAACTTCGACATTCTTAGTGCAGCCGAGAGGAGGTCTATGCAGATCCACGAGTTAGAGGAGATTAGGCATCTAGCCTATGATAGCTCGAGGATCTATAAGGAGCGAACCAAAGATTATCACGACAAGAGGATTATTCCCCGTAACTTTGCTCCTAACGACAAAGTCTTGTTGTTTAACTCGCACCTCAGACTGTTTCCGGGCAAGCTCAAATCAAGATGGTCAGGACCGTTTACGATCAAAGAAGTGAGACCATATGGAGCTATAGTGTTGCTGGACACTAAAGGAGGAGAGTTTGTTGTGAATGGCCAGCGGGTCAAGCCGTATCTCGCTGACACATGCGTCGAAGAAGGTGGATCAATTCCCCTTAGCAATCCTCCTCAAGCTTAAATGCTTTACAAAGTCGAGCTAACGACTCTAAACAAGCGCTCGATGGGAGGCAACCCATCGGTAAGGTTTTTCGTACATAATTTAGTTTTAAATTCCTTTTATCACTAACATTTTACTTGTGTTTTCAGTATTTGAATTCTAAAAAATGGTGAAGGAATCTCTTTTGAGCACCTGCTCAGTTTCGGAAAAAGCCCGGATTAAGTCTCTGGAAATGAGACCGGTCGATCCCATAGAGAGACCGGTCGATCCAGAGCAGTCAAAGGAGTCAGCCAAGTCTCTGGAAATGAGACCGGTCGGTCCCATATACCAACCGGTCGATCCAGGAGACTCAACGGATCGAGAGTAGCCTCTGGAAATGAGACCGGTCGGTCCCATATACCGACCGGTCGATCCCCTACGCGGATCAGAACACGGCCAAACTCTCTGGAAACACGACCGACCGATCCAGTATCGGGACCGGTCGGTCCTGTGCCCGAGAAACCAATCCGAATTTCCTTCCCCCTTATAAAAAAAAAAAAAAAAAAAAAAACCCTTTAAAAACCTAAAAAAAAAAAAAAAAATTTTACTAACTTCTTCTTCTTCCCTATTTTGCAGCCGCTCACTTCCTCCCCCTCACACAATCAAGCTTCAATTCTCATCAATCTCCATCGTCCACCACCGAGACTTCTACTCGCTCCTTTCCAAATTCCTCACCGTCGCTCGTCTCTCTCAACGATCCTTACCAATGCAACCAAGGATGCGATTCGGGAACAAGGATAAGGGCAAGGGTATTGCCACATCCTCCACTGCTCGGAGACCCGTAACCTATCCGTGGCCTCGCCCCGAAGAGACTCCGATTGACATTAATACCGCCGAACTCCCACCTTCTTCAGACACCGCGTGGGACGAAATCGACGCTTTCAACTACAACAAACTTTTGGCCTTAACGCTCGAGCCAACTAGGTTCTTGTGTGACCAAACATTGACTGAGCTTGGCTTAAAAGAGCAAGTCCATAGCATCCTTCTGCACGCTCGTTGCATGTGTTTCGCTTTAGAAGAAGACGTGCTCTACCAAGATTTGACAAGACAATGCCTCGCGACCGCCACTCTCACGTATGCAAATCCGGAGTCACCATCCCTTGAAGAAGCCACATTCTCGTTCTTTGCTGGAGGAACGAGATACGAGATTCCAATGATTGACTTTTGCAACGTCTACGGTTTTCACACGACCGATACGAGGCTAGAAAGCCCCGGGAGACTTAAGGAATCAAAGACGTTCTGGAACGTCATAGCTTCGGGAACGTACTCAAGCAACTCTGCCAGTCAAAACCGGCTCCGTCATCCCGCTCTCCGCATTGTTGCGCGACTTCTAAGCAACATGCTCTTCGACCGACCCGTAGGTAACAAAGTGCATAATGATGAGTTGATGCTTTTGTTTTTGGGTGTTGGTAATATTGTAGGAGATGGAGACTTAGCGCAATTTGAGCACTACCGTTATAATTTGGGCATCCGGTTTGCCGAGATATTATGCGCAATCAAGGCTCAACCTGCTTCAACCGCTAGTGGCCCTCGTGTTGAGCGCATTGGAAGCTTGCTCACGTCACTATTTCGCCACCTTAAATTGGATTTATCCAAGGCTTCCTGCGTCGACGAAGTTTCACGTGTGGATATGCAGCATTTGCTAAACTCGAAGATTATCGTTAAGCCGAGTGCTTATCAGTTCATTGCTGCAAATGGAGAACCTAACTTCATCATGCATCCATGCCCCCTCCTCACACAGCTCAACACGTGGGAGGACCTTGCGTTTCAGCCACCTCTGGAGTACCTCGTGCCAAACCCGAGCCGTTCTTCTTCAGCCACAAAACCGAGCACCTGCTCGCGCAGAAGTACATCCAGACCGAGCACCTGCTCGTTTTCTCAAACCGGAGAAGCTGCCCCATCCATTCCGCGTCTAACATACCACACCGTTCCCCAAGGTGAGTTTGATCTCCCACACATCGCCGATGATGCTGACAGTGGTGAATATAGGCGATGGATGATCCAAGCAACGAAGAAGAACAACAGCCTAATGCAAAGGATTATGGAGAAGCTCTCAAAAGGATGTTGTCACGCTACAGTAGCAAGAGATGCTCAGCTGGTCCCTTCAAGCTCTACCTCCGGTTCGGGTCAACCATTGGAAAGGAAAAGGAAGAGAACGCGCGGCGAAGGAGGCGATGAAGCCTCTACTCGGTGATATCTCTTTCACCCTCCACTATCATTGTTTTATCCGTTTCTTTTATTTATCTATGTTTTGTGTTCACTAGTTTCATGTGTCACCATTCTCTTGAACTTTTACACACCGGAGACGGTGTGATTTAAGTCCGGGGGAGCGGTTAGTTATTTGAATTTTCATTGTCTAAAGCGGATAGTTATTTGAATTTTCATTGTCTAAAAAAAAAAAAAAAAAAAAAACGAATTTCTAGGATTGCATCTGCATTTTTGCATAGGGAACAATGATGAAATTTCCTCGTAAAGTCTCATTTTAGGATTTAAGGATATGCCCTCGTTAGAACTTTTTCGATACATTAACAATCATGAAGTAGAGGCTCATCCATACTTGGATCTTATTTCTTTGAAAGTCCCATCTCATTAGAAACTTGCATGATCTAGATTCGACTCTATCAATTTGAACTTAATCCTGACTAATCTCTCTCACTTTTGGACTTTGAATCATAACCATGGATAAGCACTTGACATTCAAATCATGTTTGCCTTATTTTTACCACTCTTAACTTGATTTGAATGGCTATCTCGATCTAAGTTCATCTTTTAGATGAGGGTAGTACCACACCTTTTAAACCCGACCATTTTGTTCAAGCCCTTGCATATGTTCTTTGAGTGAGGCCTTTTTCTTTGTGTTGCATTGGCAAAATCTTGCAAGCATTAGAGACGACAAGGCAAAGTTTCCAATAGACTAGTTTCTTGTGTCTAAGACTAGTCTTAGGTGGGGAATGAAACCGAAATGGCTAAATGCTTATTTGAATATCTTTGGGTTTGTGGTTGAGTGTGAAAAGAAAGAAAATAAAGAAAAGGAGAAGAAAGAATAAGTTCTAGGGAAGGGAATTAAAAGGACCAGTATATAGCTCTAAGTGTTTGAAAAGAAAACGACATTCTCCTAGAATAAAATCAAAAGAGAAGAAAATATGTTAGACAATGCTAAGATAGAAAGAGCTAGTGCAATGAAAAGAGTATTCCCTAGGATTTTGATCGAAAAGGAAAGAGTAAGGTTGAGAAAGTTTTGAAAGAAAGATTTAGCCAAAAGGGCTAGTGGTTAAACATGGGATAGTGAGAAAAGAGAGATGAGAGAATGCAACAAGGGGATAATGGGTAGAACTTTGGATTCCTAGCCTTGTATGCATCAATTGTCTCTTTTCTTTCTTGCTTTTGCTAAATGCGACACTTTCATTTGAGAGTTAACCACCAAAAAGAATATGAACCTTCTCTTTATATCATTTTCAAGCCTTCTTCTACCCAGCCAAATGGTATTGATTCAATTTCCAATTGTGAGACCGCACCAAACACAATAATGAATGTTAAAGAGTTGAATATTTGTTAATTGCAAGATTTCTTTTGAGTCTCAGGATTTGGAGTAATATTTCATAAGTGATGAGTATGGCGAAAGCTTCTTGAGTAGAATTTGTTGTGCATCGAGTTAGTTCTTTTTAGGACATGTTGTTGAACCCTTTAGTGCTTCTTTTGGATTTGAGTTCCCGCCTTCAAACCTCTTTTCCGGATTCGTATTTTCTTGTTTGCTTGCGGACAAGCAAAAGGCAAGTCCGGGGGAGTTGATATGTTAGTATTTTGGTGTCTTTTACGCTTTGTTTCTTTAGTCTTTTTGGTTCTTTCTAGTTTATTTTGTGTCTTTTCAGGTTCTAGGAGGCCCTCGAGCATAGATTAGAGTCCGTGAGGGTCATTGGAGCAAAAAGGGACGAATCTGGAGGAAAGACAGTGATTTTTATAAATCGAGCACCTGCTCGGTTTGGAGCGAGCACCTGCTCGCCTGAAGATCCAAGGAAGTCGAAGTCTCTGGAATCCGGACCGACCGGTCCGGATGAGAGGACCGACCGGTCCACACTCGAAGACCCGAAGCCAAAAGTCTCTGGAATCCGGACCGACCGGTCCGGATGAGAGGACCGACCGGTCCACACTCGAAGACCCGAAGCCAGAAGTCTCTGGAATCCGGACCGACCAATCCGAATTGTAAGACCGATCGATCCCAGACCCAAAGACATACCTCGTGCTGACACGGACCGACCGGTCTGACATCAGACCGACCGGTCGGGCTCCCAGAACCAAGTTGCCCTAAAATTTCCTTATAAATAAGTTGTAGCCACTTTCCAAGTGTGTGTGCTATTTTTTCTGAGATATTTTTTCCCTGAGACATTTTTGAGAGCTGAGACTACTTGTTTCCATTGTTGAGATCCTTTCAAGGTGTTTTTCATTTCCAAGGATTTTGATTGTAAGAATTGGAGGATCATCCACAACTTTCCATTAAGAAGATTTCTTAAACCCTATTCTCCTATTTTATCATGATGCTTTCTTCTTATTTGATTGCTGTGATTTTGTCCTCCATGACTGAGTAGTCTCATTGCTAGATTAGGGAAATTCAATGGTGGATTAGGATGATAGTGACTGAGCCAAATAGGAAATGTTATCATTTGTCTTCATCAATCGGGATTCGTACTGCTTAGGCTAATTTGATCACCTAGTCTATGATTTTAGGATTAACTTATTCACGAAAGTGCTCTAAGTTGCTAGATAAACCATTGATGAGCAATCGGTGTGTAACCAACGACAGTTGATAGTTACCATCGATTGTGAACAAATCGAACCAAATTGTTAATGCTTATCTTCATTTCTGAATTCGAACGACAGTTTATGCATTTAGGATGCTAGATAAAGTTATTGATGCATCACGACAGTGAGGCAATATTACATTCATGTTCGAGTTCTAGATTGCGCTAAAATTGAATCCTGAATAGATTGCTCAGTCCATAATCCGAAACCACCGGCGAATGACTCTAATCTAGTGCCTTTATCTTATTGAATTTACATCATTTTTAGTTGCTATTTCGTTCATTATTTCGTCACAAACAAATTCCCATTTTATCTTAGCTTTAAACGATAATCCATATTTTCATAGTGTGACCGTGGTCCCTGAGGATTCGATACCTAAAATACTACTGCTTTTGTCTGTGCACTTGCGGATACTATTTAGGTTTAAAACTTCACGTATCAGTATCACAATGCCCAGATCAACGCCTGCCAATAACTCTCCCCAATGCCTCAGCCTTACGCTTTTATGGCTAGACTAAGGAAACATCCTTCTTTGTCAGCTTCGCCTTAAATTGCGCCATACTCACAAAATCCTTAATAGGTCTCCTGTAATCCTACCAACCAAGGACTCCTGATCTTGATAGCGTTACTCGGTCTAGGCCAACATTGTCGGATCCACAGACACTCGTTCTACAGAAATGAAAAGGCCGAGAAAACCTCATTTCTCGCTACTAGCATCTACTCTTACTCAATCTAGCAAAAACTTCTGCTTTCGAAACCTTTCCAGAACCAACTTAAGATAAAACTCTCGCTCCTCAGGACTCCTCAGGGCTCCTCAAATACACCAAAACATCATCAATGAAAATGATCCCAAACACATCTGAAAACTCATCCTGAAACCCTCCGATCATAAGCTTTATGAACGCTAGTGGTGCATTCGTCACCCTAAACAACATTGCTATAAACTCATACCGACCATACCTCGGTCTCTCGCGCTCAACCACTACACGACCTTGATGACAATTCAGATAGACCTTGAACGCTCCAACAAATCCATTCTCAGAATGACATCATACAGCTCCACTGGAATAATCCCCACTTCGTCTTCTGTCCCTGCACATGCTTGCCGCCTTTGCAAGGACCCGCCTGCTGTTGTTGCTTCCTCGGCTGAACAACTAGAACAGTAGGAACAACCCTTACTGCTACCTGATCTCTCAGATCCTACTCAAAAGCAAAAGCCTACTCAACCAACAGCCGAACCTAGACGATGTGCACGACATCCTCAAACACAGCCAAAGTCTTTACCAGAACCTCTACTTCTACGTTTGCTCATCCTCCATGCTTCTATCCGCATAGACCAAGAGCCCGCTGCACTCAGCATCATACTCCCTTGACTAGTCTCCCTGCACTAGCTCCACAAATCTCGTCTCAAGACGATCTACTACCTCCTCAGGAAAGAACTTAGCATCAAACTCTGCTAAACATTCTCCCCAGGTCCACATTGCCTGCCTCAGCCTGGCCTCAACACCTTTCTACAAGAGATGCGCATGACACCAAATAGAACGGACAATCCGCTCTAATCTCAACCACCACTCAAGCCTCCTCAGACTTAGCGCTACCCAAAAAGAAACTCAAACCAAAGACGCTGCATCTGCTCCATCGTCCTCAACTATGACGGAACCTCCTCTGCAGCTACAGCCCTCGGCTGCATCTCTGCCACATGTGCACTACTATAGCTGGCACCGCACATGCTAACCGCTCCAACAACTGAGCCAACAGATCCGCCAAACAATTATCTCTACCCAGAGTCACACCTGCGGTCGTACCCACACATGGGCCTCTCGTACTACTAGTCACACTCGTACCCTCTCTGGTACAACCAGTCCTTAGACTAGCACTAACATTGGATGCACTCCTGGATCCCTCATGAAATATCTACGTACCTGAAATCAGCTCATGTGTCACACTCGACGCCACACTATCAGCGGACTCACACACGCGTCTCCAATCCCAACCTCGGCCACCATGGCCACGACCTCTAACAACTCTAGCCATCACTCTCTGCATTTCTCAAAAATACAGACTACCAAAACTAGAATTTAAAAATAGAAGTCACCATCAACAAATAATTACTTACCGCACAATCTCTTTAAAGGTCCAAAGAGGATAATCTAAGACTAATAAATTGACTAACTACTCATAATCAATTTAAATCACATAGTCTCAAATCACTCAACTAACTACCATAAAACCGTAAGGGCTCTAATACCAAAATGAAACAACCAACACATTTTTTTAAAAATAAATCAATAATTAACCCGAATGTAGTATTCCCATAAATATTAAATCTTCAACGACTAATTCAACAATCACCCAATTCAGCGGAAAGCAACAACTCTAATAAACCATTTAAATCCAACAAAAAAAATTTAATTCCAATAATCAAATCAACTCAAATTCAATTCCAGAAAACCAAACCAAATAATTCAAGCAACCTAAACACCAGTATCTACTAGAAGCAACAACAATACTAATCACCCTAATCATTCTCTTCCTACGCCATGATTGCGCGATCACACTTTTCTTTTACCTGCAACACATGGGAAAAAGAGTTACGTAAGTATTTTATAAATACTTAGTGAGCCGGTCATACCACCTACTGGCGTAACAAGCAGGCTCAGTAAAACCATTCAATCAACATCATAAATCACCACACAACGCAACAAATAATCAACAATGCATTTTAAACACACTTCCGAACCATAACATATCGTGTCGAGCGACACCAGCAAGGTCTCCATCGACACAACCAAAGTGCTCGTGTCGAGCGACACCAGACTGGTGTCGATCCACATGCTACAAGCACTCGTGCCTCACAGCAAGCTCAGGATCGAGCCTCTCCTCTCTCGACTTGATTCTGAGTCACTCGAGTCGCAAAACCTCCAAGGAAAACATGATAATACAACGAATATAATCCACAACAACCAATATCACACAATCAACACGAGAAATCCATCACAGTCACAACAAACAATCCATCATCGCCTAGAAACATGTGGTCGCAAACTCACCTTAGCCTAGAACGATTGAACATAAGGCTACACAAAAATCAGAGCCTCCTACTCGACCCAAAGCTACTGATTCTCCATCTCTATCACCTATAACTCACCCTTAGGGTTTTCCCCTAAAAAGAATTAGGATTTTCTGTAAAACAGAACCTATACGCTGAATTCAAATCAACGCTGAGGACAAACTTTACCTCCAAATAACAATCGGGAAAATTATTCGAAAACTAGACACAAAGAGATTTCCAATGATATATTAATCGTCACCTAACTCTCTCTAGAACTCCGGCAAAACGGCCTCGAAGTGGTCTGATCACAAACTCAATTCTGCACAGGCCTCTCTCACCAAAACCAAGATATCTCTTAACATACAAAACTAATTGACAAACCGATTTGCCTCACGACTAGCTAAGAGAAAGGAGAACTTACCCATAAAATTTCACGATGATCAGAACTAATTTGATCATCCGATCCTCTTCTCCAACACAAGGCAACAAAACTGCCTTAATCTCCCAATCATCAACACACAAGAACACAAGCACCACCTCTTCCTCACACAATCTCCAAAACACTCTCAAAATCACCACAATGCAGAGAAAGAGAGGCTGCTTGCTTCTTATAACACGAGCCTAGGATTTCCTCAAACCTCAAACAGCCAAAAACCGCAATTAAAATCGAACCACAAACTGGTTCATAACATTGGTGTCGACCGACACACCACATGGTGTCGATCGACATCCCTTACCAAAGTCACTATTTTAGTTGCGGATGTTACACTCATGGTCACACTTCTTTGTTCCTCCTTTTAAATCTTTGATTAAGATGTTCAAAGAAAGACTATTAAAGTATATACCATAAGGTCTAAGAAAGCTATAGATATCAACCAAGAATGCATTTGAAGAAGTTCTAAGTAAATGGAACTATCAAATGTAGATTGTGATATGATCCTGCCAAGCACAAAAGACTTGAACGTGAGGAAATACTTGAACCCAAGGAGGAGCTTGTAGCTAAGGAAAATGGAGTTAAGGAGCAGCTTGAAGCTAAGCAAAATGGAGCTAAGGAGCAGCTTATAGGTGAGGAATATTATGGAAAAAAAGTTATCTTAACCTCATCAATTCTCATACGTGATCAACAAATGGGCATGTGTTTTATTTGTACAATATTTCTTTTATCTTTGGTTTTGTCCGAAAGAGTTTTCCAAAGAAAGGTTTTTAATGAGGCAAATGATTCACATCCAAATCACCCATTCAATAATCAAAACCGAGCCAGAATCTTCAGAAACTTTCCAAGGTGTTAGCCATCAAGTCCAACCCACTTTATGCCTATCCCAAGTCCAAAAGAAGCCCAAATCAAGTGCCTAATTTCCAGCCCAAAGAAAGTGATGAAAATCAAAATTTTAAGAGTTGTTTTGGTTTGATATTTTCAAATTCTATCCTTATTTATGTTCTCATTTTCTAGGCAGTCTTGGAGCTTGTTCCAAGACTTTTCTCTTCCTCTTCTTCTCTTCTATTTAAACTCTTGTATTCTCATTTCTGAATTTATCAAACATCTTTATTTTAAAACTCTTTCTTTTGTTTGATCTGTATGGTGTGTAATATCCATACAACTTGTTCTTACATTGATGCGTTTATCCGAATCGAGAACAAGCTGAAAGTTCAAGAGACATCTGCAACTCTTGAGATTCTCTCGATCCATCTGTTCTGTTCATGTGTTTATCATTCACGAAATCACTTATCTCTCAATCATCCGCTACATCTAATCTATTTCATTACAAAGGATTCTTAAACCCATATCAACCCTTCATCTTCCATCTGCTACATCAATCAAAGGAACCCTTGTGTTCTGATCCAAATCAACCAACAAAGTGACTCCTTGGGCTGACATCCTCTCTAGGATCGTGTCAAGTGGTATCAGAGAAGAAACCACGAGTCGAAATTTCAAAAACAAACCCTAATTTTCGAATTACAAACGAACCCATCAAAGAAGAAACCAATTCGCACAATTAAAGACAGGCCTGAGAAGGAGAAGGCATACCAGCGGAAGAAGAAGGAGATTTGACAGGAGATTTGGGTTTGTCTTCTCCTTCAAATGAAGAATCATCATCTGCTTCTTCCTTTTCTTCTCCAGCGACGAAAGATTCCTTGTCCTGAACAAGCTCCGTCCGACATGGCTTAGACACTCAGAGACGGTGTGTCACCGCGATAACGAAGAGGAGGAGGAAGCTTATTAGAGGAGGAGGAAACGAAGCGGCGAAGAAGCAGAGAAAAAAGCGGATTTCAAAGTGTGAGTTTAAATTCATCGAGAGAGAGAGTGAGGAATTGGGGCAAAATAAGAAGTGTTTAGGGTTTGTGTGAGAGAGAAAGCTTTGGAAGAAGAAGAAATTTGGTGTTTTCATTTTTATTTTTATTTTTATTTTTGATTTTCTTTCAATGTTGGGGAAAATAAATTTGTTTGCGGCTTAAGTGAATTTGGACTTTGGCATTTAAGAAAATTTGGCTCGTGTTGGCGAAAATCTGTGATTTCAGTATTCCGCTTATTTTTTTTTCTTAGCGCCATTAAAATGCTATCGTATAATCTCAAATCCAGAATACATGTTTTCATAGCAGTTACGAAAACCGAGCTATGATAATGTGCTATCAATACGCATATTTCTTATAGTGTTTGCTTGTTATCCTTAGAGCAGTCGCCTCTTTCTTCACAGTAGTGATTTGGATTAGTGAAAGATGACTCCATGGTCTGATTAGATCTTGAAGCTCTTTTCCTTTTCAGTTGTTGGTCAAACATTTTAGCCTTGTGTAGCATTTCCTCTAGCTCCATGTAATGTTGAGTCTCTAAACGATCTTGTATGTTACGGTAAGCCACCAAGAAATCGAGCCATTGTAGCTTCCTTATCCTCCTCTATATTAGCTTGTATCATGAGTGTCTCCATCTCCTTGTAGTAATCTTCCATTGAATGGCTTCCTTGGACAAGTTTCCTTAGTTTTTGGTGAAGTTCATGGTGGTAGTGGCTGGGAACAAACTGTTCCCTCATGAGACTCTTCATTTTGCTCCAAGTATGAATCGGATACTCATGGTTACGTCTTTGAGAAGTAACAGCTTGATCCCACCAACAAAGGGTGTAATCATAAAATTCAGTAGCAGCCACCTTCACTTTATTGTCCTCAGTGTAGTGATGCACGTTGAAAACCAATTCAATCTTCTTTTCCCACTCAAGATAAGCATATGGATCATTTTTCCCATGGAAAGATGGAATTTTAATCTTAAGACCGCCTAGATTATCTTAAGCACGTTATGTGCCTTTTCTCCCAAGTTTATTCCTCCTTTAATCACTATGAGATAAACCACTTCGATGTCTATAGTACTAATCTGTATCACCAACACTAGCCCGGTTGTTCTTTTCTCGCTCTTTGTTAGGGTTTCTACCGTTTCTAGCTTGAGTTTGTTCTTGACCAGTTCTGGTTTGATGTTGTTCATGATCTAGTTTATAAAGTTTCTCAATGTGGATAGTAAGAGCCTCAATGATAAGTTTGTTGTTGCGACCCAAAGCGACTTCTTCTTCTTCTTCACTTCCCATAATACCTGAAAGATCTAACAAGTAAAATGTTCCACGACAAAAGAAAAATGTTTTTAAGCAAAGATCAAATAACAAAACAGTTTCTGAACAGAATTCAATTCAGCTTTTAACAGACAGTTGCATAGTCGAATTTGAAAACAATAGAAGTTGAAGAGTTTGTATCCAAATTGCGAGATCTAATACAAGTTTTTATAGTTCACGATCTGATCTTAAATTGATAAACGAAAGTTACGCAAAAAATGAAAAAAATGAAAGGGTAGATACAACCTGATTCAAAGTGTGCTTTGATACCACTTAATAAGATCCCACTTATATCGACACTTTGATAGGTTAAGAACATATCCAGATTCGAGATTCACCAAGGGAATCAACGAATCAATGATGGAATGAAGGCTCACACAAGAGCTGCGGAAGGACTTTTGATTTACCGATGGATCTAATGGTCACACAAAGTTTATGGGCAGAACTTTGATTTACCTTTGATCTCATCTTAAAAGAGTTTTTGATAAAAAGATAGATAGATTCTCCTAAGAGAATTACAGAGTTTATACAAACCTCATTAAAAACCTTGTCTAGAAAACTCAATGGAAAAAACAAGACTAAGGGAAAAAGAGCACAAGTTACACACCTCTCATTGATAACCCTTAGTTAGCGTGAATCACAACCAGATTAGTGGATTATCTATGTTACTAAGGTTGCTTTCATCATGACTTAGCAATGTGCTAATGGCTTGTTTTAACTTTTTGGCTTTAGACCTTGTGATGGGTCAAATAGGTAACTTCAAAGCTCTTTGCACATCCTAGTTCAAGCTGCTCCTTAGCTCCTAGTTCATGTTCAAGCAGCTGTTCAAGTTCCTCCTCCTTAGAGCTATACATGATCATATCATTGTCCCACATATTATCCACCAAATCCCAATCAGAAACTATGCCATCTTTTATGGGTGACAAGATCTGGTGACAGAAAAATACAATCACTAAGCTATATATTAACTTTAGACATTAATCAAAGAGGAAAGCTAGTAACCTCCATATGATCCCAACGGTAACTTAAAGCTTGAGATCCTACATACAACTTGCGTTCGACGGCATTGGTCTTTGTAGAATCAACATCCACATCCATTGCCTCTATACCATCTACTACTCCAACAACCTTATGAACACATGAGAAAAACAAACAAACCCCTAACTAAGAGTCTAGAGACGAGAGGCGAAGTAAGAGGTGAGTGGCTTACAGAAGGGAAAAGGGCCTTAGGAGCATCTTCATCGGCGTAACCAGCTTTTCGGTGTGAGAACCCAAGTCAACCACAATAGCTGTTACTTCATATGTAAAACCCACCGCGAAAAAAAAAATTCAACGAGAATGTCTACAAGCAAGAGAGGAAAAAGCAATTCAAAGCGAGAAACTCACCTCCACCGAACATGGCGAGCAGAGAGATTCTATTCCAGAGAACTCGCCGGAGGGTTTAAACGCACGACTTAATCTCGAGGTTAATAGAAATTGGTCGAATTGATTTTTACCGAGCTCGATTTGAAGCTCTTTCATTAACGAACCTTCCAAGTGTATTAAATTTATCTTTTTTCTTTCCCCCTTAAAACACCAATTTTGCTTTTTTGTATAAAATAATTTCAGTAATCCATGGCTCTTGATACTAAGACTAATTATGTCAAAACTAGTACTATTATTTTTTTTCTTTGTTGATATACAATTTGCTCAAAAGAATTCAATAATATAAAAAAAAAAATCAATAATGAATCGGCCTGAAAACTCTGTACTTATTTAACTGAACTGTTCCATAGATTAATTAGTATTGACATGGGTTGCACTTTTGTTGATCCCATCACGCAGAAGAATCCTTATTGCCTCTACCCCGGTTTGGAGTGTATAATCCAACTACACAACAAGGAACAAACCAGGCTTTTTAATGATTTCCGAGAAACACTCTTGAGATAATGTCGGGATTTCTCTACCTCGTCCTGTTCTTGTCTACTGAACTGTCGAAGGACGTAACTGGTTGTATCCATCTTCCCTAGAGGCCGTCCAATCCCTGTAACGAAACACACAGCCGTTTGGAAAAGCCCGAGAAGAAAAAAGGAAATCAGGTATTTCTAAGTGGAGAAAGATGACAACTTTGCCTATTCTTAAACGTGGGAAATCGCGGCTCCCTTTGAGGCGATCTATAATACTTCTCATCCTACGGGTAAAATGACCAGAGCAATGTTTTACCAAAACAGCTTTGAAGAGTTTCTCTTCGGCTAAATACGTGTACTGTTTGCACTCCCATTAGACTTGATCATGAAAACAGTCACAACTATCCATCTCCATCTCCAAGACAATACTTCAACACAAGTTAAAACACTCTTAAAGAGGTAAAAGATATAGAGTGAAAAGCTTTGTACCCATTGTGCCCTCCGTGACCACCTTTTGGCAATAAACGCAGTTTACCAAAGGGCAAATCTAAGTCATCGTAAATCTGTAGAAGATGCAGAAAGTTCTTTAAGACGGCATATACACTTCTAAATCCAAGGATTTGGAGAGTGAGAGAGAAAAAGGTGAAGTATATACCACAAGTACTTGCTTTAGGGGAACTTTGTAGAAGGAAACAATTTGTGCAACCTTCAAACAATTCCAACATTCATTCATAGCCAAATATCAAATTACAAGTGATAATAGGTAGAGAGATTGGTTGACAATATAAACACAACTTTTTTCACTTACAGACTCACCACTCGCATTCATGAAAGTTTGAGGTTTAGCCAGCATAATCGGTACATCTACATTTTCAATAGCGCCTAGGATCGTAAAAGAAAAACAATAGCTAAACTTAGAAACCAGAAAAAGACTGTTTGACTCTCTCTACATCTAATACAAGTAACCATTGTTTTGCACTCCCTTGTTTATAGAAAATCGTCATTAAAAGATGTAAAGTTCACGAAAAGAGCACCTTTCCCAAACAAGGCCTTGAAGTTAACGGTGTTCATGGATATTCTTTGTGCATCAGCAAAAGCGTCTACCGTCTCAAAACCAACCTGCAATACAATATCAGCATTAGCCAGCCCCAAAAAAAAGGAAGACACAAAGTGAGAAAGCGAAAGAGAATATAAAGAGGTACGTTGTGGTGAGTGCCCTGATACTTGTTGCCCGGATTACCCAAACCGACGATGAGCCATGGGAACTGTGGAGGCGGGGATTTTGGCTTCGAAACCTGAGTTAAATCTGATTCCGGTTGAGATGAAATTGATTGTGAAGATGATGACGACGACTTAGAAGACATCAAGCCTTCAAGACCACATCTTCCTCTAGTCAGCTTCCGACAAGGACTTGATATCGAGGAAGACAAAAAATTCGCCGGTGATCGGAAAAATAGTGAGCAACTTCCTTGGGGAAAAACAGTAGCTTTCATCTCTTCTACTGGGAATTGGGAACTAGGGTTTATCCTCAATTGGATTGGATTTGTTCGGAAAATGATTTAAGTTAAAGAAGAGTGAATTGGATAAATATTTAAAAATTCCCAAAATAAAAAAACCGGGTGACAAGTGGGAATAGTTACCACTATACTACGACAACATTGTTGTTAACTGATTCCAAATTTAAAGTGTTATTAAACGAAAACAAGTTTTGTTTGCTGTGTTCATCACTCAGCGACATGTTCTTTGAAATTGGCTTTTACACTGAGCTCATCGTACGCATTCACGAGATTCTCCAGCCTGGCGACGAATTCGATAAGCAGCGAAACGAACGTAGCTAGAGACAGGGCACCCGCATTCTCGTACATCATCGACGCATCCTCCTGTGGGGGCTCTAACATACTTCCCGGCGTGAAAGAGATCCGACTAGGCCACGACAGTTGTTTCTGTATCACCGTCCTTGATTGGATCGGCGCCGGATTCGTGTTCTTGCCGATTCCAGTATCCCAATTGGTGGGTGGACGAAGCGTGGCTTCACTCTGGGATTTATGCGCTAGGATCCGACTTAGATCCTCCTCCTCCTCGATTGTCAAATCCCTAGACCGGTTCCCGATTTCCCAATTCCTGGCGCTCACGAGAAGGTACGATTTCTTGTCCATTTTGCTCTGTAGTTCCTCGGCTGCTTGGTGAATCTCGTGGAGAATGTCTTCTATAGGGTTTAGTTTCTCCATCTTCTTCAGTTTTTCCCCAATGAATCTCAGCACTTTTGCTCCTTCCAATCCCACCCTTTGAAGCTCATCACCAAAGACTTTTCTTTTTTCCTCTTCAGCCTGCATTACCATTTTAAGTCTCTCTCAGATCTGAAGAACAACGAAGAGGGGGGAATTATGTACCTGAATCTCAGAGAGAATGCATCCATGTAGTGCCATAACCATGAAGGCACAATGCCTCAGTGCGCCCCCTACTTTCACATACATCGCCCATGGGTATCTAAAGGATTTGTATGGACCGTGTGGTGGCTCCCATGTAGCAAAACCCATCTTCTCATCAAAAAATAAAAAAATAAACAGACAAGATGTGAGTATCTCAAGTAAGTTGGTTTGATGAGTGAGATGAATCCTACAAGAGTGTCTTCTTGGCTTGTAGACTGAACGGCTGATCTGTACCCACTGTACACTGGATCGTCTGTGACAGCCTCATAGACCAAAATCCTCGACGGGACCCTATCATATGCTACACAATTGAGATATCCATTCACACAACCTGCAAAATGGAACATTTTCTATAGACTGGATTTGACAAGAATCAGACTAAGCTTTTCAACCATAAAAGAGAGAGGGAGAGAGTAATCAATCTACCTTCCAAAGAAGTAGCCACATTCACAAAGTTCTTGGCGACCAAGTTATGGAGATCATCCCCAGCCCATATCGGATAAATGCAAGTGTTCACAATGAGGCCAACGCTGCCACCAAGTGCAATCATAAGGAACCTTGAAACAGCCGTTTCCATGAATTCCCCTGTTCTGTATCCCGACACTATTACATAGCAATATGTCAGCAAGAACACCCGGAATCCGTACTCATATGGCTTCATCGTTGGATAGAGCTTCGCATAAGTTGCAAAAAAGGCTGATACAATACAAGAGCACAGAAATCAGAATGAGAGTCCGAGGTGGAAGCTTTAGTTCCAAGATCCGATGAACTATACCTACTACAAAGATGCTAACAGCATTGAAAAGCTCTGCCCAGTCTCCAGTCATATCAGACAACTCAGCCATGACAAGCGCCAATCCTCCTGCAGACAATGTTCCTAGTCCCCGGTTACATCCTTTGCTAAAGGTGGCTCCTACACAAAGAAGAGAGCATCACAGATCAGGTATTGAGTGGTCAAGTTTGATCTTTTAAGTCTGTTGCATTTACCTATACTGAACTCGAAGACAACGACTATTGTGAGAATGGCCCATAGATAGTGGTTGCTAAGCTCTGATCCTGGGAGTCTAAAGAAGATGAGAATGGAGATGAGTGTCAGAGCCAAACCCATCTTCGCCGAGAATATGATCTTCCTCGGGTCAGATGATCCCATCTCCCACGCCGTAACCAAAACATCCTGTGATTTCTTCACAAACGCGGTGATCTTGTCGGAGAAGTGCCTGCAAACAACGTCCATAGCATTTCAAGACTAATCATGAACATTGTTGTTACTAGATTGAGATTGGATTCCAAGATGCATCAGATTCGATGAAAGGGCTTCCAAATATCTGGTAAATAGCGTTGCTTGAAGGAAGGAGAGATTGATTGTATATAAAATGTAGAACCTGTAGGAGCAGCAACGGACAGGAGTTTTGTCGGTCATGGTCATGTCAACGTCAACGAGATAGGAATAGCCTCTGGTCTGTTGTGGGATAAGCCTATCTCTTAAGCTTTGTCGAAATGAACCATCGAACATACTAGCTCGCCTGAAAGATCCGTCGAACATACTACCCCGCCTGAAAGATTCCAGTGTTGGTGCCGCCATTCCTGGTTTTTGATTCTGATGGTCGCAGAAGAAGATTGAGAAGGCTCGAAAGAGGTTTTATTTCTTCTGCATTGTGGTTGATGATAATTTCTATCAAAAGCACGGTGGTGTCATGAACAGTCAATGGAAAACCCAGATTTCCAAATCTATTATTTTTTGTAAACAAAATGCTATGCAAATCCTGTATGTTTGCTATGCACGTCTCAGAGCACGTTTTCTTGTCTAAAAATACAGATTATTACACCTAATCTCAATCATTATTATTAAATTATACAAACAAAACTAATTTGGTCAAATTTTTATAACGGCAAAGAACCGCACTTTATGCACAGTGAGTATCTAAATTAAGTTTCAGCTGCACAGTAAAGCCATTGAATCCTGACTGACTTATATAATATACACATCTTCCATAAACCCTAATAATTCCCAGTGTTACAAAGAAGAAGAAACTTAATCCCCAAGTGAATTTACAAAAGAACTTTAGAGAGATTACACAGAAATGGCATCGTCATTTTTTTTGTCACTGTCTTAATCTCCTTGGTTCCATTTTTTTCCAACCAGGTCTCTCTCAAGGTCCAAGTCCTCCAGCTTCTTGTGCTTCCTTGTTGCTAGCCTTGGCTCCATGTGGTCCAAAGACATAAAAGAACTCAGAGATCTTGATATTATTCGGTTTTGCGAAACTTACAAGAAGATTTTTTTCTTGTTGAAAGGGACTTCCTCTGTTTCTCCACCACCATTTACTAAATCAACTGGTTCTCTCTGGATGGAAAGAAGAATTCAGGTGTTGCAGGTCAGTAAAATATACAATTTCAGGCAAAAGCTAAACCACAAACATCCAAGATCAGAAATGGTGTTAACACATGAATCCTATTGTGACAAAATGTTAAACTTTGTTTGGTAAGTAAAGATCCTCTGTGTTGAGGTTTTCTAAGGGCTCTTGACGTACCTGATTTGTTATTTTTCAGCGACCCCAGTGGCACCAAAACCAACCAGCATGATGGTTTTACTAATTAATAAGCTGAAAGTGAAGTACTTCTTTCCCTTTCAAGAAGGAGATGAAGAAGAGAGTTAATGCAATCGAATGGAAGATATCAATCAAATCACCACCGTCCATTTCGTATTGAACATTTAAATCAACTCAGCACCGTCCATTTTTCTCATATATGAACGTACTTGTTTCTTACTTGTCCGCAACTTCTAACTACATCACATTCTTTATATTCCCTTTTTAAAGGAGATTCCCATCTCAAAACTTGTTGGAGAGACATACAGAAATAAAAGCCAATCGCAACTTTTTTGCGTTTTGCTATGGGGACGAAGCGGTTTGGTGTTGCGGTGGCTGTTGCATTCTCAGCCTTGATTCATGTCTCTGTCTCAGTTCCTTTCATAATGCTTCATGGAATCTCAGCTGAATGTTCTGATCATACAAATTATAATTTTCCACGGCTTCTCACTAACCTCTCCGGCTCTCCTGGCTTTTGCATGTAAGTTTGTGTATATTTTATTATTTAACAAGTCTAAAATGGCCAACCATGATCATCATGTATTCGGTGCCTTGTGAAACCAGAGAAGTTGGAAATGGAAAAAGTGATTCATGGCTCATGCCTCTTACGAAACAAACAGAAATCGTGTGTGAGAAGGTGAAGCAAATGGAAGTGTTACGTCAAGGATACAACCTTGTTGCAAGATCTCAGGTTTCTTGAAAACAAAAACACAGTTTTTCATCTTTACCTTTTTAAAATTCTTATGAATGATGGAAAAACAGGGGAATCTAGTGGCTCGAGGGCTCATCGAGTTCTGCGATAATGGGCCTCCGATTTACAACTACATATCTTTAGCAGGTCCTCATGCTGGAATCTCCTCTGTTCCTTGGTGTGGTGTAAGCATGTTTTTAATCTCCTTTAATTGTTTTATATGATTTGATTGTAATCAATGAATCATAGTAACAACTACATGTCTTTCTCTGTTTTTTGGTTTAAGTCTGGTATCTGGTGTGAGGAAGCAGATAAACTGATCCAGAAGGATATCTATACGGACTATGTTCAAGTATCTCTCTACCTCTCAGGATTATACTCCTTAATAATCAGGGATTAATTAACACCTTTAGTTATTTTGCAGGATCACCTAGCTCCTAGTGGTTATATCAAAATCCCTAGCGTATGTCAACTCACCATTATCACTTTGAGAAGAAGAAGCATATCTGATTAGATTTTAACATGATCTTTGTTTTTTGGTATTCTCAGGCTATCCCAAAGTACTTGGAAAGGTCTAAGTATCTACCAAAGCTTAACAATGAGATACCAAGCCAAAGAAACGCAACTTACAAAGACCGTTTCACAAGCTTACACAACTTGGTTCTTGTCATGGTTCGTCCGCTGCACATATTTTAACCTTGGATCCAATGCATTATCTCTTGGTGGTTGATTATGCTTGTTTGTATTACAGTTTCAGGATGATACGGTAATTGTTCCAAGAGATTCATCTTGGTTCGGGTTTTACCCGGATGGTGGTGCAAATCAACCACTTCTCTCAGCTCAACAGACAAAGCTCTATACAGAGGATTGGATCGGTCTGAAAAAGCTGGATGTTGCTGGTAAAGTGAAGTTTGTGAGTGTACCAGGAGGACACCTCCAAATGGCATTTAGCGATATTGTCAAATACGTTGTGCCTTATCTCCAAAACCAACACAATGTCTCAACCGCAAAAGGATGGAACCATTGTTGTCATTAAAAGACCAAATACCATACTCATTTGTTATATGCAATAGTGAAAAAGATTAGTGATGATCGTGTAGAACAAGAATCCATATTCATATAAATAATAAATATACACACTTAACTGATATATTGAATTAAATACTAGTGAGATCTTCATCACCAGTTTTCTTCAATTTACATAATACTACAAGAAAGGTTAAAAATTGAAAGGACAAAATTATAGGTGCATCTGTAATAAAACCAAAACATTGGGAACGGTTTATAATACACAAAAACTACATGGGGTAAAGTTAAAAACAATTCCGAAGTCAATGAACGATTGGAGAAAGAGATACTCGCGCTTGTTCCTACATTCGCGCAACAGCAAAAAGAAAAAATAAAGGGCCGAGGAAACTCTTTGACGTGTCTAATCCACGTCTCCTTCTCCGTCTCTGTGTTTTCCCTCTCAGGTTGGACCTCATTTTCCCGAGAAAATCTCCTCCGAGAATTTTCCAGGTTAGGCGAGAGAAATTTCCCCCCATTGTTTCTTCCGATTTTCTGATCGTTGATTTGTAATGTGTTTGTTTTTGACTTAGTTTTTCCCAATGCCGATCTTCTCTTGTTGCACCAATGCAAATTTCTGTTCTTCTCCAGGTAGGTTCGTCTCTAAAGCTATTTTTCTTCGCATTGTTAGGTAGATCCAAGTTCTTTGCTTTAGATCAATCTTGCTCCTTAATTCGGTTTTACTGGTAATCGAAAAGAAACCCATTTTCTAATTACGAAATTAATTTTTAGTGTGACTGAAAACGATTAGAATACTCGCTCATTTTTCTAATGAGTATGATCTGTGCAATCACATATTATCATAAGGGTGCATTTTTGGTTAAACATATCCTTAGGGCATCAATATCATTATATCTTGGTGATTCGTTACACTCTAGACAGTGGATTGAGCTTAACGATACTCGTAGATTTATTTATGGGTGTGGGTTATTGGTCTATAATGCTCAAAACAATGGTGTACATTTCAGGCGTTGTTGATAGAGAATGAAGGAGTTGTGGCTTTATCAAGTGTTTCCATAAATTTTCTTTCGACCGATGATGAATTCTCTCACTGATCAATCAGGCAGCTCTCATGGAGATTCTACTCCCCGTAGTCCCTTCTCCCCATTATCTGCATACGAAAGGCACAAAGATTCCAAATACCAACGTCCCCAAGCCAATTCTTCCGCGTTGGGTACATTTTTTTCTTCTGTCAAAAGGCCTTTTTACATGGTCGAGTTTCATTTTGAAAAGGGTTTCTTTCTACCAGCAGATCCATCATCCCCCGGATCCATGCTCCATGGAGGGCACAAGTTCCACGAGGCTTTCCAGATGAAACAAGGCCGTTTTGATCTCCAATCCGCAAAGATTTCAGAAATGATGAAATCAAATAATTTAGATGTATTTCCTAAGCCTTTACCTTATATGACTTCTTTGTAACGAAATGGTTTCTTGACAATAATGCCCTATGCTTCTTATGAATGCAGAATGCTCCCACGCAGTCACTTTTAAGTATCGTCAATGGAATTCTTGATGATACTATTGAGAGAAAGAATGGTGAAATCCCTCAGGTACTTGAGTCTAACATTTTTGGATATGTATCATGCTTAAATGCTTTTCTGTCTCATCATGTCCCTTTGGAAAATCTTCTGACCTAATCTATATTGATCAGCGTGTAGCATGTCTGCTGAGAAAAGTCGTGCTGGAAATCGAGAGACGTATTTCGACCCAATCTGAGCATCTAAGAACGGTATTTCTTGTTTCCTTGGAGAAACAGTAAATTGTCTTCATTTGTTTCATACTCTGCGTTTTCTTTGTGTAGCAAAACAATGTATTTAAAATTCGTGAGGAGAAGTACCAGTCAAGGATCAAAGTTCTTGAAACCTTAGCTTCAGGAACTAGTGAAGAAAATGAGGTACCATAAAGAACTTTAGGCCCTGAGATTTTGTTTCAAGAAATTCACTAATGTGTTACTCTGCTGATCAACTTATTTTTGACTAGATTGCTTCAAGACAACTTCGACGGATAAAGGTAAATGCTTTTTGCATCTGTCCATATTAATACTGTAGAAGTTGCTTACTGCACGGTGATATACTTGATTCTATTGAGATGTTTATTTGCTTGAGATGACTATGATAGACAGAAAAGTCCAAGCTTGAAGAAAAGAAGAAAAACAAAGAGGAAGATTTGGATAGGTTAGAGAAAGAAAATGGTCAATACAATACTGAAATATCTACTTTAAGGCGAGAACTCGAGGCAACCAAGAAAGCATATGAACAACAATGCTTGGAGATGGAAAGCCAGATGAAGGTTGCTTCTGCAGGTATCGACGACAGGGTAAAGGAGCTCGAACAAATGAGTAAGGATGCAAGCATTGCAAAAATTGCCCTTGAGGAAAGGGTTAGGGAGCTTGAAAAGATTGGGAAAGAAGCAAGTGCTGCTAAAACTACTCTTGAGGAAAAGGTGAAGGAACTTCAACAATTCAAAGTAGAGACAATAACTGTTAATACAGGCCTTGAAGCAAAAAACCGAGAGCTTGAAAAGATTGGGAAAGAAGCAAATGCTGCTAAAACGACTCTTGAGGAAAAGGTGAAGGAGCTTCAACAATTTAGAATAGAGACAATAACTGTTAATACAAGTCTTGAAGCAAAGAATCGAGAGCTTGAACAAAATCTGCTCCACTGGAAGAGTAAAGCCAAAGAAATGGAAGAAAAATCAGACTTGAAGAATCGAAGTTGGAGTCAGAAAGAAGTTTCGTATAGAAACTTTATCAATTTCCAGTTCAAGGCACTACAAGTATGCTTTACATATACCATTGACTAAATTCAGTCTTTTTATTAGTCTCTAGTCGCCTAAACCTGCTACTTTTCCAGGAGTTGAGGTTGTATTCTAAGTCCATCAAACAAGAAATGCTAAAAGTTGAAGATAACTATAAAGAAGATTTTAGACAATTAGGTGAGTCAGTTCGGACACATGCTTTTTATAAATATCTCAAATATATTTCTGACTTTGTAAGTTTGATGGTGTTTAATTAATAAAAATCTCTATTCTCAGGGAAGAAATTGCTTGAGCTTGGAGATGCTGCCGAAAACTATCACGCTGTCCTAACTGAAAACCAAAAGCTCTTCAATGAACTTCAGGAGCTAAAAGGTAATGTGGATCATGTATTACATATTGATATGTCTTTGCCATTCCGATTTATGAATTTTCATTTTCTATGCAACCTATAAGTTCTCTAGTTATGGCTTGCAGGAAACATTAGAGTATATTGTCGGGTGAGACCTTTCTTGCGTGGTCAAGGTGCATCAAACACAGTCATAGAACACATTGGTGATCATGGGGAGCTGGTAGTTATCAATCCCACAAAACCTGGGAAAGATGGTCTTCGCAAATTCAGGTTCAATAAGGTTTACAGTCCAACCTCTACTCAAGGTGTTGTTTTGTTACCCTTTTGACCACTATTCTAAGGAGTTTCTCTTCCATTCCATTTGTACCTTCTATTCGATCGGTGTTTTTAAAATCAAGAAACATGTTAAGAATTAATATAGAAGCTTCTTTATACATATCTCAATTTCTATTGTATCTTTTCAAATCTTGCAGCTGAGGTATTTTCGGATATAAAACCTCTTGTTCGATCGGTTCTTGATGGTTACAATGTTTGTATCTTTGCGTACGGTCAGACAGGATCAGGGAAAACTTACACAATGGTATTCATTCACTCACTGTTATTTTCTGATAAAAGATGTCAGATTACTGTTGCCTTTGCATTCTTGATATGATTCTTGTTTTGTTCAGACTGGTCCAGATGGAGCAAGTGAAGAAGAGTGGGGAGTGAACTATCGTGCTCTCAACGATCTCTTCAAAATATCTCAATCTCGAAAAAACAACATATCGTATGAAGTTGGCGTGCAGATGGTGGAAATATACAATGAACAAGTGCGCGATTTACTCTCTGGTGACACCTCTCAAAAGAAATATCCTTTGTTTCTGCTCTGTTTTTTTTTCTTTTGCGCTTTCAAATTCTGTTCTTCCATATTACTTGTCTGTTTGTGTTGCCATTATTTTCTTCTCCTTAACTTTCACACACTAGGGATTCTTTCTACAACTCAACAAAACGGTCTTGCTGTACCTGATGCAAGCATGTATCCCGTCACATCGACCTCGGATGTTCTTGAATTAATGAACATTGGGCTACAAAACCGAACCGTTAGCTCTACTGCCTTGAATGAAAGAAGCAGCCGCTCTCACAGGTTCTCTTACTGATCTCTGAAACAAACATTTGTTTTGTCTTTTATTATTCTCTGGCTAGTTGTGTCTCCTAGTCTATGTGAGAGATAAATAAATAACTTGGGCTAGATGAATCCTTATGCAGTATTGTCACTGTTCATGTCCGTGGCAAGGACTTGAAGACCGGTTCTGCGCTGTATGGGAATCTACATTTGGTTGATCTGGCTGGTAGTGAGAGAGTCGATCGCTCTGAAGTTACAGGAGACCGACTTAAAGAAGCACAACATATAAACAAGTCACTCTCATCTCTAGGAGATGTGATATTCTCTCTTGCTTCAAAGAGTTCTCATGTACCGTATCGAAACAGCAAACTAACACAGCTTCTCCAAAGCTCTCTAGGTTGACTTCCAAAATTTTTGCTCTGTTTTCACATAGTGAACAAATTATTCTTATTAGCTGACTTGTCTATATGTGCGCTTAACATCGCAGGTGGGCGAGCAAAGACACTGATGTTTGTACAACTCAATCCGGATATTACTTCATACCTAGAGTCAATGAGTACTTTGAAATTCGCAGGGCGTGTCTCTGGAGTTGAGTTAGGTGCTGCAAAGAGCAGTAAAGATGGTAGAGATGTTAGAGACTTAATGGAGCAGGTAAAAAAACTAAAACACATTCTCACATCTCATGAATCCTTCTTCTCTTTTAAAGACATTATCGCCATCATATCCTTAAATAACTGTTGCAGTTAGGATCCCTTAAGGACACAATAGCGAGAAAAGACGATGAGATAGAGCGGCTTCATTTGCTTAAGGACATTAATAACTCACAAAGACTATCGAGAAAGAGCTTAGGACAATCCGATGACTTTAACTCAGAAATGGGAGATTCGCAATTGTCTATAGAAGAAGACTCAAGATACCAACAAGATTATCTCAGACAATCACGACAATCTGTCACGGACAGCGAAACCTTAGCTTCTTCCTCCATTGATGCAGAGTACGATGAGAGGACTGATGCAGAGTATGATGAAACAGATGGATCCATTGATGTTTCTCGTGCAACTCAAGGGAGAAAACCATTGAAGATCTCAGACAAGTAACTTTTTCTTCTTCCTCTCTTGCGTCAAAATGAAATTCAATGCAATTGAACGTTTTTTGTTTGGTGAATCCGAAAGTTGCAGAACTAAGCCAGTGACTCCAAGGGCTAGTACAACAACAACACGACCACTTGATAAACTCAAGCAAGTTGCTACGAGGACAACGAATGTTGCAAAGGCCACCTCAGGCTTGACGTCACCAAGTAAGAAACACAAAATTTTAGAATTATAAATCGAAGGGATTCTTTTGTTTGATTCTTGAATTATAGTTCTCATGATGATGTATAATATTGCTTGTGTCTCAAGGCATGAAGAAGACGGGAAGTGCTTCTAATTTGCTCAAGTCATCAAAAGATTCAAAACGGTGGTCGTGAAAAGACTCTTTGTCCCTAGACGGCTTAATTTCTTATAAAAATAAATTATTTTCTGCCTCCTCTCTTTGTATCCAGTGGCTTTAGTTGGGGGGCCTTGGGGCTTAATTTTGCAATTTGATTTGGTTTTAGTTGTGTAACAAATTTTGTAAATATACGAGTCTTTTCTAAACCAAAATAATATTTCTTGTAAATATAGTGCATACTATAACTATTTATGTAAATCAAGTAATAGTAAGTGGAAATCGGAAAATGAATTCTTATATAATGTGACTGAGATTTGAGAAGTTGACATAACAAGTAACAACAAAACAGCTAGTAAACCCACAAAACAGCTATTGGTGAGAAGTCCCCACAATGTTCTTTTGAATACTTGAATTTAGCCAAGTTTTTGTTCTCTTTGACCAAAATTAATGACGTGATCGGCAAATCTATTTTTGGAATATTTTGGGGCCCCTATATTTTTCATCAGTTATCGTAAACCTCCAATTCTGTCTTCTTCAGCATCTAATGAATTATATTTATATCATGTTCATATACATCATATATATGCTGTCTTTTTTTACGTTCAGATAGCAACATAAGCATTGATTTGGTATTAATTTGAGAAAAGAAAAGATTAGTTAAGGTTATGTTTGATTATATAGAGTGGTATCAACAACTGAAGCTTTTTTTAACCATTTGAATATATAAAAATTGAAGTAAACATGACAAAACATATCACAATGTATTTTGTGATCATAATGGTTAAAATAGTGGATATATAGACACTCTCTGACATTCTTTCTTGCCCATTGCACAAAGCCACAAAGGAGGAAAACAACAAATAGATCATTGGCTTTAAAGGAGACAAAGAAGATATAGTTTTAGATCACAAAATAGAAAATTACAATAAAATATATAAAAGACAACATAAAAGATTAAACAAAGGAATAAGGAAAAATTAAGCATATAGATGTGTAGATACAACACTACACGAAAACACCACTAGTTGCAAATAGCTTGTACACACAAAAAAGGAATAATTGGCTCCACTTTGGATGACCCCTGACTTATGATCATAACAAATTTACATATATTTGTTATGATATCTTTTCTTTTCACAACATTTGAAAACGTTTAAAATTTGAAACTACACTAAATTTTTATGATTTAACTATGAAAACGAGCCCTTTTTCAAATATTTCTATTTATTTCATTTTTTCAATAAAAATCTCGAAAGTAAACAGAAAATCCCACAATAATCATCCTTCAACATAGGTCCATTTCAAGCTGTCGTCGCTAATTCCGTTGATGCTTGCATAATTTTTTCTTCATTTTTAGTTCATTAATTTTTTAGTTCTCGAAATAGTTATTAATTAGTTTGTATTTTAGCATTTCATATGTAAAACACTAGAACGACATGATTACGTCGTCACTTAGAAACATTTGGTTTAAGAGAGAGAGAAAGACATAATTTGTGGAAGTTCTCATAAAATAATTCAATAAGTTATTAAACCAACAAGCCAAGTTCAACAAACCAAATTCCATAATTCAATTAATACTAGCACCTAAAAATCAGGTTTACTAGAAACAAATAAATAAACTAAACACCCTATCATCCTTTTCTCTGGCCTTGATTCCGCGATTACGCATTTCTGTTACCTGCAACACATGGTAATAAGAGTTGCGTAAGTATTTAATAAATACTTAGTGGAGCGGTCATCCCGTCTACCGGATACATAGTAAGGGAATAAAGATTATCAATTCTACGCGATCAAGCAACAATCCATAAAAATGACAAAAACAACATTTAAAACAGAGGGTGTCGATCGACACACCCACTTGGTGCCGATCGACACTGCATTCAAGTATACGATCCTCACGATTATAAAACAGTGGTGTCGATCGACACTACCACTAGATGTCGATCGACACCTCTCACTGAAAACCTGAACAGAGTCAAATCCTCACGCGACCCGAATTCCGTTTCATCGTACGAGTTCATTACGGCACAGACAACAAAAAATCACACAGAACAATCACGGAAAAGCAATAAACATATCACCAACAATCGTTCCAAATTCTAATAACCTAGTCTCATATCCACGATCGCGAATTGAAAAGGAAAAAGGGATTGAACAGTGACGAATCAGCGATAAAACTCGCAGGAAAACACCGAGACAGCACGATCACTCTCACAAACAACCACACAAGCCTTATCAACGAAGAACGGTGAAGAACGGATCACGAATCCTCTCGATTCACACTCAAACACACAAATCACCTTTTTCTCTACTCGATTTTCTCTCCAAAAACGTGCATCTGCGGCTGGAACTTATATAACCCGACCTAGGGAATGTTTCTAAACCGCGCAACAAATCGAACGATTTTAAATCAAACCGAATTTGACGAAAAATATTGGTGTCGATCGACACCCTGCCCTGGTGTCAATCGACACCCCTGACCAAAATCCATATTTTGGATTCAGGATGTGACAATTCTCCCCCACTAATCTGGATTCGACCTCGAATCCTGCAAACCGTCTCTTCAAGACTTACACTTGACCCCACTTAATCAATAATCCACTAGAGATCCTCACTCGACCCCTGAACTTATATCTAGTCCTATGTTTATACACGCATTTTGCCAACCATTTACTACTCCTAACTCATTATCACTCTACCACGCTCTCAGGACGCATCCTTTAGCAACCACATACCAACCACCAACCACCCATGTTTTAGGTCGTACACCCTAAAACACTAACCTCCCCGCATCTCGCTAAAAAACGACTCTGCCTCGAAAGCAGTCCAGATAAACCTTATAAAACGACAGCCAATCCATTCTGAGAATTACGTCGTAAAGCTCCACCGGACTAATCACCAGGTCTGCCGGCAATCTGAACATCCACTACTCTAGCTTGGCCGAAAGTAACTATGAACCCGCTTCCATCCACCTTAACCCAGCCTGCCAGCTCACCAACACTGCTCTGAATGCCACTGCTCTCGGCATGCTCCGGAGTAATAAAGCAGTTCGATGCTCCAGAATAAAAAAGAACATGGGCCTCGAAACCTCCCACTAATAAGGTCCCTACACAATTACATGCGTTGAGAATCCTAACACACTATCACAAGCAAAAATAAAAGAAACAACAAACACAATTCAACCACTAAGAATTTACGAAGTTCGAGTCTAGAATTTTTACCTGTGATATGCGCTCCACCAAGTTGTCTCGCATCTGCCAGCCCATAAACACGTGGTGCAGGCCCAAGCTGACCCAAAGGCTGAACTGCTACCAATTGAGCCATATGCTGCCCTGCTACTGGTTGAGCCGCTGCCACAACCATCTACTACAACTTAGGACACATCGGCTTGATATGCCCCGACTCTCGACAATGAAAACATACTTTGGCATCCCGAGATGCCTCTCTCTTGGGATAACTAGCCACACGATGCTCTATGCTCCCGCACCCATTACAGCTACGACCACTCTGGCCGCCTCCAGAAACCTCATCGAACCTCCTCTTCTGACCCTGCGCATGCTTGCCGCCTTTGCCAGAACCAAAACTCCCAGAATGCTATTGCTGCTGCTGCCTCCTCGGCTGAGCAACATGAGCAACAACAGACCACTGGTGGAACAATCGCAGATCTCGCCTGCTCACGTTGATCCTCCTCAATAGAAGCAGCTAGCTCCACCAAATCCGCCCTCGAGGTGTACAAAGAGCTGCGATACTGCGATCTGATACTCAGACGAAGTCCCTGCAAAAACCTCTGCATCAGGGTCCTCTCGTCCTCTATGCTACAGCCAGCATAAACCAACAGTCTGCGATCTGATACTCAGACGAAGTCCCTACAAAAACCTTTGCATCAGGGTCCTCTCGTCCTCTATGCTACAGCCAGCATAAACCAATAGTCTGCTAAACTCAACATTGTACTCTCGTACAGTACCCTCTCCCTGAGTCAGCTCCATAAACCTCGTTTGAAGACGATCTCTACCTAGCCTCCCGAGGAAATTACTTGGCATTGAACTCGCCCAAGAACTCGCCCCAGGTCCAAGCACCTCTCCTGGTCTCAATCGATCTCCACCACAAATGAGAGTCCTTAATAAGATAGTGGATAGCCAACTCCACCTGATACTCAGCAGGACAACGAATCGATCGAAAGTTGTGTTCCACTCTCAAGTGCCACTCCTCGGCCCCCTCTGGCCCAACTCTGCCTGCAAAGGAAGGCGTATCAATCTTTTGCATTTGTCCCATCATCACAAGATAAGGAGGATGCTCAGCAACTACAACCCTCGGCTGCTCAATGACTGCAGCTCTCTGTTGTGCCTCCACCACCGGAGGTCCTGCTGAAGCCGGTGCCGGAACCGCCGCCGGAAACCAATCCAATAACTTTGTCAGAAGTCCCACAACAACATCATCACGACCCGGAACTGGAGCAGCACCCCCACTCGGGCCCACTCCACCATCAGCACCTCTGCCGGCGCCCCTCCCGGCACCAACATCACCACCAGCACCTCTCCCGGCGCCCCTCCCAGCACCCACAGGCACATTGGCACTAGCACTGGTCTCGCTCGCGGTCTCCACCTGATGAGTCTGGGATGCAGCCACACTTCCAGACGATGCCTCTACGGGTCCACGACCACGTCCTCAACCTCTACGACCTCAGCCTCTGCCACGACCTCTCGCACCAGTATCCATCTACCACACAAGACAGGAAAACATGAGCAAACGAGAAGTCACAAACAATAAAACACAACTTACCGTGGAATCTCTTTGAAGGCCGAAGAGGATGGTCTAAGACTACTAATTGTCTAACCACCAATAAACAATTAAACACATAGTCTCAATTCATCCAATTACCAAGTCCTAAAAAGGTCTAGGCTCTGATACCAAAATGAAACAACCAACATTTTTTAAAAAAAATTAATAGCCGAATTAATATTTTCATAAATATTTAATTCTCTACAGCTATTAAAAAACTTGCGGAAGTTCTCATAAAATAATTTAATAAGTTATTAAACCAACAAACCAAGTTCAACAAACCAAATTCCATAATTTAAATAATACTAGCACCTAAAAACCAAGTTCACTAGAAAACAAATAAATAAACTAAACACCCTATCATCCTCTTCTCTAGCCTTGATCCCGCGATTACGCATTTCTGTTACCTGCAACACTTGGTAATAAGAGTTGCGTAAGTATTTAATAAATACTTATTGGAGCGGTCATCCCGTCTACCGGATACATAGTAAGGGAATAAAGATTATCAATTCTACGCGATCAAGCAACAATTCATAAAAATGACAAAAACAGCATTTAAAACAGTGGTGTCGATCGACACTACCACTTGGTGTCGATCAACACTGCATTCAAGTATACGATCCTCGTGATTATAAAACAGTGGTGTCGATCGACACTACCACTAGGTGTCGATCGACACCTCTCGTAGAAAACCTGAACCGGGTCAAATTCTCACGCGACCCGAATTATGTTTCATCGTACTAGTTCATCACGGCACAGACAACAAAAATCACACAGAACAATCACGGAAAAGCAATAAACATATCACCAACAATCATTCCAAATCCTAATAACCTAGTCCCATATCCACGATCGCGCACTCACCTCGAAATCGCGAATTGAAAAGGAAAAAGGGATTGAACATCGACGAATCAGTGATGAAACTTGCAAGAAAACACCGAGACAGCATGATCACTCTCATAAAAAACTACACAAACCTTATCAACGAAGAACGGTGAAGAACGGATCACGAATTCTCTCGATTCACACTCAAACACACAAATCACATTTTTCTTCACTCGATTTTCTCTCCAAAACCGTGCCTCTATGGCTGGAACTTATATAACCCGACCTAGGGCTGCGTTCCTAAACTGCGCAACAAACCGAATGATTTTAAATCAAACCGAATTTGACCAAAAATATTGGTGTCGATCGACACCCTGCCCTGGTGTCGATCGACACCCTGCCCTGGTGTCGATCGACACCCCTGACTAAACTCAATATATTGGTTTCGGGATGTTACAGGTCTAGTGGTAAGATTAGTTTTAGAACCGCTTGAGAGGTTCAAGCAAACTCAAGCTAAGACTTATACGACCCGGGGATTAGAGGAAAGACATGTATCATAGGACAATTTGGTATCTGAGCTTTTCACAATTAACATATAATCTTATGTGTGTATTTCTGCAGAGATGGCTACCGTATGGCCATAGATGTTATCATGAATAACGTATTGGGATAGCCATGCTTACCTAGGCCGACCATATGGGGCAAATGTATTGTGTGAAATTCTTTGGCTATTGTTTGAGAACATAAGGGTATTTAAGACTAAGGTAAACTAGAAGTAAAAATTTTGCTTGTGAGTTGTAGGAAAGAGTCTAGAATAGAATGCATGTTAAAACGTTAGGATAGTCGGTTCACAAGGCCACCATAATTATATGATTGCATAGGATATATATATATATATATATATATATATATATATATATATATATATGAGCATACGTTCCGCCTTGTTTATGCTTGGCTTCAAAAATGGCACGATGACCTAACTTGACCAACGTGTTTTGTTAGATGACTAATTTTAAGAAACATTTCGCCGATGAGCCGAATGACGGTAATCTCGTGGAGATTACTGAAGTTTAAGTATTACTGTTTAACTAAGGGGTATGAGTGATCCTAGTTACTCAGTACAAGGACGGACTAAGCGTGGCTTAGGACAAAAGTGTTAAGTTTAAGTAAATAAGTAATAAGTGTGAAGGTCACTTTGTGAAGTGACGTGACGCATAGAGATTGGGCACTATGTGGAAGTTATGATGGTTATGGGTAATTAGGATATGTTAGGTCGTGGAACGGAGAAGACTGTTTAATTGAGTATTCAATACTCACCCCTTACCAAAGTGGCAGGAATGGTAACCAAGGAGGTGGACCAAAGGATGACAAAAGATGGAGCAGCGGGCAGTGGTGAAGACTTTCACAAGGCAGTGTAGTTTAAGTCTAAATACGTTGTAATGTAAGAAATTTTTAAGAGCAATAAAATGGTACGCAAAGTTGACTTATATCTGCCATTGACTTCTAGTCGAAAGTACGGGTGTTACAGGCCTACCAAAAGTCAGTAGAGAGAGAGAAAGAAACTTGAGTGCAAAATACTTATCCAAACCCAAAGGCCCAAACCTAGATTGGGTCATGAGTTGTGTATCCGGTATCAGATTCCAGACAAATCAAAGTCTATAAATACCCCCACTATCTACCTCATAAAAGGGGATCCTTAATTTGCTATTTTTACTCTATACTAAAGAGATATTTTCAAAGTTCTTGAGACATATAGTCTTGAAGATATCCCATTCCGACTTCTTATAGCCATTCTTCTGATCTTACGATCCTTTCTTTGAACTCTGATCATTTTACGACCGGGGTTCTCTTCTATTTTCTTAGTTATGTTCTTTTTCTCACCACTAAATTTCTTACTAAAGAACTGATATTCTGTGGATCATTCTTTTCAGACCCGGATGTGGGAGCTGGATCTCATAATTTTATTTGTAAGGTTCTTGGAGAGTAGAAAACTTCTAAGTTTGAAAACACAAGACAAAGATCCAAAGATGATTTTTATTAGCTGGAAAGCTATAAGCAGAAAAGTACAGAGTTTCGGTGCAGTATTTTGTGATCCCCTTATTATGAGGATGTACATGAGTATTTAAAGTATCTTAGGTCGGCTTGGGCCTAGCCCTAACTGAATAAGGAAGTTTTCATTATTCTTCTAAGGTTTCCTTTCTACAGCGGTCGCTAGGTAGGCTGCACCTTTAGTGGGCCTTAGTTTTTTGGCTGACTTGAATTGGGCTGCCAGCTTAAACTCCCCAAATTATTGGTTTAGTCTGGTTTGTTGGCTAGCTGCTTAATCTTCTGGTTCTCCGGTTTAATCCTCGGCTAGCCGGTTCACCGGATCATCGGTTATGTCCATACTTAGTCATTTTGGACAATTGATTCTTCATGGTGGGATCTGACCCCTACACCGGAGTTACCCGCGTCACAAAACTCTAGTTTTCTGACCCTTAATCTTAGACCACCTCTGACTCACCATTGTCAAACTCTACTATTTCTTCTCTCTGTCCTCATTTCTTACTTAAGTGACGGAGCCTCGTCAGAAAACACCCCCAACTGTGTTTTTCCTGACTTTCACGTATATATTTACTTGTGCAAGAGCGGAACCCCCCCCCCCCCCCCCCCCCGAGCAATTTAATATCTAATTCGAACAATTAAATGTGTTATTATGAACTTTGAATTGTTTGATACTTTGACTTTTGTATAGGTAATTTTTTTTTAAAAAAGTTACAAAAGAGAAGCTCCGATAAATGATGTGAAAAAACTAAGAAATGATTTTAAGACTTTTAAGATTGTTAGAATGCTAAAGTCTAATTGGAAAAATTTAGAATTTTTTGTTTTTAAACAATCCTCACATATTTTAAAGCCAATTTCCCAATCACCTCCTAATGCAATTAATACAATTTGAAGTGGACATAACACTTCTAGTCAAGACTCTCAAAACAAAAACCGTAGTCCACCACAAATTGTAAATCTAGAAAAACAAAATCACTTTACCAATGAATCGATGTTAAAGATAAAAAAAAATTATAGCAAATCGATAAAGATAATGAGACAAAAATACAATACTGCATCAATTAATTTCTCATTACGATTCAATAATGAAATTAACACAAGAATGCATTTCAACATCTTTGTTGAGATGATGCAGATGTCTTGGAAGAATCAAAAGCATAGTACAACTTCTCTAATCAATAATTTTTTTATGCAAAATTGTTGCAAGAAAAAAAAAACAATCGATCAATTTTGTCTAGAGAACCGTTGGGAATATTGATAAAGATATACAAGTTATGGACGGTCTATTTCTTTTTTTCATATAACATTGTAGATGTCCAACAATTTTTTACAAATGTTAAGTCTTCTAACTTAGTTAATTATTTACTATAAATATCAAATTTATATAATATTAAATACATATTTAGTTAATAAACTAGAAAATTGTATATTTTACCATGTTATTTTTTAAATCTATACCATGTGTGGACAATCCCTAGTTGTATATATATAGTAATGTTTTGGCTTGTAGCTAATAACCCAAAACAAACCATTTAAATGTTTAACAAACAAATAATCTTCTTTGTTTATTTTTTCTAAGAATGTAAATATTTCATTGAAAATGAAAAAAAATTCAGGCTGAAAATGAAAAAATTTCAGGTTTACAAAATGCATTATAAATGTAAGTGATAGTTCCATGGCAAAAAAAATGTTAAAAACATGGAAACATAAATCTTGAAACGATTTTCGATCTGTTACATTCGACATTAACACAAGACTAACGGAGTTAAACGAAACGATAACGATGTAATTGCCCTTTCTAAATTTGTATGCCAAGGAGAAGCATCAAAAGCCAATCTGCCAAGATATGTAATTAGCAAAACATTGCACTAGAAGCTTTTAGATTGAGGTCCACAATTGAGTCGTCAACGGCAAAGCCTCAAAGCCTCAATCTTTCTTTGTTTACGGATTCTACATAAGAAATCGTTTCTTTATCACATTTTACGTGAGAAGGTGATGTCGAATTCCATACGACGACAAAACCACATGCATGCATGGATAATTTAGCTAATTTTAGAGTACATATTTTCCATAAACAAATGAATCTAAGATAAATAAATAAACAGACTAAAATAAGTGATAATTCATTTCACTATGACTATGGGTAGTTTTTTCACAAAAAACAAAAATAATCGTTTACGTACTTTTACAAAATACAAACTAGAGAGGAAAAAAGAAGAGAATTGATGAGAGATAATTAATAGCCAATACAATTCACCAATAAATTTATAATGTCGAAATTACAAGTATACATATTACAATTACTATCACAAGTTGGGTCGTATATGACATATGGCATCCAAATAAATAGAAGAATAATTTCGAACTAGAATATATAAAAATAAGAATGAGTTAAAGGAAAAGAGAAAAAAAAAATGTCAAAGGGACCATGTTGATAAATGGAAGACTGGACTCCCATCTCTTGTTTGTCTCCCCATTTCCACTGCCTCACGTGCCTTTGCTCTCTGCCAATTGTATTCCATATTCAAATTTAATATACTTTAATATAAATAATTACCCAGTAATTAATCACATAGAATAATTGTCGTCGCAGCAACTACTAGTTAGGCTTGAACTATATATATATATAATGTCAATTCTGCAAAGGCTATATAATGTCAATTCTGCAAAGGCCGGATTGGAATAGTGTTGTGAATCAAAAAAGATAAAGCAAAGAACAAAAGAGATTGAGACGAAATAGGGTTTCTTATTACTCGTGTGTTACAAAGAATAAAACCTAAACTCCATATATATACATCTCATTGTAGGTCACTTAGATAACAAATAGATAGTACTTGTTAAACATTATAATTTCATTATAGGTCTATTATGCATGATAACGTAGTCTAATAAGGTCGAACCCAAACCATTAACACTAAATCCTACATTTGAACAAAGATATTCATATATACAACCGATTCTATCAAAACATATTGGACCCATCGCAACATCTCTACCACTAATTATATTATTCTTATATATACGTATATGAAAATGTCTTAGTACCTGTATGGAATCAACAGCATCGGTCTCCAAGTTAAAGTCATAAAATGAGCTTGCCGAAGTAAGTTTCATCGAGAGAAACTGAATCCACAGAAAAAAAAAGAGTAACTATTAGATAGTATTATATATATCAAGATAGACCTTTCTAAAATAGAGAAATTTCCCTAATTGTCACTTTTATATCTGAATTTTCGAAATATCACAATTTCAAGACTTAAAAGACCACCGAGTATATTTTAAAAGCTTCTTAGGCCATTTTCAATGGAGACCCAAAGGGTGGGTGACGATGCTTGACGAGATAACCTCGACTTGATTTTGAAATGAATCACCCATAAATAAACTTGATTTTGAAATGAATTACCCATAAACACTTTTTGTTTATCTAAAAAAATCACTTTTTGTTTACCTATGACGATGCTTGACGAGATTATAAATAAGACGCTTTTTGACATTAGACCCCAAAGTGTTTAAAAGTTGAATTAATTTGATTAAATTTAATGAATGATAATTTTAGACACCCATCTTTTGGGGTCTCCATTGAACATGGTCTTAAAGGGTTTAGGACGTACTACCAAAATTGTGTGATACTTTTATTTTGTTTTAAGTTGTGGTATTTTAATGAACATGACATATAAATGTGCTGTTTTAAATATTTTCTCTAATTAAAATAACGTAATCAAGTGTAACTAATAACCTCGACTTGATTTTGTAGAGACTGAACATAATTTATAATCTCGTCAAGCATCGTAGCCATTCCCATACTCTGCAAAAAGAAACAAGTATATACACTCTTCTCACCGAAAATAGTCAAATATAAATTCAGATTTGGATATATTAATTTGTTCCATTCACTAATTACCTTATAACATCCGGGAACCATATCTTGCAAGCATTTCAATCTCTCGTTTATTTTCCCTCGCCGAACCTGAACAGTTTAATATAGATATAGATTAATGAGTACATCACGTTTTTTTTTATGAATAAACATAAATAATCATCAATAATTAACTAATTAAGCAATTTTACCCGTTCGGCTAAGCTGTGACTATCAGTCGCTTGGCCTCTTCTGGCTCTTACATGAACAACTTCTCTCTCTTTCTCTTCTTCTAATTCTTCTTTATTCTTCTTCAACCTCTTACCTCTTCTCAAACAACCCTAATTTTGTTGGCAAAACAAAAGTCACTAAAAGTGAAAACGTTGAACAGAAGAAAAATTTAGGGTTTCAAGATCAATTACAGTTTCGGTGGTATTAATATTCACACTATCAGAGACGCCACTATTCTCCGATGATGACAAAGTTTGTAACAAAGCTTTTCTCTTCTTGGTCTCTTCAACGTTGTTATGATTGGAGTGAATATTGAACGTTGAAGATGAGGAGAGATTGTTAAATTCATTATTATCACTGTCAAGAGATTTCCCGGGAAACTGTTGTTGACGAAGAAGGAGCGAGTCGAGAGAAGTGGAGAAAGGAGGAAATGATTGAAAATGAAGGTTAGTACTATTGTTGTTGTTTGGATCTGTTGCAGCCTGAGTTATGGAAGAATATATATCCATGGCTATTGTCTGAAAATGAGAAGATAGATTCTCGAAATTCGCCATTTAATATATGTATAATGAATTGTGAGAGATATGAGTTTTCTTGAGACTTGTTTTTGATACAAAGCTAGAGGCTTTTATATTGATCGATTCGAGTTATTTTTTATTAGTTGTTTTATTTTGATCTGTAATCAAGAAAAATAAATGCTGGGGGGAATTAAAAAGGAGAACAAAATAAAGGGAGAGCCACGTGGGCAAGTGAGTGTCGGGGAGATATGTCCAAACAAGGGAAGTGGGACCAAAGTTTTGGTCGTGGGCCCCATTATCTCCTCTCTTTGCAAGGGGGAAGAACTAAAACGATACATATTTTTGGTTAGGTGAAAGGTTAAGAATTAGGTGTCTATATCTTTAAATCGATTATTAATTTTGGGAAGAAAATGAAATGGATGTAGTCAAACTTAATTGATATCAAAACATTTATTAAGGTTTTATGTAGGTATATAGGGTAAAAGATCACGTCCATTTGCCAACTTATGCTTGCAAATGGTTAAAATGTCAATCAATCGGCAAAATAAATGTCACAACAAAAATAATCGCCAAAATATACAATCAAAATGTGTATGTTACTTTATATGCATCTATTGCCAACAACAAAAAGCATTTGTGGAATATGGAGATTAACGACAACCTTGTGTAGTTAACTAATAAGATAAAAATAGTTTCTATGATCTCTATATAAAACCAAAGTTGACGTCAATCTATGAATCTGTAGTTATGCCAAATTTTCTCCTTATCCAATTGCATATTTAGCGAAGAAATTCTTCACTTTAATCGACATACTAGAGATTTCTTTTGATATAGTTTGTCCTTTTTGATGATCAAACACGTTAAGTTTTAGGAAAGAGTTAGGCTGCAACAAATGTCAATAATTATTGGGCCATTACTATAGGTAATCAATTATGTATGGTGTGGAGAGATTTGATTCACATGCAATTAAATTCATTTAAGACGACTTACTCTCAAACTTCTTCACTAACAGAAAGAGTAAAACAATCTATGACCTATCAATTATTCCATCCGTTTCATTTTATAAGATGTTTTGATTTATTTCACGAGAATTAAAAAAGTAATAAATACAAACAAAATCTCATTTAATAATTCACTACAAGAAAACAGGGTGAATTCCGACGGCCAACCCCGTCGGAATACCGTCGGAAAAGGGTCATTTTCGACCGCATTCCGACGGGATTTATCCGTCGGTTCTGTCTCGTCGGAAAACTATTTCCGTCGGAAATTCGTCGATTATTTGCGACGGTTATCCGACGTTTTAACGTCGGAATAAAAAGGAGACGGCATTCCGACGGTACCGGAGTTCCGGCGATTATCGACGGCATTCCGACGGTACCGGAGTTCCGGCGATTATCGACGGAATTCCGACGGTACCGGATTATCGACGGAATTCCGACGGTACCTTATTTTTTGGAAATTTTTTTTTTAATTAAAAATAAATTAATTTAAATTATATTAAATATAATAAAACTTTTAAAATGTATTAAAAATTAAAAAAGACAATTAAAATTGTTTTAAAAGTATTTTAAAGTTTTACAAAAAATTTAAAAACTCTAAATCCGGCTATTCCGGCCTACAGGCGTTCAGGATGTCTCTCAGCTGCTGTTCCATGGCGGCAAATCGTGCCTCCGCTTCCGCCTTATCCTTCTCTCTCGCAGCCTCGGCCTCTTCCTTATCCTTCTTTCTCGCTTCCTCCACTGCCCTAAGCCCTTCTCTCAGTTCTCGGTTTTCGGCCTCCAATCTGCTACCACCGCCTTGTCGCACAGACGAAACCGATGAGCAACTAGCCTCAGGAAGGCCGAATACACGGCCTCTGGTCTTGGGAGTCGCCTACGATAAAAAAGAAATAAAAAGTTAGTTGTATTAAAGATTGATTTAAAATGTGTTTAAAACTGACACGGATACTAACCTGATAGGTGAACTCGTTGATCATCTCGTATGGAACTTCGGTGGGCGCCTGAGTTCCTTCGTCCATCGGTTGCGATTGGAGGTACTCCTCCTGCCGCCTCTCCACGGTTTCCACGATTTCACGAGCAATGGGATCTTGGATTTCACCGGTCTTCTTGTTGGTGTGGGTTACTTTGAGCAAATCAAGGTTCGAAGGAAAAACACCGGTTTCCTTAAACTGTTAACATATAAAATTGTGTTAGCAAATTATTAAAAAATATGAATTATTTAAATATTTACCATTTTGTCTGCTTTCGACGCTTTGCTTGTTGCACCGAGGTTGTGGGTCGCTGGTCCCTTCCCCTTCCGGTTGCTGTTGCGGTTAGTTGAGTTTCTCTCAGAGATCTCCTTAGTTGCCTCCTTTTCCCAATGTGCAACTAGTCCTTCCCAACACGCATCTTTATATTTCATAACCCGAGGCCGCTTCCCGGTCTTGAACCACGCTTCTTTCCACTCGTTCATCTTCCACGAGTACTTCCTCCCCGCCTTTTCGTCGAATCCCTTTCGGACCAACGTAGTGAGCTGTGGATTCCACGTGAAGGTTTGCTGCAAAACAGACCACAAAAATTTGCATTAGTAATTATAATTTGACTAATATACGCCATATATTTTAAACTTATAAATTAAATTACATACCGCAAATTGTCGGAACCAAGTGTCCCGCTCCTCCAATGGCATATCGTTGTATGTGGGATACGGTTTATCTAACATGGTATTCATCATGTCGTTGATAGAACCAGTAATCCCGTTTTGCGAGTATTGGAACCTATTAAAATGTTTGGTTACATATTTTACTAAAATAATTTAATCCAATACATATTTAAATAAGACTTACCAGGTCATGTTAGGTGGCGTGTCCGGATCTAGACGAGTCAACCTATCACGTCCAGGTTGCGCCACAAACTGCTCGATGGTCAAGGATGTGGGTTGTGAATTCGCTGTAGGCGGGGGCTGAGACATGTGTGGGGCCTGTAGGTCGGGACTATTGTAGGGGATATGCGTATCACTCGTAGTCCGATCTCCCCCACTGGAAGACGCCCCTACTCTAGACTGATGAAATAGTGGATAGTCCCTACGGTTTCCAAAATTCTAAGAGTTTGAAATTTCGGGATTTTTGAAATTTGGAATTTATAATAATTAGGGATTTTTCGATTTTGCGATTTAGTTACTTGGAAATTTCGGATTTAGGGATATAAGGATTTAGTGTTTTGAAGGGTTTTTTGAAATATAGAGATTAAAGGAATTTAGTTTTATGACATTTTGTTATTTAAAAAACTTAGGCATTCATGGGATTTTAAGATTTTTGTAATAAATGAATTTATTGAATTTGGGATTATGTGGTTTTGGGATTAATGGACTTAGGGATTTAGGGAAATAGGAATTATAAATTATTCTATATATGATATTTGGAATTTAAATTTGAACATTTAAAGCTTACATTATATTTTTAAATTTGAGAGAATTTGTAAATTGTAATAAATCCCCAAAAGGTAATAAATTTGCAAAATAATTAAGTTTTTTTATAACAAAATAATATTATTATTGAATATTTGGCTAAATTTGTTATACCATTTTTTAAAAATGTTTCACAATTTCATTTAAATTTCTATAATAATTGTTTTAATTCCGGAAAACAAAACATATATAATTCTCTTACTTTATAAATTTATAAAATTACAATTATTAAAATTTATAAATCCATAATTCCCTAAATCTCTAATTTACTATATTTACTAAATTCTAATATCCCTAACAATCCATATTTAATTTTTACAAATCGATAAATTCTAAATTATAAATTTTTCTACATTTCTTATATTCAATTTCTTCAAATCCACAATATTCCCAAGAACAATTCCAAAAGAACCACAAATTTTAAAAACTTATATTGATTTAGGAATTGGCTACGGATTTGGACGGAGAGGACGGTGGAGCGGCGTTACCGGCGACCGAGCGGCGGATTCCGGCGACTGAACGGCATCTCCGACAGTGGAGAACAGAAATCCGACGGTGGAGAGGAAGATTCCGTTGGTCTTGATGCCAAATCCGGTGGTGGCGAGGAAGAATAGGACGATTCCGGCCTTAGGGATACGAATTCCGGCGATAAATGTGGGAATCCGGCGATAGATCGGAAATTTGGATCGGTTTGTATAAGTGTCGGGGAAGAGAAAGAGTTCTGGGATTATATTCCCGATATCCCGACGGTCTTCCGACGGTACTTCCGACGGTTTCCGACGGTTTTCCGCTTTGACGATGAACACGAGGATGAATGGCGGCAAGTGAAAATAGGGTTTCCGTCGGATTTCCGTCTGAAATTGAGACGAAATCCCGACGGTTCTTTATTTTTTTTAAAAATTTTTTTCTTTCCTCCGATCATTAATTATAAAAAATAAAGGAATCGTCGGAATTCCGTCTCAATTTCAGACGGAAATCCCGACGGTTCTTTAATTTTTTTTAAAATTATTAAATTTTAAATATTTTTTCCCAACATTTATTGTTTAAAAGAAATTTTATAAGTTCGAGATTTCTTAAAGTATGGGTTCTGTGTTTTTACGCCTTACTTTATAAATTTTATCGTGGAATTTTTACAATGTTTTTAGAAAATTTAAAATTATATTACATTATACTTAATTAAAACTTGTGCCGTGGGATGTATTTTACTACTACGGAAATAGTAAAAACAACATAAAGCTTTTATCATAAAATTATAGAACATAAAAACCACATATGGATTTGAAAATAAAAACAACATAAAGGCCATTATTGAACATAAAAACAACAGAAATTAAAGCTTTTATCATTTCATTATTCTTAATCATGGACGAGTTGGATGTTTAGTCTTCATCGGAGTCTGGAACTATTTCATATCCATGCGCAGTAGTTCCTTCATCTTCCTCCTCGGTGGTAGAAACTTCCATTGGTTGGTATTTAGCAAGCATCGAATTAACACTGATTATCTATTTGAAAATTGAATTTGGTTAAGCATTCCCATTAATATTTAAAAACGTATGGTGTATCTACCTTAACAATGTTTCGCTCTGTGATGTTCAGGTACTTTGAGTTCCTGTTAAACGGCAAACGGTAACATTTCTTAGGATGACCACCGCACCTACACCAGTGGCGAGTCGGTACTCGTCCTTGTTGAAGATGTTATGGTGCATGGTTCCCTCGATTTTTCCTGAAGGATCTTTTAAGGTTACTAGCAGATCCCCCTCGTCATTGGGGGTCAAACTAGAGAGCATAGCCACAATCTAATAATCAAATAGAATATACTTGTCAGATAACTGTATGTGTAAATGTTAATAAAATAGGTCGAAAAAGTAAATCTTTTTGACTTTCACAAATTGTAAATGCGGGGATTGAATTTCTGCAATCTGGGTCCAGAATGGTGTGCTCCTATTGTTATAGGAACCTACATGTATGAATGATAGATGTAGTATTTTTCAGCTATAATCATTATTGTACCAGTAAAATTACGGGTAATTATATATATATATATATATATAGTAGTAGATATAATATATATATATATATATATATATATATATATATATACCTTCACACATTATGTAATCCATAGTAGAAGTCCACCGAGGACTACGGAAATCATGGTCGGCCTGTGTTGGCTCATTCAAGACCTCACGAATAAAATCTTGTGTTGGGCGTGTCTGAGAACTTTCACCTCGCAGCACCTTTGCATCATGAGACCTCTTGCGAAACATTCCTCGCCGTACGACTTGGCCAGGTCCCGGCATTACGGGCGTTTGGTTTTGGGATTGTTGAGTTGGATGGAGTGAAATTGTCGGTTCACCATCAGTAACATTTAAGTTATCGTAAGGAGGGCTGGAAGGAACAAGAGTTGTGTTAGGAGGGTTGTGACCGGGGCCTCGGTTTTGCATATAGTAATTCCATAGATCTCTGTTTGCCATAACGCAATTGAATATTTTTGTGTTATGATATTCTGTTCAAATTTTTTTTGGAGGAATGAGAAAATGTGCAACTTATGTAGAACGGATAACCGACGGCAATCCGTCAGAAATCCGTCAACCCAGTCCGACATAAAACCCCACCAATCCCTTCGGCCACTGCAGACAAATCTTAATAATCACCAAAACTTTGCCGACATCGAAAACCGTCGGCAATCCGTCAGAAATCCGTCAACCCAGTCCGACATAAAACCCCACCAATCCCTTCGGCCACTGCAGACGAATCTTAATAATCACCAAAACTTTGCCGACATCGAAAACCGTCGGCAATCCGTCATAAATCCGTCAACCTAGTCCGACATAAAACCCCACCAATCCCTTCGGCCACTGCAGACGATTGAATAACCACTCAAACTTTGCCGACATCGACAACCGTCGCCAATCCGTCAGAACTTCGGTAATACGGACGGCATACCGACGGTATATACATATAAATTCTACTATTAATACACCTGATGGAGTGTATATCTTCTACACCTCTCAATAACACAAAACATGTCTTCGCCCTCTCCTAATGAAGACGCAGAAACAACACCCGAGCTTGATATTTTTGGATTTCCAAAAATCCCAAAATTCTCGTGGGAAACCCAAACTCATTGCGACGAATCGTTTAAAGAGATGCCCACTTACTCGTGGGAATTTGATACGTGCTCACCAATCCATAAAGAAGATTCCACCTCAACAATAGTGCCTGACAGCCAGTGCTCGCCAAACATCCACCACATTCCAAATTTGTCGTGGGAATTGGCATCTCAGTGCGACAAATACACTAAAGATATAGACACACAATTGTGCGACGGAGTTTTAGATTCACCACCAAAGAAAAAAAAGGGAAAGGAAATAACTTACGGTGGAAGTCCTTCAAATGAATGTAAGGATCACTACTATGATTTGATATGCGCCCAAAGCCAAGAAAATCCACCGCCAGTCTTATATATTGATGAAGATGCAATCCAAAAATTGTGCGACGGAGTTTTAGATTCTCCACCAAAGAAAAAAAAAGGAAAAAAAATCACTAAATGGTTCTAACCAATGGTAAGTTTGGAGTGGATACAGACATCTGGTATTGATTCCTTAATATTAATTGGCTATTATGTACTTGTAAGATAACCGTTGTGTGTTTATTTTATGGAAGTCTTTACTCTACTTGTGTATGATATTAAGTTGTTTTTTTGTGTTATGTTTAATTAAATGTAATGTTTTATTAGAGTTGCATAATCAAAATATATCGTTAATTAGTAACCGGAACTGGTTACATACTAGTAAATGTCAATGATATACGAGATTCGTCCGCAGATTAAAACTATATCAAACCCGAGTTCGAATCCGTGATGGTCAGCAATTTAATTGTTTTCTTATTTGTCTGTCGTACTACTCAGATTGTCTTGCACAATCGGATTTGTTAATGGGGAAAGCCAAAATATTGTCAATTATTTCTCAAAAATCATACATTTATTCACATATTATTAATCTGAATCTCCTGATCCATAATCACTAGGGATGGAGTCTGAATCGTCGTCAAATTCTTCACGTGTTTCCTCTTCGTCCGAATGCACTAGATCATCCCCGATATGTGTGACATCAACGACAAGGTCAATGTGATCCATCTCATGAACAGATGACATTTGTATACTTCTCGATGGTTGTAGAGCATCTTGTTCTGGAACTCCATATATTTTTCCTCTCGGGTTAACATGAGTTACTGTGATCCAAGGATCTGTACGGTAGGCAAGTCGAGGATATGGAATGTAGCAAACCTATGAATAATTAGTGGATATTGTTAATATACATTGACAAGACACCTTAACTATGAGTACGTAGGTAAACATATTAGTGTATTGATACCTGGTCTGCTTGAGACGCAAGGATAAATGGATCGCAATACGGTAGTTTCCGGCTTGAATTTAACGAAATAACACCAAGAGGGTCAACTCGAACCCCTCGACCATCGGTTGGGTCATACCAATCGCACATAAACACAATGCACCTCAAGTTCAACATTCCTGGATAGTGGATTTGCAAGATTTCTTTTAAAATCTCATAGTACATGGTATCACCGGATTGCGCCGAAATACCATAGTCCGAAGTTGACCTTTGACGTCCTTCCTCACGGATACTGAACGAATATCCCCTAGTACAAAACTTGGGATATGAAGTCGCGGTGCTGCGTAAACCATGAACAAACTCCACTAACCACGTCGGGATTGATCGACCACTTGCTAAACTTTCGGAAACCTACAAATGATATAAGTAAGATATAAGTAACATATGAACGTGAAAACATGGAAAAGTAAGAGTAAGTAATTATATTAAACTTACATAACATTTCAACCACCCCTCAAATTCTTCATCTTTTAAGACAGCAAGTTCGGCAGCTGTCTTATCATAATGGTAATCACGTGCGAGAGACATGTAGATCCTGTAACATAATAGTCGTTAGTAGATGAAGGCAAATAATTCGATAAATTTATTATCATAACTGATATATCTTTCGTACTCCAAAATTTCGTCACAATTTCTGAGGATATAAGTATGCAAATGTGTGACCTCTTGTGATGATAGTCTGCGTTTCTTTCCTTTTCCACTTGCTCGACCAACTTGGGCAAACAACTCGGGTACAACCACGTCATACGTTGCTTTCTCACCTCTATCATCATGTCGCGCCGGACGTCTCGCCTTAGTCGGAACTCCCGATGGAAAGTAATATTCGGCCAAGTGTGAGACTTCCTCGTTTAGGCTTTGTGCGACAATAGATCCCTCCACCTTGCTCAAATTTTTAACTTTTTTCTTCAGGTGGAACATGTAACGTTCGAACGGATACATCCATCGGTATTGAACAGGGCCGCCTAATGCTGCTTCTCGGGGGAGGTGAATAGTAAGGTGTTCCATAACGTCAAAAAAAGACGGTGGAAATACCTTCTCCAGATTACAAAGGAGAACCGGGATATTGGCCTCCAAGTTACGTATCCCGTGGACGGTAAGCGTTCTTGAACATAAATCGCGGAAGAATGCACCAACTCCTATAAACGAAAATTAAACAAGTTACTACATATGTAGTAAAATTATGGTAGTAAGAAACAAAGGGGAGTAAGAAATATACCTCCAATTGCTTGGTGGATTGGTTCTGGAAGGAGATATGCAAATGCAAATGAAAGAAGACGCTGCATCACGACATGACAATCATGACTCTTTATTCCTATAAACTTCCCTTCCGTCGAATCCACGCAATTACGTAGATTAGATGCGTAGCCGTCTGGAAATTTTACAAATTTTGAGAACCATTCAAAAAATACTGCTTTCTGCCTAGCGTCTAACCGGTACGCAGGCATCGGCATTCTACCATTAGGCAAAACATGAAGAGATGGCCTCGAACAAATCAATGGCAAGTCGAATCTAGACTTCCAGTTGTCTTTGGTCTTTCCTGGGACGTTTAATAAGGTGTTCATGATGTTGTCAAAGAAATTCTTTTCAACATGCATGACATCTAGATTATGCCGCAGTAGATGGTCTTTCCAGTAAGGCAAATCCCAGAAAATACTCTTCTTGTGCCAATTGTGATATTCCCCACAACCGTCGACGGGGTGATGGCCATTACCCCCACATTCAGGAGTCCGCTCTGCACCAAAATCTCGCAACTGTTCCAATATGCTTCGACCATCCATCTCAGGAGGTGGACCATGTAACACTTGTAAAGTCTTCCTGAAATGTCTTTTAGACCGACGATATGGATGATTTGCCGGTAAAAAACACCTATGGCAATCGAACCACGAAGTCTTCATTCCGTGCTTCAATTGGAATGCTGTAGTATTGTCTTGGCAATAAGTACATGCCAATCTTCCATGCGTGGTCCATCCAGATAACATACCGTATGCGGGAAAATCGCTTATGGTCCACATAAGAACCGCACGCATGTAGAAATTCTGCTGGACCGAAACGTCATATGCCTCAACACCATGCTCCCACAACATCTGCAACTCACAGATCAATGGTTGGAGGAATATATCGAGCGACCGTCTTGGATGATCTGGCCCGGGAACTAGAATTGAGAGAAACAGGAACTCTCGCCGCATGCACATAGATGGAGGCAAATTGTAAGGTGTTACGATGACCGGCCACAGTGAATATTTTCTTCCATGCTTGCCAAACGGGTTGAAACCATCAGTGGATAAGCCTATGTATACATTCCGTCGTTCAGATGCAAAAGCTGGATATACGGATTGGAAGTGTTTCCACGCTTCCGCATCAGAAGGATGCGTGATATCTCCATCTTGATTATGCTCTGCATGCCATCTCATAGCCTTAGCTGTGCGGTTTGATTCGTACAGCCTCTTCAACCTCTCCGTTAAGGGTAAATACCACATCCGTTTGAATGGAATCTTCACCCTGCCGCTTGTGTCCTGGAACCGGGGTTTGTGGCAAAATTTACATTTGATTTGGTTCTCGTCTTCTCTCCAGTATATCATACAATTGTCGATGCACACATCTATAACCTGGTAGGGCAAACCAAGACCGGCGACAAGTTTTTGGACCTCATAGTATGATCCTGGGGCCAGGTTATCTTCTGGCAAAACATCTTTCACGAACTCGGCGAATGCATCAACACATTCTTCGGACAAATTATAATCAGTCTTCAGGTTCATCATCCTAGTGGCAGAAGACAGCGGTGAATGACCATCCCTACAACCGCTGTATAGAGGTTGCTTTGCTGCGTCTAACATATTGAAAAACCTCCGAGATTCTAAATTAGGCTCTTCAACCCTATCACCCTCATACCCACCCGACTGCAAATCCTCTCTAAAATTATCTCTAACCATCGCCACCGTACTTACCCCAACATCTACTCCCGCTGTAGGTTCCCATACGGTATCCGTTTCCCCTACGGTATCTGGAAAAAAGGTGCATTGCTACTAGTACTACCATATTCATAATTGGTTTCTCCATGTAAATACCAAACCTTATATCCCGGCCTAAAACCATATCTATATAAGTGAGTCCAAACATTATGAATGGCGACACTAATTCTATTACAACAATTGGAACAAGGACATTTGATATCCTGACCTTTTTTTGCTGCTTCTAGATTACTGGGTAAATTCATGAACTCGCATATTCCTTGAGCGTATTCGTTCCTTAATAAGTCCGAGCCCACATCCGTCATTGGCTCGTCCATCCATGCCCGAAAATATGAACTCATCTTTGGAATTTCGTTTGTTTAAAGAAATGATGATACGATGGAATGACGAATTCGGCTACCTTATATAAAACATATTCCCGTCGATCTTTGCCGACATCGATCACCGTAGGAATTCTGTCGGAATTTCGTCAGTACTTCCGACGGCATGTGGCCGTCGGAAAACAGTTCTTACACGGCGACCACTGAAAACTTTGCCGACATCGGAAAATCCGATTTCCGTCGGAATACCGTCGGACTATAACGACGGCGTATAACCGTCGGTATTCCATCGGGTTTTACCGATGGTATTCCAACGGAATACGGACGGAGTGGGTTACTGTCGGAATGCCCTCGGGTAAATACGACGGATTGCCGACGGGATCGTTTTGGTCGGCCAACCGTCGGAACTCCGTCGGTTTTAGACGACGGAGTTCCGACGGAAAATAATGTTCCGTCGGAAAAGACGTTGTTTTCTTGTAGTGATTCACTAAAAATATAACTTAACCAATCATATATAAGACTACAGAATTTAAAAGGACAAAAGTATCAAATCACATTAAAATCTACATAGAAACTAGTAAAACATCTTATAAAATAAAACAAAAATATTTCTCTTAAAAATCTTATATAATGAAACGGAGGGAGTATCAATTGAAATTTATGAAACTCAGATCATATATACATTCCCAAAAATATCATTTAATACAGAACACAAACACCAATCTCTAACTGTTAATTAAAAAAGTTAAAACATTACTAAACACATACAAATGTTAGCACCCATGTGACTAGTTTACTTACTGTCCCATTTCACAATTACACTATCAGGAGACTGTAACGGTGCACTCTTATTCACATCGGCAACATCCACTTCCGAACCAAACCCATTGTTCTGTATCCTCGCCAACGTCTCTTGCACATGCGACATACACGGCCTAAGATCTTTATCCGACTGCAAGCATTGGAACGCTAGCTCAGCGACTGAGATCACGGTCTGTCTCACTCTTGTATCCGTGTCGAACCCGAGCGAAGGATCCACCATGTCGTGGAGCTTGTGGTTCTGTATTTTAACGACTGCCATGTTCGAGAGGTTGATCTCTTGGCGCGGTCTTGTGATGTCGACTGCTGGAAGCGATGAGATAAGCTCCATTAACACTACCGCAAAGCTGTACACATCGCTTTTGCTGGAGAGTTGATAACAAAGGTGATAATCCGGGTCGACGTAACCTGGAGTTCCCTGTGGAGCGGTTGATACGTGCGTTCTATCCATCGGAAACAGTCTTGAAAGTCCGAAATCTGCAACCTAATAGTCGAACAACAAGCAAAAAGATTAAAGAAGTTAACTTTTGGAAAGATTATGATCAGACCAATTCATTGATATAAAACCATGATGGGTTATATGGGCAAATCAGGACTGGGCTAAATATTAAAATCGGAATTAGTTGACTAAATCAGAATCTGATTAAATACGTAACGGGCAGTTTGACTTACTGACCTTGACATTAAAGTTTTGGTCGAGAAGGATGTTGTTGGATTTAACATCACGGTGGATGATCTTGGAAGCGTGGAGATACTTCAAGGCAGAGGCGGTTTCAACAGCGATCTTGAGCCGAGTAGACCAAGGAAGTGAGCTCGGGTTAGCGTGTGGACCGTGTAGATGATCAGCTAATGTGCCATTTGCAACATACTCATACACTAGTAGTAAGTCCCGGCTCTGTTTTGAGGAGCAGCCAAAGAGAGCCACGAGGTTCGGATGGCGTAAACCCGTTAAGATCTCAACTTCATTCCTGAATTGCTCTGCTCTTTTGAAGTTGTTATCAAATAACCGTTTTACAGCTACGCTTCGTCCATCTTTAAGCTTACCGTAATAGACAGTACCAAAGCCTCCATCACCGAGTTCTTTAGATGGGTCGAAGTTATTAGTGGCTTCTTCGAGTTCTTCGTAAGAGAAGAGGCGAACTCCGACCAACAATTCCTCTGCTTTCTCAATGTCTGAAGACTTTGAAGATGGCTCTGAGGAGAGGTTTCTTGGAAGCAATGCTGAAGAAGTTCTGTAACTTGTAGTTTTTCTACGATGGTACACAAACCAAAAGATGCTCGCTGCTGTTATTCCCAGGACCCCAGCCGCAGCACCTGAGTGGGATTTTGTAAATCTGTTAAGAAGCAGATGAAAAACGAAAACAGAGAATAGAGGACTGTAACCAAGTCGCAGACTTTTAATTTTATTTTTGATGGTGTCAAAACTCAAGAGTATAAATCAGAATCTTGGTTATATATCACAGACCAAAACAGAAGCTGGGAAAAAATCTCACCTATGCCGATCTTGAGCCCCAATTTTCGTCTATCACCTGTACCTAAAATGAACAAAACCAAGAAGAATGAAACAGTCAGTGGAGTTGCATATTTTTTAGAATTCTTGGACATACAAACTCGAGTGAGCAAAAAAGTAAGAAATCATATTCCACAGAATTTGTTACGATTACCACTCTTGCAAGTATCATAAATCTTAGGTCCATCAGGACAAAAGCAAACAAATTCCTTATTATTAGTTCCACATTCAGAACGAAGCCCCTCTTCAAAATCTCGGCATAAGTCATTCCCAAAAACAGTTTCACATCAGATTCGCCACTAGCTGAAACAGGAACATCGACTAGTTTCTGGCATAACCTGGATGGTGACCTCACTCTGGAGGACCCCAAAAGATGGAAGACTTATGTTGCCAGAGCAAGTAAGAAGGTATATCTTAAAATCATCTGGCATGTAGTAGTCGGAGCAGTTGTAAAGCATTGAGAAGTTGACATGAGAAAGGCTCACAGAGAAAGGAGTCCTATGGAAGGTAAGATTATGCAGAGGGATCGGACACGGATCATGAGAGGCCTTTTGAGTTCACGACCTGAAACGACTGTGTTGAATAAGATATGTTACTGATGACGTAATCTTCACCAGAGATCCCGAGAACCGGGAGGTCTAGTGTTTCGTCACAACAGAGTTCAAAACTCGGATAGCCACAAGAGGAATCTTGCTTTTCTGAAAGATAGAATGGATAGGAGATCTCGGGACACATGATTTGGGCTCACAAGCCTTAAACTTTGAATCAAGAGAGAAAGTTTGAGTTGCTAATAGTACCAAGTGGAAGATGAAAGTGACAAAGATGATGTGTAGCAAAAGCTTGGAGGAATCATTTTGAGGATGCGAACAAGAAAATGAGATATAAAAACAAGATGAAGATAACAACAAGAAAGAGAAACAAAACACAAACAAACACCTAAAAAGGTATTTAAGGGAATGGGTGAGAGTAGGAGTTTGTTCAACTAGTATGTGCAAAGCAGTATAGAATTAGTTTCCTTGGACTGAAATTTTTAGTTTCTCTCTGAGATTGAAAATAGCCCACAAAAACTTTTTAGTACTCTTTCTTATTATTTCTTACAAAAGTCATTGTCATGGAGTTGAGTAAAGAAGGCTTTTTTTTGTCAAAGACTGGCCGGTGAGGGTCGGTCTAGTAGCTGAAACTTGAAACACAAGAAAAAATAGTAAAAGCCACTCTTTTGGAACTTTCTTCCAAGACCAACAAATGAAAAAAATTAAGCCGGGTCGATAATAGCTAGTGTCGGCCCAAATAAGCCCAAGATTGATTTCAGCCCGTGCATCTCTTGGAATCCAATTAGACTAACTAAGGATTATTAAAGTTGCTAATAATTTTGCTTTCAATTCATTAGAAAAATCCTGGTTAATGATAAAACTGGGAAACAGGACACGTAAAACCATGTTGAAAAAGTCATAATGTGTGTAATAATAAGATTATTAAATACTTTTGGTCAATACGAAAGCTATTCAGATTCTCTACGAATTGGTCAAAGTATATGTCCAGAATCGAGTTGATGGAACTTTATCTAAAAGCTCAAAAAGAAGTAAAGCTTGAATCTAAATGACAAAGGACTAACCTTGGTTAGCGTTATCGGTGCAGGAAGAGTTGTGAGGTCTGTCCGTACATAGACAGCGGAAAGTCTCCGAACCTGAGTCCGAACCACAAATCCCACCGGAATCAGAACAATACTTGCAAATTCTATCTTCTATGGTGTACCTCAAATCGAACCCTTTCATCAAAGCTTCTTTCAATGATAGATTTGAATCTGACCCCTGAAGCTCATCTTTGACAGATTTAAGCATCGGAATTTCTGCAACTCTGATACAACCTTGGCGATTATCCGACGGTCGCAAGACATAATATGTTATGGGATTCTCCTCGTGGCAATTAATCGATGGCACCCCGCGACCGTGACAACCCGTGTATACACCAATTTTCTCGGTGGTGGAGTTTAATGTAAACTGATCCTTACCGGAAAAGTTCCAAAACTTTGGGCAATCCCCATCTGACAAGCTACCATCGGCGACGGTTATGGTATGATCCTCAAGATTCGCAGAAATAACGCTGAATTTGAGATCTCCGATCGCTAGGGTTAGGTTTTGATCATTCTCGCAGGAGAGCATGAACGGTAACTGGCCGCAGTGTTTGGGTTTATTGATTCCCCAGAACGGATACGTCGAGTTCGGGAACACCTGCGGTCCAGATCCGCATGTCAGAGGTAACCGGCACTGCTCGTACTGACGATCGGCCGAGAAGCACGACGGGAGACCAGCGACGGAGAAGACGACGGAGGTGAAGATGAGAAGAGAGATGGACATTTGGGTTTTGACGAAAGACTTTTTAGTAAACCAATTTCATTTTGTCTGTTTGGCAACGGTTTTCGGGATTTTATTCAGATTGGTCAAAATGATCGGTCACGACTTTTATTTATTTATATTTATGTAGTTAAATGTCGACCAAAAAATTATTTTAAAAAAACGTATGTAGTTACATAGTCTGGCGATATTTTAAAAAATGATTAGTGTGGTTGATTACATCCACACTTAAATTATTAAACGGTCAGAGATTCATTTAGTTCATTGGAGTGAATTGATGGAGAATCTCTTACGAGCCAAGGAATTGTGGAATCTAGTGGACGAGGGTTACGCAGAGCTGACGGTCGGAATCACAATGAGCCCGGCGCAACAAAAAACGTATGATGAGAACAAGATGAAAGATCATTAAGTGAAGCATTACCTGTTCCAGGCACTTGATCGGCTCTTGTTTGAGCAGATCTTGGATTAGAAGTTCTAAGATCGTTTGGGAATCGATGAAGAGAAAGTTTGGAGGAAATGAAAGGGTGAAGCGGTCTCTTCTTCACACTTTGAGAAGGGATTTCGAAATCATTGCAATGAAGAATGATGAGAAAATTGATGATTATTTTGGAAGAGTAATGTCAATTTCGAACAAGATGAGGAGCAATGGAGAAGACATGCCTGACTCAAAGATCGTTGAGAAGGTCCTGCGAACTCTCACCGACAAATTCACATATGTGGTGGTGTCCATTGAAGAGTCTAATGACACAACGAGCATGACAATTGATGAGTTGCAGAGCTCTTTATCAACTCATGAGAAAAAGTTTAAGAAAACAGCTATGAAGAAGAAGATCAAGCATTGAATGTAAGAGGAAGGGGCATAGGAACTTACCGAGGACGTGGTGGTAGAGGCAGAGGACGCTCGTTCAACAAAGAACTGATCGAGTGCTACCGATGTCATAATCTGGGGCATTTCTTTTATGAATGTCCAAAGGCAAACAATGGAGCACACTATGCAGAGATTGAAGAGAAGGAGGAAGTTATGCTAATGGTATATGTTGAGCTTCATGGTACAAAAAGAGGCGATGCTTGGTTTGTGGACTCTGGGGTGTTCAAACCACATGTGTGGAGATCGAAACATGTTCTCCAGCCTTGACACTCAATTCACTCACAATGTCAAGTTGGGAAACAATCACAAACTGTCGGTTGGTGGAAAAGGAATTTTCAAAATCGTGCTTTATGGAATCTCCTACGTGATGAATGACGTCTACTACGTTCCTGAACTAAAGAATAACCTACTCAGTGTTGGTCAACTTCAAGAAAAAGGTTTGGATGTGTTATTTAAAGGAGGAGACCACAAAACATGTAGCATATTTCACCCGGTGAAAGGCAAGATAGCAGAGTCGGTGATGAGTGCAAATTGAATGTTTATTCTGCTTGGTGAATCAAGTTGTGGAAAGGGAATAGAAGAAAGGTGCTTACAAGTTAATGTCACTAACAAAGCAGACTTGTGGCACCATCGCTATGGACATCTCAGCTACAAGGGTCTTCTTACTCTCCAAAACAAAGAGATGGTAATTAGCTTACCGGAAATTGGTCAAGTGAAAGCGACTTGCGAAGCTTGTCTCAAAGGAAACCAGCATCGTGTGTCATTCCCAAAGCAGAGCAAATGGATATCAACGGAGAAATTACAACTCATTCACTCCGACTTGTGTGGGCCAATCAATCCTCCATCCAACACCCAGAAGAGGTACTTAATAAGCTTTATTGACGATTTCTCTAGGAAAACTTGGATATACTTTGTGTTAGAGAAGTCAGAAGCTTTTGATCAATTTAAGCAATTCAAGACTCTAGTTGAGAAGCAAACTGGATTGTTCATTAAGTGTTTAAGAACGGATAGAGGAGGAGAGTACAACTCTAGTGAGTTCAAGGAATATTGTAGAGAGCATGGAATCAAGCGGCAGTTGACTACATCCTACAATCCGCAGCAAAACAGTGTCGCTGAACCCAAGAACTGGACGATCATGAACATGGTGAGAGCTGTCTTATCAGAGAAAGAGATACCAAAACTCTTTTGGCCAGATGCACTTCAGTGGGTAAACCATGTTTTAAATAGATCTCCCACTTTGATTGTGAAAGACATGACTCCCGAGGAAGCATGGAGTGGGAACAAACCATCAGTTGAACACTTTAGAATCTTTGGGTACATAGGCATGTTCGTGTTACTGATGGTAAGAGAACCAAGTTGGATGACAAGAGTATGAAGTGTGTCTTGGTTGGTTACAGCATCGAGTCAAAGGCTTACAAAATGTTTGATCCTGTAGACAAGAAGGTCCATATTAGCCGAGACGTAATTTTTAAAGAAGAAAAGATATGGGCTTGGGGTGGTAGCTACTTAGGTGAACAAAATATGGAACTTGAATGGGAGGATGAGTTTGAATTGCGTTGAGAATAGTAATGAAGAAGAGGAAGCTGGAATAGAGGTAATTGAAGAAGAAGAAGTAGAAGAAGAAGAAGAAGAAGAAGAAGAAGAAGAAGAAGAAGAGGGAAATCATGATGAGGATGAGGACCATCTCATACCAAATGATTCGGTAGCAGCTCCGTCCACATCGACCGTAGGCAGAACAAGAAAACCACCGGTGTGGACTACTGATTATACCTCGGGAGAAGAATTGTCAGAAGAAGAGGCAAATATGCTGAGAGTGGAGAGTCTAGAATCTGAATATATGGGGTTCATGATCATTACGGATCCAACCAGCTTCAATGAGGCATCAAAGCATCTTAATTGAAAGGAAGCAATGGATGCAGAGATGAGCTCAATAGAGAAAAATCAAACATGGTCTCTAGTGGTGCTTCCGGATGGAGCTAAAGCTATTGGAGTGAAATGGATTTATAAAATAAAGTTCAATGAGTTGGGTGATATCGATAAATTCAAAGCCAGGCTTGTTGTGAAAGGTTATGCTCAGGAGTACGGAATAGATTATACGGAAGTGTTTGCACCGGTTGCACGTATAGATACTGTGAGAATGATCATTGCTCTCGCAGCGCAAAAAGGTTAGGGAGTTTATCAGCTAGACATCAAGTCGGCTTTCTTACATTGCGAGTTAAAGGAAGATGTATTTGTGGAACAACCACAAGGATATGAAGTATCAGGGAAAGAGACTATGGTATATAAGCTACACAAGGCTCTTTACGGTCTAAAACAAGCACCAAGAGCTTGGTTTAGTCCTATAGAGGCTTATTTCATCAAAGAAGGTTTTGAGAGAAGCTCTAGTGAACAAACTTTGTTCATCAAGCATAGAGGAGGTAAAATTCTGATTATTAGTATTTATGTTGATGATATGCTATTTACTGGTGATGATAATGAGATGCTAGAAGAGTTTAAGCGATCAATGAAGAGAGAATTCGATATGACATACTTGGGGAGAATGAGGTATTTTCTTGGTATCGAAGTGGTACAAAAGGATGATGGCATCTTCATTTGTCAGAGGAAGTACGCAGGTGAAGTAATTGAGGGGTTTGGAATGCAAAATTACAACCCTGTTTGCAATCCAATTGTTCCTGGACAAAAGATCGGTCGCGATGAAGATGGAGTGAGAGCTGATTAAACTTTGTATAAGCAGATGGTGGGGAGCTTAATGTATCTTACCGCAACGCATCCTGATCTAATGTTTGTGGTTAGTCTTATTAGTCGTTTTATGGCTAATCCGACTCAACTACATTTTGTTGTAGTGAAGAGGATCATGAGGTACTTAAAAGGGACAATGGAGTATGGAATTTGGTACAAGAAAGAAGGAGAAGCAGGGCTTGTAGGATATAATGATAGTGGTTATGCAGGAGACATAGATGATAGTAGAAGCACTTCGGGGTATGTATTTATGATGAGTGGAGGAGCAGTGGCATGGTCTTCACGAAAACAGCCGATCGTGACGTTGTCGACCACCAAAGCAGAGTACGTTGCAGCAGCAAATTGTGCTTGTCAAGCTATTTGGATGGGGAGAATTTTGAAGGATATTGGGTACAAACAAGAAGGTGAAATGGTGTTGATGTGTAACAGTACATCCACTATCAAACTGTTTAAGAATGCGGTCATGCACGGAAGGTCGAAGCATATTCGAGTTCGTTATCACTTTCTCAGGGATCTAACCAAAGAAGGAGTTGTTAAGCTTGTTTACTGCAGCACCGAGGAGCAGCTAGCTGATATCATGACTAAGCCTCTGAAGTTGGTAACTTTTCAGAAAATTCGAGAGTCGTTTCAGATGAGCATTGTGAACTGAAAGCTTGTGAAGGTTCAGTTCAAGGGAGGGTTTGTTGAGTTTAGCTTTGTCTTTGCACGTTCTAGTCCTAAGAGACTTGGTCTCATTAGTTTATTTAGTCAAGTTCTGTTTCCGTTTTAATAGGTCTTAGTGGAGCTAGTTGGCTCACTTTCTCATTTTGTGTGTTTCATTTATTTGCTTCTATTGTAAGACATATAAAAGGCATTGAGTCTCTATTGAATAAAGTAGATCATTCGGTGCATTTGTTCTCTGAAAAACCTGCAACTACACATACAAACTATCTCTCTTAGATTCAGTTCATTCCATCCTATTATATATTTCAAAGATTGTCCACAACGAAACAAGAAACAAAGATTGGCTTATTATTCACGTGATTTAGCTATCCAAACATACTCAACATACAAATTATGAATTAAAAAAAAGGGCAAATCTCATAGGTACCACTTTTTTTAAGTTTTCCTTCCAACCATATCACCAATTTTTTAAAGTTTTAAAGATACCAATTTTTTCAAATGTTCCAAAAATACCACAAAATTAAAATTAGTTTAAAATGGCCAAAACTAAATCATAAACCCTAAACCTACACCCTACCCCCTAAAACTATACCCTAATTGTACAATAGTTAACTCAAACAAAAAAATTTAAATTCTAAACCTTTTAAAAATCAATTTTTATGTTATTGGTATTTTTGAAACTTTTGAAATTTTTTTGAAAAAGTGGTATCTATGAAATGTTTTAAAATTGGTGGTATGTTTGGAAACAAAAATTCAAAATGTGGTATATTAAAGAATTTCTCTTTAAAAATAGGGCATGAAGAGGGAGGAAGAAGAAGTATATTTAACTTCGTCCGTCTATTCCTAACTACAGATTCAAAGTCTTCAAAGTTAAATTGACCTTGTCGTCCTCCTCTCTAGCATTTTCTTCTCTGTGTTGTTTTATTGGTAGGGATTTTGAGGTTGTCTTCACAATAGGAAGAAGAAGATTAGTCAATTCCAAAATCGCATAATTTCGGGTTAAAATTTGCGTCGAGCATGATGTTACATCTTTTAACATCACGTGGATTTAATCTTGTTGGAGTTGACCTAGATTATGATTTCGAATTCGACATCGGCGACAGAGATTCCGATGAATTGGAAGAAGAAGCAAAAGTCCACAAATCAATGCATGAATCTCTGTGATTTCTTGTGATGAACCAAACATGGAATCACTAACGTAGATTATGGGTTACATGTCAAGTGACGGGTCGGTTTGTATAGATTCAATTTCCTAAATCTCTTGGTTTTTGGGTTTAGGTGGTTTGGTATCGAGGTTGGCTCATAAACCAGCATAAACGACCATTGTGTGTATTTAATGTTATAACTTTCATTTTGTGGGGAATTAAACCTATAACTTTCAATCCGCGTGGAAAGAGATCAAGGTATAGATCGTTGATCCTAGTTGATACTACTAAATATATGTTACAAACTTGCAATTGGTATACTAAATAGTAACGAAAATATATTCCCATGTATTTATGGTATTATAAGAATGTTTTGCATGGGATTTCGGCCGATTCTCTCATGAAGTAAATATCCATGCAATTCTATATATGAAGTACTAAGTTTGGCCAAAACCCCAATGAACTAACTAAATTTTTGAATTTACTACGTAAAGATTTAGAATTCAATCAATTCCCACAATTCTGGTATTAAAACCGTAAACGGATTGATTATTCCGTTAGCTAATAATTTTGTGGATAATATGTGGAAATTGATATTGTTTCTATTTTGTTTTTTTTTGCTCTCTTACGACATCGTATTTTTGTTTCAAATTAGGGGAAAATTGAAATTAGAGTTTAAGAGGAAGAGGAGCCCAAACCAGCTTGGATTTGAGAATTAGAGAGGGGTCAAATTTAATCGAGCAGCATGATTAATAGAGCCAGAGGGATTCCGAGCCATTTTAGATGTGGAGAACGTGTTAGAATGCTCACATCACTAACAACAAATAACCTAAAGAGGCTATTCTATGCTTGTCCATATGGAGATGAGGTAATTATTTTGCATTTTTTGCATTGGCTCAGTATAAGTTATACTATGAACACGGTCATGAGTTAAATTATTGTTTGAATGTTGTAGAAATATCGGAACTAATTGTTCAGATGTACCAATGAATCAATGGCTAAAGAATTTGAGGATATGAAATTTAAGTCTAATGAACTTGAAAGAACTTCATTGTCCTTCGAGAAAGGTTTACACGTTTGTGAAGCTGTGGCATGTGGATTTGAGAAAGAAATTCAAGAATGCAAGATGGAGTTAAGAGGATTGAAGAACATGGTCGTTTGTGCTGTGATTTTTCTGGTTTTGTATAAGATTGTAATGTAGGGATGATGTGTTGTTTTTTGGTTAGAATACATGATTGTGTGTCTTTATTCTTTGTAATCCTTTTGCTTGTTATGCTAAAACATGTTTCATTTATATATCAATCACCTTCTTAACAAAAGAAACAAATTTGGTTTTACTTCTTCTTTGTAATATCAAAATAAATGGGTTTGGTTCCTTTTATTGACAAAAGAAACAAGTTCAACATTAACCAATTGTTCCTAAAAACATCACACAAATTTGAAGCTTAGTTAATAACAAAAACTAGAAGTATTACCTTATCCTAAACAAAACAATCATATCCTATAGTAGTTGAACCTAAACAAACTGAGAAAAAGAAGAGAAACAGAGACTTCCTTCCATTTAGTCAAAGTATTTGGCTTTGCATTTGTTGGCTTGATCCCTCACCAAACTGTTGAGTTTCTTGTGAGACCTTCTTCTGTTTGGACTTTTGGTGGTCGATGCATTGTAAGTACAAGGTTGTAACACTTTCTTGTGTTATGTCCAATCTCCCCACAATTCCCACCATGAATAATTCTTTTTCCCCTTGAATTTTTGGTTGGAGCCTCATCCATAACCTTTGACTTCTTCTTACTTGGAGACTCATTCCTAGCTTTGATCCTTTTTTGAATTTTCTTTCTTCCTTTTGCCAATTTGTAGAACATACATTCTACCAAGTGGTTACCACTCCCATAAATGTAGGAGTAAATTTAGGAACAAATATATAATTTCCTAAAATGTAATATTCAAAATATATTTAATTTCCGTTTTCACGTTTTTAATTTTAAATATTTTCGTTTTAATTCTGATTTCATTTTAAAAATTGTAGTTAGTTACTAAATATTATTTTCGTTTTAATTCCGATTTCATTAAAAATATTGTAATTTAATTAATTATAAACATATCAAACATAGTAACTTTTGTGAAAACTTTTTTTTTAAAGTTAAACATCATGTTTTACTAAAAAAATTGTTTTCGTTTTCTATGTTTCTGTAATTTTGTTGTAAGTAAGAAATGAATATTTAATTTCCTAATATGTAATATTATAAATATATTTAATTAAGAAATGAATATTTAATTTTCGAAAATGTAATATTATAAATATATTTAATTCCCGTTTTCATTATTTTAATTTTAAATATTTTTGTTTTCATTCCTGATTATTAAAAAATTATAATTAGTTACTAGATATTATTTTCATTTTAATTTTGATTTCACTAAAAAAATTGTAATTAATTAATTATAAACATATCAAACATAGTAATTTTTGTGAAAACTTTTTTTTTATAAGTTAAACATCATGTTTTACTAAAATATTGTTTTTCATTTTCTATGTTTCTTTAATTTTGTTGTTATTTCTGATATAAAATATATATTAATTTCTTTTAAATTTACAGAATATAAATATTTATTTTGTTTCCTTTTTTTAATTTTTATATTATTGTTAATAGTAAATAAAAAATGGTATTCATTTAAATATAAGGTTAATTTTGGGGTTTAGAATTTGCAAAAGCCTAATAAACCTTAGTTGGGAAAAATAAGTCTTAGTGGGACACTTTGCCACTAAATGTGGTTTCATTTAGCAAATTTCTCTAGAAAAAATTGCATTAACTTGTTCTAAATCTTGAAAACCAAAGTGTTCTTGTCTTTATTCTTGATCAACATTGGTATGAATTAGGACCTATCAAAAAGTTTATGAATACAAGAACTAATCTTCCATGTTTATTAATAAAAATATCTTAAAAATTGATTGTTGATTGATTTCTGTAATCAATTTAAAAGAATTTTCATTTCTGTTTTTTTATTTTATGATTTTTAATTTGAGCATATATAAGCTCATTTCTCCATTCGTTGTAAACATACGTAATTGTTTTGGAAAAATAAAAGACAACTTTTTCTTCTTAAAGCTTTGTGTTTGGTTTTGCTTATCTATTTTAGTTGGTGGTCGGGCTGGGCTGGGCAAAATTATCCGGAACCGAACAAATCGCTACCGATCCGAAATTACCCAAACCGAAACCAAATCAAAATTTTAAAAATACCCGATGGGTTTTAGATGTCTAGAACTAAAAGAACCGGAACCGAAACCGAACCGATATTGAACCAAAAACCAAAAACCAAATGGGTACCCGAAATATCCGAAACATAAATTAATGTATAGATATGTATGCATATATACCTTAAGGGGGGAGTCAGAGAACAAGATTTACTCAATTCCCGTAACACTTCTTACTGTTTTCGTATCATTTCCTATTTTTTCGTATTTTGAAGGTTTTAGTTAGAACTACTGTTTCAGATTATTTGCATTTTGAAGTTTGAAATTGTTTCATTATCTACTATTTTAAGACTTTGGTGTTTTACAACTTATCTTTGGATCATATCTTCTGTCACTTTCAATAATCGGTTCAAACTCTTTTGTTTTGCTCATTTTGTATCACTTTTGTCACTAGTACTACTAATTAACCGAAACCAACCCGATACAGATTATAACCGATCTGATACCGATCCGAAATTCTAACGGTTCCTATGTGGATACAAAACCCCAATATAAAAAATATCCGGAACCGAATGGAACCAATCCGAAACCAAACCGTATACCCGATTGCCCAAACCTAGTTGGTGGATTCATCCTAAAATACAATACTCGATCAATAGAATATTGTGTGAGATTTCATTACTCTTTTGTTCGTGTGGAATAATAACTTGTGTGTTTAATCAACGACAACCCTATTTTCATCCTCACCATCGTTCTACCGCCCATCTCAAGCTGAATGCCTTGAAATTATTTGACAAGAAGCTTGTGTGATTATGAGTCTTATAAAGGTAAGGTGATTCTCAAATATTTCAGTATTGATATATTACAAAAATTGATTCCTACAAAGGTAAAATGTTCAAATTTCATAATTATCTTCAATAATAAATTGATTAGATTTTGTAAGTTTATGGTAGTAAGTAAATGTAGACCTTGAATTTGGATGGGACCAATTAATGGGAGAATCAATTTGATGGTAAAATAATTAATAATTTGTTGAATTTAAATAATAAAAACATTAGATGGGTGTTTTACGATTTAATGTTGGATTATAATTGATAATTAAAGGGAAAAATTAACTTTGGAAGGTTAGGAATTAAATATCAATCCCGAATAATCTGCCATGTTTTTTAGTTTGGTTGAATTAGAATTGATTCACAACTAATGGGGGAAATCAATTTGATTCCAAAATTATTAATAAGTAGTAAATTTCGGAAACATTGGGTTTGGTCATTCTTAGTGGTATATAAATTTATTTAATTAAAGAGATTCCACATTACAAGAAAAATAAAAGTAATTGGCATTTCAAAATATTACTATTGTAAATGCCTTTTAGAAAAAAATTTAGTAGTGGCTTAGATATGTTTTTTCCAGTAAAACCTCTATAAATTAATACTCGATAAATTAATAATCACTATAAATTAATAAAATTTTCTGGTCCCGAGTCGGGCCAATGTAAAATTTAGCAAAATTCGATAAGATAATAAGATAATAATTATTTTTGAAAATCCTATGTAAAATATGGCCCAACAACATCATAAATTAATAATTATAAATCATAGGTATAACATATATAACTAATACGACTTAGTAATACATGACACCAATATTTTTAGTTTTTTTCTTAAAGTTGGAATACGTTGAAGCTTAACTCTAATTTTTTTCTATTGCATCAACCTTATTGCATCAACAATTTATTGTGTTGTCTTCTCAAGTGTGTTTGAGATTGTACTTCTTGATGAATTTTTAGAATAAAATTTTCTTCAAACTACGTTTGTAAATCTTTTTGGATGCATGACATATGATCTTTTTTGTACTCACATAACTCTTTGGGCATCTAATGTGTCATTATTGATTTCGTAATAAATCTTAGTTGGGAAGCCATTGCAAATTCTGGTATTGAAACAATGATAGAATATTAAACATGAAGAATGCTTAAGAAAAAACCTAAGAAGAATATTGAAACGATTAAAATTTTGTATATACAAGAGAAAATATCATTTAGTAAAAGAAAAATTGATATAAAATATGTAAATAACAAAACATTTTGAAAATTTAAGTGAAATATTATTTACTAGAATATGAATTTTAGAGAAAATTTCCATATTAAAATAAAAGAATTTTGTGAAGATTAAAAATTGAAAAAGTATCTCTATAAATTAATAATTATTAATTTATTGATTAATTAATATATCTCTAAATTAATAAATTTTCAAAGATCCAACATTATTAATTTATAGAGGTTTTACTGTATATACAAGTGTCTTTAGTAGTCTAGTGACTCTTCTCCACTTAAATGACTGAGGTATGTGGGGTTCGAAACCTAGAAGAAACATTTTAAACTTTTTACTAAATAAATATTTGTAAAGAAAGAAGTGACACGTGTCGACTTGTCAGAGATAGTTGGTTATTGACAGCCTTAAAATATTTAGAGGTTTTATTGTATATACAAGTGTCTTTAGTAGTCTAGTGGCTCTTCTCCACTTAAATGACTGAGGTATGTGGAGTTCGAAACCTAGAAGAAACATTTTATAAATAAATATTTGTAAAAAAAGAAGTGACACGTGTCGTTTTCACATAGTTGGTTATTGATAATCTTAAAATATTATAAAGATATGCCAACGTTTATAAACGTATGAGTCATAAAAGGAGTTTATGAGAATTCAATCTCATCATTATTATTTTAATTTGTGTGTTAATATTTTATAAGTTACAACATCAATTCACTATTGATTCAATATTAATTACGTTAAAATACATCAAATAGAGAGATTATTTTGTTGAGTTTGTTAACAACAATATTCAAAAAAGTGTTGGTTAAAGCAAGTCAGCTCTCCTCTCTCTAAAACCTCTCACTTCTCTCTGGAAAAAAAAAGCTCCGTTTGTCCTCCTCCGCCCACCGTCGGATTAGCCGGCGGTGTGGCTTGTATATTTTCTTCTGTTTTCCTTTTGTTTGTTTGGTGCTTCCGTTTAGCATATTTATCATTCGGCTTGACCGATAGTTTCTTTCCGATTACTTCGGATTTTGGTTTCTCTTTTATAGGATTGGTTTTCTTTAATCATGGCTTTGTGGTTATTGTGAAACCGAATCTTGGTGATGGCCATGTAGTATCCCTTTCCTCTTTTTATGGTGCAGATCCTTCTTGGTCGGGAGTTATGGATTCTCCCTAAATTCCCCCCAAATGTGAAGCCTTACTTGAAGGTTTTGGTGGTTGGATGGGCCTCTTGGAGTGACTGTCGGTGATTCAAGGTACGGTGGAAAGAAGCTTCTGCATGAACCACGCTCGGATCCTTCCTATAAAGAGATTTCAGGCTAATCATTAATCATTGATACACAAAGATCGACAGGTGAAGCTTCACGGTGGTAAGCAGTGTTTATTTATTCGACACTCTAAACTGTTTATTTGCAGATCAAGCTATTGCTATCCAATTTGGCGTATAAAATAGTAAATTGCTTTTACACCCTCATTGCGCTCCACAAGGCAGAAGGGCTGGACAAAATTAACCGGAATCAAAATTATTCAAACTAAACCTGAACTAATTTTTTTTTAAAATACCTGATAGCTCCTATAAAACTAGAACCGAAAGAATTAGAACTGAACCAAAAACCGAATGGGTATCCGAAAGATCCAAAACATAAATTAATCCATATATATGTAAGGATTGTTTGGGTATATTTTATAATTTTTCTTTACCATATTTACGATTAACTCAGCTAGTTCAAATATTTTTAGCTATCAGTAGGTAGTTTGAATAAAAATAACTATTATAAGTGTATTTTTTTTACTTTTTATTAAAAATAAATATTATTTTCGGATATTTTAGGGTAGTTTGGAAAAAAAATACTCGGAACCGAACTGAAACGAATGAAAACCGAAATTTTGGGGTTATAATTATGAAAACGAAGCGACCCGAAACCGGTTGGAACCAAACCGAGACTAAACCGAAACTAATTCGGTATCCGTATGGGTCTTATATCCTTCTATCCAAAAAACTTGGAAACGATTGGTAACGACCCGAAACTGAATCGAAATACGTGAATGTTCATGCCTAAAAGAAATTCCCAATTGCAATTAATTGGAAACGAATCTTCCAAGTATGAAGAAGTCAAGGTCTTTGCCTGAGATTTTGAAGTATCATATGCAAGCCTCGATATTATATTTTTATAGTAACTTTAGTTGATTTTTTCATATCAAATATTAAAAAAGCAACTAAATAAATAAAATATTGGGTCAGAAAATTAAAGATAAAAACTAGTACAACTCATTATATATATTTATAAATACTAGTAGTCTACTCACATATTCGTTGGTCATGATTCTAAAGTTCTGATTACCGAAAAAAAAACAAGTATCCATCTGTGTATAACTGTGTTATTTAACTCAATGGTATGTTGGATCACAACTATAATTTGTAGTTGACACTTGAAGAAGATATACTTGTTGGAACTCGTTTTTGACGAAATGGTTTAAGACCATTTTCCGGTGAGTTTTGTGATGGAGATGTCTATCGCAATGATCGGCTTTATTGGCACGATAGAATCGTCGCCACATGTAGTATATCTTTTTGTCAAAATCGGAGTTAGTTCGAATGAGAAATAGAGGTATAAAGTGGATGACATGAAAAGCTTATGAAGTTTTGAAATTTGACTAAATATAAAAACTAGCAAATGTTTTACATAGGAAGTTAGGATTAAATTCCTTAAATATATTAAATAGAGAACTCATAAAAATGTTTAAAACTCTTGTGTACACTTTGATGTATTATAGAGACGAGATATACGGACTTTGGTTTGGGTTTGGTTAATGGATCAAAAGATTATTCTTTTGGAATATTTTTTTATTACGTCAGAAGGCTTTTATTAAAGCCCAAAAAGCTAAAACAAAGTTACACGAAGAAACGTAGCCACACAAAACAAAATATCAACAACAAAGTGGAGTACACGTGTAGGCTAAATAATGAAGTCTTGCAACGTGGCAAACATGCTGGGATAACCACCTCCGATGGCTTTTTCTCAACTCTAAAATCACTTCCGGCTAGGCTTACTGTGGGCCTGACCTAAAGCACATGAAGCTTGTGCTTTAGGCAGCACAATAATATCATTTTGTTTAGGGCATTATATTTCAAAAATCTACTATGGTTCAGTGGTATATGAGCACTTAAATGTCTTGCAAGTCATGAGTTCGATGGACAAAAACGTTGTTTAGGAGAACATTTTTGAAAAAATGATCTTTATTGGGCTTAAAAAATGTTTTTGCTCGAGGCATCGAAATTCTATGGGCCGGCACTTCATTAAAAGCCAATAAATCACAAGACGACAAATATCACGTGGACAGTGGACATCACATCAAAGCAAATGAAAAGGTAGGGACGAAAGCCCAACTATAAGATCCTAAAATTTCATTCACTAGAAAAGTAACAAGTAAGTCAGAATAATAATCTTTTGGTTGCATGTTTTGGTATGAGATTTGTCAACCTTCAGTTACAGTAGATATATACGGTCCGATTGGTAACCTAATCCTTTTAAGAGCTGGAACGGTAAGTTGAAACGGTAAGCTGAAACGATAAGCTGGAGCGGTAAGCTGGAACGGTAAACTGTACAGTATAGTGCAAAACTGTATAGATAAAACTGTAATAGTGCAAAACTGTATAGATAAAGCTGTAATAGTGTTGGTAAAGCTTTTGATATCGCTTTGGTGATTGATACAATTTAAAACGTTACAAATTACAAAGAGGTGGTACGTTTATAAAGACGCTACCAAAACCATAATTTTGTATGTGGAAAGTTGTACTCTTTAATAAATGAATCCTCTAAAATAATACAATAAGTTCACATGTAAGAAAAAGTACAATCTAATTAGGGCATGTGTACTCTCGTAAGTGTTTAAAATTTTTTTAGAATTAAATATATTAAATTTTAGAATTCTTGAGTGTCTACAACCAGAAAAATGATCCAATGATCCAATATTGGATCATTTTTCTGGTTGTAGACACTCAAGACTACTAAAATTTAATATATTTAATTCTAAAAAAATTTTAGACACTTATGAGAGTGTCACCAATGCACATGCCCTTAGATATGAAATTTAACGGAAAAAAATACAAACCGGAAACAATTAGGGGTGATTGGTTCGGCTGTAGCTGTAGAATTTTTGCTGTAAGTGTTTTGGCTGTAGGTGTTAAACCTTTTTTGATGCAGATTTTTTTCCTGTAGATTTTTTTTGCTGTAGATTTAGAAGCTGTAGCTGTAAGTTTTTTGCTTTAACTATTCTAAAATAAAACATGATTGGTATATATATAATATGTGATGTTGTAACGACCGCGAACCGGAATTGTATAATTTTGGTGGTGTCGATCGACACTAGTTTTTTTGGGTCGTTTCGGTTTAAGTTTTAATTGCGGTTTGGGCTTGGTTTAAGGGTGTTAACCCTAGGGCTTAGTATAAAAGCCTTCCTTACCGTGTTGCAGCCGTTTTTGGGAGAAACGAGAAGGGTTTTCAGAATTAAAGAGAGAAAAGGTAATTTTGTGTGTGGAGGTTGAGAGGAAAGAGGAGGCAGTTTCGTCTGTCCTGGGAGAAAGGACGATTGGACAATCGATTCAAGTCTGATCGGCGTGAATTTTTGTAGGTATGTTCTACTTTCTCTTATCTAGATATAGAAGAAAGCCGATTGTCTTTTGGACCTGTAGTTTGTGAGTTATGGTCGTTTTCCTGAGAGTGGTCTGTGCAGTTTCAGATTTCGATCAGCCTCCTTGGGAAGTGTTTTCCTGGTGTTTGGCAGAGAATCAGAGGACGATCTTGGTACCGTTGGAAAGCCCTATCGGTCTAGTTTCCAGATTATGTTTCGGATCCTGATTTGTATGTAATCTCCGTTCTCTGTGTTCGTTTGATTTCAGGGTGTTGGTTCTGAAACCTCTGTTTTTCCTGTTTCGATTAGCGAGATTGCGGGCTGTTTTCCCGTCGATCTGTTTGGAGTTAAGAGACGTTCTATACACCGTTGCGAAGCTCTCGGTGTCTAGTTTCCAGATCAAGTTTCAGAACTTGGTTTGGTGGAGGGAGTCGTGAGATAATCGTTTCTGTTTCGGTCGGGTTTTCCTTGTTCAATCCGTTGTCAAGGTGAGTGCGTGTCTATAGACTTGGAATATCGAATAGCGATTAGCGACGAGTTTAGATATTTAAGAATGGTTTTTCTGGGTGTTTTGTGTGACGTTTTCGTGTGATGATTGAGTTGAAATCGTGTGTTTTGTGCTTTTCGGTTTCGGAGAAGAAACCTAGTGTCGATCGACACCTTATGGTGTATCGATCGACACCAAGGTAGAACCAGCGTCGATCGACACCGTGCGATGTGTCGATCGACACCCTGTGAATTCTGAATTAAATATTTTAAACTGCTTGTTAATTGTTGTTCGGTTATTCGTACTTAGTCTGTAGACGTTCTCACTAAGTATTTATTAAATACTTATGCAACTCGTTTTTCCCAATTGTGTTGCAGGTAAAGAAAAATGAAAAGTGTGACCGCGGGATCATGGCTTTAGGGAGAGGATGATTAGGATTGTGTTTCTGTTTTGCTAAGTCTAGTGAACCCGGTTAGGTTGCTATATTTTTCTTATTACTCTGGAATTGAATTGATTTGTTTGGTTATTATTTATTATTTTATGAATTATTTTTATGAGAATTTCCGCGTTAAAAAAAAAAAACGGGTGTTACAGATGTAGTTTTAGTTTAATTAGTTTGTGCATATAAAAATTATTATAATTTAGAAATTTATTCCTACTTTAAACATATAAAATAAATTTAGTTAAATGTAGCAATTTTATATATTAACTAAATTTTTTTTATATGTTAAAAATGGAAATAAATTTCTAAATTATAACAATATTGCTGTAGACTGTAGATGCTGCAGATTTTTTTTTGCTGTAGATATATTAGCTGTAGCTGTAACTATTTTAAAATAAAAGCATGTATGTGTTATAGTTTTACTACAATCAACTAGTTTTATGGTAAAGTGACCTTAGTCTAGTGGCAGGAGAGAAGTCCACTGAGAGCAGACACAATCACACCCGGGATCGAGTTCCTTTGCTTACTTAATGTAGGAATTAGGCTAATTGGTAGGCTAGTTGTGACCCAATAATGACAAAAAAAAATTGACTAGTTTTATGAAAATAAAATGTTTTTGTACTAATTATACAAATAATCCAATATATATACAAATTATGTAATTTTTGATGCAATAAAAATAAACCTCTAAATTATTTTTAAATGGCCAACTAAAAAAATTAAAACATCATTTTAAAATTAAATAATTTCGGTAAATGTATCTAAGATATAAAAATACTTTTGTGATTGACACAATAATTCAAAAAACTTTTGAATTTACTTTTTCCATTAGTTCGTCACAATCTTATTTTAAAATCCTTCCATATACTATATTTTTCCTTCCTAAAATTTTTTTTTGATGAAGTTGTAATTAAATAAATAATCATAATAAAAGTGCATAACGTGATTTTTTGAAAAAATAAGAGTTTGTACAGCCTAGATTTTAGGGCTGTAAGATTTTACATGCTATAGCAATAGAAACTTTAAAAAAAAAGTTAAAGAGGCTGTCGTTTAGAGAATTAAAGCAAAAACATGATTAGTAAAAAAGACGTAGGTTTGTAACTTAAATTTGAGGGGTGTATTGAACATGGAATTTATAGTGATTTGATTGTAGTTTGGTTTTTACATGGTTTTGGGTGATTTAGAGAAATTATTATGATTTTAACTAAAATCTCACCTAAAACAATGGGATTTGCTTGGGTCTCATTTTTAACTAAGGAATCCTACCAAAACACATTAAAATCACGATAAATATTCTCAAATCCAGTGTTGAACTTGTGATTTTCAAATCCAGTTCAAAATCTACTGTTATTGGAACTTTTAAAAAAAGTTAAAGAGGCTGTCGTTTAGAGAATTAAAGCAAAAACATGATTAGTAAAAAAGACGTAGGTTTGTAACTTAAATTTGAGGGGTGTATTGAACATGGAATTTATAGTGATTTGATTGTAGTTTGGTTTTTACATGGTTTTGGGTGATTTAGAGAAATTATTATGATTTTAACTAAAATCTCACCTAAAACAATGAGATTTGCTTGGGTCTCATTTTTAACTAAGGAATCCTACCAAAACACATTAAAATCACGATAAATATTCTCAAATCCAGTGTTGAACTTGTGATTTTCAAATCCAGTTCAAAATCTACTGTTATTGGAACTTTAAAAAAAAGTTAAAGAGGCTGTCGTTTAGAGAATTAAAGCAAAAACATGATTAGTAAAAAAGACGTAGGTTTGTAACTTAAATTTGAGGGGTGTATTGAACATGGAATTTATAGTGATTTGATTGTAGTTTGGTTTTTACATGGTTTTGGGTGATTTAGAGAAATTATTATGATTTTAACTAAAATCCCACCTAAAACAATGAGATTTGCTTGGGTCTCATTTTTAACTAAGGAATCCTACCAAAACACATTAAAATCACGATAAATATTCTCAAATCCACTGTTTAAAACATTTCCAATAACAGTAGATTTTGAACTGGATTTGAAAATCACAAGTTCAACACTGGATTTGAAAGGAGTTTTTAAAATTCATGTTTGAATAACAGAGTTGTCCCTTTAATACAAATCATACCAAATTCCATGTTGAATACGCCCTCCAAAGAATTAAATCTAAAATATGATTGGTAACAAAATAATGTTTTAGACAAAATTAAGACTATAGACAATATTTAAAGCCCAACCAATCATGCACAATATCCATAATATATATAGTCAAGGTGAATAAACAAAGAATGTGAGGGTAGATTTTGAAATTAGGCAAAACATAAAGCCCTTTAAAAGAAACGTGGAAGGGAACTAGCCGTTGGGGTTTCCTCAGATTCAAAATCTCTCTCTTCACGCACTCCCGTAAAGACAAAATAACCCCAAAATCCGTTCTTCTTCTTCTTCTTCATCTTCTTCATCTCTACACGAAACCCAGAATCCTCTCACTCTCATATTTATTTATTCTTTTATTCTGTTTCTATCGATCGATCTGAGAGTAAATCTCTGATTCCTTGGCTCAATTTTCTCTGTAAGTATTCGTTCCTCGTTGTCTCTGTTTAGAGACGTGGTGCTTTTTGGGAACATTTTCTGGATTTTGGATGAATAAAGTTTTCCTTTTATGTGCAAAAAATAAGATTGCCTTATATGGACCAAGTCTGGCTTATTCCTTTAAAAATGTTACCTTTTATGAATTTCCCCCCCACAGATCTGAGTGATTTTGAAACTAATCTTTAGATTTGGGGATACTTAGCCATCTCTTAGATCTGATGAATTTTTTCGTTTGGAAACAATTGTAGGGAGGTAACAATGAGAACTCCTGGAACTCCGGTTTCGAAGATAGACAGAACACAAGCTGTAACGCCAGGTGGAAGCTCAAGATCGAGGGAGGAAAAGATTGTTGTCACTGTAAGGTTAAGACCACTGAACAAGAAGGAACAGTTTGCTAAAGACCAAGTTGCTTGGGAATGTGTAGATGATCACACCATTGTCTCTAAACCACAAGCTCAAGAACGTTTGCATCACCAGTCCTCATTTACGTTCGGTATATTTAGTTGATACATGTCTATTTTTGGTTATGTTTCCAACTCCTGAGGAATCTAATTGCCTAATGCACCCTTTTGTTCCAGATAAAGTGTTTGGACCAGAGAGTTTAACAGAAAATGTGTATGAAGATGGTGTTAAGAATGTTGCATTGTCTGCTTTGATGGGCATAAACGGTACTTGATCTATCACTAATTTTACTTGGATTGAACATAGATGACTTATACTTTTCATTGTTCCAGCAACAATATTTGCCTATGGACAAACGAGCAGTGGTAAGACATTTACCATGAGAGGAGTAACGGAGAAAGCTGTCAATGATATTTACAATCACATCATCAATGTAAGCATTTGCAATGATGAGAATTGGAAAATCAATGTTTAGATGTCAATGCACTTCTTTGACCGCTATCATTTTGTTTCAGACCCCTGAAAGAGAGTTTACTATCAAGATTTCTGGTCTGGAAATATATAATGAGAATGTCAGGGATCTGTTGAATTCTGATTCCGGGCGTGCCCTCAAACTCCTCGATGATCCAGAGGTATCAGTCATTTTGTTGTTGATGTTATGGCCTCGATTAAATGTACACTTTCATTGACCTAATGTTCCGCAATTGCAGAAAGGTACTGTGGTTGAAAAACTGGTAGAAGAAACAGCTAATAACGATCAACACTTGCGCCATCTGATTAGCATTTGTGAAGGTAACTTGAACGTGTTGCATCCTCTAAAGGCCTTCTTGTATTGTCTTCTCTTAGTTTACTAGTGTTCAACATTTCTGACTGCTTGCCTTTATTTCCATTTTGATACCACTATTGTTTTAGCTCAAAGACAAGTTGGAGAAACTGCTTTGAATGATACCAGCTCGCGGTCACACCAAATAATCAGACTGGTAAAGTTTTTAAATGATCGTTTCCCTGAATCAAGATTCCATATACCCTGCAAAAATGCTAATAACAAGTTCTTGGTGTCAAAGCAGACGATACAGAGTACTCACCGCGAGAATTCAGATTGTGTGAGGTCATACATGGCTAGTCTGGTAAAAATACATCACTTTCTCTTTTTTTTTTTGACAAGACGTTACAACTTTGTGGATTTAATTAGTGGGTGTGAATGCATTGCAGAACTTTGTGGACTTAGCAGGAAGTGAAAGAGCATCACAGTCACAGGCAGACGGAACGAGACTCAGGGAAGGTTGCCATATCAATCTGAGTCTAATGACACTTACAACTGTTATCAGGAAATTAAGGTAAGGCTCATCTTTCATAGACATGTTGAGAGTGATCACAAACTTTTGTCTGTAATAAATTTCTTTGATCTTTTTAGTGTGGGGAAAAGAAGTGGCCACATACCGTACAGAGACTCCAAGCTTACTCGGATTTTACAGCATTCACTCGGTGGAAATGCTCGAACAGCCATTATATGCACATTGAGTCCAGCTTTGGCTCATGTCGAACAATCAAGAAATACTCTATACTTTGCTAACCGAGCCAAGGAAGTTACAAACAATGCCCAAGTGAACATGGTAAATGATCTTTTGATTCTCTTTTTTAGTTTGGATGAAAACAAACAAACAAAAATATTTACTTGGTGGTATGTCTGTTATCAATAGGTTGTCTCTGATAAGCAACTAGTGAAGCATCTTCAGAAAGAAGTAGCTAGATTGGAGGCTGAGCGTCGCACTCCTGATCCGTCAAGAGAAAAGGATTTCAAGATCCAGCAGGTTTCTGTCCACTTCAGTTTTATCCAAGCACCAAATGTTTATCTAATTGAACCAAAGCTTTGGTGCTTAGTTTATGGCTGTTTTGTGTCATTTTTAGATGGAAATGGAAATCGAACAACTCAGGAGGCAAAGAGATGATGCACAAGTCCAACTTGAGGAGTTGCGCCAAAAGCTTCAAGGGGACCAACAACAAAATAAGGTCCCCAAGTCTACTTCTCTTTCCTGTTTCTATATACATAGCCACAAGCTTAAACCTTTTGTTTGTATCTCTCAGGGCTTAAATCCTTTCGAATCACCAGACCCACCGGTCAGAAAATGCCTTTCCTATTCTGTTGCCTTGACTCCTAGCGCAGAGAACAAAATGCTAAACCGGAATGAGAGAGCAAGAAAGACTACGTTACGCCAATCTATGATAAGGCAGTCATCAACAGCTCCTTTTGCATTGATGCATGAGATCCGCAAACTTGAACACCTTCAAGAACAGCTAGGGGAGGAAGCAACAAAAGCCCTTGAAGTGCTACAGAAGGAAGTAGCTTGCCATAGACTAGGGAACCAAGATGCAGCTCAGACGATCGCTAAGCTTCAATCAGAGATAAGGGAAATGCGTACTGTTAAACCATCCACAATGCTTAAAGATGTTGGAGATGTCATAGCTTCTAACAAGAGTGTAAGTGCCAATCTGAAGGAGGAGATAACAAGGCTCCATTCACAAGGAAGCACCATTGCAAATCTAGAGGAGCAACTTGAGAGTGTTCAGAAATCCATAGATAAGCTGGTGATGTCTCTTCCGAGCAATATCAATGCTGGAGATGAAACACCAAAGACGAAGAAAAAGAAGAAGCTTCTTCCATTGACGCCAAGCAGCGTATCAAACAGGCAGAATTTCTTGAAATCTCCATGCTCTCCTCTTTCAGCTTCTAGGCAAGTGTTGGATTGTGATGCTGAGAACAAAGCTCCTCAAGAGAGCAACAATTCTGCAAGCAGAGGGACAACGACACCACAAGCGTCTGAGAAAGAGACTCCACAGAAAGGAGAAGAAAGCGGAGATGTCTCGTCAAGAGAAAGCACTCCAGGCTACAGGAGATCAAGCTCAGTGAACATGAAGAAGATGCAGCAAATGTTCCAAAACGCAGCAGAGGAGAACGTGAGAAGCATAAGAGCATACGTAACCGAACTCAAAGAACGCGTAGCTAAACTACAGTACCAGAAACAACTTCTCGTTTGTCAGGTTAGACAAAGATAACAAAACCCTCTCTTATTCTCCTCTTATATCCAAGCTCATCATCATTTATCAACTTGTGCCAGGTGCTTGAGTTGGAAGCAAATGAAGGAGCTGGATACAGCGTAGAGAAGGAGGAGAACATGATACAGGAAGACGAAGAGCAGAGTCAAGTTGCCTGGCATATAACCTTCATAGAGGAAAGACAACAGATCATAGAGCTGTGGCATGTCTGCCATGTCTCCATAATCCACAGGACACAGTTTTATCTACTGTTCAAAGGTGATCAAGCAGATCAAATCTACATGGAAGTGGAGCTAAGACGGTTAACTTGGTTAGAAGAACATCTAGCAGAAGTAGGTAACGCAACTCCAGCTCGAATTGGCGAAGAACCTGCAGTAGTGTCTCTATCATCAAGGTTACACACACATACATAAGTGAATTTGTTGACATTAATCATAAGAAGCAAGGAAATGATGGTTAGTTAATTCTGTTTGTTAATGCAGTAGAAAAGCATTGAGAAGAGAGAGGGAGTTTTTGGCGAGAAGGGTAAACTCGAGACTGACGCCTGAGGAGAGAGAGGAGTTGTACATGAAATGGGATGTGCCATTGGAAGGGAAACAGAGGAAACTGCAGTTGGTGAACAAGCTATGGACTGATCCTTACGACTCAAGGCACGTGCAGGAGAGTGCAGAGATTGTTGCCAAGCTTGTTGGGTTCTGTGAAAGTGGTAATATCTCTAAAGAGATGTTTGAGCTCAACTTCGCTCTGCCTTCAGATAAAAGACAGTGGAACATTGGTTGGGACAACATCTCTAATCTTCTTCATCTTTGAAGAGATATGTAAAGTACACGAGTCGTATAATTTCTTTTAGAGACCAAATCATTGTTTACATTTGTTATTCCCCTCGACCTTTTTTAATTCATTAATCCATAAGATTACGATTAACCTCTCAACTTCTGATGACAAATTATTCGAAAATGCCTTTGTAATCGTAACAGTGTGGCAATTAAAAAGCTATCCTTTGTTGGATCAATCTTTTGGATGTGTCGGAACCGTTTTACCCGATAATTTTCATTTGAATGTGTTGTACTGTGATCGATTTTAAACTCTTTTGGAATCGGACTCTTTACACAAACCAATACTTGAAAACGCTGCATTTTTGGAAACAGTTTTGGGTAGGAGATTTTTGCCATTTGTAGGAAAAAAAAAGTAGACATTTTTGTTTTGTTTATAGGGATAATTTGTGTAATAACCTCAAAAAAATTATAACCCACAAACTAACCAAAATAGCTTTATGTGGCAACATCTTAACCCTTTAAATTAGGGATTTTGGTTAGTTAGTGGATTATAATATTTTTTGGGAAGTTTACTAGAATAACCTTCAAAAGTTGGAAGTTTACTAAAATGACTTTCAAAAGTTTTAATTACGTTTTTTGGAATTTCGGACTGTTTTACCCCTATTTCTTTGATAACAAAAAAACGTATTTACGAGACTGCCATTAATGAATCTGAAATTTTAGCCGGGAAAAGTTCCCGCCTAAAAAAATAAGTCTACCGTTCCGTTACGGTAGATTTATTTATGAAAGGTAGACTTATTTTTTGAACGGTAGACTTATTTTTTGAACGGTAGACTTATTTTTTGAACGGTAGATTTTTTTACGAGCGGTAGACTTATTGTATCCACTTAGTGGTAGATTTATTTCCGAATGGTAGATTTATTTTTTTCAATGGTAGATTTATTAGGTGATTGGTAGATTTATTTCCGTAGAATGGTAGATTTATTTTCTTTGATGGTAGAGTTAATTTGGCGTGGTAGATTTAATTTCGTGATCGGTAGACTTGTTGATGTAGTGGTAGATTTATTATAGTTGATTGTAGTGGTAGATTTGTTATAATGATGGTAGAGTTGTTTTGAGTGGTAGATTTATTGTATTTGACGGTAGACTTATACAATCTTTTCTCAGTTTACTAGAAACACCGTACTAAAACCAGCGGTAGATTTGTTTTCTTTTCTAACGTTACGGTAGATTTGTTTTTCGGATGGTAGATTTGTTTACTTTTTAAACGTTGCGGTAGATTTGTTGATTGTGATGGTAGACTTATTATCCGACGATGGTTATTTGACTTGTTATGGTAGACTTATTACATAGTTGTTATGGTAGATTTGTTTTCTTTTTCAACGTTAATGTAGATTTGTTTTTCGGATGATATATTTGTTTTTTTTTTAACGTTACGGTAAATTTATTAGCTTGTTTATTATGATGGTAGACTTATTATCCGACGAAGCTTGTCATATAGTTGTGGTAGACTTGTTATCCAACGAAGCTAGTCATATAGTTATGGTAGACTTATTATCCGACGAAGCTTGTCATATAGTTTTGGTAGACTTATTATCCGACGAAGCTTGTCATATAGTTTTGGTAGACTTATTATACGACGAAGTTTGTCATATAGTTGTGGTAGACTTGTTATCTAACTTAGGTTCTTTAAACAACAATGTAGTGGTCGACTTGTTATCTAACTTAGGTTATTCAAACAACAAAGTTATGGTAGACTTGTTATCTGACCTAGGTTCTTCAAACAACAATATTGTGGTAGACTTGTTCTCTGACTTAAGTTATTCAAATAACACTGTGGTGGTAAACTTATTATATGACTTAGTTTCTTTGGATAAAAGGTGCATTGGAGACTGAGATGGAGCGGTATCACATAAGAAAGAATATGAGTGTTCTAATTGTCGTCAATATGATCATAATCGCACCATTAGTGAAGCTTAAATATGTGTATTATTATTATGTAAGTCTTTTTTTTTAATTTTAACTTGTTTTCTGTTTTAATGTTACGGTAATTGATGTTAAAGATATTTGGAAACAAATTATATAGAGAGCAAATTTTTAGAGTATATAAATTATGTCAATTCATTACATTGAACATAGAATAAATCTACCAGCAAAGGAAAACAAATCTACCAAAAAACTATAATAAATCTACCATCAAAGAAAAAAAAATCTATCATACCATTTTAAAAAAAAAAAATCTACCATTATAGAACAATAAATCTACCATGACAAGACAGATTCACGACCTCCGTCTCTTTCGCCACCACCTCTGAAGCCTCCATGTCCACCAGAATAAATCTACCATCAAAGAAAAATAAATCTACCATCAAAGAAAAATAAATCTACCATACCATTGAACAGAGAATAAATCTACCATCAAAGAAAAATAAATCTACCATCAAAGAAAAACTACCATACCATTGACAGAGAATAAATCTACCATCAAAGAAAAATAAATCTACCATCGAGAACAAGAACCCATAAATCGAATCGAAACCTACCATCAAGAACATGAAGACGGAATTGTAATTACATGTTATTGTAATTACCGGGTTTTGTCTTTTTTGTTTCATCTTCTCCGGCAATTACCGCCAGAATCAGTCGTCGGAGCTCGCTTTTGTCTTTGCGGCGTCACCGGAATCAAAGGAAAATAAATCTGCCATCAAAGAAAAATAAATCTACCATTAAAGAAAAATAAATCTACCATCAAAGAAAAATAAATCTACCATTAATGATTTTTACAAAACTCTATCTACCACCGAAACGAAATCGGAATTGTCAATTACATGTTGTAGAATGCACCGAAACTTTCTAAAAGTGCACAAGAACAAGAACAAACCCGAAAATCGAACATGAACAAACCCGGAAATCGAACAAGAACAAATCTACCATCAAAGATTTTTACAAAACTCTCTCTACCACCGAAACGAAACCGGAATTGTCAATTACATGTTGTAGAATGCACCGAAACTTTCTAAAAGTGCACAAGAACAAGAACAAACCCGAAAATCGAACATGAACAAACCCGGAAATCGAACAAGAACAAATCTACCATCAAAGAAAAACAAATCTACCGTCAAAGAAAAATAAATCTACCATCAAAGAAAAATAAATCTACCATGACACCACCTCCGAAGCCTCCACGTCCACCAGAATAAATCTACCTTCAAAGAAAAACAAATCTACCGTCAAAGAAAAATAAATCTGCCATCAAAGAAAAATAAATCTACCATGACACCACCTCCGAAGCCTCCACGTCCACCAGAATAAATCTACTATCAGAGAAAAACAAATCTACCATCAAAGAAAAATAAATCTACCATCAAAGAAAAATAAATTTACCATAAAAAAATTGGAGATTAGGGATTTGAGATTTTTACAAAATCCTCTTTACCACCGAAACAAAACCGGAATTATCAATTACATTTGTAGAATGCATCAAAACTTTCTAAAAATGCACAAGAACAAGAACAAACCCGGAAATCGAACATGAACAAACCCGGAAATCGAACATGAACAAACCCGGAAATCGAACATGAACAAACCCGAAAATCGAACAAGAAGAAATTACAAAATCGATTCGTATCTATATAATAAAAGGAAGAAAAGAGAAGTTAAGAGAAAACGAAACTTACCGTTGGAGTCGTTGGAGAAGAGAGATACCGCCGGAGAAGATGAAGAGAGGAGTCGCCGGAGAAGAGAGGAGTCGCCGGAGAAGATGAAGAGGGAATCGCGTTTTTGTGTCGTTGACACAAAAAAAAAACGTGAGTTGAGTTTTGTTGAAAACCCTTTTTTTTTTTTTTAATGGCATTCTTGTAATTCTAAAAATACCACAAGGTTTAAAAGACATTTCCCACATCCCCATCTTATGAGAGTCTTTTGAGTAATTAGTAAACTTTTGGAAGTCATTTGAGTAATTTTCTCATATTTTTTTGTGGTTATGTAACAAATAAATTATAAATGCTTTTAGTAAATTTAGTTCTCTTCTCTCTTAAAAAGATTTTCAGTTTCCAATTGCTTCACAGTCTTGACTCTTGTTGATTCTGCTTATTTCTTCTTGAGCTCTGCTTTTTTTTTTTTTTTTTTCTTAATCTGTTGAACATCATCCGGAGAAAAACCCTAAATTTTAGATTTTTGGTCCCATAGAAAGTCTCCTAATTTGCGATAAAAATCGTCTTCGTTTATGATCTGTTCAAGTAGAGGAACGATCGTAGTAGCTACAGGAAACTCATTCCCCAGATTAGCCATCAAAAATCCATCCAGATTTCATGTAAACTGGATTCGACGATCACCACCGTTGATTCTGACAACATCAGGAGCTAGTGATGGAGTAAGTGCTCTCTTCGAGCTTAAACGCTTCGTTACAGTAATCGAAGCGCTGATCTTCTTTCTCCTCCGTGCAGAAGAAGAAGAGGAGAGTTTTGGTCCAGTGCGGCGGCGTTTCCCCTTCACCGACGGTTAGACGAGATTTGGCAATGAGGAGGGTTTTGGAGGATAACGATGGCGATGGAATCTCCGTCAGAGATTTCCATATCTTCACGACAAAGAGAGGCGACACGTTGTTCACTCAGTCATGGACACCTGTTGCTGTTGGGTCCGTCAAGAACAAGTCAGTTTCTTTGTTACTTGTTTTGTCTGTTGTCGATTGATTGGATTGTTTCTATGGTAACGTCGCTTAATTGTCCTTCTCATGTCTTTTTCTCAGCTGGTCCTTACCTTGGATTCAATGGTAGATTTTTTTTTTTGGTCTAAATGTTGAGAATTCAATGGTAGATAGGGTAATAAGATTAAAGATGTTGAGATAGCCTGATCCATTGACTTGTTCATTATGCTGTGCTTATTTGAGAATTGTTGTTGTTAACATTCATGTCAACAACCTAACTAGTCTAGGAGATCTGGAAGGTCAATGTATTATAAAGTTTTCTCTTGACCAAGTCTTCAGTGTTGCTTGTAGGGGACTTATTGTTCTGCTGCATGGTCTGAACGAACACAGGTTTGTTGTGTAGCTTTTGATATCATCATAAACTCTCCTTCCATATCAAAAGCCTTACGTGAATTTATTCAACAGTGGTAGGTATAGTGATTTTGCAAAGCAGCTAAATGTTATTGGACTCAAGGTCTATGGACTAGATTGGATCGGTAATGCATATTTACTAGTACTACCAGTTCAAAGTTGTGCTCGTAGAATTTCTCTGTTTCGTTACGCAATAAAGTTTTATCATGGTCAAACAGGTCATGGTGGAAGCGATGGACTTCATGCTTATGTTCCTTCTCTTGACTATGCTGTTGCTGATTTGGTATATAATCTCTTTTCAAGTTTCCAAGACTCCCTCTCATTCGCTTGAGCATCCCATTACCTCTGTAATAAAAATGTTTGCAGAAGTCGTTTCTTGACAAGGTAATAGCTGAAAACCCGGGAATGCCATGTTTCTGCATTGGCCACTCAACAGGAGGAGCCATCATCTTAAAGGTGCAAAATAGTTCATATCATTGCTCTTGAAACCATATGTTGTTGACTGACTATACAATCATTTTGCAGGCTATGCTAGATCCAAAGATTGAAGCTCGAGTTTCAGGGATTGTGTTAACTTCACCCGCAGTTGGAGTCCGACCATCTCATCCTATCTTTCGCGTAAGTCAAACCTCAACAATCTGAACAAATCACACACAAGTTATTTGGCTTTTGTCTTGAAGACATTCAAACTTTATTCAACAGGTAATTGCACCTTTCCTCTCGATCCTCATACCGAGACGCCAGTTAAGTGCTGCGAAAAAGAAAATAATGCCGGTTTCTCGTGACCCGCAAGCTCTCCTGGCTAAATACTCAGACCCGTTAGTCTACACAGGGTCTATCCGAGCAAGAACCGGTTATGAGATCCTTAGACTTGGTTCTCATTTGCTGCGGAATCTAAAGAGAATCAAGGTCCCGTTTCTTGTCTTGCACGGCGCGGCTGATACAGTTACTGATCCTAAAGCTACTCAGCGACTATTCGATGAGGCTTCTTCCTCAGATAAGTCGATCAAGCTGTACGATGGGTTGTTGCACGATCTCCTCTTTGAACCGGAACGGGGAATTATCGCTGGAGTCATATTGGATTGGCTAAAACGGCGTGTGTGAAATGCCCTAACCAAATGTAGCTGTGTTTCTGGGAAATTTAGAGGGAAATGCGAGAATATACGATTTTGTAACAATTTTAGCAATATTTGTTTTGTTTATATGATAGAAGATTTAAGATATATATCGAGACAATCTTAATACTAGGTAAATGACCCGCATATATGCGGGTTTATGAATAAATATTTTATAACCCGTATGAAAATGAACAAAATAAGATTAAAAACATTGATATTAAATAAAGTTAACAGTACTGTTTCTATCTTTTTTTTTTTTTCAAACCTAAATTTACGTTTTACTATTTCACTGCTCTATTTTTTTATATAAAATTTTGTTGAATTCTTTCTCATATTCTTGTTTAAGTTTTTCAATTTTATAACATGTTAAAAACCCAAATCACAAAAAGCACAAAATCACTAATACTAATAGAAAAGGCTAACTATTATTAAGTTGTTATAATTATTTTTTAATAAAATTTGTCACATATTTAATTGAAGTAATGAGTTTTCAATTAATTCGTATAATGAGTTCAAATAATTGAAGTTCTTTTTTTAAAAAAAAATTCCTAACTGAAGTAGGATTATTATGTTTATGTAGTTACTCATATATCTAGTTTTCCAAATCTTAACGAACTTAATCTCATATTTTTAGTTTGCAACTAAAATTGCAAATTTCATTTAAATTTTCTTCATAGTTGATTCCCAAATTTTGTAAGAAGCGAATGATGCACAAAGTATCGAATAGTATTTTCTTGCGTTAAACTAAAATCAAATCAAATATATTAAGGAAAACTGACATGAATATTACCTTTTATGCCAATAATTAGACATTTAACATTGACTAAATGATAATGTTGTGATTAGTAATCAAATTTTTTTTTTCAACCATAACATTAATTAAAAGAAGCTCTCCTGATTGGTGACCCAAACTGGAGGTAAATTGTTTACATAAGAAAACGAAAATGCCCGTAATCGAGCTGATCTAGCTAAAGCATCCGCCTGAACATTTGATGTGCGGGGGACCAACAAGAGGGAAAACTGGGGGAAGGAAACCCGAAGGTCTTCCAATCTGCTGGCAAGGATAGTGAGCGCCGACAAATCCTCCGAAGAGTGGGAAAAGTTTAGAAGATCCACACAATCTGTCTCAAACCTCTGACATGGCACATTATTCTCTATCATGCTGCTCATCGCCTAGAGAAGCGCTTCTATCTCTGAGTGAAGGGGTGACCGTACTCGCCTGATTCCTATTGCCTCTAATAAAATCCCTTGAGACCCATGGTAGAAAAACCACCCAATACCAGATGTGTTATCTGTTGGGAATGTCCTGAAATCACACTTGTATTCACTCTAGTGATAGTTGTACTGTCGAGATTAGACATTCATATGATACTAGGTGGTCATGACGTTTTGCTAGAAACCAATGATGATCTATGAGTTATGAACTCATTACTAGTATTATATGATCCTACAGGGTCACACACCTAATCAAACTGGATTTACTTAATGTGGGAATGATCATTAATGTAATGATCAAATGATGTGTATTTGATACACATAAGAATCGTGTTTTAAAGGAGGTGTCGATCGATACTACATTAGTGTGTCGATCGACACGGGCTAAAAACTGGAATAGTAATTTCGGTTTAACGACTCAATTAATTCTGAATCGGTTCAGGGATTAATTAGGTTTTCTCCAGGGCCTATATATATGATATATGAGGCACGACCTGGAGGTAAGGGTTTTGAAAAAAACATTCACAACCACCTTCTGAAACGTAGGATTCCCTGAGAGATCCGATTCCAGGTACTAGCATCCCTGCGGATTCCAGTTTGTGTGCGTGTGGACTAACCGTAGAGGCACAACACTTGAGGTGCTAAAGATCTCGAATCCCTGATCATATTCCGCTGCTAATCTCCAGGTATATTCGAGATCCGTTCTTGTTAGATTCATCGTTTACAAACCCTAGATCCTAGGCGCAGGAATTGTCACTAGGTTGATTAATAGAGATTAATCCGGTAAAACCTGCTGAAATTCCTACAGTGGTATCAGAGCCTTAGGGTTAACTAATGAATCTAAAAGCATATAATTGAATTAGAGAATTCAGTTTAGAACATGTGATGTTTAGGATGCTTGTTAGATCAATTTTTCCCTCAAAATCGTTTTGTTAAAGTTGATCAGAACCGATCGTGTCGATCGACACGACTTTGCTAAATATTTTAGGGTCTTTGATCGTAAGATCAAAGTTCCAGAAACCCAAGTGTCGATCGACACAAATGGTTGTGTCGATCGACACGACCTTAAGAAGTGGTTAACCGGTTCAATTAATTTGAATCGGTTATCTCACTTGGTTAGATGCGATTTGGTTGGCGTCGATCGACACAAATGTTGTGTCGATCAACACCGACCGGTTATCGACTCGGTTCAATTGGATTGACCGGTTATCGATTTGGTTCAATTGGATTGACCGGTTATCGAAAATTGCATTTGGTTTGGTCAATGTCGATTGATACAAATGTTGTGTCGATCGACACTGACCGGTTATCAAAAATGATTTTGTCGGTTATCGAAACCGGTTCAATTGGGTTGATCGGTTGTCGAAGAACTGTTACAGAGAGGTGAGTGTCGATCGACACTAAGGTAGTGTTGATCGACAGCCTACGAAAATTGTGGGTTAGTGAACCTACAATCAAATAACCAAACCAGATTTAATGAGATTCTAAACCTTCCTGAATGCATATATGATATGTATTAGGATTAAAAGTTCAGTTTCTCAACTAAATATCAAGTGTTCCGGATGTCTTCCCGATCTTGTCAGCTGTCAAGACTCATTTCATTGCGTGATAGGCTTGCAGTGCAAGGTGTCCGCAGTTACATGAGTAAGGCAGTAGGTAATTAAGTTGATGGGCTTGCAGTGCATGGCATCAACTATTACATGACTGAAGAGATTGGTTTACTTGAATGGGCTATCAGAAGTTCTGGGCCCAGAGACATCAGGTGGTTAAAACATAAGATGTCTTATCCACAACCAAGAGTCATATTGGATATGATTAGCAAAGTGTTGCTTACCTATATAGCTAAGATTTGAGTGACAGCCAGTGGCTTGCTCGGGTTTTGGTAAAATATGGATCTTGGATCATTATATTCATTTGAGGAAACATTGTTTTGAATATAATGCGAGTTTTCTTAATTGTTAAGATTTCTCATTTTCTGAATATCATAACTGAATTTCTTCTTTTCTTATTACAATTATGTATAATCAGAACTCTTTCTCGTTGAGATCCGTCCTTGAGAAGGACAAGTTAAATGGATCCAACTTCCTTGATTGGTATCGGTACTTGAGAATTGTTCTCAAGCAGGAGAGAAAGGACTATGTCCTTGAGAAAGTTCTCCCCGAGAAACTAAGGTCCAATGCCTCACATGCAGTATATGATGCTTGGAATGAGCATTATTATGATGTGGTCGATGTGCGCCTTCTGATGTTGGCTACCATGAACTCAGATTTGCAGAAGCAATATGAGAACGTGGAATCGCCTATCGAGATAGTCACTAGCCTGAAAGCTATGTTTCCAGAGCAGACTCGAATTGAGAGATACCAGACGGTTAAATCTCTATTTGAGTGCAAGCTACCAAAGGATGTTCCAGTGAGTCCTCATGTCATGAAGATGATGGGTTATATTGATAACTTGAGGAGACTGGATTATCCTATTAGCTAAGAGTTGGCTACTGACATCATTCTGCAGTCACTACCGTCGAGCTATGATAAGTTCATCAAGTACTATAACATGAACAACTTGACGAAGACGTTGACTGAACTGCATGACATGCTCAAGACAGCTGAGCTCAATATCAAGAAGGGCAAAAGGTTTGTGAAACCTGGTAAAGACAAGGGTGAGAGAAAGGCCGTCCAGATTGTGAATCAGGATAAGCCCGAGTCTCCCACTAAACCCAAGTCTGGCCCATCTGATGATGATATGTGCAGCTACTGTGGGGAGCAAAGGCATTGGAGGAGAAAATGCAAGAAATACATGGAAGATTCTATGGAAATAATGGAGATGTATGAGACTCCTTCTTCAGGTATTTGTGTTACTTCAAGTTCTATCTTATGGATATTAGATACCGGTTGTGGTACTCATATTTGTTTAAATATGTAGGTCCTAAGCAACAGTAGAACGTTGAAGAATGGACAAATGGAGATGCTCAACAGGAATGAAGCAAGAGTTGCTGCATTAGTTGTAGGAAGTTTCCATTTGTAGTTGCCTTCAGGCTTGGTTTTAGAAACTAAATAATTGCTATCATGCAGAAATGTCATTTCATTTTCTTGTATGATTTTGAATGATTTTATTTTGATAAAAGACAAATGTTGCTCTTTTGATCTTAATGATATGTTCTATGGTAGCATCCCATTAGAGAATGGGTTTTATGTTTTAAACCAATTTATGCCTGTATATAACATGAACACCAAACTGTTCGAGTAAAATGACTCAGAACCCACTTTTCTCTGGCATTGTCGTTTTGGGCTACAACAGATTCAGAAGTTCCATAGTGATGGGATTTTGGGCTCATTTGATTATGAATCATGTGAGAAATGTGAATCCTGATTATTGGGCAAAATGACAATGGGCCCTTTTATCAAACCAAATGAAAGGGTCAATGACTTATTGGGCTTTATACATACAGATGTATGCGACCCGATGAGCAAAAGTTCTAGAGGAAACTTTCAGTACTTCATTACCTTTACTGATGAATTAAGTAGGTATGGATATGTCCATCTAATGAGATACAGGTCGGAATCCTTTGAAAGGTTCAAGGAGTTCTAGAATGAAGTACCGAATCAAATGGGAAAAGTATTAGAGCTCTTCGATTAGATCGCGGAGGAGAATACTTAAGTCAAAAGTTAAGTGATCATCTGAGAGAGTGTGGAATTGTTTCACAGCTCACTCCTCCATGAACGCCCCAATGGAATGGAGTTTCCGAGAGGAGGAATCGGACCTTATTGGATATGGTTCGATTAATGATGAATCACAAAGATCTTCTATTATCTCTTTTAGAGATACGCTCTAGAAATGTCTGCGTTTACACTAAATAGGGTTCCATCAAAATCAGTTGCAAAGACGCCACATGAGATGTGGATTGGAAATGTTCCAAGTTTGTCTTTTCTGAAAATTTGGGATTGTGAGGCTTATGTAAAACGTTTAACAAGCTTGCACCCAAATCCGATAAATGCTACTTCGTAGGTTTTCCTAAGGAAACCAAGGCTTACTACTTCTACAACCGTTCTTAGAACAAAGTGTTTGTTGCTAAGAACTATGTTTTCTAGTGAAAGATTGTCTTTCCAAGAAAAACAGTGGGAGTAAAGTACAACTCGAAGATGTTCGAAAATCACAGGAGACTACTCGACCTGTTAAGGAAGAGCAGTAGCTGGATCTGCAAAGAGTTGTAGAACCTACACCTGTGGTGCCTGAAGTTCGCAGATCCGAAAGGATTCGTAACGATCACGAGAGATATGGATTTCTTGTGACCGATTGTCATAACTTGTTGATCATTGAAAATGACGAGCCTGCGAATTTTGAAGAAGCAGTGTTGGGCCCGGACTCCGAAAAGTGGCTAGGAGCCGCTAGATCCGGAATGGGAATATCCAGATATTCAGAGCTTGGCTGGTGGCTAAAGGTTTCAAGCATATCATGGTATTGACTATGATGAGACCTGTTCCCATTCGCTATGCCTAAATCCATTCGGATTATACTGGCAACTGCCATTTATCATGGTGATGAGAGGTGACAGATGGATGTGAAAACAGTTTTCCTTAATGGAATTCTAGAAAAAGGATGTGTACATGACACAACCTAAGGTTTCACAGATCCAAATAATGCTGGGAAGGAATGCAAGCTTCATCGATCCATGTATGGATTAAAGCAAGCATCACGGAGTTGAAACCTTCGTTTTGATGAAGCTGTCAAAGGTTTGACTTCATCAGGAACGAAGAGGAACCGTGTGTTTACAAGAAAACTAGTGGGAGCGTAGTTGCTGTCGGGGTCGAATCCCCCCTAGAAGAATCAATAAGCCTAAAACGACGTCGTATTCGCCGAAACGGCCCAATAGTCAAGCCCAGAAGACAGAGGCCCATTAACGGCCCATCACTGTTCATCCGAACCGATTTATTTTCTCTATAAATAAACATGTACCCCCTCACTTGTGAGGGGGCCGGAAAAATCTTTGTAAAAGCTCTGATCTTGATTAATAAGAACCCTAATTCGAAATCTGTCTTCATGTTTGAAACCCTAAAGAAGCTCTATTTTCATAAGAATCTTCACAAATTCTATTGTGTGAAATTCCAGCTCGCACAATTTGGCGCTAGAAAGAGGGTCTACTCGCAACACTAGCTTCATACATGAAACAAACGCTTAGACAAACTCGCCGAGATGTCTATAACGAACCTGTAGTCTCCAGCGACAGAAGGCGGTTCAGATCCAAGGGAACTCGCCGAGAGTGGACAACCGAACATAAACAGTCAGTCCGCATTGGAGGCGGAAGCAAGCAGATCTGTCCTTACAGAAAACCTGGCAACCGCCAGTGCGAACTCGACCGACCCGGCAACACCGCAAGCTTTCAGCGAGCTCAAATCGATGGTCGAGCAATTGCTCAAGCAGTCGCAGAAACAGGAAACTATCAACAGCAACCTGACCGTCGAAATCAAGGCCTTATCGACAACTCGTCAGCCTCAAAGTCTACCTCAGGATATCGCACGTCGTGTCACCCCGATCGCTCTTGACTTCTCCCCAGCGGCCTCGCCTTTAGCTCGCGGGGCTCGCGGAGATCATACGCCAACGCCTCTCAGAGATGGGGCCGTCCTCGTCGCAGATGCAACAGGTGGTATGGTTGCAATCACAGACGCTCGACCCAGTCGGCCGACCAGTCGAATCCAAAGGCGGGATGAGGGCGAAAACGCAGAAAACATGCGATGGATGGATCAGGCTGAAGCCCCGACCAATCACGGAGCTATCGCTTCGCAGCAAAGGGAGATGGACGACCTCAAAGCTATCATGAAGCAGACAGCTCGCGATCTCAAAGATATGCGATCGCAAGTCCATCGCGCAACCAGCAAGGCGCCAGAGATCGACCGTGTTCTTGAAGAAGCTTGCACCACTCCTTTCACCGAGCGAATAACGAAGGCGCGTCTATCGGATCCGGGGAAGCTCAAACTTCCTACCTATGATGGAAAGGGCGACCCCACGGAGCACATCAGGGCTTTCTCAATCGCTATTGGGCGAGCTAATTTCCGGCTCGACGAGATCGACGTTGGTTGCTGCCTCCTCTTCGTGGAATATCTCAAGGGGGCAGCCCTCTATTGGTTCACGGGAATGAAGAAGAATTCGATCGACAGCTTCGCACAGCTCTCTGAAGCGTTTCTAAAGCAGTACGCAATCTTAATCAAGCGTAGGACGTCCGAGGCTGATCTTTACACCATTTCGCAAGCGGCTAGCGAACCCTTGGGAGTTTTCATCGAACGTTTTAAGGCGATGCTTACTCAGGTGAAGGGGATTGATGACCAGTCCGCACTGAGCGCGCTTCGAAAGGCTCTGTGGTACGACTCGGATTTCCGAAAGGAGATAACGATCAACGAGCCCTCGTCTATTCAAGATGCGCTTCATCGCGCCAACGGCTTCGCAAAAAGCGAAGATGAAACCAGAGTTCTAGGCCAGAAGTACGGGAAGGCTAAAATTCCCAATCCGCGAGAAGCCTCAGCTACAACAAAGAAGAAGCCAGACAACTTTATGCAGCACGAGGGAGTTTTAAGGGTGCCCATAACTATCAGGTGGACTCGCCCGGCTACGGTCAAGGAAGAGGGCGAGGCCGCGGAAACGGCACCCCAGGCCGCAGAAGCTTCACTCCGGGCCGTAGTAATGGCAACACATGGACGAGGAACTTGCAATACGACGAATCCGCATATTGCGAATTGCATAAAATGGAAGGACATTCGACGGCTAACTGCAGAGTGCTCGGAATGCGACTCGCAGCAAAGCTAGCCGCCGGAGAACTCGGAGGAAACATAAATGTTAACGACTTTCAGCTCGAGCAATTCGACGATGCAAGAGAAGGAACCAACCCGATCGGGGAAGTTAACAAAGGTAACAACAAACAAGACAGGCGAAACGATAATGGGGGCCAGAGCAGCTCGAAGCAAAAAGTCTGTAACATGATCATGGGTAGCTCGCGCTATTGCTCGAACACCGTCTCGTCTATCAAAGCTTATCAAAGACGGGCCGAGGTTGGGGCAAACAAACCCATACCGTCCAAATTCCCTAACGATGTCATCCAGTTCGAAGAGAATGAGATCGATGACATTGACAAACCTCATGACGACCCGCTTGTTGTCTGACTCTCCGTCGCAGGATGGGACACGGGTCGCGTCTTGATCGATATTGGTAGCATAGTCGACATCATTTTCACTGACGCCTTTAAGCGTATGGAAATCGACCTCGCTTAAGTCGAATCCCATCCTAAGCCGTTGACCGGTTTCAATGGCGAGACGACAGTGACACTCGGCACGATTAAACTTCCTGTATGTGCGGAAGGAGTAACAAAAATAGTGGAGTTCGCGGTATCGGACAACCCAGCAATTTACAACGTGATAATGGGAACCCCATGGCTCAATTCGATGCGTGCCGTCGCCTCGACATATCATCTCTGCCTTAAGTTTCCAACCAAAGGCGGAGTCAAAACAATCAGGGGAAGTCAGTCGGCATCACGATCTTGCTTCATGACCGCGCACAAACTAAGGAGTCAGGCGACAGTACCGATTTCGAACGAACCGCGAAAAAAGATCAAGACAGACAGAGAGCCCGTCAAAGAGATCTCGGATCTGCTATAGCAACTACAGATTGCGGAAGCCGTAGAAGAGGAAGGAACGGGCCCGACATGCGAACCTGTCATATCTGTTTGCATAGACGACGAGTCCCCAGAGAAATGCGTGGAGATAGGCGCGACACTGGATGAAGCCGTCAGGCTCGACCTCGTCGAGTTCCTTAGGGAGAATGTTGATACATTCGCATGGGCCGCAGAAGACATGCCCGAGATTGATATCGGCATCATCAGTCATGAGTTGAACATAGACTCAACCTTCAAGCCTATAAAGCAGAAGCGAAGGCGACTCGGTCCTGATAGGGCTCAAGCAGTAAACGACGAAGTCGACAGACTCTTACAGGCCGGCTCAATCTCTGAAGTCAGATATCCGGACTGGCTCGCTAACCCAGTCGTCGTAAAAAAGAAAAATGGTAAGTGGCGAGTCTGTGTAGATTTCACCGATTTGAACAAGGCATGACCAAAAGACAGTTTCCCTCTTCCTCATATCGACCGCCTCGTCGAGGCGACGTCCGGGAACAAGCTGTTATCGTTTATGGATGCTTTCTCTGGCTATAATCAAATCTTCATGCACCCCGGCGATCGCGAAAAGACTTCTTTCATTACAGATCGCGGGATCTATTGCTACAAGGTCATGCCTTTTGGCCTTAAAAACGCCGGGGCCACTTATCAACGACTCGTCAACAAAATGTTCGAGGGCCTCCTCGGCAAGACGATGGAAGTCTACATAGACGATATGCTCGTCAAGTCGCTCGAGGAAAAAGACCACGTCGGCCACCTCGCAGAATGCTTCGCGCAGTTAAACAAGTATAACATGAAGCTCAATCCGGCTAAGTGTCGCTTTGGCGTAACATCGGGCGAGTTCCTCGGCTATATGGTAACCCATCGCGGGATCGAGGCGAATCCAAAACAAATCCGCGCACTCATCCAGATGGCCTCGCCAAAAACAAAAAGAGAAATCCAACGATTAACATGAAGAGTCGCAGCATTGAATATATTCGTTTCACGTTCTACTGACAAATGTTTGCCTTTTTATGACATGTTCAAGGATAAAAAGGGAGCAGCTCGACAAGCTTTCGAATGGACAGAGAAGTGTGAAGAAGCCTTCCAAAATTTGAAGCAATACCTTGCGACTCCGCCTGTCCTGACGAAACCCATCGAAGGTGAACCGCTCTATCTTTACATTGCGGTCTCCTTGTCGGCAGTTAGTGGAGTTCTGATTCGTGAAGACAACACCGAGCAGAAGCCCGTTTTCTACGTCAGCAAGTCGCTAACGGGTGCGGAAACGCGATATCCTCTAACGGAGAAACTGGCACTCGCAGTTATTACGTCGGCTCGCAAGCTTCGGCCTTACTTCCAGTCGCACTCGATTGTGATCCTCAGTACTTTCCCACTAAGAGCTGTTCTCCACAGCCCAACTCAATCTGGGCGACTCGCCAAGTGGGCTATCGAATTAAGCGAGTTCGATATCGAGTATCGCAGCAGGACGACAATCAAGGCACAAGTGTTGGCCGATTTCCTAATCGAGCTACCTGAGGTGGTGGCCTCGTCAGAAATCGAAGACACACTTGTGACAGGCTCATCATCCCAAGTCTGGCAATTGCATGTCGACGGCTCGTCATCTAAACACGGGTCGGGAGTTAGCATTCGATTGTCGTCGCCACACGCAGAATCTCTGGAACAGTCATTCCGCCTTGGCTTCAGAGCATCGAACAATGAGGCAGAGTACGAGGCCTTACTCGCGGGTCTCCGATTGGCTAAAGCACTTAAAATGACAAAGATAGAAGCCTTTTGCGGCTCTCAACTCGTCGCGAATCAGTTCAACGGCGAATACGCGACAAAGGACGACAGAATGGAAGCGTACCTCGCCGTCGTCAAAACATTAGCAGCGGAATTCGAATTTTTTACCTTAACAAGAATTCTGAGGGCAGAGAACTCGTAAGCGGACACCCTCACATCACTCGGATCGTCGACATAACCAGATAAAGATCTTCAAAGAATCGTCAAAGTTGAGTTCATCGAAGAGCCAAGTATCGCAGTCGCAAACAAAGTCAACGTGCTGACAAGATCTCAATCCGCAAAGCGAAGAAAGAATCTAAATGGCGACTCGCCTACTCACCCCATGACGGATCCAATGGACTTCGACCAAACCGAACCAGAGCCAATGGATCTTGATCAATCCGATGTAGTCGACGCAGACAAAACGACGGATGTGATGGCGAAAAGCAACGAGCTCGACTCGAACAATACAACTTTTAACCGTGGCCTTCTCCCCGAACAACTTGAGGAATCCCCAGAAGACGCTTACCCTTGTTGCGAGGAACCACCACCAGTGCATGACGTCGTCGATGTTCCCATTGACGATGAGACCACAGTCTACGGTTGCGACACCAAGTGGATGGCAGACGTTCGCGAATATCTCGCAGACGACAAAATGCCAGTAGACAAATGGGCGGCTCGCAAGCTAAAGGCGCAGTCATCTCGCTACGTTTTATTTCACGGAGAAGTGTTCAAATGGCGACAGTCCGGACCACTCCTCATCTGTGTCGAGGGGGAAGCAGCTCGCAAGATAATGCACGAAGTTCACGTCGGGACTTGCGAAAACCATTCTAGAGGTCGCTCACTCGCCATTCGAATTAAAAGACATGGATATTTTTGGCCAACCATGATAAAAGACTGCGAGTTGTTCGCAGCGAAGTGCGAGAAATGTCAACGCCATGGTCCTTTCATCCATCAACCTACAAAGTTTTTGAGCTCGGTCACCTCGCCGTATCCATTCATGAGATGGGCGATGGACATCGTCGATCCGCTCCATCCGTCTCGGCAAAAGCGATATCTTTTGGTCTTAACGGATTATTTTTCCAAGTGGATTGAAGCGGAAGCATTCAGATCGATCAAGGACAAGCACGTCGAAAACTTTGTCTGGAAAAACATCATTTGTCAACACGGCGTTCCCTATGAAATAGTAACTGACAACGGCTCGCAGTTTATTTCCAAGCAATTCGAAATTTTCTGCGACAAGTGGAAAATCAGAGTCAGCAAGTCGACACCTCGCTGCCTACAAGGCAACGGCCATGCAGAGTCGTCAAACAAGATGCTTATACACGGATTAAAGACTCGACTCGACGCTAAGAAGGGCCGTTGGGCAGATGAACTCAAAGGCGTTTTGTGGTCATATCGAATAACGCTGCGTCGCGCTACGGGCGAGACTCCTTTCGTCCTCGTCTACGGAACAGAATGCGTGATCCCTCCCGAGGTCTATTTCCCAGGAGTTCACCGACGATTGCTTCCAGAACAGGAGGGCCTTAATCACCTCCTCATGATCGACGAGCTCGACCTCATCAAAGAAAGACCCGATCAAGCTCTCGTCAAGATGACCGAATATCAGATCGCAGCGTCCAAATATTACAACTCAAAAGTGCGAGTTCGGCATTTCTATGAAGGAGACCTCGTCCTCCGCGCGGTATTTCAAAATACGGTCGAGACCAATGCCGGCAAGCTCGGCGCTCACTTGGAAGGACCTTATCAGATCACGAAAGTAGTTCGCCCAGACGTCTACGAAATCGCCAACATGAAAGGCGAGATGATCCCGCGTTCCTGGAATGCGCGACATCTGAAGAAATATCATTGCTAAAAATACTAAGTCATTAGACTTGAACTACGACGCGACTTGATCCCTTCGCAGGGTACGTAGGCAGCCCGTCTTCGGACGAGTTCAGTTGCACCCCCTATTCAAAAAAAAGGGGGAGTGGGTCCGTATATTCATACTCCCACTCGCAATACGCAAACGACTTCGGTCTAAACGCGACAACTCGCAAACGACTTCGGTCTAAACGCGACAGTCGATTCGCAATAAGCTAAGGTTTTAACCAAGTCTTATTACGATTCAATCAGCTCGCAAACGACTTAAATGTCTACACGCGCAGCTCGCAAACGACTTAAATGTCTAAATTCGCAGCTCGCAAACAATCAGCTCGCAAACGACTTAAATGTCTAAACGCGCAGCTCCCAATGTCTAAACGCGACAGCTCGCAAACGACTTAAACGTCTACACGCGACAGCTCGCAAACGACTTAATATCTACATTCAACAATTTGCAAACGACATAATTGTCTAAACGCGACGTGGATGTCGACTCGTCGTCATTACTGACCATAATGACGATCTCTAAACACTTCATCGGGAAGTATATATCCAAAGTGGAAAAAGCGCTATATAAATTTAGAGCTCATCACTGGAGCTTACGTATTCACGGGAATACGTCTGTAAACCAGGATGTTCATCTCACAAACCCAGTTATACTTAAACACTGGTCGAACTTGGCAAATATAATTTGGTCAGAAATTATAATCGGGTAATAGAGTCTGTGGAATTCATCTATGCTTCGAAATTTGCTTAAGTAACGAACGATAGCGGGCTTTGCTGATGAGCAATTACAGGCCTCGCTTCTAAGCGTCTTAAAACCGCATCGCGTCTTAAAACCGCATCGCTTCTAAGCGTCTTAAAACCGCATCGCGTCTTAAAACCGCATCGCCTCTAAGCGTCTTAAAACCGCATCGCAAAGATGAATCATAAAGAAATCAAACAAGTCGCAAGAAATCCAAATTTTTATATAAATTTGGTCCGACCAATTCGGCAATTAAAAATGTTACGAGTTGGATAAAGACGTCCAGGCACAAAATGACAAGTCTTAAAACACTTGAGCAAAACAAAAACAAATCCTAAAATTCTATTACAAGTTGGATTAGGCAACAAGCTCGCCATCTTCTACTTCTTTGGCCTCGGCGACCAGCTCGTCCTCGACTATTTCTTCGGCCAAAACAACCTTGCTAGCCGAGCTTGCAGCTTAGCCAGCTATGGGATCCTGCTCTAAAGGAGCCGGCTCGTGCGAAGGATCAGTGGTTACAGCTTGCTCAGGATTGACAGTCTTGTTCGTCTCACCCGACTCGCTGTCGCTCAGTTCTTCGCTCGCACTTCGCAAGCGCATACCCAGAGAGCCGTCGTTAGATCCCGATGCTACATTAATACCAACAGATTTAGCGCTAACTTCGACTCGCGGAGAAACAACGATATCCGCAACATTAATGGGGACGACATAGTTCATACCTAACGTATTCCTCAGCTCGGCAGCTATCTCATCAAAGACGACATCGGCGTCGCCCAGCGCGACCTTGTTATCGGTTAGAAGGGCACGTTCGGCCTTGGGGTCAAATGGCTCCTCTGCGTCAGGCTTCTCCATGTCGTCAAGGAGTTGAAGGTTGGCCTCCGCTTGCGCAAGGTAGACCATTTTCTTGATTGGCTTTTTCATCATCCGACAAAAGAGCTCGTTAGCGCGATCCATTCTAGCCTGAAACTCAGCAGCCGCAGATCGCCTCGCAGACGATGCAGCCGCTTCGAGGTCGCTCTCGCGACTCGCTTTCGCGACTCGCTTTCAGTGCCGATAACTCCACCTCCAGCTCGGCACTCTTCTCCTCAGCCTTTTTCTTCTCGGCACCAACTCTTTGAAGGTGCACGCCCAAGTCATCAGAGCTCTTCTTGTACGCATCGCGTTCAGCTGCGAGTTGGCTCATTTGAGCCGCGACCTGCTTCTTCTCGGCTTTTTCCTTCCTCCTGGCCTCATCGATAAAGGCCTGCCTTGACCTCGCCTCTTGATCATATGATATGATCAACCTATTGCAATGTGCGATAGCCTACAAAGAAGTCGAAAGTATGAGAAACGATGCGAGGCGGAAAAGAAAGAATATGTGAATTTACCTTAGCCTGGCGAGACGCAAACTCCTTGTAGAGCTCATCTTTACCAGCATTTTCGGGATCGGCATGTTATCTCCCGGGTATGTAACCTTAGCCATTAAAGCAGCTGCGGCTAAGGGATCGTCGTAGAGCTCGGAAGACTTTTCAGATCGCAAACCTGGAGGAATGGACTCGCCTGGAAGCAGAGTCGGCAGCTCGCGGCGAGACTTCTTATCGCCAGCTTTACCTTTGCCTTTCTCAGAGGCATAATGTTTTCTTTTCCCAGTCCGCTGTCCCTGTGGCTCGACGGGGTCGTCCGTAATGGTAATTGGTTGTGAAGTAGTAACAGCCAATGTACCACTCGCAGCTATAGCAGCCACTTCGTCGCTCTTAGCGACAGGGGTACTCTCCTTGTCGACGCTCCGCTCGGACGTCTCAACAGCAGAAAGAGTGGCCTTCGGATCGACCTTTTTCTTAGCCTTCGCGGCTTTTTGCTTGGCGATATTGCGGAAAGTAGCCTTTGGTGGCATTGTTTCGAGATCGTCGGACTCGCTCTGGCAGTCTTGGTCTTCTTTGTCGATTATAGCGAACTCGCGAGCTCGAATTACTCTCTGAAGATTAAAGTGGCGGACCCAGTAACACTTCCGAGCTTTTAGCTTGTCACAAAAATCGTCAATTCTGGGAATAGGAGTATAAAACGGTCTTGAAACTGCAAATACAATAAAGCAGAAAGTTAAGGCAAAGCATAAAGAGGCAGTTCGCGCAGTTCGCGCTATACACATCAAGAAAATCTACCAAGTGTTCCCCACTTCGCCACCGCCGGATCTACCAAGTGTTCCCCAGCCGTTTCTTCGACAGATGCATTTGACGTCGACACGAAGAAAAAGTGTTTTCTCCAACTATGGTCTTTGTTCGGGAAGTCGTCCAAAATCTTGTACAGAGGTCGACTCGCCAGATTATACAACCTCTTGCCACTGGAGTCGGCATGCTTGCGGAACTCCAGAAAGTTACGAAGATGACGAACTCCGATGGGCTCGCGACATTCGGTAGCTCGAGTCAAAAGCCCCACCAATTGGCGAACTCCCCTTGTGTTGATCTGCGCAAGCGCGATTTTATGAACCCGCATATACCGCATGATCAACGCTGGAATGGGGAATGTAAGAAAACAATCCCTAAACCATCATTCATACGCAGTGAATGTACCGTCAGGTGGATTGTCTTCTCGCTGCCTGACAGATGGCGCGATCATCTCGACCGCGTCGGAGATTCCGCATTCTACGCGAAGGATGTCTAGGGACTCCTCGTCCTACCACGAAGAGTCTGGAGGGGGGCGTTGCTTTCGCCTCGACTTCTTCGTCTTCTTTCTGACGACTTCGGCCGCTCCGGATCCAATCCAAGCCTCCAATCTCTCTTTTTCTACGAGAGAATTGTATGACCAATTGCATTCCTCGATCTTCACTTGACGAGATGGCTCGACAGGACTGAGCGACTCGTCACAAAGATGTGGAACTTCGATGACTAGCCTTCCTTCGTTGACAGCATAAGTCTCGACATTTTGCGAGGGACGCGAGGTCCCAACTCCCTCATGAGTATCTACAAGCGGAGCTCGCCTAGATAAGACAGTCTCTCCCTTCTCGCGACTTCGCCTTAAGACAGGAGTAGGATACGTAAATAAGTCTTCAAGGGGAGAATTTCCTCCAGCTCGACCATCTCGACAAGACGAGCTCGCATCCTCGCAGCCAGAAGGACTCGTCTCGTCGCGACCGGAAGAGCTCGCTTCCTCGTTACCACTCAACCGACCACAACTTGAGCTCGCATCGACGATCGACTCGCTGTTACCAAAATACTCCCAAATGAATCTTTACCTCTCGGGGAGCTTGGCAGATCTCGCAGACTCAAAAGAACTTGTCGACGACATTTTTTCTTTGGATCAAAAATTAGAGATTTTCAGATTTTTTCTGAAGAACACTGTGGCGGCGATGAAGAACACGGCGGAGGCGAAGTGATGGGACGGCAAAATCCTTATCAATACTTGAAAGAAAAACGAGAGAAAAAGGGGAGAGAGCAAACCTGTTTTCGGAGAAATGAGAACTATGAGAAGTTTCTGAGGAGCCTCGCTCCTTATAAAGGCATTTTTTACGGTTCGAGTTTCGAGGTGGGCTTTATTTTAATTTGGGCCGAGAATCTGGGCTCAAGGATTGTGATTTCGAAGAGAACCAAATCGACTTCCGCAACTTCGTGTTATCTCAAAACGCGACCTCGCGAGTTCACCTTTGATCTAATCCGCGACTTTGGAACTTCACTTTCTCAAGGCTTTGATTCTCAGCGCTTATCATGACCTCGCAGAATTTACGAGTTCGATGGAGTCGCACTCTCATAACCTGGTTAGATCAGGGTCTTCATGAAATCAACTCGCGACTTCATCTTCGAGAAATCAACTCGCGACTTCACCTTTATGAAATCAACACGCGACTTCATCTTCGAGAAATCAACTCGCGACTTCACCTTCATGAAATCAACTCGCGACCTCGCAGCTTCATTCCACCTAATAACTCGGAGAACGCGCGAAGCTAAAATCGGGGACTCAGCGACAGCGGCAATTCGAACGAGTGTGCGACTTGTGCTTTTTTCCCCTTGGTCTGTTTTTTTCCACCGGGTTTTCTGGCCAAGGTTTTTACCGAGGCTCATTCACACACTTATATGCTTTCATCTCGCCACTTCACGTCTTCTAGCAGTGCAAATTTGGGATATTTTCGCCTCGTCGCCTCTCATCTTCATAACGACTCGCGGATTTTGATCCTAATCAGCTCGCAACTTCGTCACATGACCACCTCGTCACCTCTCACCTTCAAAGAACTCGCGAGTTACAAGCACAATTGCCTCGCGTCCTCGAGCACCTCGCAGATCTGTGACAAGCTCATCTCATCGCCTCGCGCATACCAAACAACTCGCGGATTTGTAAAAAAATCTCCAAGCAGCTCGCGGATTTCGGTCTCGACCAGCTCGCAACTTCACAAGTTCAAAACAACTCGCTCATAACATCGCACTCGATCAGCTCGCGACTTTCTCAAAATCAGCTCGCGACTTCATCTCACCAGATCAGTTCGCGATTTAATCAGCTCGCCAAAATCACTTCACCTTCTCGCGATCAAAACGTTCGAGTCGCCTCGTGTCTTCAAACGACTCGCAGGTTTTGGATTAGCTCATCTCGTCACTTCGCGACTTCAAGATCGACTCGCTGAATTCGATGCAATCGGATCATCTGGGCTCGACATCATCATCAACATGTAAACCGTCTAAACGGAAATCGATTTTTCATTTGGACACCCTTACTTCAACATTTTTGTTGATAAAACTGTTGAACTGGGGGGCTAACTGTAGGGGTCGGATCCCCCTAGAAGAATCAATAAGCCTAAAATGATGTCGTATTCGCCGAAACAGCCCAATAGTCAAGCCCAGAAGGCAGAGGCCCATTAACGGCCCATCACTGTTCATCCGAACCGACTTATTTTCTCTATAAATAAACATGTACCCCCTCACTTATGAGGGGGCCGGAACAATCTTTGTAAAAGCTCTGATCTTGATTAATAAGAACCCTAATTCGAAATCTGTCTTCGTGTTTGAAACCCTAAAAAAGCTCTATTTTCATAAGAATCTTCACAAATTCTATTGTGTGAAATTCCAGCTCGCACAGTTGCATTTCTCGTTATGTATGTAGATGGCATATTTCTTCTCGGAAATGACATTCCGTTGCTTCAGTCCTTTGAGACTTGGCTTGGAAGTTATTTTTCAATGAAAGGCATGGGAGTAGCCGCGTGAATTCTTGGAATAGGAATCTATAGAGATAGATTAGGTAGGCTAATTGGATCGTGTCAAGATGCTTATGGTGATAAGGTCTTAGACAGATTCAGTATGCATGATTCCAAGAAGGGCCTCATACCAATGTCTCAAGCCATTAATCTTGGCAAGACGCAGTATCCCTAGACACTGGCGGAGCAAGAAAGTTTTGAGTAGGATTCCCAGGCGTAAGCAGTGGAACCTATCATGAATGCCATGACCTGCACTCGTCCAGATGTTGCTTGTGTTTTAAGCATGACGAGTAGATACCAATATGATCCATGTGAAAGTCACTGGACAGTTACCAAAAAAAAATATTCTTAAGTATTTGAGGAATATTAAGGATATGAGCTTGGTGAACTGAGGAAGTAATGGTTTTGTTGAGAATTGGTTAGACGGACAAAGACGATTTCCTGTCGCAACCTGGTTATGTCTTGTGTCTATACTGCGGTGCGGTTTGTTGGAAAGGGTTCCAAGCAGAGCATCGCAGCCTGCGGTTTGTTGGAAAGAGTTCCAAGCAGAGCACAGCAGCCTCTCCCACGACCTAAGCATGAGTTTCACCCTCCTGCTGTAGGTATTAAATATATTAAGATGTGATCTTGATTCTAGTGGGAGTTGTAATGGATTTAGCTATGTTATGATATTCATATAGACATACTTTGGTTATGTCATAATGAAATTGTTTCATCTATTATTTGATTATTGGATAATTGAATAATAGTCCCAAAGTAATTTATGGCATTTTATAGGTCATCAAGTTGAGGACTTGATCATGAAACCCTATAAGTGATAAATGCCATAGATTATATTTGTCCCTAGTCAAGGTTGTTAAAGTGGGACACTGACAACCGCGTGAGACTGGTATGTGAGGTGACTGATGACTAAGTTTCATGGAGTCATTAATAAGAGTATTAAAGTCAATCACATAGATATATGTTAGAGAACATATGATCGGACATGACCCGCTAATGAGAACTCTACAGGATAGTTATATAAGTGTCATAAGAGGTTCTCATTACGACTATAGAGTATAGTCCTTAGACCTGAGTTCATCATGATTTCTTGCATATGAATTGGTCCACTTTGACTTTGTCAAACGTTATCCGTAACAGGTGACTATAAAGGCATTGATTGGGCGGATCATGAAGTGTGTGAAGGAACAGGGATGGAACAAGATGGAATTTGTCCCTCCTATATAACAGGAGATAAATATCTCAGGGCCCGTCGAAGATTTGATACTGAGAAATGCGTGGCCGCGCTTAAATGAGGTGATTGTCAGTCGTTTATTTTTTTAATCAGTATAAATCGGAGTTCGATGAACGTGATAATGGTTGTAATAAGGATGACACGGTTCTTGCCTTATGCCATATCGAGATATAGAGACGAAGGGATTATGGGAAAAGTTGATTCCAGTACAAGTGGGAGATTGTTGGGAATGTCCTGAAATCACACTTGTATTCACTCTAGTGATAGTTGTACTGTCGAGATTAGACATTCATATGATACTAGGTGGTCATGACGTTTTGCTAGAAACCAATGATGATCTATGAGTTATGAACTCATTACTAGTATTATATGATCCTACAGGGTCACACACCTAAGCAAACTGGATTTACTTTATGTGGGAATGATCATTAATGTAATGATCAAATGATGTGTATTTGATACACATAAGAATCGTGTTTTAAAGGAGGTGTCGATCGACACTACATTAGTGTGTCGATCGACACGGGCTAAAAACTGGAATAGTGATTTCGGTTTAACAACTTAATTAATTCTGAATCGGTTCAGGGATTAATTAGGTTTTCTCCAGGGCCTATATATATGATATATGAGGCACGACCTGGAGGTAAGGGTTTTGAAAAAACATTCACAGCCACCTTCTGAAACGTAGGATTCCCTGAGAGATCCGATTCTAGGTACTAGCATCCCTGCGGATTCCAGTTTGTGTGCGTGTGGACTACCGTAGAGGCACAACACTCGAGGTGCTAAAGATCTCGAATCCCTGATCATATTCCGTTGCTAATCTCCATGTATATTCGAGATCCGTTCTTGTTAGATTCATCGTTTACAAACCCTAGATCCTAGGCGCAGGAATTGTCACTAGGTTGATTAATAGAGATTAATCCGGTAAAACTTGCTGAAATTCCTACATTATCTATATCCTTCCAAGATCCATCCACCTTACAACATGGAGCTCCTGCCGGGGACTCCCCATTTGTTACTTGTGGCATTGAGTGATACGGGTGTGTTTGTGCCTTATTCCATACCGTACCTTAATCTACCGCTTCACTCAATATATCTATTGGGTCCATATCTATTCCTTGGAAAACCTTTTTGTTTCTGGATTTCCATAAAAACCACGCTATCCATGGGAATAATTCATGATCTCCGGTCATATCGCGTCTCTTTGTGCTTCGCCAAAAAAGGAAATCCATATATGCATACACGGAGGAGTAAGGGAAATTATCCGTATCCAAGTAAAAAGAAGCGAAGTGCCACGTACTCCATGCTATCGAGCATTCAAAAATAGCATGATTAACCGTCTCATCATCTCCATCACATCACTTGCAATCAATACCTCGTTGACGCAACCGCGCTGTCACTGCCATTGAACCAGTTAAGATTTGCCACATGAAATGTTGAATCTTATGTGGGCACAGAACGCGCCACACATTTGCTAGAAGAACCGTAGTACAAGGTTTCTTTAGTATCGCCTCTATCTCCCTTTCCTTTATCATTTTAGCTACTTGGTATCCTGACTTTACCGTATAATTTCCAGTGTTTGTAAATTGCCAAATCCAGTGATCCTCCATGAATCTCAGACTAATCTCTAACTCCCTAATCCGAGTGATATCGTCCAGTTTTATAAACTCCTGAAGTATTGGCATATGCCAATCCTTCGATACAGGGTCAATTAAATGGTTTACCATAACATTGGAATGCCAAGTTCTGCCCCGTCCCCTCGCAGGTCTAGAGAAATTATCTGGAATCCATGGATCTTGCCATACTGATATTCCATGACCAGAACCTAAACATTTACGACTTCCTTGAAGAAGTAAACCTCTAGCAGAAAATAAACTTTTCCACCCAAACGAAGGGTTCGAGGCTTTTTTGCCATAAGCGGGACCTTCCTTTCATCACTCTGGCTACCAACGAATTAGGAAATATATACATCCTCCATAATTGTTTGGCCAACAAGGCCGAATTAAAAATCTGTAATGACCGAAATCCTAGGCATCCCTCCTCTTTTGGCATGCAAAGTTTATCCCAGACCACCCAATGTAAGCCTCGGTCAATTCCTGTGGAACTCCACCAAAAATTTGCTACGACACTCGTTAACTGAGACGTTAACATTTGTGGTAGTTGAAAACAAGACATGATGTAGGTTGGTAGGGCCAGGGCCACCGACTTAATCATTACCACTTTGCCTCAGTTTGACAACAATTTTGCTGACCACCCATTGACCCGTTTTTTTAGTCGCTCTGTTACATAATTGAATATCTAGCTTTTGGAACCTCTTAAGCCCTCCGGAATACCTAAATAAGTTCCCATTCCACCCTTTTTATCCATCCCGAGGATTGTTTTAATCTGGGATTTAATGCTCAATTGAACATCATGTCCAAACATGATAGAGGATTTCAGAAACTTGATCTCCTGCTCTGATGCCACTCCATATTTCTTAAGGATCTCCAGTATGGCCTTCCCCTCGCGCTCATTAGCCTTACAGAAAAAAGACTATATCATATGCAAATAGAAGATGAGAGATAGGTGGACTACGGTATGCTATTTTTATGCCCGTGAGTAAGCCAACTCTCTCTGCCTTTCTAATATTCGTAATTAAAACCTTAGTACAAATGATAAAGAGGTATGGTGATAACGGATCTCCCTGCCTCAATCCACGATGTGGGATAATTTGACCCTTTTGTTTTCCATTCAACAATACTTGATATGATACTGATCTCACACCACTTTATCCATGTTATCCATGTTAAGTGGAAGCCCAACTTGTAAAGCACTTGTTCCAGGAAATCCCATTATATCCTATCATAAGCTTTGCTCATGTCCGTCTTAATGGCCATAAAATCGCCCCTACATGCCTTGTTGGTACGTAGGCCATTAAACATTTCATGTGCAATCAGGATATTATTCGTAATTAGTCTCCCTGACACGAATTCCAATTGAGTTTCGGTAATTACCTTTGGTAGAATCTTCCTAAGCCTTAAGCACAAGATCTTAGAAATAATTTTATAACCCACATTACATAAACTTATAGGCCTAAAGTCTTACATTCGCTTTAGCGCCTCGGTTTTTGGAATCAAACATATATACATCTCATTTAGACGAGGATTAAAAGTCCCCCGTTGGAAAAATTATTTACCTCCTCCGTCAGAACACCTCTAACGGAATCCCAATACCTTTGATAGAAAAGAGCCGTCAACACATCTGGCCCCGGAGCCTTCTCTGGATGCATGATCATTATAGCTTTCCTAATCTCCGGTTCAGTAACCCCTATTATTCTATAGCGCGCCTGTCTTTTCTTTGTTGTTACATGAAAATATTTTGTATTTCGATCCCCATCATGATACCAGTGACTTCTGCTTTTTTTGCTGCCAATATATCTCCTCATCTCTGTAAGCAACGAGTAAATCTCGAGCAATGGCTTGAACCGTCTCATTACTAACCATATTACCATTTTTTTCCGCCTCCGGAGCCGACTTTAAATTTGCTATTTTAGCATGTCCCAGGAGTACCTCCACCAAGATATTGAATTTCTACAATTTGCAATATGATCAACTATCCCTAATGGCCTGAAATTCCGTGTTCGATTCCAACCAGATTCTACTGCCTCCGTAAATCTGTCCCTATCCACCCATCTCTTATCAAACCGGAATGAGCGTCGATATGACTCTCTCTGCATATTAAACACTCCTAATATTGGTCGATGATCCGATCCTACCATAGGGAGATGATTTACCACAGACAATGCAAAAAATGCATGCCATTCCTCATTTCCCATGGCCCGATCCAAACGGCACCACACTCTTTGGTTACGCACCATGTTCCCTCTCCAAGTCAACCTTGGCCTCGTACAACAAAAATCCAATATTCCACAATGATTTATCATAGCAATAAAAGGTATAAACGACGCAGCCGAACGCATCTTACCCCCTTCCTTTTCATGATTACCTGTTAATTCAGTAAAATCCCCTATCATTAACCACGGTTCTGTACGTTGCATACCAATTTGAATTAATCATTCCCAAACAAATTTCCTTAGTTTTATAACTAGATCACCATAAACAAATGTCATAAAAATCCCTTTCCCGTTAATTCTTGCCTTTACATCGATAATACGATTATCGGAATAGTTAGTTTATAAATTTATTTCATTATTATAAAATAATTCCAAACCGCCACTTGAACCGGTCGGTTCTACAGTAAAAACATTATTAAAACCAAATTCAACGTGCAACTTTTCCAAATAACTTAAACATTGTTTTGTTTCCGACAAGAATAACAAATCAAATTTGTGATCTCTCTATAAATCCCACAAATAATCAACTGTCAGATCACACCCGAGACCTTGACAGTTCCAACTCATGAGTTTCACGTTTTAGCCGGTAGCTTCGGGAGCGCTGCCGTTCCTGAATTTTTTTTTTGCGATCCGTATGGCTGGGATCTCCCGTTTCCCCACCGGAGCCACTGTATTCTTTTTGATCCTTGGAACTGCCGAAATAACCTGTTTCAAGCCCATTGACTTAACCGCATTAGATATCCTAGGAGAAACTAGTAACATTAGGTTCTGTTTCCTACTATTAATGCCTTTAAATTCCTTTGGACTACGGTGTCCAACCCTATGTGCCGTATCCACTTTTGGTAACTCTATAGCACAATTAAGAAATATCTTCAATTCCATCTTCCCGAATCAATTGAGAATTAGAATTACCTTGTAATGGACTCTTATTGAGCTCCCCATAATCTAATTCCTCCTCTAGCATCCTTTGTTGTTGTGCTTCCAAGGAGTCCTCATTCTCATATTTACCCTCTTCCAATAACAAGTCATCGTCTTCAATTTCAAGATTAACCGCACCGTTAACTTCCTCTTCATCCTCCCTGCCTTCTCCGGCACATATGTACCTTTTCCCTTGTAATCAGACTGCCTCCTCTCCTCTTCTTGACTTGTTAAAGGACCACCATCAACTCGACGGTCCTGAGCATCTCCCACTCTTTGGGCCTGGTAAAGAGGAGCCGGCCAAACCGCTTTGCGTCCTCTCCCACGACTATTATCTATCCCTGGTCCGCATGATTTATAACTCCTCTGTTGTGTCCATCCCAAGCACCCAATCTTCCTCATTCCTTCCTACTCATTTTCCCATCTCTATCCACTCCCCTTTGAGAAACTAGACCACGACTCGAACTAGTACCTTTTGCTCCCTCCATCGCTGAAATAACCGAAACATCTTTACCTGCAAAATCTGTCATTTGCAGATTTCTTTTGGCCGGTCTTCTACGGGGTAACTCCCACCCTTCTTCATCCAGTTTGGACATCTCTGAAACATTCTCCATTTTCACATTTTCCTTCTTCATTCTGCCATAATCAACCTGCTCACCCAGTTCCGGGCAAGAGCTTGCCAAATGTGTTATTTGACGACAATGTTTGCAATGATTTGCCAACTTGTCATAGTCAATGGAAACCAAAACCTCTTCTACTGATTCCCCAATATTAAATGGTACTATTGTTGAATCAATAAGGGGGTTAAACCCATTAATGGTGACCCATACGCACCCTGAGTTTTCATCAACCGCGGAGGGATTAACGAGAACTCTGCCCACGGCCCAAAAAGGATCTGATTCCCAATACTGGAATGGGATTCCCTTGAATCTCGCCCAAAATGTAATTTCCGAGGGGTATGCTGGAGTTAACACCGGTTCCCATCTAACCACCGACACCATCCAAGCATCATAGTGGTATGGTGCATTATTTAGCACTTCTTGAAGATCCTCTTCTGTTTGGAAGTTGAAATGAAATTTACCTTCACCTAAATCAGCCCCAACCACCTTATCTTCCAGCCTCCATATCTTCGGCATGTTATGGATAAAAGAATCCATGTTTTAGAACCTCTGACTCTACCAATAAGAGTTAACCCGAATTGCTTAATGCGACGTTCAACATTCACATTTGACAACTTGACCACCTTAGTACGCACCGCCTTAATCTTCTCGAAGACAGCCAACTGGGCCATTAACCTTAGTGTAATGTTAACCCTTAACGCCAAAATTGTTCTAAACGAATGAAAATAAACCCAATGATCCCTTAGAATAACTCGGCAAACCAGAGAAAAGAACAAAATCTGAATGAAAAAGATATGATATATGTAGTATCTTAATCGTGGGCTTTTATAAGAGCGCTTTCTCATCTTCCCCCTCCGTAATGAATACTCAATATTCATCCAAAATCCCTTTTCGATCTCCATTGATTGAATAAATTTTTGGACCCCTATAATTTCCTTAATACTCTCCAATGAATCCCAAATGATCCCATTCTGATCATATTTTCCTAAATCCGACGATTCCATTTCCAATAGGATCGGAGATGAGAATCTTGTTCTATCTCTCACGATCCCCACTATTAGCCGAGAGATTTGTCTTCTGTAAACTATAACCCCCTTTCCCAATCCTCTTTGATCCACCAAAATCTTATCTCTATCAGATTCCCCTACATCCCCCAAAATCTTACTTTCCTTATCCTTGGTCACGATAAAATCTTGTGAAATCCGGACTGATTTTCTCCAATCTCCGTTGAAGACCCATAATAAATCGAATCCTTTATCCCAGATCTCCCAAATCTGAATCCACCATCTCCGATCTTCACGATTTGAAACCAAAATCGGGAAAGACTTCTCCCGATATCCGATTGAAATCCATGACGATCCGAATCCAGTATTCCAGATCTCCCTTTTATTCCCATAGAAACCAGAATTCCTTTGCATATCAAACCCTAGATCGAGTCGCCATCATCATCGGAAGTTTAGAAAAAAAAAGTTTAAAGCATTGTTTGTAATGTTTAGTAACCAACACTCTTTAAATTCCGAAATTACCATTATCTTACTAATCTGATTTTTACCTTGAAAATTTACTAATAATATAATAAATAAAAATAGAACTTTTACCATAATCTTCTTATCTCCTCCACCGCCGACTCATAAATTTTCTCTTCAGAATTCTCTTCCGATTTACTCTCTTCACAATCACCATCGCCGGTGATTAAATCTCTCACCACCGCCTGTGAATCTCTCCCACTTCACGTCTATTCATCTTCTGACCTCTATTTGTCCATATTTGGGGTTTCATTCGGTTTCTTTAAAAATTTATTGAGGTTTCTTTGTCCATCACACATATCTGTAAATAAAAGATTCCAAACTATCCAAGCGTTTCTTCCGCATTGGTCACAAACCCGAAAAAGGTAAGGTCAGTGGATACTCATTCATCAAGTACTATCAAGCGATTATGAAATTTCTGGATAAAAATCCAGAGCAAAAGGAAATACTCTTCAATTCTCAATTTGGGAAACTACTCAAAGAAGGGTTTAAGGTGTCATCGTCGGCTCAATTTTTGCATTACCTCCTTTCTCGGCAATTGGTTACCACTAATGAAAACCCAAGCATTTCTTCCGCTATGTTCACGAACCCGAGAAAGGTAAGGTCAATTGGTACTCATTCATCAAGAACTATCAAGCGATTTTGAAATTTTTGGATAAAAATCCAGAGCAAAAGGAAATTCTCTTCAATTCTCAATTTGGGAAACTACTCAAAGATGGGTTGAAGGTGTCATCGTCAGCTTAGTTTTTGCATTACCTGCTTTCTCAGCAATTTGTTACCACTAATGAAAACAAAATTTGGATTTTATGTGGTGGAAAATTATTTCGGTATTCCCTAGTTGAGTTCGCTGCTGCTACTGGATTGAATTGCTCGAAGCCTCCGGGTAAATTTGAAGAAGATAAATCTAAAAAAGACGAGGTAGTGGGTGAACAAGAAGGACAAGAAGAAGATGTTGGGGAAGACAAAGAAGAAGAAGAAGAAGATAGCTCGAATCCTCCATATTGGTCTGAACTGTTTGAGAATAAGTTTGAAACTTCTCCGACACAAATATGCGACAAACTCAAATCAAAAAAGCTAGATGCAATGAAGAGTCTAAAGCTCTCGTGTATAGGACGTTATTCTATTGCCTACAAGTGTCGATTGTAAGCATTTCAACATTCTATGTATGGTACTAGACATTATCAACCAATATGAAGCTTACAATAGCTAACTATGTCAATTAATTTAGTGGTAAAGTTGTATAGTTAACTATGTGTTTTGTCTTATATTTGAGCTAAGATAATCGACTCTCATGTCGGTATGATAAGAGACTTGGATGTGTTTCTATACCACCCATGGGGAAGAGAAAGTTTTGCGTTCACAATGAAGAGCATAAAGTTAAGGAAACAAGAGAGTATGTGTCAAAAAACAATGGCAATTCAAAGGTTCATTCACGGTCTACACCTCGTTGCATTGACTTGCATACATGAGATAGTTTCATTCGCGACGGCTTATTCAAACAATCCGAAGAAGAAAATTCTCCTTGATGCTGAATCTAGAGATGACTTCGACGGTGAAGAATTTGGAAGAGCTCTCAAACTCAATATGACTTCTGTTAAAATGCTAGACATAATTCGTCAGGTAACAATTTTTCCATAGTTAACACTTTCATGGGTCTTTAGCAAAACAATTAACAATTTGCTGGCTTTTGGAATTAACAACCTCTGCTTTTGTTTAAGGTAAATGTGTCTTATACTTTACATGATGAGTGCTTACAAAGAGACGACCTATCATGGCCTGATGACGCAGAGGATGAGGAAGTGATGTTTATGGTAGACCTTCTCGAGAAGAATCATAACTTCACAATATCGTCTTGGTCTGGCGAAGTTAAAGCAACAGTCGTGCCTTTAGAGAAGGAGGACGCTGGAAAGCCTAAAAAAGAGAAAAACAAGTTTGCCACATCACATGAGTCTCCTCGCAAAAAGGGTAAAGCAAATGGCCAAATATGGGACAATCAGAGCACGCTTACTATGCATTATATGATCATGGATAGCTATAAGGAGGAGGAACTTGAACCTGAACTAGGAGCTAAGGAGCAACTTGAACTAGAGGATGTTCAAAGAGCTTTGGAGTTACCTATTGGACCCATCACAAGGTCTAAAGCCAAGAAGTTATAGCAAGCGATTAACACATTGCTAAGTCAGGATGAAAGCAATCTTAGTAACATAGACCCAACTACTCTGGTTGTGATTCAAGCTAACTAAGTGTTATCAATGAGAGGTGTGTGACTTGTGCTATTTCTCCCTTGGTCTGGTTTTTCCCATTGTGTTTTCTAGACAAGGTTTTTAATGAGACTTGTTTACACACTTATACATTTGCCTCATTGATACCATGCTCTTTGAATTTTAAAGAGGAAACACGTTTTTAGAGTTCAAGGGTCTGATTTTCAGATTCAAACTTTGTTTTAATTTTTCTGTCATTTTCGAGACAGCTTTGGAGCTTGTTCCAAGACTTGTCTCTTCTTCTTCCCTTCTTTTCTTCTTTATAAACTCTGTAATTCTCTTAGGAGAAACTATCTATCTTTTTAATCCAAACCTTTTTTAGGAATAGATCAATGTAAATCAAAGTTCTTTCAATAAACTTTGTGTAACCATTCGATCTATTGATAAATCAAGAGTTCTTCCGCAGCTTCTGTGTGACACTTCATTCTATCATTAATTCGTTGATTCCCTTGCTGAATCTCGAATCTGGATATATCCTTAACCTATCAAAGTGTCGATCCAAGAGAGATCTTATTAAGTGGTATCAGAGCATACTTTGAATCAGGTTGTATCTATCCTTTCATTTTTTTTTTCCAGTTTTTGCGTAACTTTTTTTTTTAATCAAATTAAGGCTGATTGTGTATCCGTTTTGCATGATTTTGATAGAATCGTGTAGATCCGATCGGAAACTATAAAATATGTATTAGATCTCGTAATTTGGATAAAAACGCTTTAACTTCTAGTATTTTCAAATTCTTTTCAATTGTGTTAAATCTAAATTGCAGAAACTGTTTTCTTTATAGATTTGTGTTTAAAACCAGTTTTAATTTGTGTGGTTTCAGGTACAATGGTGGATAAGAAGAAGATTCCATCAACCTACAAGCCAACACGTTGATTATTGAGGCAGTCATGGCTAACTTTGCTAAGCTTGTTGATGATAAACTCGAAGCTTTTCGACTTGAGCCTGCTACTACCAAATCAAACTATAAAAAAGGAGAGAGATCATTTGAGAAATCTGATTGGAGAAGAAGGTCACCCCGAGATAAAATCAAATTATGGCTATTATGGCCATGGTGATCAAAGAAGTATTGAGCAAGTTGAAAAGATTCATAACGAGTTCAGAAGACAAAGGGATTATGATGAATTGAAAGGGATAATACGAGAGGCATTTGGGGTTGTGGATAAAAGCCAAAATAATTAATTGCCTTTGATTACTATTCCCATAAGTAATAATCCCCAAAGCCAATGTCACAAACTCAAGCAAAACAACAATTACTAGCGAAAGACAATAAATCTATTAAAATCCGGAGATAACCAATAAATCCAATAGACTCACCCAAGCAAACATTTATTCAATTCCAATAGTTCTAGCAACCTAAACCAAATTCTAAAACACAACAACATAAACATATAACCGAGTCCTAGATCATCCTCCTCTTCATAGCCATGATTACCACGATCATAACCCACCCCTTGTGTCGATCAACACCACCTGAATATCACCATTTCAGGTTCTCAAAACCCTATGTCGATCGACACACCCCCATGGTGTCGATCGAGACCACAGAAAATCCACAATTTCGGTTTGCGGTCGTTACAAAAATTCTAATGGACACCCATTGAAAAACTAGAATATTTTTCAATCAAGAGAGTTTTCATGTAGTGCATGTTCTCAAGGAAAATAAATAATTCAACCATCAATAACTAAAGTTGGGAATGAATCTCATGTATTCTTGGAGAGAATAGATGGTGATATATGTAGACCTATACATCCACCGTGTGGACTTTTCGATATTTTATGGTATTAATTGATGCGTCCAGTAGATGGTTACATGTATGTCTCTTGACAACACGGAATACGGCTTTAGCAAATCTAAAAAAATATGTTCGGTCAAATTATAGCGATTGCTTTATGGATTAAAGCAATATGGACGCATGTGGTATAATCGCGTAAGTGAATATTTGTTGAGTAAAGGATACATCATGTGATATGCACTTGTGTGTTTATTAAGAAATCCTCATCAGCATTTGTGATATTTGTTGTGTATGTAGATGATCAGAACATAATTGGAACTCAAAAAGAAATTGATGATGCAAGAACTCATATGAAAGAAGAGTTCGAAATGAAAGATCTTGGAAAGACAAATTTTTATCTTGGGCTTCACATAGAACATCTCAAAAATGGATTTTTTGTGCATCAATCAAACTATACTAAAAGAGTATTAAAACACTTCAATATGGATAAAGTGACTTCTTTGAGTACTCCAATGGTCAATAGATAGCTTACTGCTGATAAGGATACATTTCGACCTTGTGAAAATAGTGAAGAAGTATTAGGTCTTGAATACCATATATGAGTGCTATCGGTGCGCTAATGTATCTTGCAAATTGTACGTGACCAGATATAGTTTTATACCACATACAAGATACAGTTCCTCTCCTACGCGCAAACATTGGCCGTGCCAACATAACCAATACATGAACCCTTCACGTACCGGACCATTGTCCGTTCCATCGTATCGCGTACGTACGGATCCCATCCATTTCTTCGTACCACGGACGTACTGAATTGTCATTCATCATCCCACCGTGTACGTATGAACCACTGTCCATCGTGATCCAACATCATACCCGGCCGTATGAATGACCCTCCATCGTAAGCATATGCACGGATCCCTGATCCGCACATACCACTTACGTACAAGGATCAAGCCCTTGGCCGGTTCCCAGAACCACGCCGAGTTTACCTCGACCCATATCTACTCTACCCTTAACTCATATTACTAACTACTACATGAACACTACAATGGAGAAAAGAAGAAAAGAAATATATTAAGTACGGATCGCGCCTTACCTTAGCTTTGAACCGCTCTCGTAGGGACTTGGGCCGCTGAGTTCCTTTTCAAGCTCCTCATTATTCTTTAGCTCCTAAGCGTTTCTCTTTGGCTCTGAAGTTTAGAATATATTCGGTGGTGTGAATAATGAGCTCTCCTAGCTCACTATATATAAGCCACCGAATTTCCCTAGGAGAATATTCACTTTCCTAAATTTTCTCCACTTCCTTACTATACGGGCCAAGCTCGTATGATTTTTTCCTTTTCTCCCTTTAAGTCGGCGGCCACCTTTTAATAAGTTAGGGTTTCCGTTTTCTCCTTTTTAATTATGGACGGCCCACTTTCTTTTCATGAGACTTAATTAGATTTTCATTCCCTAAAAGCCCATAATTAATTTAAACCCTATTTTATTAACTGCCGAAATTCTCCCTAAATAATTCTAAGTTACAAAGAGGCCCTTATTCTCGAAGATGGGATGTTACAGCAGTCACCAACAAATAATAATGGTGGATAATTTGGGGGGGGGGGGGGGGGGGGGGGATAAGATTATGTTTCTTCCTTGTCAAGATAGCTCTTTAACTGATTTCTTAGAGCATCTCCAATGGTGCTGTATTTTTAGAGTAAAATTATCTCCAATGGTACTCTATATCTCACTCGAAAAATAGAGAAATGAATAGTATATCTTTATATTTGGAGGAACACTATTCATTCATCTATTTTTGAGTATAACTTTTTTATCTACAAAGTGATCCTTTTATTTCTATATACTTGCATATATTATATGTTTTAATTTCATATTTGAATAAAACCATATGAACAAAAACTAGTTTTCTAATTAATAAAATTTGTAAATACAAAAAAGAAATTCATTTCTCATTTCGAAATGCGTTAATTTAACATTCGTGGAAGAAATACACTAATGATAATGCTTATACAAAAATGTATTATTTATTATTTTTTAATATGTGGTATGATTAAAGAATTTACTTTTACCACAAATTTTAATTTCAATAATATCATTTTTTGTTGAATTATTGGTACAAGTAATATATATGGGGTAAATTTTAAAAATAAAGAGTTTCATAAGAAGTTAATAATAAAACAAAAAAAATTTATAATATTTAATTTTTATGAAAAGAAATAGAGGCAACCATTGGAATAAAATATTTTTCTATTTTTAGAGTAAAAAATAGAACCAATCATTGGAGATGATCTTACCCTACATAGAAAGATGTACGTTGTTGAGGAGTGATAAGAATAATATGTTTTCTTCTTCTCTTTGTTATATATAGTTCATCTCTCTCTTGTGTCTTTATTATAATCAAACTTCTTTTGCTTTAGTTTATAAACAAAAAAAAAATGCCTTTTAGTTAGTTCATAAATATAACAGGGCCTCTATATAGACCTCTCACGAATTCAATATTTGGGCTTGCGTATATTTATTATTCGGATCTATACCCGTTTGATGGATCCGGCTTCTTCTACTGTTACAGTTGAAAGAAACGGCGAAAGGTGAGAGAATTAATCGAAAAACTGGAGACTTTTGAGCAGATATCGGAGAAGAAGAGAAGGATTTATATCGGATCTTGTTTCTTGCGGGCACTGAAATTCTGACTTGGGGATGGCTTCCGTTGCTTCTAAGCTGTATTCAGGTCTTAAATTTCGAAACCCTAACATACGTCTATCGTTGAGTATGCGGTTCTGATTGTTGGTGATTGTTGGTTGGGTCACAGACGATGTTAGTCTTCTAGTTTTGTTGCTCGACACAAATCCCTTGTTCTGGAGCACTAGGTCGATTAAGTTCTCACAGTTCCTCTCTCATGTGAGTAAATGATTTCTGGTTGTTTTGTTCAATGCTTGGTTTGTATTCAAAATATATATATGTGGTCAGTGATTCTTGTTCTCTAGGTGTTTGCGTTTCTGAATGCGGTTTTGGGATTGAATCAATTGAACCAAGTTGTAGTTATAGCTACTGGATACACTTCTTGTGATTACATTTACGATTCGTCGAACCATGGGAGCCGTACAAGTGGAATGCCTGCTCGTTTTGGTTCGTTAATAGAGAAATTGGAACATTTTATTACCAAAGATGAAGAGCTTATCAAGGAGGAGGAGGTTGAGGATAGAATAGCTTCTTCACTCTTGTCAGGATCACTCTCCATGGCTCTCTGCTGTATCCTAACTCTTCTTTGTGTGGGTTTCGCAGTCAATGCTTTGTTTTTTTACATAACATTTGGTAGTAGCTTTCTCACGATACCCTTTTCGGTCGTTATGTGTGTCCTTGGCATGTCTAGGGCCATAAATATCATTTGGCAGTCTTCACGTTTTGTTTTGCCTGACTTTCTGGCTAGATATACAGAGGGTGTTCCGTTCTGGAAATCTTCATCCCCAGCCTCGGGTACCATCTCCGTTTTTAGATCTTATTTCTTATCTTGATTCGTTGTAGGAATTTTCAGCTAAAAGTATTATTTCGTAATATAGACTTGTCTTATCTGTCTATTGTCTAAAATAGAGCTGATTCTGCTATTGCTTTGTATATAAATTACAGATTCTATGCTTGCAAGGTTCACCAGATGGTCCAGAACAGTATGTTCTTCAGTAACTTTTTTCTACTTGCAACATTTTCTCCTGTTTCTCTGGACTCATCAGAGTTTTTTTCCTATGTTTTTTCAGATATGTAGCTGTTATGAACTCTATCTTCTCTGCACAACGCTTAATGGTGCTCTTCATTTTGATTGGTTATTTGGGATTTACATTTCTTGGCATTATCATAAATTCAAATATTACGTACTCAACGTCACTTCATCCATTGGATCTTTAGGTTCCCATTGATTCCTGTTACATAGGTTCACAGAACTCAGCATTTTTGCAGCAGGTATTATCATTTCTTCTATATCTGTTTGGTGCTTCTTAAATCCTACACTCGTCAAGCAACCTATGCATCAGTATTTATCACCTGGCATATTTGTAGGCATCTTATATAACCGGTGGCGTTCATCATACACCTAAACAATTGGATGGCCTGTTCCAGTATCTAACGGTATGCTCTTAACTCTAAGTCCAACATTCGCAGGTTAATGTGACTAGTTAAATTAACGCACTAGTATACTAGTAACTCTGGTTTGTTTTGTTTTGCTCAAAAAGACGATTTTTGCAACTGATTTACACTCGCGCGGTTTTATACAACTTCCTAAACCCGTGGGCGTGGATTTCCGCGCATCGTAAGTGATTCGAACCATATGACTCTTGAATGAGTTGAGTCTCTTCCAGCTATAACAGATGGTTTATGTACGAAACTTACAGATGTTTTTGCCACAAGAAGACTATCGATATGGGCTACATATGCTCTGTGTGTCTATCCATTTTCTGTGCGCATCACAAGAAATGCTCAACGTGCGGGTAAGAGATTGGAGCCATCTTGTTGTTTCTCAAAAGCTATGAAGTTGTTTGTTGCTAATAAATTTTGGAATTCGCAGGTCTGTTTTTGGTCAGTCTAAACTCGATGATGCTGCATCATCTAAGAAGAGAAAATCTCCTGATACCTAAAAATTACCTTACATGCTAGAGAAACTGCAAGCGTATTAGTTCCAATATTTTATCTTTGCGTTGATGATTTACAAGAAACTATGAACAAATATCAAATTGAGTCGATTAAATAAATATACAATTTTTGATCAAACGCTTCTTTACACTGAAAACTATTTTACACACGAAAGAAGTTGCAAAGTTTTGACAAAAAAAAAAAAAAAAAAAAAGAAATTGCAAAGTTTTGACTTGTGGAAAGACATATTTGGGCTTCACTAGTGTATTATTATGGGCTGACGTCATATATTAATGAATGTCGGGTCTGATTGGGGTTTGATGGATCCCGCTCCTACCTACCGAATCAGTTGAGAGAGGGAGATGATTGGTAGCCATGGACGGCGAAAGGTAACAAAAATCCGGAAGCTCTATGGCATTCGAAATATCGATTTCAATTTTGTTGACTTGTTGTGCAGATACTGGAGAAGAAAAAGACGAATCATCAACTTATACAAAGAGCTTCTTCCATTGTCGATCCTCTTTCTCCCTTTGATTCTTTCCGCCGTTACCGGATAAATGGTAAATTTCGAAAACTGGGAATTCACGGATAAGGTTACAATTGCTAAATAACACAACAGGATATGAAACACCTTGCTTTTTGACATTCATCATAATTTCATGGACTTTGGTAATATACTTGGTGAGCTAAGTGCGTTTCTACGTCTTGTAGACTTATCTGTTTACTTGGAATCTGGCCGTGGAGATAGACTTTCCTCCTCCATGAAGCAATACATCCGAAAGCTCTTGAAGGTAAAAGGAATAATGAAGTAGCTTTACAACCGCCATCTCTCGTCTGAATTTATTATTACACATTATATGCACAGATGAATATGGAAGGGTTCTATGGGTCTGATTGGCCCATACAAGCAAAGGCAAAGCGTCAGGAGATGTCTTCCGCAGACGCACACTATATATTTGTGCGTTATGATCAAACCAATGAGACCTCCACTCGAGCTTGTAATCAGATTGCTGGGTTTGTGCATTACCGGTTTACTTTAGAGGAAGAGATACCTGTGCTTTATGTGTATGAGATACAGTTGGAATCCCCGATTCAAGGAAAAGGACTGGGAGAGTTTTTAATGCACTTGATTGAGCTCATTGCTTCCAAGGTTGACGCCAAAATATCTCTCTCAGATTTTGATTCATGTTACTTGCTTTTTCTTTTGATTCAAATTTGATGGTCATTTTTCTCTTCAATTCAGAGTCGAATGGGTGCTATCGTGCTAACTGTCCAAACATCTAACGCGTTGGCTATGACTTTCTACATGAGCAAGCTAGGGTAAGTGGTATCCTTTGGAAGATAATCTAATTCTATGTTACAACTCAGATAAGATTTTTGCAAGTGTTCTTGCTCTAGTCAGTAATTTTTTTTCCTGAAATCGTTACTGAACTTGGCTCTTCCAAACATCTCAAATCTCATTCGTTTTTTACTACAGATACAGAATATCAAGCATTTCACCATCGAAATCTAATCTCCTGGTATAGAATCAGTAGTCTTGTTTTTCATTATCTTTGTATTAACGCATTCATCAAAAGGATTTTGAAGCACCCTTTTACATTTTGCAGACTTTCTCAGCCAAGTATGAGATACTTTGCAAAACATTTGATTCCGAAGCTAAATCTGTATTGGAGGTTTGGTCCTTTCCCTACTCACTCGCATTCATGACTAAGTTGCTGATCAAATATAAGCATTTGAATGCTTATGCTTTCTTTTTTTTTATCTTGGTATTGTATTGATACTGTTATGTTTGCATTATTCCAAGAAGAATGACGAAGAACCAACCAAAAATTGAGTATCAAGCATGGAATAATAGCACATAGTTTCACTGTAAGGTTCCACTTTTGTCTACGGGAGATATCAAATCAGCAATCGTTTTTCTTTTAGTTTTCTGACAAATCTTTGCTTGAATCTGACTGACCAGAGTGCTGTGATAGGTACAGTTATAAAACAGGCAGGTCAGATGAAGACTTGATTCCTCCGATGGCAGTTCACATCAGAGACAGAAAGATACGGAATCCTCCAATGCGTAGCGACTGAACAAGTCTATTGAAGTCATTTCTGTTGCCAAGAACACCATTTTAAAACCCGAGTCCTCGCAACAAACCAGTCGTTTGCCACCTGCAGAGACTACTTTTTGGTAACATGTGAGTACTTCTATGGTTTATTGACCTTTAGGAGAGATTGTACACAGTTGTATTGTTTAGAGTGAGAACAAATCTTGTGTTGGGTTTCGATATTTATGAATCAGAGAGATCATTTTGATAACGAATCTTATCAAAATTGCCATAAATGTTGAATCATGATGGCTTAACTCTTAGTGACTTGTTAACACATGTGAAAAAGAATATGAATGTGTAGATGTAGAGATGAAGTCATGGTTACTTGCGTAACAGCCAAGGAACTTAAAGACCTCAGAAATGTGAATTACGCCTAACTAAATGGAGGGCAAAATCTCCCTTTTTTCATAGTTGGTGACAAAAAAATCAAGAGAGATATCATTTCCATTTAAATATATACTAGATTTTGACCACGCCAAGCATCATGCATACCAAAAAAATATTAGATAAATAATTATGTCTACTAAAAAAATTATTCCATCGATTTTTGAATCTTGAGTGTTTTAATATGTGATAGGTTTTACGTTTTAAGTGTATACAAAATATAATAATGAAATATATTGATTTACAATAACGAAACTAAAAAAAGAAACATTATCTTATATAATTTATGACAAAGAATGTAATCGAGTGATATACATCTTATATTTACAAACACAAATGTTTTTCAATAACTCTATAAAATCGGTTTAAACCCAATTTTATCACTAACCAAAATACTACTAAGAGGTTGTTCGTTTGCTCATCTGACTGCTCCATCTAGATGTAGCTGTCGAATGATGTTCGTTTAGCGCTATAAAACACTTCATCGAGATGGAGCAGTCAGATGAGTTTTGAAGACTCATCCAGAAAAATACAAAAATTCCAACTCAGTCTGAACGGAGCAGTCAGATGTACAAGGTTCAGCTGAAAATATAAAAGACAAAAATACCCTTATTAAAACAAAAGAATTACAAAATGCCACAAACCCTAAAAACTATTTTCTCTTTGCTTTTCTCTTTTTTCACCGTCGTTCTATCCTGCTACCATTTCTTCTCTTGGAAAACTTCGTAGAGAACTCGCACTCGTCTGCTTCTTCTACTCATCTTTCCACTCCTCTCAAGGTTTTGTTTCTCTCTTTTGTGTTTTTATGCTCATTTAGGTGTTGTTCTTTACATTTGAAATGATGCACGCCAAGTGTTTGATGCTTTGCTTCAAAGAAATTAGTCTTCTTTGTTGTTTTTGTTTCCTTACAAATTTCCAGCAAGTCTTGTGTTCTTTGAATTGGGTATTCATAAATTTATGGTTTTGACTTTTAATCATATTTGTGAAATGGGTTTTTAGCTCTTGTTGTGGACTTTGATGAGATTCTTAGTTCTTGTTGTGGATTTTGATTTTTAATCATGTTTGTGAAATAGGTTTCTTTGTTCATAGTTTATGGTTTGATTGGGCTCATGGGTTTTACTTAATTTGCCACTTTTGTTCATTCGAGTGAAATTGGTAATGACACATGGTTTAGTGAAATGTGTAATTACACAGTTTTATTTTTTGCAATGTTTAGTATTATATATGTGTTTTCAATTGCTAAATATCAACAAAATAGTTTCCTATGAAACACAAATACAATCTCCTCAAAATAATAACTCAACAACTAATGAGCATGTTACTCTTTTGGCAAACAAGTTAAGAGTCTTTAACAACAACAAAAAAACAAGTTAAGAGCATGTTATATAGTTTCTGAATTTCCAATGCATTTTTGTGAAATTCAATTTCTAATTCATGTTGAGTTGAGGGATAAAGTATTGTGACTATTATAATTGAAAACAAATCATGTACCGTAATAGAGATCTATATGATATAATATAATATACTCTCTTCGTTTGTTTTAAAGTGATATTTTATAAGTTATTTTTTGTTTACAAATAAGTGATGCTTTTACTTACCAATGCACAATTAATTGATTTTTTAGTGTTTTTGACTTTTTAAATTCTGCAGATTAAATTTTTATTGGTTAAAATGTTTTGGATAAATAAAATATGTTGTTTTATTTCAAAAAACAAGATAAATTTAATAATTTTTTAATAAGAGTGTAGAAACCTTAAACATCATATAAAAACTAACGGAGGGAGTAATACAATACTTTTAATAGCAGAAAAATGTATAGTTTGGGGTTCCAATGTTATATAATTGTAAGAAGATGATAACAAAGATGTGATAAGATCTGTTGCATTGGACTTTCCTCGTGTTTTCGTGTTTCATTCCTCTCCTCGCACCTAAATCTTAATCTATGTCTTTTAATCATATACGATCCACAAATATGTTGTTTATTTACAAAAACGTAAACAAACTATATTTATTTTTAGAATTAATTCATTTTTCTAAATATTTAAAAGGTTTTTATTATTTTTTTATTTACTTTTACTTTATAAATTTATAAATGCAAAAAAAAGGAAATTTAAAATAATCTAGTTGTAAATAGAATCTAAAACCATAAAAATATCATTAAGATAAAATCATGTCCATTTTAGTCATTTGGAAATTAAGTACATCCAGATGCAAATGCTAACTATCCAAACGAACAAAACTTCATCTAAGTAAAGCTAGATAGAGCATTCAGCTGAAAGATCCAAATACAAAAATGAACAACAGTGAGATGCATCATCTAGATGCATCATTTAGATGTTCCATCTGGATGCTTCCGGATGTACAAACGAACAGGGCCTAATTGAATCGGTTTGAGTTTTTTGGTACGGTAATGGATTTGGTAAGTATATATTTTTGTCATCAATGCCGCATATATATTAGAAATATTGAAATATGTAGATATTGCCAATATGCCAAATTGAAATGTTTTGATTGATTGATTTAATTAACGTGTTCCTTAATATCATTTTTGAATAACACATATGATTAAAATATACTTAAGACTCTGTTTGAATGACACTTAGGATTTTTAACTTTTAAGTGTCTTCTCAATTAATATATATATAATCCTATATATATATATATATATATATATATATATATAAAAGAATGAAACAAAAAGTGAAATAAAAGAGAGGAATGGGCTGCTGAAATGGCTGTATCAAAATTGTGGCTGTATTTTTCAAAATAAAATAAAATTGTGGCTCTAATGGTCTCTGTGATTAAAAGATATCGTTGTCACCATGTGAATGTGACTGATTTGCCCATTATCCCAACCATTTTTTATATAAATTTTCGTGTGAACATTTAATTTTCATCACCTTTCGTTTTCAAGCAATATATTAAATCTGAACTCAAATCATTCAAAATGTATAAAAAAGAATCAATTGCTCGGGATATTTGTTTCTTCTCTTCCAAATTAGAAAGTAAGATCAAAATAAGGAAAGAAAAATAAAGTTACCTGAAAAAAGAAGTTTTGTTAAGCAGAAAATCTCCTTACAAATCCAAGGTCAGATTCTGAGCAACAAGATTTGTTTTGGGGCCAAAGAGTAATATCACAAAAGCATTTATGAAAAGTCAGAGAGCCGTCGATCTGAGGCTTCCGAGCAGAAAATATCTTCTCAATAATTACAAAAGTGTCAATACATTCTCATAATTACTAACGTCTCCCCACATTATCCACAGAATCATTTTCGAGCAAGTTTCTATTGGAGGAAGCGCGTGGTGTACACATGCCAACGAGCGCGAGTGAGTGTTAGGTTTGATCTCATCCACAAGATATCTGTCTCGTTCTCGAAATTTCCAAAACAAACATGAAAAAAATATATATATATAGATATAGAAATTAGTATCTGACGTGGAACATCTCCGCTATATTTAAAATTAGTCACCTTCTCTTCGAATATCTTCTCTTCACTGTCTCCTCTAATCTCTTCTTCTCACTGATGAAAATTTTGTAATTTTCAAGCCTTGTTTTCTCGGGAAAAACAAAAACAAGCAGAAAGAAAGAAAAAAAAAAAAAAAACAAGCAGAAAATTCTATCTATTGACTGTTGAGAATTCTTCGGCTCGGGTTTGTTTTTCTTTTTGATTACTGTCTCTTCAATCTAGGAAAGTCTGATCGGTGAATCTAATTACTGATTGTTGGATTTCAGGCTTGAATTGTGAAATTATCAGATCCTGTTGCATGGCTGCTCCGGTAATTAACTAGTTGTTAATGAATAATGAGAAGCAATTAATGAGTTTGGAAGATGTATTATTGATGGCTTTCTTGTTGCTATTTTGGTTGTTAAATAAATTACTTCAGGAGGATCGAAGTGAGGAGTTAAGCAGCAATGAAGGAAAAAATCCAGAAAGTAGCAGTAGTTGGATTGAAAACTTTGTCAAGGTACTAAAAACTACCATCTGAGAATGCAAATTTCATCATATCTGACCTATCTGTGCATTCTTCTTCAAGGTTAGGAAACCGTACAAAGTAACTAAGCAGAGAGAAAAGTGGAGTGAAGAAGAGCATGAGAGGTTCCTTGAAGCTATAAAGCTTTATGGTCGTGGTTGGCGTCAAATCCAAGGTATTGAAGCTTTGATACAAGACAGGTTTCTAGCTACGAGTGGTTCTCAAGTCTTGATTTTGCTGCAGAACACGTAGGCACGAAAACAGCGGTTCAGATACGAAGCCATGCTCAAAAGTTCTTCTCCAAGGTCTTGAGTCTTTCCATGTTCTAAAACATCAGTGATGTTGATATAATCAGGTTGTAATATGACATTATTTTGTCTAATTCCATTGCAGATGGCTCGGGAAGCTGACAATAGTAACAATGGCCCCTCGATCAAAGCCATTGTGATTCCGCCTCCTCGTCCAAAGAGAAAGCCGGCACATCCTTATCCTCGGAAATCGCCTGCTCCATGCCCTCAGTCTCCTTCCTCTGCTATGGACAAAGGAACAAATTCGCCAACCTCAGTTCTATCAGCATTTGCTTCAGAGGATCAAATCAATAGATGCTCCTCGCCTAACTCGTGTACTAGTGACATCCAATCCAATGGTGGAAAGAAGCAATCTATCCAAGTTGGTTCAACACCAATCTCAAGCATTACGCTTTTCGGGAAGATTGTCCTTGTTCCGGAATCTCACAAGCCATCCTCTTGCAGAGATGACCATCATCTTAAATCAATGGATCAAGAAATCTACCTTGCAAATTGATTCTAGGCACATCGACACTGATTTATCTCTTGGGGTATGGGAAACATCTTGTACCGGTTCAAATGCGTTAGCAAAACCTGCAAATGGATTTAGGCCATATAAGAGATGCTTAATATCATTATCATTGGTGGCTTCAGAAAAAGAGAGCAACCAAAGAATAGCACCCAAGTACACTCCCTCTTGTACATTTTCAGAATTATGTTTGATGCAGGGACATTGTTGGAAGACTCAGAGAAGCCAAATCCAAATGGATATGTGATTTTACTTGTAATCAACTTTCTTTTGCTGTCTCACATTAAATAGACACTTCATTTTTTTCTCTATAAGCAAGTGTATTTGTTTACCTACCAAAATGTAACCCTGTTTCAAGCTTAACTACTGTTTGAAGGACTCAAAAATTTGATTACGAAAAGTGAACTTTAACATGTACAAGGCAAGAAACTCTGAAATTAAAGCTTTATGTAAGAAGATCTTCCTTTATCTGAAATATATGATAAATGATGACAATAACTGAACGATAGTCAATCAAAATAGGCCTCACTTTTTCTTCTATGTGTAAAAAAGTGTAATTTTTCTCATTCCCCTGAGCTCAGGTGATGAACTGTATCACTATCACAGAAAGGATGCAGCCGCAATGGCGTCTGTTAGATATCTTAATCGTTTACATACGGCTATCAAAGAACTTCTCTATGGCTACTGAAAAAGCCGCAAAGCCAGCACAACCTATACACGCAGCTTTTGGCCCACCTGAAACAAAATCAATCCATCAAACCTCAGTAACACAATGGATCATGAAAGGGCACTGTAAAGAGATTTAAATCACTTGAACCAAATGATCTCTTGAAAGTTATTATGAGAAAACATGGAATGACAAAAATAACAGTCAGAGAAACGAAAGCATCTACGAGACTTGAGTTTGAGAATAAGGCCACTGCAAAGAAAATGATGGAGATTACCTCGGGCAGACATAGCACCACCGGTCACACATCCAGCAAAAGCAGAGTTGACCATGTCATGCTTGGCTCTTGCCTTTTCAAGAGAATAAGTGGAGAATGAGGAGTTATTTGAGGAATTTCTTATCTTATGTTTTGTTTTGTGTGGGTGAATAATATGTTCACCTTTTCGATAGCGCATTCTGCTGCAGAGAAAACCAAACCCATAACGGCAAACATCTTACAAGAACCCCAACTCCTTTGCCCCATTTGTTTTGCTGTGAAGACAAACTGCTGCCTACCAGTCATGGTATCGTGCATTATAGGATTATCCAATGCTCCCAAGAACAGACCCATCATCAGCCCGAGCCCTCCTCCTACACACATTTCACATCATTAGTGTACAAATCAATAGAATATCCTCACATGCCTATTTCTTAATCAATGAGAAATGCGCAACAGATTCGATTCGATATCTATCTTGACAGTTCACATGAACAAATTAATTAAAGCAAATCCGTCTACAAGTCAGAAACATATCCACTATTACAAAGCTACACACTTTCTTCAAATCTAAAGAATGGATTAGCAATTTCAGCATTAAACATGTGCCTAGAGCTTTTCGTATCTCCGGTGAACTAATAGAAATGATTAATCAAGGAAATTTCGAAATCAGACATGAAAATAAAATCTTGAAATAATAAGAAGCAATAAAGATGGAAAAGGAACAAACCCATGACTCCACTAGCTACACTTTTAACGGCGCAGTTGTTCCAAATCTCTTGGGCTTGGATCTCTTCGACGGTTGGCATCCGGATCGGCTGAATCTGGGTAGCCGAAGAACTTCCGGTCGGTTCTGCACTCGAATCCGCCATTTTCAAAGGTAGTGAGCAGAATCCGACAGGATATAATGTTGTACGAAACAGATCAAGCCTTGGCATTCGCGATTCAAACAGATGAGGGTTTATCGACATCCTATCTAGGGTTTAAGCCACAAACAGAATATCTAGCATCTTTCTAGGCCCATTAGTACACATATGGGCCTCTTATCAAATGTCCAATGGAATTGCGGGATGAGTTAGTTAGTTAGGGGTTGTTCGTTTGCTCATCTGACTGCTCCATCTAGATATAGCTGTCGAATAATGTTCGTTTAGTGCTATAAAACACTTCATCTAGATGGAGCAGTCAGATGAGTTTCGAAGACTCATCCAGAAAAATACAAAAATTCCAACTGAGTCTAAACGGAGCAGTCAAATGTACAAGGTTCAGCTGAAAATATAAAAGACAAAAATACTCTTATTAAAACAAAAGAATTACAAAATGCCACAAACCCTAAAAACTATTTTCTCTTTGCTTTTCTCTTTTTTCACCGTCGTTCTATCCTGCTACCATTTCTTCTCTTGGAAAACTTCATAGAGAACTCGCACTCGTCTGCTTCTTCTACTCATCTTTCCACTCCTCTCAAGGTTTTGTTTCTCTCTTTTGTGTTTTTATGCTCATTTATGTGTTGTTCTTTACATTTGAAATGATGCACGCCAAGTGTTTGATGCTTTGCTTCAAAGAAATTAGTCTTCTTTGTTGTTTTTGTTTCCTTACAAATTTCCAGCAAGTCTTGTGTTCTTTGAATTGGGTATTCATAAATTTATGGTTTTGACTTTTAATCATGTTTGTGAAATGGGTTTTTAGCTCTTGTTGTGGACTTTGATGAGATTCTTAGCTCTTGTTGTGGATTTTGATTTTTAATCATGTTTGTGAAATAGGTTTCTTTGTTCATAGTTTATGGTTTGATTGGGCTCATGGGTTTTACTTAATTTGCCACTTTTGTTCATTCGAGTGAAATTGGTAATGACACATGGTTTAGTGAAATGTGTAATTACACAGTTTTATTTTTTGCAATGTTTAGTATTATATATGTGTTTTCAATTGCTAAATATCACATGTTGGTTTTTTTCTCAATGTTTTAGCTCACGGACCATACATCATCATTGACTAAGATTTCAAGAAAAGGTATGGAAGCTTATGTGAAAGTCTTTACTTTCTTCTGATTTTACAATTGCTTCTTATGTTCTGTTGAGAACAATGATTGATTTAAGAAGATTTAATCTGCAGATTTTCGCATACTAGAGTGAAAACAATGACATCCGTCAATGGTAGCGATGTGAGTATATTCCAGCCTAACTTGTTATATTATAACGAGTGCTTTTAATTCAGTTGTCTTGGTAATGCTATTTTAAATAATAGAATCTTGTGTGGAGTGACGAACAAACACGTCTATATCTTCAACTGCGAATTGATGAGGATTTAAAGGGAAATGTAAAAAATAAGGTAGTGAATGACACCGGAAGACGAACGATTATAGAAAAATATTATGAAACATATGGAGAAAAGCTGCCATGGAGAAAATTTGGGATCAAACATAATACTTGCAAGAAGCAATATGACTCTTTCAAGAGATTGATTCACAACAGAAGTGGACTTGGATATGATCCACGTGGGTTCCTAGAAATGAGTGACTCTTGGTGGAATGATCGATGTAAGGTATATATCTATACTTTCTATGTGTGGTTTAGAATTTGTTTTTGTTATGCTGCTTTTCATAAGTTGTTTAGGATCTGTTCATGTTTTGCTACATTCTATGAGTGGTTGAGATATGTTCTTGTTTGTTTAATTTCAGGAATGGCCAGGAGCTTTAAAACTAAAAGAAAAACCAGTGGCAAACATTGAACAAAAATTATCGAATTAAGTATAAAGGTAAACAAACTATATTTATTTTTAGAATTAATTCATTTTTCTACATATTTAAAAGGTTTTTACTATTTTTTTATTTACTTTTACTTTATAAATTTATAAATGCAAAAAAAAGGAAATTTAAAATAATCTATACTTTGATGCTAATTGATACCCATCATCAATCATCATGCAGTGATGTATGACATAAAACACATATGAGAAACTGAGAACAGTGTGAAACATTTGATCACATTCTATTCAAAGTTTAAAACATAACCGTTAAATGTGTAAATTCAGAAAATTCTTGAATGACCTGACAAAAAATTGAAATAGAACTTAACATTCATACCAAAAAAAAATGAAATAGAAAATGATCAAAACGTATGTATCATGTGGTTGGGTGGATATATACCACTTGTTGACGAGCAATATGTCTAATGGGATTTCTTTTGAATATAAAGTAAAAATATAAGGCCAATGATAATTATTAAATTAATCTTTTTGTTGTTGTTAAAGTTTATTAAGTTAATCTTTTAAACCTTGTGATCTAGATGCTTGAGTAGATGTTACTTTATTGTTTGACGAATGGGGTAAATTTCCCTGTTATTACCATCTCAAGTCGTGTATTTAAAAAACATTTTTTCTGAAAAATAGAATATATCTTATGAAGTTTAATGCAAAAATCACCAGGACGTGCAAATGGACGTGCAAATGGTTACGTACGTCCTCTTCTATTTTATTCGACAAAAAAAATTCAAGTGTCGTTTTTTTCAATATCTTATCATTTGTGAATTACATCTCACGTGCTTTCAAGACACTATCATTGGTGCTTAGTGCTTACACGTTTCTATTTTTCTTTCTTAATTCCCACACAAAATAATACGACTATAGTAATATGGAGTATAGTAGTATTTAGTTTCAACAAAATAGTTTCCTATGAAACACAAATACAATCTCCTCAAAATAATAACTCAACAACTAATGAGCATGTTACTCTTTTGGCAAACAAGTTAAGAGTCTTTAACAACAACAAAAAAACAAGTTAAGAGCATGTTATATAGTTTCTGAATTTCCAATGCATTTTTGTGAAATTCAATTTCTAATTCATGTTGAGTTGAGGGATAAAGTATTGTGACTATTATAATTGAAAACAAATCATGTAATATACCGTAATAGAGATCTATATGATATAATATAATATACTCTCTTCGTTTGTTTTAAAGTGATATTTTATAAGTTATTTTTTGTTTACAAATAAGTGATGCTTTTACTTACCAATGCACAATTAATTGATTTTTAGTGTTTTTGACTTTTTAAATTCTGCAGATTAAATTTTTATTGGTTAAAATGTTTTGGATAAATAAAATATGTTGTTTTATTTCAAAAAACAAGATAAATTTAATAATTTTTTAATAAGAGTGTAGAAACCTTAAACATCATATAAAAACTAACGGAGGGAGTAATACAATACTTTTAATAGCAGAAAAATGTATAGTTTGGGGTTCCAATGTTATATAATTGTAAGAAGATGATAACAAAGATGTGATAAGATCTGTTGCATTGGACTTTCCTCGTGTTTTCGTGTTTCATTCCTCTCCTCACACCTAAATCTTAATCTATGTCTTTTAATCATATACGATCCGCAAATATGTTGTTTATTTACAAAAATGTAAACAAACTATATTTATTTTTAGAATTAATTCATTTTTCTACATATTTAAAAGGTTTTTATTATTTTTTTATTTACTTTTACTTTATAAATTTATAAATGCAAAAAAAAAGGAAATTTAAAATAATCTAGTTGTAAATAGAATCTAAAACCATAAAAATATCATTAAAATAAAATCATGTCCATTTTAGTCATTTGGAAATTAAGTACATCCAGATGCAAATGCTAACTATCCAAACGAACAAAATTTCATCTAAGTAAAGCTAGATAGAGCATTCAGCTGAAAGATCCAAATACAAAAACGAACAACAGTGAGATGCATCATTTAGATGTTCCATCTGGATGCTTCCGCATGTACAAACGAACAGGGCCTTAGTTAGTAAGCGTTTCATTTAAAGAAGCTGTCTATTCACAATCAAAGAAAGAATCAAGTTACACAAATTAATGAATAAAATTACAAGGCTCCATCTTTCGAACAATCAAAAAGGAATGCTTGAGAGATCCATGTTTCTAAGTCTAAAAAGCTCTCTTTCACTGTTTCTTCCTCTTACCACTAATCAATTTCCACTTGCATTTCGGCCTCCTTGGCGTTGCATTTGAGGTTAACGAATGCTTCAAGAGCTTCTCTCATCCACCAATTCTGGCATACTTGTCTTGCTTCATCCAAGCCTACCCATCTCCGTTGTCTGGTTTCCGATTCAGGCCATTGCTCAAACTCCTGATTAACAAGCAAAGCAAACATGTATCCATGGTGGATTATGCTGTGTCTCTTGCTTTTGTATTGCCATTTCCCCAGCTTCTCTTCCAGCTCTCCTGTCACACCCCCTTCTTCCATCGTCTCTCTCAAAGCTGCTTCTTCCATTGATTCATCAATCTCCCAACCCCCTTTTGGGAATAACATTCCTTTCCCCTTTTGTGCACTGATTAGCAGCACTTCCATCTCTTTCCTTTCTTCTTTCTTGTATCTGTACGGTACGCATCTGCACACAATTCACCAATTTTTTCATATCAGATGAACACCAAGTCCTAAAAGATCCTGTACAGAACATGAATCCCCAAATATTATCAGAGTCGATTTGATTCCCAATACCTAGAACGAATCAATTGAGAGATGGAAGAGTAGACGACGTACCCAACGACTTGACGATAACCTGAGGTATCGTAACGCTGCAGATCCCTACCGGTCCGGGAGACCAAAGAGACAACCTTCTCGATCTGGGCTGGAACAACCTTGGACGGGATTTTCTCGATGATCGGAGACAGATACGAGGCTACATTTGACAAGTTTGAAATGAAAAGAGACACAGAGAAGCCTGTCATTTTTTCCTCCACGAAGATAGAGAGTTGGATTCAAAGGATTTGTATCAATCGAAACTCAGGAGAGAGAGAGAGAGAGAGATGCGATTTTGTAGGTTTTACGACTATTTTTATATGGCAAAACCACACGCGCTTCAGGTTCCGTTTCGTTCGCCCAACAGTTTTTTTTTTTACTTTTCTTAAATCAACCAACTTGCTTCATTTATTTCGAAATTAATTCCGGTTTTTTTTTTTTTTTTATAAAATTTATTTCCGGTTTTAAATTTACTAGTTTCGGTTAGGGCTGGACAAAAAATCCGTTAAAACCGATTCGATCCGCGATTCGTTTTGATCTGAACCGAAAAATTCGAATATCCGCAAAGTTTAGAAGCAAAACAAATACTAAAATAGGCGATCCGTCAAACACAAAGCAAATCACAAATAGTGTTTTTAAAAAGACCATTATCCGATCCGATCCGTATATATAAACAAATACATATGTCATTTATATAAAATAACATGTAAGTCTAATATGTATGATTATGTTTTATTATTAACCCATTTATTTTCACTAAATATTTAATTTTTATGGTGATTAAATTACAAAAAAAAAAATATTAAAAATAATAACGGATCGGATCGGATAATCGCGAATATCTTAAAAAATATTTGATTTTTCAAGGATCGAATCGGATATCCGCGGATAGCAAAAAAAATTTCCGGATATCCAAAATTTCACGGATCGGATCGGATCGGAAAATCAAATATCCGGATATTTGCTTCGTGCCCAGCTCTAGTTTCGGTTTCGTTGGGTTAACATTACTGTGTTTCTTTCTGTATTATTTTCAGATTTATTAACAAGAAATCTTTATGCCTGTCTAACAAAATCTTCACTGTATGATCAAACTTTAGTGTAATATAACTAATGACCACTTAACTAAATAAACTGACATCAAAGCTTATTTATAAAAAAAACTATTATCAATTATACTTATTTTCGACTCCAAATTTATATATGTAATCAGTCTATGTGTTTCACTTAATAGTCGAAATCGAAACACGAGTATTTTGTTGATCTTCTAGAATTTTTATTTATTTTCGTCAAAGAAAAATCAAACTTACTTTAGGGATTCCAATATGAAGTCAACCTTTTACCGGCCAAAACAAAAACCTCGGCACAGACACGGAGAGAAAAAGCGTAAGAGGTGTGTGAGACACGCGCCACGTGCGCGTGAAGAAGCCTGAGCAAGTGGATGACTCGTTTTGTTCTTGTCTGTTTATGCTCTTTGGCTAACTCTAGAAAGAGTGTGCCCATCCACAAACTCTTTCCCTGACGCAAACACGGTATCCACAAACACTAGGTAATGGTGTCGATCGTCACCAAACAACTCATGTTGATCGACACAAAGTAATGGTGTCGATCGACACCTGTCGCAGAGAACGTTTGGATCGAGTCGTTTCCTCTCTGGCTCAATCGCGAACAGCGACAATCGATCTACCTGCACCAGAACATCAACAACACAATCCACAAGCATATATCACAGAGAAAAGAAGTTAACAATCAATCAATTCCACAAAAACGCATTATTATTAATCCAAATCGTCCAGAAGCCATGGTCACGCACTCACCTTAGCTTTTCGGGAATTGGAAATCAATCAACAACACAACCAGCACTAATCACAGCCTCAACGAGACTAAAAACCACTGGTTAACCTTCTCTATCACCTAAACTCACCACAAGATTTTCTCTAAACCAAATTAGGATATTCTGAAAAACAGAACCGACGCACTGAATTCAAATCAACGCTGAGAACACACCATACCTCAGATTAACAATCTGATATATGATTCGGAAACTAGACACGAAGAGCTTTTCAACGACATAAAGTTCGTTGCCTAATCATAGACCCGATTCTGCACAGACTTCTCTCTCAAAAACAAAGATATCTCTTAGCACACTCATCCGATTGACACAATGATTTTCCTCACAACTAGCTAAGGGAGAGGAGAACTTACCTGTAAAGTTTTACTCTGATCCGATATGTTCTTCCGGTCCGTTTATCATCTCTACCAAAACGGAACAAAGCTGTCTCCTTCTCACAAAACAATTTTTTTCTCAAGAACACACAAAATTCTACCTCTCTTCTCTCAATCTCCAACACTCTCTCAAAATCACTAAAATGCAGAGGAAGAGATGCTGCTCACTTCTTATACCACGAGCCTAGGGTTTCATAACCCAAACCAAGCCAAAATGACGATTAAAATCGAACCGATCCGAATCAAATAACACTATGTCGATCGACACCCTCCCTAAATTCCCTAAATTTGGTTTACGGATGTTATAAATCTCCCCCACTAACAATGGATTCGACCTCGAATCCGCAAAACTGTCTACCATAGACCAGAAATCCTGACCCAACCCGATCATCACCACTCGAGATCAACGCTATGATCTTAGAGGCTCACATCTAATCTCATGTTTATACGCATGTTTCAGACATTTATGACCCTTAAATCATTAACATACCCTCACACTCGCAAGAAGTGCACAGGGGAACCACCACCCTCTCAAGAGAACCACCATCTCTCAATACCTATACTGAGAACCACCATTCCAGATAAGTACGCAGGAGAACCACCATCTCCAACATAAATACACAAGAGAACTACCATCTCCAAAAATGTATAATCGATACAGGCCAAACGAAAAATACATGAATTCAAAAGAAACACTAGCACTAAGCTAACTCTGAAAATGGAACCACAAAAATAAAACAAGTTCAAGCCGCGACCTGCTTGTCGAACCACTTGTTGAACTTCAACTTCATCTTTGCCTCAGGCTCCCAAGTCTCTTCTTCCGTACTAGCACAAACCCATAAAACTCTCAACAATGGAATCTTCTTTTGACGCAGCACCTTGACTCTCCTCTCGAGAATCCTCACAGGTCTCGCCACCACAGACAAATCAGGCTGAAGATTCCCCGAAGTCTTAGCCACTAACTCCTCCAAGGTATTTATGCACTTCCTCAACATGGACACATGAAACACCTTGTGAAATACCTTCATAATCGAAGGTAACTCTAACCGATACGCCACCAGTCCTACTCGGTCCATCACCGGGAACGGACCCATAAACCTTGGACTCAGCTTATTCTCTGAAATGGATCCGATAGGACCTCTCAACATAGCCATCTTAAGATAGACATGATCTCCAACCTCAAACTCATGTTCCCTTCTCGTCTTATCAGTATAACTCCTCTGCCAATCATAAGCCTCCTTCATGTTCAGCTTCAAAACATGGATCTTCTCAGTCGTTTCCTGAACAAAACTTGCACAAAAAATACTCCGCTCCCTTACTTGGGTTCAGCACAACAGTGTCCTATACAGCCTCCCATACAAAGCCTCCTATGGAGCCATCCCGACACTCGCCTGAAAGCTGTTATTAGAAGTAAACTCAGTCAGACACAAGTGATCCACCTAATGACCACCCCAATCTAGAACACGCATCCTCAGCAAATCATCCAATGTCTGAATTGCCCTCTCTGACTCTAACGTAACTTAAGATCCTTGTGTTAAATATACGGGCTGACACTCCATGCAGCCTTACAATCTCCTTCACATACTTTGTAGCCAAAACCGCTGGTCCATCGCTCTTCTTAATGGCCAGAAAATATGCCGACTTAATCAGACGATCCACCATCACCTAGATAGCATCAAACGTCCGCGAGTTAGGTAATCCCACCTCAAAATCCATTGTAATCATATCCCACTTCTGCTCTGGAATGGGCAACCTCTGCATCAACCTACTCTGAACCTGATGCTCATCCTTCACTAACTGACATGTATCGCACGATGGACCCACTAACCGGTATTACTCGGAATCCCACCCCCGAACCTTGAGATCTATATCCAGTCGCATGCTTATGCTACGATCAGACATTGATTACTCATACTCATCTCGACACCCTCACACTCTCAGAAACACATCCCTTGAGCTAACGATATCGGTGCCATTCCCTCTCAAGACGTCTCCCTCAAGCTATGAGTATATAGGAAAAACGCTTCCTTTAGAGTAATCAATTCATACGTGTACACACACCTGATGACTAAAACTACCTCCCGATACTAACCTTCCATTCCATACTCCAGAATATCAACTCCCCTCTGACTGAAAACCTGGCCAACACATCCAACCCTCTCAAGATCCTCCCATGACCTCCGAAGCTCAACACTAATTCTATGTTTATACGCACATTACTGACATTTATTACTCCTAACTCATTACCAAACCCTCTCACTCACAGGAACCCATCCTTTGAGCCATCGTTGTAACATACGCGTCACACTCTCAGGAACAAATCCTTTGAGCTCTGGGTATCAAGGGAAACCACCATCCCCTCGGATGAACCATCATCTCTCTATACTTATATTGGGAACCACCATCCCCAATAAGTATAGCGGAGAACAACCATCTCCAAATGCTTATATTGGGAACCACCATCCCAAATAAGTTATTATTGATTAAAAACACTTTTATGGTTTGAGAATAAATTAGACTTGACAGATAAATTAAAAAATATGACACAAGAATTTAATCAACAAATTTTGACTTAAGAGAGAAATCTCCGAATTTTTTGATATCTTACATTAAAGAACAAACTTCCACTATATCACTATCAATTAAATTTTTTACATAAACACTGCAAATGATGTTTCATTTGTGTTTCTAAGATAGGAAAAACAAAGAAGAGTTCTTAAAATGAGGACTCTATCTCCCTCTTATTTGGATCCTTCCTCCTATAACAAAACTAGTGTCGGTCTATGGTGAAAAAAGAATATCAGGATATCCTCTTTCCTTGCAGATTTGTGTTTGTACACAATCTTAACAATTTGGATGCTTACAAGGTTTAAGGACTCAAAGTCTATGTTACTACGATGAAGAACTACAAATCAAGAAGTTTCCAAATGCAAAAGGTGAAACTAATAACAATAACATGTTTCACTAAAAGTGAAATAATATTTTGTCCAGTAGTATAGTCACGAAAAATTATGGATCATATAATGCCATATGTTCAATTATATTATTCGTTAAACAATAACAATTGAATTTAAAAACTATTTTATCCAATAAATTTCATTTTACCGCGTGGACATGCGGGTTTGTTTCCTAGTAATATCCTCTTACTATTAAAAGGGAAGTACAATTAGTAAAAAACTTAGGTGTTTTAATGTTATTGGCTTTCACTTAAAAAAATAATGTCATGTAATGATGACATGTCTTTAAAAAAAATGGTATGACATAAATAGCCAATTTTAATAATCATTCTTTAAACACAAATTATTATTATTACTATATCGATATAATAATATGAAAAAATTGAATCCATTTTAAATTTAATAATCAATTTCAGTTTTTTTAAAAATGATTAACTACTAATAGGAAATTGAGTTTAATTAGAAACTACAGTATTTGCTTACGGATTATTTCAAAGAAATCAAATCCCCCTTATAAGTATTAAATACTAAAAAAAAATTCTTTCCGATATTGTTGTTACTTGGCCATTATTTGGCATTTCTGATTCTGTTGTTATTCTTTTGTTCTTTATTAGATTTCAACAATTTAAGAAAATAATAAACAGTGGAAAAATAAACGAATATCATATTACATACCTTTATCTATTTCCAGTTAAAAAGAATTTTTAATGTTAAATGAAATTATCTATTCAACATTTAATTCAACAATTCCTTTTTGATAGTTTTATTCGAATTATTGAAAATCGTGATAATGTGGTGTTTATTGCAGGACATTCAACTAATATTAGTTTTACAGATTACTTTGAGAAAAATAAGGTTTTTCATGGAGCTGAATTCTAGAGAGAACGAGAGATTTACAATCTTGGGTTTTGCCAAAACTTTGATTAACCAATAAAATCATGATAGTAATGCTTTTTTCTTTTTTTTTTAAGTTCTGGTTGTATTTCATAATAGGAGCCGGTTACAATAAGAAAGTTGAAAAGAATCCTTCGGCTATTAACCATGAAGGAGGGAGAGAAAAGAAAAATTATTACAGTAAGGGTTAAGTACCCTTGAACCACAAAGCTAAAGTATCATGAAAATGCTGTATATCCTCACGCGCAAGACAAGAGTTCATGACACTCATATCAATCTTCTTAAATAAGTGCTCAGCCGGAATGCCCTTGTTTTTGAAGTTCCGGTCGTTACGTTTGTAATGACCCGTTCATGGACTAGGCCGAGGCCGGACCAAGTCCCACGAGACGGCCATACCAAACGAGGACTGTTTGGTCTTAGATCAGGCTAAGTAGCTCAATGACTAAGCAAGGTGCTTAGTTAAGCTGCTTGATGACTGAGCAGGGTACTTTGTTAAGTTGGTCAGTGACTAAGCATTGTGCTTGCTTGCCGTTAACCTTAGCCGAAACAACCTTTTTCCCCGAAGCACGAGGTGGCACCGTGTTTTCCGAATTTGATATTTTTACAAAAATATAAAAATTTGCAGAAGCACAACAGAGCTGATCGGGAATTTACGTGCTCGGGAATTGACTTGCTCGGGAATTGACCTGCTCTGGATTAACCTGCTTGGGATTGACTAAGCACAACAAAACGCGTAAGCACGAGGTGTCGTGACTGTGTTCAATGAGTCAACGGAAGCACGACAAATCCTAAGCACGACAAAACGCGCAAGCACGAGGTGTCGTGACTGTGTTCAATGAGTCAACAGAAGCACGACAAATCCTAAGCATGACAAAACTCGTAAGCACGAGGTGTCACGACTATGTGCAACAAGACAACGGAAGCACGACAAAACTGTAAGCACGACAAATCAGAAGCACGACAAATCCACAAGCACGAGGTGTCGCGACCTTGAGCGACGAGTCAGCGGTGACTCAGCTACCTGCCTAGCAGCTTAGTAAAACATATATATAGGAGCAAGTAGCTTTCATTATTTCCATGTTCTCAAACACCGAAACCTCTCTGAAAATTACCATAGAAAATCCGATCCTTTCCCGTGTTTGTGATCCAAGACGTTGTCTTGTCCGAGTAGCTCGGGAATAGTTGATTTTGTGTAAGCGTCCAAGTCTTAGAGCTTTATCGAGAAACTTAGGAACCAACATGGAAACGTTGAATCAGACCTGGGCAGATTCCCGAAGATCTGAAGAAATTCCTTAGCAAGTCTTGATCCGATCTAGTCCGAATCTAAGGCGAAACCGAGAGCAGAAAACTTAAGCAGAAATCGCATACTTTACCTTAACAAAGGTGAGTCTTGGTGATGTTTGTTCGTGTGTTAGATGAGTGGAACACACGTTGCTTGTTTAATTTATCCTAATAGAGGTTCATACAAATCATTTGTAGAATTGCTAAGTGTAAAGAATGAACCTGAATGAGTTTGGTTACAAGTTTATATGCATACATGCTAGATTCATAAATCATATAAACTTGTTATGTGTGCGGTTGGTCATTCCCTTGATCCGTGACTTAGCCGAGGAGGGTTAAGTTCACGAAGACACAGAGAGACGGGATTGCAGCCTAGGGCCGTATACTGCATAAGCGATCGGTGCATAATTCCCGATGTGGTAGCGTATGAGTACGGCCACAGGAATTGTTAAAGGATCCTAAGTCCTTAGCCTTTGTGGTTTTGGACCGAACGATGCCTTTGGGTACACGTGATGGACACACGTGATGGGAATTGACAACGCGTAAGGCCTTGTGGAATTGATAACATTAATGCATGTCATAAACTGTTCATGTTTAATTATGCATGCATTTTGAGTGTTGATTGTTGATTGTTATTTTGGGTTTTGGGTTGGGAATATATATTAATGACTGTTAGGGGAGCCTAGACTCACTGGGCAATTAGTGCTCACGACTCAATCTGTTTTGCAGGTAACCTTAGACCTTTAGGAGCACATGACGGAACATTAGGAAAATCAGTGGTAGATTTCCTTGCTTTTGTAAACGAATATTGTTTATTATGTACATAAATGTTTTGGAGTATCAGACTCGCGAGCAAATACATTTTTGTAAGTGTTTTTAATCCTAAGTATAAATAAGTAAATGAACGGCTTTTAATAACTCGGGTTTCGTATGATACTTAGTCTAGTCTGGACGATCCAACTACTGTTCAAGACTCGGGTTAAAAAGCCTTGAAGTTCTGATCGTTAGGAACCGTGTGCTCGGACGTTTGTTCTGATGTTCTAAAATCCATTTTTGGAACCTTGGAACGTTCGGCCGAGTATGCGCACGTGGTGTCTCTGGTCGGGATTCGGGTCTACGGTTGGTCGCTCATGTTTTTGTTTGATTGTTTGGCGACCAATCGGGTCAAGTTTGGCCTAGTCTGGGTCGGGGGCGTTACAACGCTGCTTCCATAGAGCATAGATAATCTCTTGAGCCATTAGATGCTTCAAGTTTGTTTCAGCCGGCGTTGGATAACTTTTCTGTAGCAATCTCAAGAAAGTTTTCCAAGAACCGACACCCATATAAGGAGCTTTGAGCCTACGAAAACCTAGTCTCCACACATCTTGACTATAGGGACAAGAAATGAAAAGATGGTCCCTAGTTTCATGGTAGATCTCACACATAACACATGTAGTATCTTCAATTACTCCCCATCGTTCAAGTCTTATTTTTGTTGCCAACCTATCAAGACAAGCTAACCAGAGGATAAAGGTGTGCTTCGGAATATGGCCAGGAAACCAAACCTCTTTGTGCCACTGCACCTCTTCAAAGGGAGTAGCCATTTGTTCCCTGACTTTAGAGAGCTTGAAGCCTTCCTTTAGAGGGCCTACTCCTTCTCTCCATCTGTATCTATCTTTGGCCTCTTTATCCAAAACAACAGTTGAAAGGTGGGTTAGGAGAGTTTGCATGTTTTTACTTCTAGCTCCCCTAAACTGCCAGCCAATAGTAGGAGAAGCATTTGTGACCTTGGAGTCTATAGGAATCACATAAATCCTTGGTCCTTCATGCCCAATGAAGGAAATGAGCTTTCCAAAAGGAGAACATACATCAAACCAAAAGGAGCAGTCAATACCATTACCAACCGAACAAGTGATGAACTTTTCTGCAACCGGTCTCATCTTAAGTAATTGAGACCAAGTAGAAGAACCACCACTATTTTCCTTATGACTCCAGAAGGATCTCCTGCCCATTTTATTCCTTCTACACCAAGCAACCCATAAAGAACCTGATTTGGAGAAGAGTAGCCATATCAGTTTAAGACCAAATGGCTTGTTCCAAGAGGAGAGATCTCTTAGCCCTAGACCTCCTGCAGCTTTAGGAGAACAGACTTGTGACCATTTTACTTTTGCCTTCCTTGTGGTATCCAAGTTCTAAGACCATAGGAATTTTCTTCACAGTTTGTTTATCTCCTTAATGCAGGATTTAGGGAGGATAAAAGCTGTGCACCAATAGGCTATGATGCTGTGGATGACAGAAGAAATCAGCTGCTTTCTTCCAGCGAATGAAAGGTGCCTCAAAGTTCATGAGTGCAGTCTTGATTTAACTCTTTCAATCAGAGGTGCATAGTCTAGTTTACTCATTCTTTTAGGGAGAAGAGGCAAACCTAGATACCTCACTGGTAATGAGCCCAAAGAGAACCCAAAGAGAGATGCTAGCGATGTTTTAGCAGCCTGAGATGATCCAGGTAGAAAGAGGGATGTCTTGCTATTATTCATTGTGAGGCCAGAGACTGATGAGAAGTATCTTAGGAGATTGACTATAGCATTCAGTGAAGAGTATGAGCCATCAAAGAATACCATCATGTCATGAGCAAAGACCAAATGAGAGACCCTTGGGTGTGTACCTTTTGGATGAGCACCTATCTGGCCAGAGAGGAACCGCAGCTCAAAAAGCCTTGAAAAAACATCCATTCCAATAACAAAGAGAGGAGGAGATAATGGATCACCCTGACGAATACCCTTGTTCCTTTGAAGTAACCACATAGCTCTCCATAACTGCCACATAAAACCGAGTTATAGTGATACATTGACGTACCCATTTGATGTATGTTGGAGGAAAATTGGTTTCCTTTAGGATATCAATGATGAAGCTCCATTCAACCGAATCAAATGCCTTTCTTGGGTCAATCTTAAGCATCCCTCTTGTTGAGATGTTTGCACTGTTATAACCCTGCACCATTTCAGAGGCCAATCGAACATTTTCCACAATCTGTCTTCCCTTAACAAATGCAGTCTGGTTCTCCGATATCATCAGTGGGAGCAGAGACTGTAACCTTCTAGCCAGCAATTTATCCACCACCTTATACATAGCATTGAGACATAAGATTGGCCTGAAAGCATTTACATTCTCCGGGTTCAGAGTCTTTGGGACCATAACTATGATTATGGAGTTCCAATGAGGCTCCATTTTACCATTGACAAAGAATCCTTGGACTGCCAGAGCAACCTCACTGCCCATAATTCCCCAACAATGTTTGAAAAACTCACCAGAATAGCCATCATGGCCAGGTGCTTTGTCAGGAGGTAGAGCAAAAAACTCCTTTTTGATTTCCTCTACGGTAAATTGTCTCTCCAAGTTCTGCCTTTGGGGGTCACTACATCGAAATGGGTGAACATATTCAATGGCAGTCACAAGAGATGGTTTACGGCTTCGTGAAGGGCCCAAGAGATCTATGTAATACTCCACACATCTATCTTTAATTTGCCCCATATCTGTGCTCCTAGATCCATTAAGAAGAAGGATTCTAGATAGTTTATTCCTAGCTCTTCTAGCTGCAGCACACCTATGGAAAAAACTTTAAATTTAGGTCTCCCAACTTAAGCCATTTCATTCTAGATTTTTGCCTCAGAAAGGTTTCTTTTCCTTTGCTAGAGCTTTCCATATTTTCAGAGCCAGTAGCTCAGTTTCAGCTTCCTCAGAGGAAGGGACAGTTAGCATTCTGTTATGAGATAGTTTGAGCTCATCTAGGGCTTCTAATTTTCTCTTCTGAATATTAAAATAAGAAGAATGGTCTAGCTCTTTCAAAATACGCTTAAGGAGTTTGAGCCTCTTGTTGACTTGCTGCATTGGAGATCCTGAGATTATGAAATCTCTCCAAGCTTCTTCTACAACTGATAAGAAATCCGGGTGTTGTAGCAGATGATGGTTGAACTTGAAAGGCCTTTTTGGCTTATCAACCTGATCCGGGAGTCTAACACAACAAACAGCATGATCTGAAAACAGAGGTTCCTCAAAACTGACTTGAGATTCATGGAAAGACAACATCCACTGATCATTACCCAAGATTTTATCCAGCTTCTCAGCTATTGGATATGTTATCCGATGATTCCACCACGTAAAGGTTGGGCTAGAAGATGGCAAGTCAAAGAGTCCAGTAACATTTAAGCAGTGTTGGAATTCCTTACTCCCTGCCAAAACCAGATCATATTCATCTCTCAAAGAGCAATCTTGAGGCTTAAGAGTGTGGTTGAAATCACCCAGGACTAGCCAAGGTGAGTTAATGAGGAGGGTATTTGTAGCAATGGTCTATATCTTCTGCCATAGGTCACGTCTTTCTGTTCTCAAGTTAGAAGCGTATACAAAAGTGACCGTGAAGCCCAGTCTTCTTTCCGGTAAGAAGAAACCACAAGTTACCTGCTATAGCGACTTGCTATATACAACCAGTAAAACCACCGGGTCCCAAACTAACCAAAGCTCTCCAAGATGAGAATACTCATAGTTTGGCTCCATTCTCCAACTAGGCAGAATAGAATCTATAACATTCATAGCGTTAGGTTCCAAAACATGTGTCTCGCGGAGCCTCCAACTCCTAAAATTTTACTGCTTTGTTGGATCATTAGTCCCTCTTAAATTCCAAAAGAAACTCAGCATACAAAAATATATGTGGGTGAATTAGTTACGAGGAAGGGGAGACCCCTCCACACCTTTCCTAAGAGTCAATCCTTGCTTAAGAGACTTTTGAGATTTCCTCTTAAGTTTATTTGATTTCTTCTTCCTCTTAGAAATCACCTCAGGGAACTCTATATCTTCCTCAAGATCATCTTTTACTATATCACCTTCCTCTGCCTCCAGTTCAACCTCAGGAGCAAGAAGATGATTTTGGCTAGGGATCTTATCAATTTTGAAAAGCCTACCCTTATCCTGACCTTGATCCTAAGACTCCTCATCTGATTTGGAGGAAGAACCTACTGTTACCTCGTCAGGTCGAGCCGTAACTGGTTTCTCCATATCTACTTGGACCCCTTGTTTCCTTCATAACCCCTTTTAATTTGTCTTTCATAGGACATAGTGATTCCTCATGAAATGCTTTCTTACATTTGTTGCAGGGTACAGGAGCTTTAGGGCATCTCTTGGATGGGTGACCTGCTTCATTACACAGTTTGCAGATAGGAGGGAGATGAGGGCAAAGGACTTCTACCTTAGCAGTCTCACCAGATTCGAATTTTGCACAAACCGTCTCAGGAACTGCCTTATGTAGATAATAATGCTTATTATCATTAGTTTTTGAGATTACATTGAACTAAAACGAATGTAATACGAATTAAAATGTCAAGATTTGGCTTATCAGTTATTGGAGCCTCAAGCCAAAAAATTACTCAAGTCAAATAAATATACTTTTAGCTACAAATCAATATTTGCAGAGCAAAGTAGATTTTATTGTGTCTACTATAGTATCGTGAAGAATTGTTAAGATCTGTAGCTAATGTTTGTGTTATTTCCTTTGGCCTTTTTATTTTATTTTAGCATAGCAAAGTTAAAAACCACTAAACCACCAAGTTTACCAAATGATGTCTTAAATCTATCCTTTTCTCTCTCTCATATATATAGGAAGCAGAAAGTAGAAGAAGCAAATCGATAATCATAATTCGTTTATTAAAAAAATATATATATCATAACCATATAAATTGGAAAGCATTCACCACTCACTAATAGGCTATAGCTATACTTTCTAACATATTTAAAGTAAAAACAAAACACAAAATACCATTAAATTCCAATGATACATCCCTAAATTATTTTACCTTTTTCAAACTCTTATAATTTTAGAGCAAAATTTTTAAGTTTAAAAATTATATCTTGAGCAAAGAAAAAAAAAGAAGAGAAGAAAAATAATAAGACAAGATAAATGATTAAAAAGAAAGACAAGGAGATGAAGAAGCAAAAGAAGAAGACAAAGACAAATAAATACTACAAAAGGAATAGGAAGAAAAATTATACAAAATATAGATAAACAAGAAAAACAAGGGAAAGAGGTGAAGCAACCAACACCCTTTTTTTTTAATAGCCCGAATTAACATTTCCATAAATGCTAACTGTCAACGGCTAATCTAATACTATCAATGCGGAAATATTCCAATAACCAAATATCATATCCAACAATTTAATTCCAGTATTCAATTCCATAAAAACTCTAGCAACCTAAACACCAGGTTCACTAGAAACCAGACAACTAATAAAAATCCTATCATCCTCTCCACCGGCCTTGATTCCGCGATCACACATTTCTTTTATCTTCAACATATAGAAATAAAAGTTGTGTAAGTATTTAATAAATACTTAGTGAGACGGTCCTCCCGTCAACAGACTAAGTACGCATATACCAAATATCACAACAATCAATTTAAAACGTTAAACGCAGAATATAGCAGGGTGTCAATCGACACATCACAGCGTCGATCAAAATGGGTGTGGATCGACACGTCGCATGGTGTCGATCGACGCTTGATCAACATGGGTGTCGATCGACATGTCGCACGGTGTCGATCAAAACTTCATCAACAAGGGTGTCGATCGATACACCACAAGGTGTCCATCGACACTCTGTTCACAGTTCAACACACAGAAACGTAAATAGACTGTAATCACGAAAACGAATGATTCCACAACAATTTCATCACGAATAACACACAATCAACCACGATTCTTCACAAGGAAACCACACAAAACCACCACGACTCCCTAATGTAAAACCCTAAATCAATCGCTAATGGTTTCTAACATATACGAGCCTACAATCGCACACTCACCTTGGCTAAAACGAATTGAGGAAAGGAAAGGATTGGGACATCGATGAAAATCACCAAAGAATTGCTACCAATCCGACACAAACGATCACACGAGTTTCTCTAGTGAAGAACGACGAAGAACGGTTCACAAAAGCCCCTCGAATCACTATAACTCTCTCAAAAACCTTTAGAAAACTATTGTTCTTCCTCTGAAACACGACTACTATCTGCCAAAAGCTTAAATATACGAGCCCTAGGGCTCTTCCTAAACCGACATCGCAAACCGAACGATTTAACTCAACTCAAAAACAAATCGAAAATATGGTGTCGATCGACACCCACTACTAGTGTCGATCGACACCCCTTCCAAATTACTAGAATTTGGTTTCGGGATGTTATAATTCTCGTTCATTACTCTGGATTCGACCTTGAATCCCACAAAACATGTGTACCAAGAGAAAGAAATTCGGACACAACTTGGTTTATCCACTAGAGATCCTCACATGATCTCAAAAACTCGCATATAATCCCATGCTTATACGCACGTTTCTAGACACTCACTACTCTTAACTCATTACTACACCGGGGAACCACTATCCCCCCTGGACTTATACTGAGACCCACTTGTCTTAGATAAGACTGCAGGAGAACCACTATCTCCCAAAAGAAATGCAGGGGATCCACTATCCCCTCAAGAGAAACACTATCCCTCGATACTTATGCTGAAATCCACTTGTCAGAGCTAAGTAAGCATCTCTCCATACTATACTGATACCCACTCATCACAGTAAGTATACCCTCGAGAAAACCACTATCCCTCGATATCTATACTGAGACCCACTTGTCCCAGATATAACCACCGGAGAACCACTATCTCCACAACTGTAGTGAGTTATTCCGGTACGCTACCGCCCCTAGAGTAATAAATTCTAAAACGCCTATAAATATCTATGACTAGAACCACCTCACGTGGTCTAAACTCGATATTCCAGACCCAAAATATCATCTCAAACACGACCCACAATGGTCAACAACACCATCAACGCTTATAAGAATCACTTATCTTATAAAACACAAGAAAATAAATAAGGAACTCCTTCTTATAAATCTCCAAAAGTATAAATCGTTACAACAAAACGAAAAATACAAAACACAAATACAAATTAGCCACAAGCTAAAACACCGAAACTAGAACCACAACCATAAAAGAAAAGCTCAAACTGCGACCTGCTTGTTGAACTACTTCCTGAACTTTAGCTTCATCTTTGCCTCAGGCTCCCAAGGCTCCTCCTCCTCAGAACCTTGACCCTGCTCTCAAGAATCGTCACAGGTCTCGCCGCCACAAACAAATCAAGCAGAAGATCCTCCGAAATCTCAGCCACCAACTCCTCCGACTCATGTAGGCACTTCCTCAACATTGACACATGGAACACATCATAAAACTCCTTCATGATCGGAGGTAAATCCAACCGATAAGCCACCGGTCCAACTCGCTTCACCACCGGAAACGGACACATAAACCTCAGACTCAGCTTATTCTCTAAAATTGATCTGCTGGGTCCTTGCAACATGGCCATATTGAGATACACTCTATCTCCGACTGCAAACTCCAACTCTCTCCTCCTCTTATCGGCATAACTCCACTGCCGATCCTAAGCCTCCTTCATGTCCAGTTTTAAAACACGGATCTTCTCCGTCGTTTCCTGAACAAAACTCGCACAAAAAAGCTCCTCTCCCCCACTTGGGTCCAACATAAAACTGTCCTACACGGCCTCCCATATACCGCCTCATAATGGGCAATCCCGAGACTCGCCTGATAGCTGTTGTTATACGCAAACTCAGCCAGGCACAAATGATCAACCCACTGACTACCTCAATCCAGCACACACATCCTCATCAGATCCTCTAATGTCTGAATAGTCCTCTCCGATAGACCATCAGTTTGAGGATGATAAGTTGTATTCATATGCACTTTAGTGCCCATCTCAGCCTGAAAGACTCTCCAGAACTCCAAAGTGAACTTGGGATCCCGATTTAACACTATACTTGCTGGCACTCCATGCAACCTCACAATCTCCTTCACAAATTTCTTAGCCAAAACCGCAGCTCCATCGGTCTTCTTAATGGCCAGAAAATGTGCCGACTTAGTCAGACGGTCCACTATCACCCATATAGCATTATAGGGTCGCGAGTTAGGTAATCCCACCATGAAATCCATCGTGATCATATCCCACTTCCACTCGGTAATAGGCACACTATGCAACTTATCACCTGGAACCTGATGCTCTGCCTTCACTAACTCACACGTATCGCACTTCGCGAACCAATCAGCTACATCTCTCTTCATCCCGACCCAATGATAATACTGCTTAAGATCATGATACATCTTAGTCGCTCCCGGATGAATCGAAAACTTACTCGCATAAGCCTCTCGCAGAATCTCCTGCCTCAAAATCTTGTCCTTAGGCACACAAACTCACCCGCGAACCAGAATAGTCCTATTCAAAGAGACATGATACTCAGAACCAACTGCCATCGACACATCAACCAAAACCTGATCAATCTCCTGAGCCACTCTAATCCTACTCAGAAGATCAGCCTGATCAACAGCCCCTAATCCCATTGGCTCCTGCGAAATAGCACACATACGCAAGGTGCTAATCTTGCTCATTAAGGCCTCAACTCTCTGCTGACTTAGAGCATCTGCCACTTGGTTGGCCTTACCTGAATGGTAGATAATCTCAGATCATAATCCCCCAACAACTCAACCCAACTCCTCTGTCTCATATTCAGCAACAGCTGAGTAAAGATATGATGCAGATTCTTGTGATTCGTATAAATCTGCACCATCCCGCCATAAAAATAATATCTCCAAATCTTCAAGGCAAACACTACTACTCCAAACTCAAGATCATGCGCAGGGCGATTACGCTCACTACCCTGCAACTGCCTCAAAGCATACGCAATGACCTTGCCCTCCTCCATCAGAACACAACCCAAACCAACTCCTAAAGTATCTATGTACACTGTATAAAGCTTCCATGGCTCGTGTAATGCTAATACCGGTGTACTCGCCAACATCTCCTTGAGCCTCGCAAAGCTCTCCTCGCACTCCGGCGACTAAACAAATAGGACATCCTTCACGGTCAACTTCGTCATAGTCTGTGGCATACTCACATATTCCTTGACGAATCTCCTATAATATCCAGGCAACCCAAGAAAACTCCTGATCTCGGTGGCATTACTCGGTCTAGGCCAATCTCGAACAACCTCTATCTTCACCGGATCCACATCAACTCCCTCTGAGGAATTAATGTGACCAAGGAACCCCATCTGACGCTGCCAGAAATTTCACTTGCTCAACTTAGCATACAACTTCTGCTCACGAAGCTTCTTCAAAACTAATCTCAAATAAGCCTTGTGCTCCTCAAGAATCCTTGAGTATATAAAGATATCGTCGATAAAAATGATAACGAACACGTCCTAATACTCCTTGAACATGTCGTTCATCAATCTCATAAAAGCTGCCGGCGCATTCGTCAAACAAAGGGCATAACAACAAACTCAAAGTGCCCATATCTCGTCATAAATGCTGTCTTACGAACATCTGGCTAATTTATCGGGATCTGATGATAACCCGATGCCAAGTCTATCTTGGAAAACCAAGTAGCATCCCTTAGCTGATCCAATAACTCGTCAATCCTCGGGAGAGGGTACTTGTTCTTCATAGTAACTCGGTTCAGTCTTCGGTAATGGATACACAAGTTGTGTAACACAATCAAAAACTGTCATCATTCTTTTTCATAATTAACACCATTCCTCCCCATGCTGAAACACTCGGGCGAACATAACCCTTACTCAACATGTCCTCTAGCTGCTTCTTCAGCTCTGCCAACTCTGTTGGATCCATCTTGTAAGGAGCCTTAGAAATCAAAGCTATCCCATGCTCTAGCTTAATCGTGAAAGGATCAGACCAAGATGGTTGTAATCCCTTCATCGACCTAAAAACATCCTCGAACTCCTGAACAACCCGAATATCCTCAATAATAACCTCACCACTAGACTTTGGCATCATAATCATCGCTAAATACGCCTCGCAACCCCGCACTATCATCTGCTCTACCTGAATAGCCGAGATTACCAGACTCCAGGAAGTAGGCCTCATGCCCTGAACCACTAATCTCCCAGTCTCGTGCTCAAAAACCATTCTGCCTCGATAACAGTCATGATGCACTCTGTAGTACGCCAACCAATCCATCCCCAGAATCACGTCGTACAGCTCTACCGAACTAATAACCAAATATGCTGGCATCGACTCCCCATCAATCTGTACATCAACTCCCCTCGCTCGGCCAAAAGTAGCCAAGAATTTACCTCCAACCACTTTGACAAAGTCAGACGCTCACCAGCGCTGCTCCGGATGCCAGTGCTATTGGTATGCTCCGGAGTAATGAAGCAATTCGAAGCTCTAGAATTGAATAGTACATGTTACTCAAAGCCTCCTAGGTCCGCACATAATTCACATGCGTTGAAAACCCTAACATTTCTATCACATGCAAAATAAAAGAACACTACAACAATTCAATAACTTAAGAATTTACGAAATTTGAGTCTAACATTTTACATGTGATATGTATGCCGCTCTGCTACCCTGCCTCTGCCGGTGCATAAACTTGCGGTGCGAGTCCAATCTGCCCTAAAGGTTGCATTGCCGCCACCTGAGTTATCGGCTGCGCTGCCACCGGTTGAACCGCTGCCGTAACCATCTGTTGCAACTTTGGACACATTAGCCTGATATGCCCTTGCTCTCTGCAATGGAAACACACCTTGGCCTCCCTCTTAGGACACCTTGCCACCCGGTGCTCAATGCTCCCGCACTTGAACAATTACGACCACTCTGGCCGCCTCTAGAAACATCATCCCACCTCCTCTTCTAGTCCTCCACAGACTTGCCGCCTTTTCCAGAACCAGAACTCCGGTGCTGCTGATGCTGTTGTTGCCTCCTCAGCTACACAATAGGGGCAACCACAGGCGGAACCACCATTGTCCCTGCTTGCTCACACTGATCCTCCTCAATAGAAGCAGCAAGCTCTACTAGCTCCGCCCTCGAGGCGTAACTAGAACCTCTACACTGCATCCAAATGCTCAGACGGGGTCCCTGCAAGAACCTCTGCACAAGGGTCTGCTCATCCTCCATGCTACGGCCAGCATGAACCACAAGTCTGATGAACTCGACGTCAAAGTCACGCACTAAACGCTCTCCCTGAGTCAGCTCCATAAACCTCATCTACAGACAATCCAACGCCTCCTGAGGAAAATACTTAGCGTTAAACTCGACTAAGAACTCGCCCCAAGTCCACACAGCTCTCCGAGCCTCAATAGCTCTCCACCACAAGTGAGTATCCCCACTGAGATAGTGAATAGCCAACTCCGCCTGAAACTCAGCAGGACATCGGATCGACCGAAAGTTGTACTCTAGCCTCAAGTGCCACTCATCCGCCTCCTCAGGGCCAACTCTGCCTACGAAGGTAGGCGTACCGATTCTCTGCATCAGTCTCATCATCTCCAGATAGGAAGGATGCTCTGCAACTGCAGCCCTCACCAGTTCAACCACTGCAGCCCTCGGCTGCACCTCAACTACCGGTGTTACTGCTGGAGCCTATCCTGGAACCACCGCCGGAAACCGCCCCAACAACTGAGTCATCAAGCCCTCCAGACGATCCAAACGATCATGAGCTGGAGCAGCACCCACACATGGGCCCACTCCACCACCAGCCAACCCGACACCCTTCCCAACACCCATACCACCGATACAGGCACTTATAGTGGTTTTACTCACGGATCCCTAATGGTGCGTCTGTGCCTCTGACATATGCGTAGCACTCGCAACCACACTACTCGAAGACTCTAACACTGGCTCACGGCCATGACCTTGGCCTCTACCATGGCATCTACCTCGTCTACCACAAACCCTCGCTCCGGTATCCATCTCGCACTCACAGAGAACATGAAACATGAGCCACAAGAAGTTACAATCAATAAATAAACTTACCGCAAAATCTCTTTAAAGGCTGAAGAGGGTGATTCTAAGACTACTAACTAATTAACAATACATAGTCTCAGACATCCAATTACACTGTCTTAAAATCGTAAAGGCTCTGAAACCAAAATGAAACAACCAACACCCTTTTTTTTTAATAGCCCGAGTTAACATTCCCATAAATGCTAACTGTCAACAACTAATTTAATACTATCAATGCAGAAATTCTCAAACAAATAAACCCATAAAATAAATAGTCCAATAACCAAATATCATATCCAACAATTTAATTCCAGTATTCAATTCCATAAAAACTCTAGCAACCTAAACACCAGGTTCACTAGAAACTAGACAACTAATAAAAATCCTATCATCCTCTCCACCGGCCTTGATTATGCGATCACACATTTCTTTTACCTGCAATACATAGAAATAAGAGTTACGTAAGTATTTGATAAATACTTAGTGAGACGGTCCTCCCGTCAACAGACTAAGTACACATATACCAAATACCACAACAATCAATTTAAAACGTTAAACGCAGAAAATAGCAGGGTGTCGATCGACACATTACACGGTGTCGATCGTCGATTGATCAACATGGGTGTCGATCGACACGGTGTCGATCGACACTTCATCAACAAGGGTGTCGATCGATACACCATAAGGTGTCGATCGATACTCTGTTCACAGTTCAACACGCAGAAACGTAAACAAACCGTAATCACAACAATTTCACCATGAAAACACACAATCAACCATGATTCATGACATGGAATCCACAAAAAACCACCATGACTCCCTAACGTAAAACCCTAAATCAATCGCTAATGATTTCTAGCATATACGAGCCTACGGTTGAACATTCACCTTGGCTAAAACGAATTGAGGAAAGGAAAGGATTGGAACAGCGACGAAAATCACCGAGGATTTGCTAACAATCTGAAACAAACGATCACACGAGTTTCTCGAGCGAAGAACGACGAAGAACGGTTCACAAAAGCCTCTCGAATCACTAAAACTCTCTCAAACCCTTTAGAAAACTATTTTTTTCCTCTGAAACGTGCCCACTATCTGCCAAAAGCTTATATATACGAGCCTTAGGGCTCTCCCTAAACCAACATCGACACCCCTTTCAAATTACTATAATTTGGTTTCGGGATGTTACTAGAGGAAAAAAAATAAAATAAAAAACTGAGATATGAAAATTTAAAGAAAAAGATGAAGAGAAAAAAAAAGCTAGGGTAGACGAAAACACTCAAGAATAACTCTGACTACATGAAGACAGTGAAAAAGAAAAACAAAAATAAAGGGAAAACTATATCCTAATATGTAAGGTAACACTCAAGATATTACAAATAATATCCTAAACATGTATTAATTTTTTATAGAGTGATTTAGCTAGAAAATAAAGAATTGTTTATTAATTAACTATATGTCAACGACGATTCGAAACTCGACTCGGTTTTACACAATGGACGTGGTTAAAAGGAAAAACTGTCTATTTCCCCACGATAAGTTTCATATATGTGTATATCTCCACCAAAACTTTGCCTCCGTTCATATCTCCACCAGATAAAATTAATATGTCTATTTGTCCACGAGTCGAAACTTAAATGTGTATTTACCCATCAATTTGAAGATAAATGCCTATGTATCCATACGAATGGTTTAATTGGTTTACTGTTTTGGAATCATCAATTAACCATTTAAAACAATTGTTAACCGGATTATGACTTGATTTTGACCCGATTAAAACCCAAATAATAATCTGAACCATAAACCAAAATCTTTTTCCCCAAATCGAAAATCAAACCCAAATCAAAAATCACGAAATCAGAGCTCGCCGTCGACAATGTCGGAGGTTCCTTCTGATGCGGTGGAGATTCCGACTACAGATCTTGTGGTGATGAACCCAGAGATACAAGAAATCGACGACGAAAGACAAGAACGACATGAGCATGGGATGGATCGTATTCTCCGAGAGTTTGAAGACGAACCGAATGTTCAACATGACGCAATCCCGGAGAGTGATTCTGATGAAGAAGAAGTTGGTGGAGAGAGACAACGGCCACATATCAGTCGTGGTAATGGAAGATTGTACTTCAAGCAGCCATTCATGAGTGGTGTTTCTTTCAAAGAGAATGTGGTCGATTATGCTCTGCGATATGGCCGAAACTTGTATCAATACAGGTACGATAAGCATAAGATAGGGTTTAAATGTCATGGTGGTGATCCTAATAAACGTTGTAAGTGGCAAGCTTATGCATCAATTCTTCCAAAAGACCAAACATGGAGAATTAGGAAATTTAAAGAGCACCATAGTTGTACTCTGAATGGACACTGTGAGCTGTTAAAGGTGCCTGTCATAGCTAGGTTGTTTCTAGATAGGATTGGTGATGAACCGGATTACTACAAGCCCATGAAGATTGAAGAGATGATCATGGAAAAATGGGGACTTAGTGTGACTAGAGATCAAGTTCAAGCTGCTAGGTGTAATGCACTTAAGTGGATTGACAAAGAATATGACCAACAGTTTGCTCGTCTTAGAGATTATGCGGATGAGTTGAAGGTATCTAATGAAAATTCCAGTGTAGAGATTCAAACTCTTTTAGATGAGGAAGGTAATGATGTGTTCAATAGGTTTTATGTGTGCTTTGATGTACTTAGGAAGACTTGGAAAGAGACTTGTAGGCCATTGATAGGGTTAGATGGTACATTCTTAAGAGGAAATATCAAGGGACAAGTATTAGTTGTTGTAGGTAGAGATGCTAATAATGCCATATATCCAATAGCTTGGAGGGTTGTTCAAGTTGAAAACACAGATAACTGGATGTGGTTTATCAATAAGTTGAAGATTGACTTGGATTTAAAAGATGGAGAAGGGTACATAATGGTTTCTGATCGGCAGAAGGTATTTCTCATTCGGTTTTATAAGGTTTTGTAATTTGAGACTTGTTTTGGTTTGATTCATGTCTAATATGTAATATGTTCTTGTACAGAGACTTATCAAGGCAGTAGAACTAATGTTACCAAAGATGGAGCACCGTATGTGTGTAAGACACATATATGCTAACTTGAAGAAGAACCATGGTGGTAACTTAACCATGAAGCCATACATATGGGCTCTTGCATGGAGTTACAATGAAGCAGATTATATTGCCAACTTAGACAGGTTGAAGGATTACGATATGAGTGTTTTTGATGATGTGATGAAAACAAAACCAAAGACTTGGTGTAGAGCTTTCGACAAGATTGGGAATTGCTGCGAAGATGTCGAGAACAATCCAGTCGAATCATTCAACAACACCATCAAAAAGGCAAGAGAGAAGCCTTTTGTGCCTATGTTGGAGATGATAGCCACATTGGCCATGGCACGGATAGCCAGGAGATCAGCAGTATCTCAAGCTCACACATGTAATATGTCTATGATTTTTCTTTGTTTTTGAGTGGTGTTAACTGTTTGTTGTGGTTTAATTATAGGTATTTGTACTCCTTATGTGTCTAAGTTTCTAGCCAAAGAATATAAGGACGCTAAGGCGTGCAAGATTAAAAAGAGTACAAATGGAATGTGTCAGTCAAAGCTATGGAATGTGTCAGTATTGCTTACCGTGTGAACCTGGAAAAAAGAACATGTAGCTGCAAGAAGTGGGAAATTTGTGGAATACCTTGCCAACACGCCTATGGAGTGATTTTGACTAAGAATCTTGTTCCTGAAGACTACGTAAGTCATTGGTTCAGGACTGCTCAATGGAGAAGGAACTATACTGATGGTATTGTACCGGTTAGAGGCGCACCTTTTTGGCCTCCAACTAACGGTTCAAATGTGCATATTCCTCCTCCTCCACCACAACCTGGGAGGAACAAAGTTACTAAGGCTGATAAGAAAAGACGAAGGGAGGTCAATGAGTCTCCAACCAAGCCGCAGCCACAAGACAAGAAGAGGACAGTGACATGTAGAATTTGTAAGAAACAAGGCCACAACGCAAGGTTCCATAAGAATGATGGTGTAAAGGTTTGTAGAAGATAACTTCTGATTATGAAATTGTTGGTTTATGTTGAAATTTCTGAAATTGGTGGTTTATGTTGCAGGCTTCTGAGTCTTCTCAAGTCCCTAATACTGAAGATTATGTACCTTCTCAAGCCACTCGATCTTCTCAAGTCTCTGGAAGTGAAGCTGGACCTTCTCAAGTAAATGGTACTCAAGGTTCTGAATGGTGTCTCACTCAAGAATAACATGGGAGTATGAATCACTTTACTAACTGAAACAACACAAAGAACAATAACCAAAGAAACAACAATACACTTCATTGTCTCGTGATTACCATAACACAAAGAACAATAACCAAAGAAACAACACTAGCTACAAACGATTTAAACAAACCGATCAACCAACCACTTTACTAAACCCAACCATAACCATACACACAATGACAACAATAATCATGATCTTCTTCACTCTAGCAGATGAATCATCCAAGACAACTTCTAAACTCTCAAATATCTCCTTTTCAAGCTTCATTTGAACCTTATCATACACCATTTGCTCACATTCCTTTCTCTCGGCTAAAATCTCTTTTAACTCTTTCTCAAGTCGTGCATTTTTAGTTTGGAGAGCCTCAATCTCATTAAGTAGTGCATCATCAACCCATTTGAATATGTGTTCATCATTCATAAGCTACAAATCATCACAAATCACAAAAATTGATTATAAACAAAACGTGATTGAGCTAAATTGAAATTTTTTTTACTTACCTTATGCGATACAGCATAGACACATCTATAGTAACGCCGATAAGGATTGTATTCCGATTTTGAGATCAACGCAGAAATCGAGCTTCCACACCAACATCTCTTTGGGACTCCTACAAACCTCGCTCTTCCTCTAGGATGCCCAGAAGACGACGAAGATGACAACCCAGATACATTAGCCATCATTTCTTTCGTTTTATGAGTGAATTAGCCAAAATTTCGAGAAAGATGAGTTAGGGTTCTTATGATTTTCGATTTGGGGATTTATGACCATTGGGACGGGTCGGGTTATAACATATTCGGGTGGAGTTAAAACGGAGTTGGGTTTATTAAGTGGATCTGGTTTGAATTTCAACCAACCGGGTTTTTCGTTTCGGTTTATAACGGTTTTCTCGATTCGGTTTCGGGTTAACAACAAAACCAATCAAAATTCAAATTGATGGGTAAATACACATTTAAGTTTCGACTCGTGGACAAATAGACATATTAATTTTATCTGGTGGAGATATGAACGAAGGCAAAGTTTTGGTGGAGATATACACATATATGAAACTTATCGTGGGGAAATAGACAGTTTTTCCTGGTTAAAACCAATTATAACCTTCTCTCTTTAATCACCATTTTCTATGCTCCTCTCTCTCTCTCCACCTAATTTATGTTCGATTGTTTCTCTGCTTCCATGTTTTTTTCTTTGTTTACAAGTATCTTAGTAGTATCAATTTTTATTATGATGAATCTAAACACTTACCCCGAAAAATATAAAGCTGATTCATATTTCACCCAAATGTATTTATTAAAATTATACCCTAATTGTGTATTTATTAACCCAAATGCAAAAATCTTAAGTACTACATCCTAACTCCAATTCCCAAACCACATAAACTATACCCTAAACCGAATCGACTCTTCGCGGAAGAGATTCAGTTGATTCCAGTCGTGGAGAAGAATCACGGGGAAGAGGCTCAGACGGTGGAGGAAAAACAGAGGTATTTGGTGATTGAAATCCACGGAGCTACGGCTTCGAAGCGGAGGACGATGCGGCGAAAGAGGAGGATCGAGATTATGGTGGTGGAGGTGAAGAGGAGTTTCAATGGAGAAGAGGTGAAGAAGAGATGAGAGAGGGAGGGACGGGAGAGAGAGAGGCGGAGAGAAAGATTGAGAGAAAGTTTGAGAAAGTAAGGGTATTTTTGGGATTATGAAAGTTTGAGCAGTGCATTGTCATATGGCCAATTACCCAAAAATTTGTTGATATACAAGCCAATTTCTCATTTTTTATACGCATGAAAAATTTAAAACAAAGACAATGTCTTTTTTCATGTATAATTCGGGTTCTAGACGAAATTAATTTACTCTTTTACAAAATAATTCATACATGCATGGTGCGGGTCAATCATCTAATTAATATTTAAATATAACTCACATTTTTTGTTGTTTTTTAGTGTGGTGTCTTCTAGAAGCCCAAACGTAGATATAACTCGAAAACTTGTTGAATGGGCCTTGGCCCAGTATACCACAAACTAATCTCTCTTTCTTTTTTTCAACTGCAACACAAACTTTTCTTACTCGCTCTTTTTTTGGGTTTATTAGCCAAATAACACAAATTTAAATTATTATTAGGGTAATGACCACGTAATAAATTTATTGTAGAGAGTAACCAAAAGCAAATGTGGTTTTATGGTTTTAAGCTTCACACGTGACCACTTCTACAAAATGTGAGAAACCATGTTAGTAAGAGTATAAACGTCCATAATACACATTATACAGAGACTAGTCAAGGTAACAATATTTTTGGCTACTAAACGAATTATAAAATAAAATTACGTTATTTTTGCTAATTTTGCCCTTTTTATTTTACATTATTCGTTTTTCTCATCCCGATATGATGTTCTACTAGTATATTCTTAGCCTAACTAATTAGAGACAAGTCATTTTATAGAGAGATAGAGGAGATTTTCGGTGTACCGGAAAGCACTTTTTCGGCTAGTCCGGATTTTGTATTCCGTTTTGATCGAATAATAAACTTCCGATCTTCATCGAATTCTAGATTCCGGCTATGATCGAATCTATTTAGGGTGTGTTTTTTCTTTCCTCTTCTTCCTCTATGGGTATATGATTAATCCATTGTCTCTTGGATCGGATCAGATCTTTTATCACCAGTCCATGATTCTCTTTCTCTAATAAAATAATACGAAATTAGAAGGAAGTATCTAGGTTGGGTTTGAGCACCATGTTATTGAGAATTGACGAGGAGGTCTGTAACAATCTCGTAGGAGCATGTTTTTGTCGACGGTTTGTTCTTCTCCTTTAAGATTCTCTGTAGTAACTTTGGTGGTTTTGGATTTCTGGTCGAGTAGCCTCGGTTAGGTAACAATAGGAGGAAGCAATCAAGTGGTTCTTGAAGAAATAGGCGATATGGGCCTTGGGAATATTCAGACTATTTTGCTGGAGGTGGTCCGGCGAAGCTTCTCGCCGGGGGCAGTTAGTCATCATGCAATTAAACCTAAAACGAAGACACGTTGCAACACTTGTAAAGCTTATGCTAGCTTTGTCTATTGTTTTCGTGGGCTTTAATTGGGCTTCATGTATATCTTGTAATGGGTTTAATTTCTTTTAAATCACTTGTATCTTTGACCTTTGTGATTGTCACGACCGTATCCCGTGGAATTTAAAATTTCGCGCGAGAATATTTTCGAATTAGAAATGCAAATGAATACAAAGGATAAAATTTATTTAAAAGAAAATCGTATGGGTTTGGATCACTAAATATGTTTATCCTTTAAATCCAAAGCCCAATCACAAGTTTAAGACCCTCAAACTAATTAACCCTAGTCTCTAATCTCTCTTAGCCACCACGTTAATCAGAAGAAGAAGAAGAGAAACAGAAATATTATCATAAGAGAAGAAAAAGAGGAGAAGAAAGGAGAAAACGTGGAGTATAGGGGAAGAAGGAGATGATAACGTTGAGATTAGCACAGGAAGGAGCCGCGGCGGTGGAGAAGAACTCCAACCATAAAGACGGTGGAACAAAGATGATGGCGTGATCCCAGAAGGAGCAGATCAGAGCTGCGTTGAATGGAACTACCGGTGAAAAGAAAGAAGAAAGGATGAAGAAGAGATGAAGCTGAAATTTGGACAGATCTAAGGTGGCAACTTCGGAGCTTCACTGACAGCGACTGAAGCGTCGTATGGCTTCCCTGTTTGTGGCGCTGTGATCGTGACATTCCCAGCTTTCTATTGGTATAAAAATGGAACCCTGGTTCCACCGGAGTCACCGTGTGGACTCGTTTCTTCGGACGCACGAATTCTGATAATGGCAGTTCAGAGACAGTTGTGTTACAACCACTTTGGAGGTCTGTTTGGAGGATCATATTAAGTCCGATCGCACTGTAATTTTGTGAAGTTGTTCATTACAGTTTGAACTTTGAAATCAACGGTTGGATCGATAAATGAACGGTTAGTTTGACTGTTATTCACATCTTTTAAAACATGGTTAATTCAGTTTTGTTCGACGTCAATGTTATTGAGTTGCAATGTTTGTTCGAAAAATCAAGCTCGTTATGAGCTGGGACTTTGCAGGCATCTTATGATCTCATAGGATGAGAGTGTCAAAATAGAATAGGAGTTGGAGATTAGAAGGCCAATCGAGCAAGTTCAAACTTGGAAACCTTTGTGACTAAGGTGAGGGTGGGATCTACATTATTTTGGTATTAGTTAGCACTGTGTTCTTTCATGCTAAGTCTAGGAATGAAATATTTGATGGTTGTTGGTCTTATATGCTAAGTCTATAAATGAAATAACTGATGTTTGTTGGTTGTTATGTGTAGTTAGTAATGATTAATTAATGTTGTGGAAATTGTTTGGTAAAATTATATTGTGCTAAGTAAAGAAAGAATGTTAAAATATTAAAAATGATTTTTTGAGATTGATAGTATATGATAGTTCTACGGACGATCACGTATGTATGCCCGTTGTAAAACTTTGTTTGTTGGACTACGGACGATCGCGTATGTAAGTCCGTTGTAGTTCTATTAGGCCTTAGAGGGCCAGTGACGGGGAGGACAAACCCAAAACGTGTGAAAGGGGTTGGCTCCGCCGTAAGTATATATGTAAAGAATGTGAAAAGTAAAGTAAAGAATGTGAAAAGAAAAGAAAAGATGTAAAATGTTTAAATATGAGATAATGGATGAATAAAATATTGTGTTGTAGAAATGTTGAGTATGAATGTGACGATTGCTAGTAGTAAGTTTGAGTGATGTATGATCTATTTCTAGTTTAGTGTGTCTGACCACTTATGTTTTTGAGTATTAAAGTTTATGCGGGTAACTTCTTCACTGAGTAATTTCTTCCTAGAATTGCTCACCCTCTCTTTTTCTACTTTTAGTGTGTGCAGATTTATTACTTGTTATACAAGTTAGGACGCGAGACCTAGGGCTCAAACTGATCGGTGAATCGGGGTTCACAGTGATCTTTAATAATAAGTTAATAACAAAAAAAAAAAAAGACAAGTCAGTCCAAGTAAAATGCAAATCGTGAACAAAAACATAAGCCTCAGATTTCTCTTTAAAACTCGGAGAAAAAAATCAGGAACAAAATATAGAACAAAAAATTGTCGTCTATGATTCATACATATATAATAATAATTTACGATATATCCTCAAGATTATATTCATTTAGCTCTCCACGATGGTCTCTAAAACAGGCCTCCAAGATCCATGATTCGATTCGAATAGTACCTTCTCTTCTAAGGTTTCTCTTATTTCCACACCATCATGATCATCATTAACCGACGATGAGTTTCTTCTTCTATCTCCGCTCATCGGAGATATGCAAACCGGGAATATTCTCTTCAAATGGTTATACCGGGTTTCGTTGAGTATCTCTGCGGCTTTGTCGGAGATGAGAGTGAGTTCTTCGACTGTTAAGACAGAGAAGAGCATGTCTGTCGGAAGTAGGAGGTAGAGATGTCTTCTCGGCCGTAAATACTCGTCGGGAGACACGGCGGTGACTCGGTGGCCGATTTGGAGCAAAGTCGAGTCGGTGATAAAGTGCCGGAGTTTCGAGAGACCATGTCGGAAGTTTTGATGGGTTTTGAGAAAACGTCAAGAGTTCCGATGAAAGGAGCTAAGATTTTGACTACTCCTGATGATGCGTTTGATTTTATGATCAATGGTGCGCATGAAGATGTGTTTCCCATTGTTATGATCAAAGTAAAATTGAACGAGAAGGAAGAGAAAGAGAGAGAGAGAGAGAGAGAGAGAGAGAGAGAGAGAGAGAGAGAGAGAGAGGTTTATAGAAATGGGCTGGCTATTATCATTATATGTATATTTATATACTTGTATTAGTTTAGGTGATTAAGTATTAATTAAAGTTTTTAGCTGGTTGTGTACAACTGTGTGTATCTTCTTTCTCTTCGTTTTATAGTTGTCGTTTCTTAACTTTATTTGAGACGTTATCTGATAGATAGAAAAGTAATTAAATTACAAAAAGTAAGGTTTTTGTTCAGCAAGTATATATATTCATATAATCAAGTCAAACTCGATAATTAATCAGAGTCAGCCCTTCTAAGATCAGCTTGTTTTGTTTATTTTTTCTTCTACCAAACAAAAAATACATTACAAAAATATATGAAGTGTATATTTATTTGTGACTTTTTGTTGTGACAAAGGTCATTTAGAACTAGCTTGATGTTCTTATTTAGCAAAACAGCATGAAACACGGCGGTAAGTCAAAACGGATAGAAAAGCAAACAAGTGATTTTTTACGGTTTTGGCCGTTTAATAAATCAATCATAAACAGATTTTAATGGTAACATTATAAGTAAAAATATGTGCTTTTATTATAATGTGTTGTATATGTATGAGTTATCTGCTTTTTTTTTTTTTTTGACCAAACCGATTCTTTTATAGATAATTTAAACTTCAACCATGGAGCAAATGTTAAAGTTTAACAAGAAACAACAAAGTAAAAACTCGGCTAAAACATTTGCCGTGCAAAGCACATAAACGATAAAGATAAAAGAGAAAGATTCTAATAGGCAACGAATGCCACGTAGAGTGCTTTCCGACTCCTTGACAAAATCTCTAGACTTGAGAAGCTTGACAAGAGAAAGAGAATCCATAAACACATTGAGGTGTTTGATCTCTATAGTTGAAGCGACAATGAAGGCAACTTTGCTTATAGTCGTCTCCACTCTAAGCGGAAACATTTTTGGCGTAGTACTCCCTGTACCAAATCTTCTTAACACAAGTGAAGAAATTGGGAAGATATTAAACTCCATTAAGGAGTACTCATGACTCGTCATAGTCATGATGGATCGAAGCCTGCATAATGCAGTAGAGTATCGCGCAAAGACAACAAAGTTGGCACCGGATAAGACATAAAAATCATCGCATAGAGACGATATGCTTGCCAATAATCGATTAAACCTGCATATTGCGGTAAAAGAACTCATTTTGCATATCGCAGTAAGGAGTCGCACCATGGCGACAGAGATACTAAAGGCCCTAAAAGGAGAGCTAAGAACTACCAAAACAGTCGGGACCAAGCCAATAAAACCGAGTTCCAACAAGACAAATCTTATCCATTCCTCAAAATCCCAACCAAACTCATAATCAGAGGTTGAGAAACTAGAGTATCGAGAGCATACCATAAAACCAATCCTGGTGATTAACAACCGTAGAGGGTCCGGCGGGTCCGGAGGGTCTGGTGGATCCGGGGGATTTGCTTGAGATTTCAACGGTTGTGATGGATCCGGCCACGCCGTGAGAGATCACAAGACATCCGGTGCTACAGATCGAGTAGAGTCCATGGAGAGGAGCGTTTGGGTCACTGGCAACATGATACAGTGGCTACAGGCGCTCGTTGAGGATTCTTCACCGAAGAGGAGAGATTTTTATAGGTTTTCGCCGTGAAGACTGTAGCCGACGGACTGGGAGAAACGCCTAAACACCAGTGGAGGAGGAGAAGCTGAGATCCATGTCAAAGGTCTTCAGGTGCAGCTGCCTCGTTTACCACGCCTGAGAGAGAATTTTAAAGCTATCTCATATCTTATCTTTTTGAGTAGTTACTAGTGATTCAAAGTTGAGTTATCTGCTTTTATTAAAACAATAACTGTAACGAAAATTTGAAACTCTATTTCAAGTTAATGTACTTACTTGTCCTCTACTGTAGAATGTAAGCCATATTTCTCAAAATGTAAACTAATTGATGTTTGAAATTGTGAAGCATGTTATAGTGGGTTGAATAAATACGGTGTGTTGAACACATGAATGTACATTATGTGAGTGGAATCAAAAGATAAATAGACTCATGCTCGCAGAGTTTTTTAAAGATAAAAATCCAAGCTATATAATGAAATAGCTCATTAAAAGGTTTTACTAAAATGCAATATTAATGAATTTTATTAATTTTTTCGACGATTTAAATTTATTAATAGACAAAAAATATCGGATAGATACCAAACGTTTTATTTTGTAAACGTAATTAAATTGAGATCGTCTGTTTATGTACTGGTTTCACACCAACATATATGATGTGAAAGATATTTTTTATATTTAAAAAGGATAGGATACATGAATAAATAATTTATACGATAGAAAAGAGAGAAGAAAAAGCACATGGATGAAGGATGGGTTTGATTGTGAAAGAGCTGGGTGATTGGGCTGAGCTCGAGTCACGACGCTACCTAACTCATCATTAGACATGGCTTCTCCCTCCGTTTTTTCTTTCTAAAATATTATGATAATAAATTTCATTCATCTGTTTCTACTTTCTACAAATTCCAAAAGCCAAAAACAAAAGATTACATAAGTCGGTACCATGAAACAAGTAATACTAAATATCATACATTTATTAATTTATGTACAGCTAATAGCTGTCTTGATACATCATACATGTATACATGTATATTTGTTTGTTCCCAGTTTCCCACAATTTTATATGATCTTAATCAACGTATCATACTGCTAATTAGAAGTATTATAAAAAGCATGCCATATAAAGTCATGCAAACTGTAGATTTTTTTATTCAGATCTTCAGATGTAGATAAAAGATAGATCAATATTGTAAATATATATATATATATATATATATATAGATCGATATTAATTTTTTTTTTTGAATTCTAGTTAATTGATTAAGACAACTAGATAAACTGCATATGTACACACAAGTTAGTCGCAATTATTAGCTTAATAGATGCAAAATGTTTATAATTGTTTCATGTTTTTGAACACTATTAATACATGCCTTAAGATGTTGATGTGGCTACTTGCTTCTATGGATTTGTCGCTGTCGGATATCACGATATTTCGAATTATGTGATTTTATTTGTAGAGATCACTTTGGACTCTACTTGTTTTGTTGTTTCTTGCTCTTTTTTTTTTGGCTTCACTATTAAAATAAACTAAATCGAATGTATTTGATGAACTGTCATAAGATATATATTTAGAACTGTCAATAATTATAAGAACATGATTATAGGTAGTAAATAAGAATAAATATAGTGGGCTTTTAACAATTAAACCCATTAAAATAAATCTAAAGGGGCTTAATTATATATTACCGGTTCTAAATTTGGGATTTATAGATACCGTAAATATGTGTTGCGTGGTTGGCTGTGATTGGTCGAAATTGTGAACAAAAGGGAAAAAAACCACGTGACCTTTCCGTTTCATTCATCTCTCTCGACTTCGTATCGTCGATCTCTCTCTCTTGATCTCTCTCTCTCTCGATCACTCTGGATCTTATGTTAAAAAATCCATAGATCATGAAAAAAGAATGTGTGGATCTCTTGTTGAATGGTGTTCGTCGATCTCTCTCTCTCTCTCTCTCTCTCTCTCTCTCTCTCTCTCTCTCTCTCGATCTGTTTGATCCAGCGACAGATCAGTCGGAATTTGGTTCATCTAATCGTGTTCTCCAAAGTCTCAAGCCTGGTAAGAGTTCTCTGATTATTGTTTAGATCGTAGTGATTTTGTGGACGGATTTGGGAATCGAAATTAGGGTTTGTGCTTAGGGTTGTTGCATGTCATAAAAATTGGGGATTTTCGATGTGATAGAAATTGTAACATCCGCGAACCAAAATTGGGAATTTTGGTGTTCGTGTCGAGCGACACATGTAGTGTGTCGATCAACACAAAATAATGTGGAGTGTCAATTGACGCACCTTGGGTGTCGCTCGACACGAGTTTTTTTTGCTGAACCGAGTAATTAACGTTTTAATCGTGGTTTTGGCTCGGTTCAAGGTATTTATATACCTAAGGCTGCGTGTTTTCTTCCTAGCCGTCGTGATAGAGGTTTGAGCAGAGAAAAATCTTTGAGAGAGAGAGTTTTCGTGTTTTGAAAGGATTGTTACAAAGAAATCCTTCCGAAACCGTTTCCTTTGAGTTCTAGAGGCGTAGAGATCGTGGGTTAGGCGTGATTCGTGAGAAAGCTTGTGGATCAGTTTGGTCTAGGGTAGAAGAAGGTCTGGTTAGTGTGTTCTTTGTGCCTTGAATCGTTTCTTTCATCCTTTTTAGCGAAGGTGAGTTCGCGACCATAGGTTTCTAGGCAATGATGGATTGTTGATGTTTCGTGATGATTTCTAGATAAATTTTTGTGTGGATTGAATTGTTGTTATTGCGGTATATTTGTGGATTGTTTTGGTATTGATCGTTTGCAGGTTTGGGACTCATATCGCCCGGAATGGAGTCGTGAGAGGAGGAACTCGATTCTGGTGCGTTACAGAGGCGTGTCGATCAACACCATGAGGGTGTCGATCGACACGAGTGCTAGTAGCGTGTCGATCGACACGAGCACTTGAGTCGTGTCAATCGACACCTTGCTGGTGTTGCTCGACACGACCTGTTTGGTTCAAAAAAAGTTTTAAAAATGCAATGTGGTGTATTTGTTGGATTTCGATATATATGTTGTTGTTTGTAATGTTGCTTGAGCCTGCTTGTTACGCCAGTTGGTGGTATGACCGGCTCACTAAGTATTTATGAAATACTTACGCAACTTGTTTTCCCTTGTGGGGCAGGTAAACGGAAAGTGTGACTGCGAAATCTAGGCGTAGGAAGAGGATGATAGGGTTTTATCGTTTTGCTGTTTAGACTAGCGAACCCGGTTGTTTAGGTTGCAAGTTTTATCATTCCTGGATTTGTTATTGAATTCGTTTGTTGAATATTTGGTTTATTATTTCATTGGATTATTCTTGAGAATTCTGCAACTGTTGAAATAGCCGAAGAAAGTTAGTATTTATGGGAATATTAACTCGGGTTATTTAAAATAAAATAAAAAAGTGTTGGTTGTTTCATTTTGGTATCAGAGCCCTTACAGTTCTAGGGGAGTTAGTGATTGAATGAACTGTGACTATGTGTTTAATTGATTATGTGCGCTTAGTCAGTTAGTAGTCTTAGAATCATCCTCTTCGGCCTTTAAAGAGATTCTACGGTGAGTTAGTTTTTGATTCCTTGAGACTTCTAGTGTGCTTACCTTCTGTTATGTGGTAGTACAGAGAGATAGCTCCAGGTAGAGTGGATGCCCGTGGTGGCAGAGCTAGAGGCCATGGAGGCCGAGGCCGTGGTTAAGGACCAGAGGTAGAGTCTTCGAGTAGCGTGGTTGCGAGTGCTACACAGGTGTCCAAGACTCCTACGCATCATGTGCGATCTGTGAGTGAGACTAGCGTGAGTATCAGTGTGGGTGCTGGGTGGGGTGCCGGTGTGGCTGGTGGCGGAGTGGGCCCAGGTGTGGGTGCTACTCCAGCTCAGTATTGTTTGGATCATATGGAGAGTATTTTGGTGCAGTTGATGGAGCGGTTTCCGGCGTCGATTCCGGTTCAGGCTCCAGGAGAGTCTCCACTGGTTGAGCAGCCGAGGGCTGCAGTTGCTGAGCATCCTCCCTATCTTGTGATGATGGGACAGATTCAGAAGATGAGTATGCCTTTCTTTGCTGATGGAGTTGGTCCTTGTTGGGAATGTCCTGAAATCACACTTGTATTCACTCTAGTGATAGTTGTACTGTCGAGATCAGACATTCATATGATACTAGGTGGTCATGACGTTTTGCTAGAAGCCGCTGATGATCTATGAGTTATGAACTCATTGCTAGTATTATATGATCCTACAGGGTCACACACCTAAGCAAACTGGATAAACTTTATGTGGGAATAATCATTAATGTAATGATTCAAATGATGTGTATTTGATACACATAGGAAACGTGTTTTAAAGAGTGTGTCGATCGACACAAATGAGTCGTGTCGATCGACACGGGCTAAAAACCGGAATAGTGATTTCGGTTTAACGACTTAATTAATTCTGAATCGGTTCAGGGATTAATTAGATTTTCTCCAGAGCCTATATATATGACGTATGAGGCACGACCTGAAAAAAAAAAGTTTTTGAGAAGGTCCATAGCCGAATCTGAAACGCAGGATTCCCTAAGAGATCTGATTCCAGGTACTAGCATCCCTGCGGGCTCCAGTTTGTGTGCATGTGGACTAACCGTAGAGGCACAACGCTTGAGGTGCTCATAGATCTCGAAACCTGTTCTAATTCCGTTGCAAAACTCCAGGTATATTCGAGATCCTGTTCTTGTAGATTCATCGTTTACAAACCCTAGATCCTAGGAAAAGGAATTGTCACTAGGTTGTTTTAATAGAGATTAAAACTGGTTAAAACCTGCTGAAATTCCTACAGTGGTATCAGAGCCTTAGGGTTTAACTAATGAATCTAAAAGCATATATTTGAATTAGAGAATTCAGATTAAAACATGTGATGTTTAAGATGCTTGCTAGATCAATTTTTCACTGAAATTCGTTTTGTTAAAGTTGATCAGAACCGATCGACACAACTTTGCTAAAATTCTAGGGTTTTCGATCGTAAGATCAAAGTTCCAGAAACCCAAGTGTCGATCGACACAAATGGTTATGTCGATCGACACGACCTTGCGATTGGTTAACCGGTTCAATTAGATTGAGTCGGTTATCGCGCTTGGTTAGAAATCAATTAAACCGGCTTATTGCGGTTTATTGCGAGTTGGTTAGTGTCGATCGATACAAATGTTGTATCGATCGACACCGACCGGTAATCGACCGGTTATCGATTCGGTTCAATTGAATTGACTGGTTATCGCAAAATTGATTTGGTTTGGTTAGCGTCGATCGACACAATAGTTATGTCGATCGACAGAGGCCAATTTTCGACCCGGTTCAATTGGATTGACCGGTTATCGATCCGGTTCAATTAGATTGACCGGTTATCGAAAATTACATTTGGTTTAGTCAATGTCGATCGATACAAATGTTGTATCGATCGACACTGACCGGTTATCAAAATTGGTTCTATCGGTTATCGAAACCGGTTCAATTGGATTGATCGGTTGTCAAAGAACTGTTCCAGAAAGGTGAGTGTCGATCGACACTAAGGTAATATCAATCGACAGCCTATAAAGATTGTGGGTTAGTGAACCTGAAATCAAATAACCGAACCAGATTTAATGAGATTCTAAACCTTCCTGAATGCATATTGGATATGTGTTAGGATTAAATGTTCAGTTCCTCAACTAAAATATCAAGTGTTCTGGATGTCTTCCCGATCTTGTCATCTGTCAAGACTTGTTTCATTGCGTGATAGGCTTGCAGTGCAAGGTGTCTGCAGTTACATGAGTAAGGCAGTAGGTAATTGAGTTGATGGGCTTGCAGTGCATGACATCAACTATTACATGACTGAAGAGATTGGTTTACTTGAGTGGGCTATCAGAAGTTCTGGGCCCATAGACATCAGGTGGATAAAACATAAGATATCTTATCCACAACCAAGAGTCATATTGGATATGATTAGCAAAGTATTGCTTACCTATATAGCTAAGATTTGAGTGACAGCCAGTGGCTCGCTCGGGTTTTGGTGAAATATGGATCTTGGATCATTATATTCATTTGAGGAAACATTGTTTTGAATATAATGCGAGTTTTCTTAATTGTTAAGATTTCTCATTTCTTGAATATCATAACTGAATCTTTCCTTTTCTTATTACAGTTATGTCTAATCAGAACTCTTTCTCGTTGAGATCCGTCCTTGAGAAGGACAAGTTAAATGGATCCAACTTCCTTGATTGGTATCGGAACTTGAGAATCGTTCTCAAGCAGGAGAGAAAGGACTACGTCCTTGAGAAAGTTCTCCCCGAGAAACTAAGGTCCAATGCTTCACATGCAGTATATGATGCTTGGAATAAGCATTACTATGATGTGGTCGATGTGCATTGTCTGATGTTGGCTACCATGAACTCTGACTTGCAGACGCAATGTGAGAACGTGGCGTTGCCCATCGAGATGATCACTAGCCTGAAAGCGATGTTTCAGGAGCAGACTCGAACTGAGAGATACCAGATGGTTAAATCTCTAGTTGAGTGCAAGCTACCAAAGGATGCTCCAGTGAGTCCTCATGTCATAAAGATGATGGGTTATATTGATAACCAGAGGAGACTGGATTGTCCCATTAGCCAAGAGTTGGCTACTGACATCATTCTGCAGTCACTGCCGTCGAGCTATGATAAGTTCATCAAGAACTACATCAAAAATGGCTTGACGAAGACGTTGACTGAGCTGCATGACATGCTCAAGACAGCTGAGCTTAACATCAAGAAGGGCAAAAGGTTTGAGAAACCTGGTAAAGACAAGGGTGAGAGAAAGGCCATCCAGATTGTGAATCAGGATAAGTCTGAGTCTCCCTCTAAACCCAAGTCTGACCCATCTGATGATGATACATGCAGCCACTGTGGGGAGCCAAGGCATTGGAGGAGAAAATGCAAGAAATACATGGAAGATACTATGGAAATGATGAAGATGTATGAGACTTCTTCTTCAGGTATTTATGTTATTTCAAGTTCTATCTTATGGGTATTAGATACCGGTTGTGGTGCTCATATTTATTGAAATATGCAGGGTCTGAGCAACAGTAGAATGTTGAAGAAGGGACAAGTGGAGATACTCGACAGGAATGAAGCAAGAGTTGCTGCATTAGCTGTAGGAAGTTTCCATCTGTAGTCGCCTTCAGGCTTGGTTTTAGAAACTAAATAATTGCTATTATGTACCTGCTATGAGCAGAAATGTCATTTCATTTTCTTGTATGATTTTGAATGATTTTATTTTGATAAATGACAAATGTTGCTCTTTTGATCTTAATGATATATTCTATGGTAGCACCCCATTAGAGAATGGGTTTTATGTCTTAAACCAATCTATGCCTGTCTATAACATAAACACAAAATGGTTCTCTAGCATTGTCATTTTGGGCCACATCGGATTCTGAAGCTCCATAGTGATGGGCTTCTGGACTCACTTGATTGTGAATCATGTGAGAAATGTGAATCCTACTGTTGGACAAAATGACTAAGGCCCATTTTATCAAACTAAATGAAAAGGCAAAGAATCATTGGGCCTTATACATACAAATGTGTGCGGCCCGATGAGCACCTGTACTAGAGGAAATTTTCAGTACTTCATTGATGACTTCAGTAGGCATGGCTATGTTTATCTAATGAGTCACAAGTCGGAATCCTTTGAAAAGTTCAAGGAATTCCAGAATGAAGTACATAATCAAATTGGCAAAAGTATTAGAGCTCTTCGATCAGATCGCGGAGGAGAATACTTCTTCGATCAAATCGCGGAGGAGAATACTTAAGTCAAGAGTTAAGTGATCATCTGAGAGAGTGTGGAATTGTTTCACAGCTCACTCCTCCTGGAACGCCCCAATGGAATGGAGTTTCCGAGAGGAGGAATCAGACCTTATTGGATATGGTTCGATCAATGATGAGTCACAAAGATCTTCCATTATCTCTTTTAGGGATACACTCTAGAAATGTCTGAGTTTACACTAAATAGGGTTCCATCAAAATCAATTGAAAAGACACCACATGAGATGTGGACTGGAAATGTTCCGATTTGTCTTTCCTGAAAATTTGGGATTGTGAGGCTTATGTAAAATTTCATATCTGATAAGCTCGCACCCAAATCCGATAAGTGCTACTTCGTTGGTTATCCTAAGGGAACCAAGGCTTACTACTTCTACAACAGTTCTGAGAACAAAGTGTTTGTTGCTAAGAACTATGTTTTCTTGAGAGAGATTGTCTTTCCAAGAAGAACAGTGGGAGTGAATTACAACTCGAAGATGTTCGAGAATCACGGGAAACTACTCAACCTGTTAAGGAAGAGCAGTAGATGGATCTACAAAGAGTTGTAGAACCTACACCTGTGGTGCCTGAAGTTCGTAGATCCAAAAGGATACGTCACGATTCCAAGAAAAAGGGATTTCTCGCGACCGATTGTCATGACTTGTTGATCATTGACAATGACGAGCCTGCGAATTTCGAAGAAGCAGTGTTGGGCCCGGACTCCGAAAAGTGGCTTGGAGCCGCTAGATCCGAAATGGGATCCATGTCAGAAAAAACCAGGTATGGTACTTGGTAGATTTACCTGATGGTGTAAAAGCCATTGAGTGTAAATGTATTTTCAAGAAGAAGATTGACGTGGATGGATATATCAAGATATACAAAGCTAAGTTAGTGGCTAAAGGTTTCAAGCAAATTCATGGTATGACTATGAAGAGACCTATTCCCCAGTCGCTATGCTTAAATCCATTCGGATTATCCTAGTAACTGCCATTTATCATGGTGATGAGATTTGGTAGATGGATGTGAAAACAGTTTTCCTAGATGGAATTCTAGAAAAGGATGTGTACGTGACACAACCTGAGGTTTTACAGATCCTAATAATGCTGGGAAAGAATGCAAGCTTCATCGATCCATTTATGAATTGAAGCAAGCGTAACGGAGTTGAAATCTTCGTTTTGATAAAGCTGTCAAAAGCTTTGACTTCATCAGGAACGAAGAGGAACCGTGTGTTTACAAGAAGACTAGTGGGAGTGTAGTTGCATTTCTCGTTATGTATGTAGATGACATACTTCATCTCAGAAATAACGTTCCGTTGCTTTAGTCTTTAGAGACTTGGCTCGGAAGTTGTTTTTCAATGAAAGGCATGGGAGAAGCCGCGTGAATTCTTGGAATACGAATCTATAGAGATAGATTGGGTAGGCTAATTGGATCGTGTCAAGATGCTTATGGTGATAAGGCCTTGGACAGGTTCAGTATGCATGATTCCAAGAAGGGCCTCATACCAATGTCTCATGGCATTAATCTTAGCAAGATGCAATGTCTCTAGACATTGGCTGAGCAAGAATGTTTGAGTAGGATTCCCAGGCGTATGCAGTGGAATCTATCATGAATGACATGACCTGCACTCGTCCAGATATTGCTTGTGTTTTAAGCATGACGAGTAGATACCAATATGATCCATGTGAAAGTCACTGGACAGTTACCAAGAATATTCTCAAGTATTTGAGGAATACTAAGGATAGGAGCTTGGTGAACTGAGGAAGTAATGGTTTTGTTGAGAGTGGTTAGACGGACAAAGACAATTTCCGGTCGGATTCTGGTTATGTCTTATGTCTATATGGCGGTGCGGTTTGTTTGAAAGGGTTCTAAGCAGAGCACCGAACCCTGCGGTTTACTGGAAAGGGTTCCAAGCAGAGCTCCGCAGCCTCTCCCACGACCTAAGCATGAGTTTCACCCTCCTGCTGTAGGTATTAGATATATTAAGATGTGATCTTGATTCTAGTGGGAGTTGTAATGGATTTAGTTATGTTATGATATTCATGTGGACATACTTTGGTTATGTCATGATGAAATTGTTTCATGTATTATTTGATTATTGGATAATTAAATAATAGTCCGAAAGTAATTTATGGAATTTTATAGGTCATCAAGTTGAGGACTTGATCATGAAACCCTATAAGTGATAAATGACATAGATTATATTTGTCCCTAGTCAAGGTTGTTAAAGTGGGACACTGACAACCGCGTGAGACTGGTATGTGAGGTGACTGATGACTAAGTTTCATGGAGTCATTAATAAGAGTATTAAAGTCAATCACATAGATATATGTTAGAGAACATATGATCGGATTTGACCCGATAATGAGAACTCTACAGGATAGTTATATAAGTGTCATAAGAGGTTCTCATTACGACTATAGAGTATAGTCCTTAGACCTGGTTTCATCATGATTTCTTGCATATGAATTGGTCCGCTTTGACTTTGTCAAACGTTATCCGTAACAGGTGACTATAAAGGCATTGATTGGGCGTATCATGAAGTGTGTGAAGTAACAGGGATGGAACAAGATGGGATTTGTCCCTCCTATATAACAGGAGATAAATATCTCAGGGCCCATCGAAGATTTGATACTGAGAAATGCGTGGCCGCGCTCAAACAAGGTGATTGTCAGTCATTTGTTTTTAATCAGTATAAATCGTAGTTCGATGAACATGATATTGGCTGTAATAAGGATGACACGGTTCTTGCCTTATGCCATATCGAGATATAGAGACGAAGGGATTATGGGAATAGTTGATTCCAGTACAAGTGGGAGATTGTTGGGAATGTCCTGAAATCACACTTGTATTCACTCTAGTGATAGTTGTACTGTCGTGATCAGACATTCATATGATACTAGGTGGTCATGACGTTTTGCTAGAAGCCGCTGATGATCTATGAGTTATGAACTTATTGCTAGTATTATATGATCCTACATGGTCACACACCTAAGCAAACTGGATAAACTTTATGTGGGAATAATCATTAATGTAATGATTCAAATGATGTGTATTTGATACACATAGGAAACGTGTTTTAAAGAGTGTGTCGATCGACACAAATGAGTCGTGTCGATCGACACGGGCTAAAAACCGGAATAGTGATTTCGGTTTAACGACTTAATTAATTCTGAATCGGTTCAGGGATTAATTAGATTTTCTCCAGAGCCTATATATATGACGTATGAGGCACGACCTAAAAAAAAAGTTTTTGAGAAGGTCCATAGCCGCTTCTGAAACGCAGGATTCCCTAAGAGATCCGATTCCAGGTACTAGCATCCCTGCGGGTTCCAGTTTATGTGCGTGTGGACTAACCGTAGAGGCACAACGCTTGAGGTGCTCATAGATCTCGATTCATGTTCTAATTCCGCTGCAAAACTCCAGGTATATTCGAGATCCTGTTCTTGTAGATTCATCGTTTACAAACCCTAGATCCTAGGAAAAGGAATTGTCACTAGGTTGATTAATAGAAATTAATCCGGAAAAACTTGAGTAAATCCCTTCATTCCTGAGGAGGCCAATGAGTGGCGCTTGAGGCTGGAGCGCAAATTTTGATCGATTCGATGTCATGCGGAGTTTCAGGTGGAGTTAGCTATACATTATCTCAGTGGAGATGCGCATGTGTAGTGGAGAGCTATGGAGGCGAGGAGAGCCGTTTGGACCTGGGGTGAGTTCTTAGATGAATTCAATGCTAAGTACTTTCCTCGAGAGGAGTTGTACCATCTGCAGATGAGATTCATGGAGCTGACTCAGAGAGAGGGTTCGGTGCGTAAGTATGACGCGGAGTTCAGCAGACTGGTGGTTTATGCTAGTCGTACCATGGAGGATGAGTGGACTCTTATGCAGAGTTTCTTATAGGGACTTCGTCTGAGTATCATGATGCAGTGCAGATGTTCCAGTTACGCCTCGAGGGCGGAGCTGGTAGAGCTTGCGGCATCTATTGAGGAGGATCAACACGAGCAGGCTGGTGCGGTGGTTGTTTCGCCTGTAGTGGCTCCTACTGTTCAGTCGAGGAGTCAGCAACAGCATCAGCAGCGCAAAAGTTCTGGTTCAGGCACATGCGGTAAGCCTGCAGAGGGCCAGAAGAGGAGGTGGTTGCGGGTACTACGAGTGTGGTAGTATGGACCACAAGAAGACGAGTTGTCCGAAGAAGAGTGAATCCAGTATGCCTCGAGTTTGTTACCATTGTAGAGAGATGGGGCATATCAGGCCAATGTGTCCCAAGTTACAGCAGATGGTTGTGGCAGCGGTTCATCTAGTTGCAGTGCAACCGATGGCGCAGATTGCAGCAGTACAGCCTTTGGGTCAGATTGACCTGCACCGCGAGTTTACACGCCAGTAGAGGTTGGTCAGCATAGTGGCGCATAGATCATAGGTAAAATTCTAGACTCAGACTTCGTAAATTCGTTTGTTGTCGAATTTTAGTTTGTGTTCTTTTATTTTGCTTGTGTTGGAGTTATCAGGGTTCTCAATGCATGTGAATTGTGTAGGGACCTTATTAGTGGAGGTTTTGAGTACCACGTGCTATTTGATTTTGGAGCATCGAATTACTTCATTACTTCGGAGCATGCCGAGAGCAGTGGCAGCCAGAGCAGTTTTGGTAAACGGTCAGGCTTGGTCAAGGTGGCTGGAGGAGGATTCTTGGATACTTCGGGCCGTGCTAGAGCAATGGATGTGCAGATTGCTGGGCAGTCAATGCCAGCAGACTTGGTTATTAGTCCGGTGGAGCTGTATGACGTGATTCTGGGGATGGACTAGCTAGCGTTCTACAGAGTTCATCTGGACTGTTATCGAGGCAAAGTTGTCTTTGAGTGTGATGATGGGAGGTTGGTGTTTCAGGGAGTGAGACCAACTTCTGGGAGTCTTGTGATCTCGGCTATTCAGGCTGAACAGATGATAGAGCGAGGTTGCGAGGCTTATTTGGCAACAAGTGTTATGTCTGAGTCTAGTGGTGAGGCTGCTATCGAAGATATCTGAGTTTTTCAGGAGTTCAAGGATGTGTTTCGGTAGCTAAAGGGATTACCACCATCTCGGTTTGATCCTTTCACGATTGAGCTACAGCCTAGGACATCTCTGATTTATAAAGCACCTTACAGGATGGCTCCAGCGGAGTTGGCAGAGCTAAAGAAGTAGCTAGAGGATCTGTTAAGTAAGGTTTTTATTTGGCCGAGGGTTTTGCCATGGGGAGCTCCGGTATTATTTGTGAAGAAGAAAAATGGCAGTTTTAGGTTGTACATCAATATCGGGGACTTAACCGAGTCACTGTGAAGAACAAGCACCCTCTTTCCAGGATTGATGAGTTGTTTGATCAGCTGAAGGGTGCTACTTGGTTCTCCAAGATAGACTTGGCGTCGGGTTATCATCAGATCCCGATAAAGGAGTCCGATATTCGTAAGACAGCGTTTAAGATGAGATATGGGCATTTCAATTTTGTGGTTATGATATGATAATGGACCAGCAGCTTGAACCTGAGGAGATAAGGAGCAGCTTGAACCCGAGGATGTGCAAGGAGCTTTAGAGTTGCCAATTGGACCCATCACAGGGTCTAAAGCTAAGAAGTTAAAACAAGCATTAGCACATTGCTAACTCAGGCTAAAAGCAACCTTGGTATCTTAGCTAATCCAACTACTCTGGTTGTGATTCAAACTAACTAAGGGTTATCAATGGGAGGTGTGTGACTTGTGATCCTTTTCCCTTATTCTAGTTTTTCCCATTGGGTTTTCTAGATAAGGTTTTTAATAAGGCTTGTTCGCACACTTTTATTCTGGCTCCATTGATAACAAGCTTAATGAGGCCCATTTTTGGGTGTTCTCTTTTAAATTCAAATTCTGAGTCAAATAATGAGTTAATGAGTTGAAATTCGGTTTTCTAGATGCTGTGCATGTAAGGCTTTTATTATGAACGTTTTTCAAGTCTTCTCCTTCTCTATATGTATTCTGATTTTGCAATGAATAAGATTATCAAACTTTTTATCAAAAACCCCTTAGAATCTGTTTGATCTTGTTGGAGTAAAATCCAATATCTTGTTCTTACTTTGGTGTGTTTATCCAAAGCTGGAGCTGGCTGGGTAGTTCTAGAGTTTCTCCATCACTCTTGAAAGTATCTTTCAATCCATCGAATCTGATCATCATTCATAAAATCACTTATCTATCAATCCGCTGCATCCTTTCTGTTTTGATATAAAGCATTCATAAACCCATAATCAACCCTTCATCATTTATCCGCTGCATCAATCAAAGGATCCTTTGTGATCTGATCTGTTTTAACCAACTAAGTGACTCCTTGGCCTGACATCCTCTCTAGGATCGTGTCAAGTGGTATCAGAGTAACTTCGTCAGGTTGTATCTTCTGTTTTTGCGTAACTTTCACGTATTAATTTAGGGCTATTCGCTTATCAGTTTCGCGTGAAAATTAACTCGAACTTGTAGATCAGATCGTGAACTATAAGAATTTGTATTAGATCTCGTGTTTTGGATAGAAACTCTTCGAGTTATTGTGTTAAGAAATTTGACTCTTCCACTGCCTGATAGATCCGAATTTCAGAAACTGTTTTATTTCTAGATCTGTGTTTAAAAACTGTTTATCTTCTCTTCAAAGAACTTTTTACTTGTTAAATCCTTGTGATTTCAGAACAATGGGGACTGAATATGGAGATGCCACAAGCAGTGAACCAAATAAATTGTTCATGGAAGCACTCACAGCTACTCTTACGAGTCAAAGGGCTAAATTGATGGATGAACATTTTGAAGCTCATGGTCTCAAAACAACTTCAGAGCCAAAAGATAAGGAACCTAAGGGAAATACCAAGAACTCTTCTGATCAAGAGGCTACTCGTAGTTACTACTGCCAATCCTCTTCTCACAATGGTCGAAGGAGACATAGGCATGAAAGAGAAAGAGCACCACCTAAGGATAAATTTAGAGGTTTAAAAATTAACATTCCGCCTTTTCTTGGAACCAATAATCCAGATGCGTACTTGGAATGGGAAAAGAAGATAGAACTCATGTTTGTTTGCCGTGATTACCTTGAGCAGAATAAGGTTAAGGTGGTAGCCACTGAATTCTATGACTATGCTCTAAGTTGGTGGGATCAACTTGTAACCACTAGGAAAAAACCCGGTGAATACCCAATAGATACTTGGAATCAGTTAAAGAGTGTCATGAGAAATAGATTTGTGCCAAGTCATTATCAGCGAGAGCTACACCAGAGATTGAGGAACTTGGTTCAAGGAAGTAAAACCGTAGAAGAGTACTACAAGGAGATGGAAGTGTTGCTGTTAAGGGCTAACATTCAAGAAGATGGTGAAGCTATCATGTCCACGTTCATGGGAGGACTTAATAGAGATATTCAAGACAGACTTGAGAGTCAACATTATTTGGAAATAGAGGAGATGCTTCACAAGGCTATCATGTTCGAAAAACAAATCAAGAGAAAGAGTTCTAGGCTTAGCTACGATGCAAACAAATCTGGTTTTGGTTCACGAAAGCCTAACTATCAAAAGGATGAGAAATATGGTTTTCAAAGAGATTCGAAGCCATTTATCAAGCCTAAACCAGAAGATCAAGACCCTAAAGGAAAGGCTAAGGTGGTTTCAAGGGCCAAAGATCTCAAATGCTATAAATGTCAAGGTCATGGACATTATGCGAATGAGTGTTCTAATAAGAGGATCATGATTCTTAGAACTGATGGTGAGTTAGAATCTGAGGACACAAAATCGGATCAAGGCTCATCAACTGAAGAAGAAATGGAGACACCAATGAAAGGAGAACTTCTGGTTACTAGAAGATCATTAAGTGTTCTAACTAAGGCAGAAGAACAAGAGCAAAGAAAAAACATATTTAACTCAAGATGTTTGGTCAAAGAGAAGGTGTGTAGTATGATTATTAATGGAGGAAGTTGTACCAACATAGCCAGCAAGACTATGATTACTAAACTCGGTTTAAAGACTCACACGCATCCTAGACCCTATTCCCTTCAATGACTCAATGATACTGGTGAAATGATGGTGAATTAGCAAGTCAAAGTCCCTTTCTCAATTGGAAAGTATGAAGATGAGATCCTCTGTGATGTTCTGCTCATGAATGCTAGTCACATTCTGCTTGGAAGGCCATGGCAATCTGATAGAAGGTTGTTCATGATGGATTCACTAATAGGCATTCATTCGAGTACAAGGGCAAGAAAACAACTCTCCTTCCAATGAATCCACAAGAGGTTTATCAAGATCAAGTCAGTATGAAACAAAGGGAAACATCATCAAAACTTACCAAGGACAGTAAGCCTAAAACCTCTTCTCAAAAATCTAAGCTGTTATTTGTATTTAAAGAGACTCTTGTGACTGTTTCTAACCAAGAACCGGAGTATCCGAGTATGGTCAAGTCTCTTTTGCAGGATTATAATGATGTTTTTCCAGAAGATAACCCTATAGGTTTGCCACTAATCCGAAGAATTGAGCATCAAATAGACTTTGTTCCAGAAGCTGCTCTACCTAATAGGCCAGCCTATAGAACCAATCCCGTTGAGACTAAAAAGCTGGAGAGACAAGTGAAAGAGCTCATGGACAAAGGACACATTCGTCAGAGTATGAGTCCATGTGATGTTCCAGTGTTAATTGTGCCAAAGAAAGATGGAAGCTGGCGTATGTGTGTGAATTGTAGAGCAATCAACAACATAACAGTTAAGTATCGCCATCCTATCCCTAGACTTGATGATATGCTTGATGAACTTCATAGTGCATGCATTTTCTCTAAAATCGATCTTAAAAGTGGTTATCATCAGATTAGGATGAAAGAAGAAGATGAATGGAAAACTGCTTTTAAAACAAAATAAGGACTGTATGAATGGCTTGTTATGCAATTTGGTTTAACCAACGCACCTAGTACTTTTATGAGGCTAATGAATCATGTTCTTAGAAATCATATAGGAGTCTTTGTGGTTGTTTACTTTGATGACATTTTGGTTTATAGTAAAAATCTAGAAGAACATGCCATGCATCTTAAACTGATTCTGGAATTGCTTAGAAAAGAAAAGCTTTATGCCAGTCTTAAGAAGTGCACCTTTTGCACATATAATCTTGTCTTTTTAGGCTTTGTTGTAAGTGCAGATGGTATTAAGGTTGATGAAGAGAAAGTGAAAGCAATCCGAGAATGGCCAAGTCCTAAAAATGTGAGTGAAGTCAGAAGTTTTCATGGACTTGCTGGATTCTATAGAAGGTTTGTGAAGGACTTTAGCATACTTGCTGCACCACTCACAGAAGTGATAAAGAAGGATGTTGGATTCAAGTGGGAAGAAGCACAAGAAAATGCTTTCCAAACCCTTAAAGAGAAGCTTACCTACTCTCCTGTTTTAATACTTCCTAATTTCCTAAAGACTTTTGAAATTGAGTGTGATGCCTCAGGATTAGGTATTGGAGCTGTTTTAATGCAGGATCATAAACCAATAGCTTTCTTTAGTGAAAAGTTTGGAGGTGCTACGTTGAATTATCCAACTTATGATAAGGAGCTGTATGCTTTGGTGAGAGCTTTACAAACATGGCAGCACTATCTTTGGCTAAAGGAGGTTGTCATTCACACTGATCATGAATCACTAAAGCATCTAAAAGGACAACAAAAGCTCAATAAACGTCATGCAAGGTGGGTGGAGTTCATAGAAACCTTTCCCTATGTAATCAAGTACAAAAAAGGTAAAGATAGAAGGTATGTTGTACTTACATCTCTGGAAGTTAAACTGTTAGGTTTTGATCAAATTAAATCACAATACGCTGAGGATTCTGATTTTGGTAAAATATTTGCTGCTTGTGAGAAATTTGCTTATGGAAAGTATTATAGGCATGAAGGATTTATATTCTATGATAATAGGATGTGTGTTCCTAATTCTTCTTTGAGAGATCTCCTTGTTAAGGAAACACATGCATGTGGTTTAATGGGACACTTTGGAGTGGCTAAAACTCTACTTGTTATGCAAGACCATTTTCATTGACCACACATGAAGAGAGACGTTGAGAAATATTGTGAAAGGTGCCCAACATGTAAAATGGCTAAGGCAAAATCACATCCCCACGGCATGACATTTCTATGGATTTTATTGTTGGACTGCCTAGGACTAGTCATGGTAGAGATTCTATATTTGTGGTTGTTGATAGATTCTCTAAAATGGCACATTTTATTCCTTGTAATAAAACTGATGATGCAATGAATGTTGCTAGCTTATTCTTTAGGGAAATCGTGAGATTACATGGAATGCCTATAACTATTTCTGATCGTGACACTAAGTTTCTTAGTTATTTTTGGAAGACATTGTGGTCTAAACTAGGTACTAAGCTTCTGTTTTCTACTACTTGTCACCCGCAAACTGATAGTCAAACTGAAGTAGTTAATAGAACTTTGTCTACACTTCTTCGAACCTTGATTAAAAAGAACCTTATAACTTGGGAAGATTGCTTACCACATGTTGAATTTGCATATAATCATGCTGTGCATTCTGCCTCTAAGTTCTCTCCTTTTTAAATTGTTCATGGGTTCAATCCCATCTCTCCTTTGGATTTAATGCCTTTACCTTTGAGTGAAAAAATTAGTATGTGATAGACCCGGTATTTTACCACTTTTACTATCCATTTTTATCTATTTTATATACTATTTAATAAGCTTTTCTATCAACGGAGGTAGTTTTCTCGTATATTTGGTTTTGAAGAGTCATATAGGTCAAATCATCAAAAAATGAATAAAAAGGAGCAAAATGAGTATTCTTCATCCTAAAACAACATAGCAAGGTCAAATGAGCCAATCTAAGTCCCCCAAGTTGAAGTTTTCACAATTTCCCAAGTTGGACAGAAAGTATGTCTCCGAAAGATCACCTCGGACGTAGGACCAAATCAACTTGGACGACGATGAAATTTCACATGGAGATAGCCCTTTGAGTCAGATTTCAAATGGAGTTAGAGTTATATCAAATAGAGTTTTAATTAAAAAGTTATTCAAGTTTTTATGAAGACATGTCGTTCTGCCCAGAAGATGAATCAAGTCCAAGATGGGCCTAAGCACTGAAACAACCCATGGGCCGGCTCATTTAAGTGAATCCACGCACAAGGAGATGATTTTGAGCCAGACCCTGAACAAGTTCACATGACCGGTGTGACCGTCCGGTGCCGTGGCCACTTCTGCGCACTTATCGACAAAAAGCCGTTTTTGCCCGAACTGAAACCCTAGAGCCTATGCCGACCTAGAACCTCTTCCTACACCTATATATACTTGCTTTTAGCCTCTTGAGAGAAGTAGAGCAGCCCTAGGCACCACAAATCAATAATAAACATGTATTTTCATTATTCTTTTTAGATCTTCATCTTTATCCTTTGTAAAAGAGCGATAAAGGCCATGGTGTTCTTCTCAATCTTTGTGCTTCAGGATCCACCTATGCCGAGCCCTTACTTAGCACGAATATACTGTTTTATCAACTTCTCTAGTTGCTCCATGTTTTATAACATATAGAGTAGTTGTATGTTTGATATAAAGTTATTTTAAAGTTATTTTGTTGCATCTTCTACATATTTATTGAGTTTGTTTCTAGATTGATTCTCTATCTTTATTTATATACTCAAGGCATGATCTAGATTAGCTACCTAGTGACCGATTTAAGATTGGTGCCGATTCCAAAAGCTTTTGCACCGATCGGATCTAGTATTTGATAGGCTAAGCATCTTAACAATCGAAAGTTTAGTTAAGGAGTTTAGTGAGCAATCGGATCTCATTCTTACAGCGTGATTCCACCTTGAAATAACCATCAAAAGTTGAGTCTATTGGGGTAGGAGTTATAGGTTTCAGAGCCTCGAAAGGGGAATGATTCTACCATAGTGATTTGAGTTCTAGAATACTAGTTGCATCTCTTTAAAAACCGTGTAGTTCATGTTGCATTAGTTCCTTTTAATTCCTTCTATCTTGCGTGTTTTGATTTATCTATCTCTTTATTTTATTTCTTATTTCGTTATAAAACCCCAAAACCCAAATATATTTTCTCTTAGCTTATTTTGCATCATATAGATTTATAGCGTAACAACATAGTCTCCTGTGGATCGACCCCTAAGTACTACAATTGTCAATTGTGCACTTGCAGATTAGGGTTTATAAATTTAAAACTCTTTTGCATCGTATACTTTAGGCCGCATCAAGTTTTTGGCACCGTTGCCGAGGACTAGTTCGCTTACCTATAGATTTTTGATAAAGAATAAGTCTAAGTTTTTTTTTTTCCTTTTTGTTTCTTTTCCTTTTTGCTAATTTCATTTTTTGTTTCTTTTTATTTAAGTGTGTTTCAGGGATTTATCAATGGAACATCACAACAAAAACCCTAAAAATTTTAGGAAGATGGCGACAAGAAGGAGTTCTAATGGAGATTACATTTCAATGCCTCATGAATTCCATCAACAACCTTTTCCTTACAACAATTGGTACAATCACAAGTTGTATCAACAACAACCATCTTGGGAGACTCAAGGACGTGACCATCATCATCATGTGCAACCGAATCCACCTCCACAGCCCCACGACCACCCCAATTCAACTCACCAAGAAGAACAACTTGAAGCTTTGATGCAACGGTTCATGGAGGACACCAACAACGCCCTTCGTGAGATCGAATCAACCATCAAATCCAAGAATTCGTCTCTTGGGGAGAGATTCGAGATCGTCGCTAACCAATTTGAAGCTATTGAGACTCGTTTTGGTCGGCTTGAAGAAGTTCAAAACATCCATACAAGGGATCTTTAAGAAGACAAGACCGATATCATCAATATCAAGTATAAGATCGACGATTCGTACGATGACTTAGAGTGGAAGATTAAGTCCACTAAGGAGGACGTTGATGAACTTAATTCTAACCTAAAGACGGTTGCTATCAAGGCCTACCAAGCTGCTCAAGGCGCAACCAAAGTCGAAGTTATTCAAGACAAGATCGACTCAAATATGGAGGAACTAGAAGCCGATAATCAACTTACGGTGAAGACCATCAACGCCGTTTGTTATGAGCTTGAACACCATCATAAGGAGTTCATAGACACCACCAAATCCTTAGAAGACGATTCCAACAACATCTCAAACCGTGTGGAGAAGATTGATAAACGCTTGAAGCTTCTTGAAGAAACGCTTCACGCTAGTGACCAATCTAGTACGAATGAAGAAGAGCCAACACCTTTGGTCCATTACTGCACCCTATGACTTGAAGAATACTTCTCCATCTCTGATCAAGAGGAGTAAGACACACCAAGACCTTTCCTAATGGCCAAACCAAAGAATCGAAGATTTACGGCAAGAATGTCAACAAGACCGTGCGAAGAGAATCGCATAGCTAATCAAGCCAACAAGAGAACACATTGGATAAGTGATGAGATGCTGGAGGTATTCCATTCTCTAGTTAGAGAACTCCCTCCCACCCTCACCTTTGAAGAAGCTTGGAGAACGAAGCCATCATTACAACAACGCTTTAAACAAAGCACGGAAGAAGACTTTATGATTGAGGAGCTTTTCAACCAAGTTAGGAATCCTTATATGTACCTAAGGATACTTCTTAAGACTCTTGATCCAGGATCTGTCAACATCCCTTGCTCAATTCGCGATTATATCTTTGAGACCGCTCTTATCGATTCGGGAGCCGGAGTCAACGTTTTATCGGAATCTCTTGTGAGAAAGATGAGGATAACCAACCTTCGTCCTTCAACCATGAGAATTTAACTTGCTAATGGGGCATCACTACTCTCACTGGGTGAAATATTCAATTGCCCCATGAGAATTGGTGATCGCATTGTTCTGACGGACTTTGAAGTGGCTAATATGCAAGATTGCTCAACACCTTTCATCCTTGGAAGACAATTCTTGGCTACTGCTGGAGCTATCATGGATTACACCTTGCAAAGGTAGTCCTTTCCTAAGATAGATAGAAACATCTTCTACTACGCAGCACCACTGGGATTTTGATCCAAAGTTACAAGATACATTCTTTCGGAGAAAAGAGAAGTTGAAATCAAGCACCCTTTCCATTTACATGATGAAGACCACGACCATGGAAGCCTTTGTTCACACTCTAAGGGCAACCTCAAGCCTTTAGAAGACAATTCCAAAGTCTAAAAACCCCAAGGAGTCGAGCTAATTGACTTTAAACAAGCGCTTTATGGGAGGCAACCCATATATCGAGTCTTTATTTTCTTTTCTTTTTATTTTTATTCTATGATTTTATTTTTATTTTTCACTTTATAAAATTTTTTATTTATTAATCTAATTATGAATTTTTCAGATTTTATAAAATTATTTTTGGAGAAGAAAACCGAAGTTCTAAAAAAAAAAAGTGTCGCGGTGGCCCAGACACCGGACCACGGCACCGGTCACGCTGTTCCGACCGGTGTCCGAGTGTTTTTGGTCCAGACGTATCGTGGGTCGATCGTCCCATGGTCCTAGGCCCCAGACGGAGACCCCGAACACGGGAATCCGACCGGTGCCACACCGTTCGTTTCGCGTCCGCATCCTGTACCTGTCTCGACCCGCTCCTCCAGCTCCCTCGTCCCGTGGATCGATCTCGCCCCGGACGCCCACACCAGGTCACGTAAGTGACCGATGCATGGACAGTCCCGCGTCCCCAGCTCGTCCTGCACCTCGCCCAGCCTTGTCCCGTGGATCCATCGCCCCAGACGTTCCTACCGACCCACATACGTGTCCGGTGCCGTGCATCCCATCCATCCCGCGTCCCATCCACCACACGTCCCCATCCATTCTGCCCGAGCCGCATCTCCACAAGACCCGCGTCTCCACCATCCATCCTGCACCACCTCCACGCGGACCTGACCTGGACCTAACCACGGACCACGGTTCGAACCGGTTCGAACCAAGGTAAGTTTTTCTTATTTTTCTTTTCAAATTATTCTAAAATGGTTTTAATTTTACATGAACAATTTTTAAACCAAAAATATTTTTAACTTGTGATTTTTCTTAAATAAAGTTTATTTTATTTTTGAACTTTCACATTGCACTTTTAAAAATTTGGTTTTAATAAGTTTGATTTTTAAATAATTTTCACATCTTACACTTATCTTTTCACTACTTGTTTTCTACTCTAGAATGAGCTTGGATAATTTTTTTTGTTGCTTCGGTATTCTGGAACCTAGGTTCAAGTTTATTTAACAAGTAATTTCAAGTGTTTTTGCAAGGATATTTGGTTCTTACACAGGTTTGACTTTAGAAATTCCGATTTCTTAAAGAATGATCCACCTTATCCATAGAAGATGTGCACAAAGAAAAGAGGAAAACAAGAAGCCTTTTCAACCAAATTATGAATCCTCTACTTCAACGTTTAAAGCAAGAGTTTTGTTACTTCTTCCAGCAGCTGTTCAACTACCAATATCCAAGAATTTCCAATATGATTTGGGGAAGAGTTCCACGATGCAAACCACAGTTTGCGGTGATCTATTATGATCATTGTTGGAGGATACTAACTCGGTCATGGCGAATGCATTGGTGAGGAAAATTGAGAAGCACTATTTCTTGTGCCTAGAGAAATTTTTGGGGAGTTTCTTCACCCTTCTTTGAACACCATCCACCGATTCAACTTTAGGAGAAATTGAGTTTCTTTATCTGGTAACTTCGTTCTATTCTCCAGTTTTTCAATTATTTATTTTTATTTTCCAACACTTCACCCTTAATTTGATTTGAATTACACCGGGACGGTGTAAGTTAAGTCTGGGGGCATTGTTGCTACTAACGCGTTTGTTCGTGTTGGATATTCATGTTTTCAAAATCGTTTTCAAAATTTTTTTTCAAAGTCGTTTTCAAAAACCGTTTTATTGAGTCAAAATTAGTTGGGAGTTATGACACCTTCCTTTGATCAACAATGTTTTGATTTCAAAATCAAGTGACCATTATTGCAGGTTTTGTTCCGGATAATTAATTCAGACACCTAGTGACCGAATGGAGTCCAAGGAGATTGCTACTTGCATTATTTTGATGGATATGATTTCGATTCCAAATTTGGTTTACTAACATGATTTTTGACTATCTCTTGTTAAGGAAATTAGATCAAGGAACGAATCACATTCATGACATCTTATCCTCTTTTTACCCCTCTCTGTTGTCATGGATGGTCAGCTCACTTTTAGTTGGTACCCTTACCTAAGCCCTTAAACCTTTCTTTCAGACCTCATGCACTTCTTTTGCTATGTCCCCTATGCAGATATGTGTAAAAAGGTCGGAGAGAGTATGGTCGACGCAATTTTCCAACCACTAGAAGATGCGACGATCAACATTAGAAGGAAGGAGTACAACAACAAAATTTCAGAAAATTGAAGAAGCTTGGCCGATCCTTGGATGCTTAATCATGGTAAAAATTTCGTGCCTTACTTGACTCATATCTTTATGAGACCATTTTCCCCCTTCAAAAATAAAAAAGAGAGAGAAAGAGAAAGAAAAAGAAAAGAAAAATCATAAGGGAAAGGAAAATGGTTTTCAAAGAGTCAAAGGCCAAAGAATACCCAAGGAAGACCGTGACACAAAGGAGAGATGAGTTCGAGAGATTTACAAGTGATTCCCGGAGAAAAGACTAAGTCTGGGGAGAAAGGTGCACAACAAAGTGGTTGGGAAATTGTGGACTTCAATAGATCCATTCTCTCTTGCGATTTTGCATAATATCTCGCACCCGGAGTTTTTGGTAACCCTAAATACTTTTAACCTCACCACTAAATTAGCCTTCCCTAAACACCTAGCCGAATTCCTTGTAAATATCCTTGATCGGAGATCTTTGAGAATCTAAGAGGGTAAAAGAATCGATTGACTTGAAGTTGAGATTTTGCAGGGACAGCAGTTTAGGACATACTTTCGACCTCATGATGGGAGACGATGAAAAGCGTCCATGAACTCACTTTGTCTTTATGTGGATTACCGGTTTAGAGAAAGAAACAAGATCAAAGAATATGTGAGTTCCCGTGTTTTCAAATCTTCTTGCTTGATTAACCTTTTGATTGCTTGAGGACAAGCAAAGGGTAAGTCTGGGGGAGTTGATAGACCCGGTATTTTACCACTTTTAATATTCGTTTTTATCTATTTTATTTAATATTTAATAAGCTTTTCTATCAAAGGAGATAGTTTTCTCGTATATTTAATTTTGAAGAGTCATATAGGTCAAATCATCAAAAAAGGAGTAAAAATGAGCAAAATGAGTATTCTTCATCCTACAACAACTTAAAAAGGTCAAAGGAGCCAGTCTAAGTCCCCCAAATTGAAGTTTTCACAATTTCCCAAGTTGGACAGAAAGTATGTCTCCGAAAGATCACCTCAGACGTAGGACCAAATCAACTTGGACGGCGATTAAATTTCACATGAAGGTATCCCTTTGAGTCAGCTTTCCAATGGAGTTGTATTTATATCAAATGGAGTTTTGGTTTGGAAGTTATTCAAGTTTTTATGAAGACATGTCGTTCTGCCCAGAAGATGAATCAAGTCCAAGATGAGCCTAAGCACCGTATCAACCCATGGGCCGGCTCATTTAAGTGAAGCCACGCACAAGGAGATGATTTTGAGCCAGACCCCGGACAAGTTCACGTGACCGGTGTGACCGTCCGGTGCCGTGGCCACTTCTGCGCACTTATCGACAAAAAGACGTTTTTGCCTGAACTGAAACCCTAGAGCCTATGCCGACCTAGAACCTCTTCATACACCTATATATACTTTCTTTTAGCCTCTTGAGAGAAGGAGAGCAGCCCTAGACACCGCAAATCAATAATAAACATGTATTTTTGTTATTCTCTTTAGATCTTCATCTTTATCCTTTGTAAAAGAGCGATGAAGGCCATGGTGTTCTTCTCAAGCTTTGTGCTTCGAGATCCACCTATGCCGAGCCCTTATGTAGCACAAATCTACTGTTTTATCAACTTCTCTAGTTGCTCCATGTTTCATAACATGTAGAGTAGTTGTATATTTGATATAAAGTTATTTTAAAGTTCTTTTGTTGCATCTTCTATATATTTATTGAGTTTATTTCTAGATTGATTCTCTATCTTTATTTATACTCAAGGCGTGATCTAGATTAGCTACCTAGTGACCGATTTTAGATTGGTGCTGATTCCAAAAGCTTTTGCACCGATCGGATCTAGTATTTGATGGCTAGGCGTCTTAACCATCGAAAGTTTAGTTAAGGAGTTTAGTGAGCAATCGAATCTCATTCTTAAAGCGTGATTACACCTTACAATAACCATCGAAAGTTGAGTCTATTGGGGTATGAGTTATAGGTTTCAGAGCCTCGAAAGAGGAATGATTCTACCATAGTGTTTTGAGTTCTAGAATACTAGTTGCATCTCTTTAAAAATTATGTAGTTCATGTTGCATTAATTCCTTTTAATTTCTTCTATCTTGCGTGTTTTGATTTATCTATCTCTTTATTGTATTGCTTATTTCATTTATCATAAAACCCCAAAACCCATATATATTTTCTCTTAGCTTATTTTGCATCATATAGATTTATAGCGTAACAACATAGTCTCCTGTTAATCGACCCCTAAGTACTACAATTATCAACTGTGCACTTGCATATTAGGGTTTATAAATTTAAAACTCTTTTGCATCGCCTACTTTAGGCCGCATCAATATGGATGGAAAGAAGAAGGCAGATTTGGTGAAGCAAACTCATGAGAAGGCCATGTTGAATATTGAGGAGAAAACAAAGAAGTATGCTAAACAAGCTAACAAAAGCAGAAAAGAAGTTATCTATGAAGAAGGAGACTTCGTGTGGATTCACTTGAGGAAACACAGATTTCCAGAAGATAGGAAGTTCAAGCTGATGCCGAGAGTCTAAAGCTAAGAAGTTTAAACAAGCCATTAGCACATTGTTAAGTCAGGCTAAAAGCAGCCTTGGTATCTTAGCTAATGTAACTACTCTGGTTGTGATTCAAGCTAACTAAGGGTTATCAATGGGAGGTGTGTGACTTGTGCTCTTTTCCCCTTGTTCTGGTTTTTCCCATTGGGTTTTCTAAACAAGGTTTTTAATGAGACTTGTTCACACACTTATATTCTGGTCCCATTGATAACAAGCTTAATAAGGCCCATTTCTGGGTGTTCTCTTCTAAATTCGAATTCTGAGTCAAATAATGAGTTAATGAGTTTAAATTCGGTTTTCTAGATGCTCTGCATGTAGGGCTTTTATTATGAACATTTTTCAAGTCTTCTCCTTCTCTATATGTATTCTGATTTTGCAATGAATAAGATTATCAAACTTTTTATCAAAAACCTCTTACAATCTGTTTGATCTGGTTGGAGTAAAATCTAATATCTTGTTCTTACTTTGGTGCATTAATCCAAAGCTAAAGCAGGCTAGGTAGTTCAAGAGTTTCTCCATCACTCTTGAAAGTATCTTTCAATCCATCGAATATGATCATCATTCATAAAATCACTTATCTATCAATCCGCTGCATCCTTTCTGTTTTGATATAAAGCATTCATAAACCCATAATCAACCTTTCATCTTAATCCACTGCATCGATCAAAGAATCCCTTGTGATCTAATCCGAATCAACCAATGAAGTGACTCCTTGGACTGACATCCTCTCTTGAATCGTATCAGGTTATGCCTTTCGGATTGACTAATGCACCAGCAGCATTCATGAGATTGATGAACAACGTGTTCAAGGAGTTTTTGGACGTATTCGTGATCAACTTTATTGACGATATCTTGGTTTACTCGAGGAGTCCTAAGGAGCATGAGGCTCACCTAAGGTTGGTTCTTGAGAAGCTTCGGGAGCAGAAGCTTTATGCCAAGTTGAGTAAGTGCAGTTTCTGGCAGCGACATATGGGTTTCCTGGGTCACATTTTTCTGCAGAGGGAGTTTCAGTGGATCTGACTAATATTGAGGCTATCAGGGATTGGCTTAGACCGATTAGTGCTACCGAGATCAGGAGTTTTTTGGGTTTAGTAGGATACTACAAGAGATTCATCAAGGGTTTTGCGAGTATGGGGCAACCTATGACAAAGTTGACCGGAAAGGATGTTCCATTTGTTTGGTCGCCGGAGTGCGAGGAGGGCTTTGCGAAGCTCAAGGAAATGTTGATGAGTACACCTGTATTGGCATTACCTTAGCCGGGGAAGCCTTATACAGTGTACACAGATGCTTCAGGATTTGCGTATGCTTCGAGATAGTTCCAGAGCAGTGAGCGTAATCGCCCTACGCATAATCTGGAGTTGGGTGCGGTATTGTTTGCTTTGAAGATCTGGAGGTCTTATTTATACGGCGGGGCAGTATAGATTTTGACGAATCACAAGAATCTGCAGCATATCTTTACTCAGCCGTTGCCGAATATGAGTTAGAGGCCCTGGGTAGAATTGCTGGCAGATTATGATCTGGAGATTATTTATCACCCGGGCAAGGCTAACTAGGTAGCAGGCTCGTTGAGTCGACGGAGGTTTGATTCAGCTCTAGAGCAGGATGTAGAGGCCTTGGTGAGCGAGATTAATACCTTTCGTCTTTGTGTTATTTCGTAGGAGCTTTTGGGCTTAGAGCCAGTTGATCAGGAAAATATTCTCAGTATGATCAAAGTGGCTCATGAGAGCGATCAGGGTTTGATTGATGCATCGCAAGCAGTTGGTTCAGAGTATTTGGTCTCTTTGAATGGGACTATATTCTAGTTTGTAGTCGGGTTTATGTACCCAAGGTAGAGGAGTTGAGGCAGGAGATTCTGGAAGAGGCTCATGCGAGCAAGTTCTCGATTCATCTAAGGGCGACGAAGATGTATCGTGACCTCAAGCAATATTATCACTGGGTCAGGATGAAGAGGGATATGGCTGATTGGGTCTCGAAGTGCAACATATGTTCGTTGGTTAAGGCTGAGCATAAGGTTCTGAGTGGTTTATTGCAGAGTTTACCCATTTCGGAGTAGAAGTGGGATATGATCACGATGAATTTCGTGGTAGGATTATCTACCTCGCGAACCTACGATGTTATATGGATAATTGTGGACCGGTTGACTAAGTCAACACATTTTCTGGCCATTAAGAAGATAGACGGAGCGGCTGTTTTGGCTAAGAAATTTGTGAAGGAGATTGTGAGGTTGCATGGTGTGCCAGCCAGTATTGTGTTGGACCGGGATCCTAGATTCGCTTCAGAGTTTTTGGGAGCTTTCCAGACAGAGATGGGTACTAAGGTGCATATGAGTACAGCTTACCATCCACAGACTGATGGGCAGTCAGAGAGGACTATTCAGAGTTTGGAGGATTTGCTCAAGATGTGTGTGCTGGATTAGGGTGGTCATTGGACGGATCACTTGAGTTTGGTTGAGTTTGCATATAATAACAGCTTCCAGGCGAGTATCAGGATGGCTCCTTTTGAGGCTTTGTATGGGAGGGCATATAGGACGCCTTTATGCCGGACCCAAGTGGTGGAGCGGAGTATTCATGGGCCTACTTATGTTCATGAAATGACGGAGAAGGTTCGTGATTTAAGGCTGAACATGAAGGAAGCTCATGTTTGGCAAAAGAGTTATGCGGATAAGCGGAGACGAGAGCTTGAGTTTGAGGTTGGAGATCGCGTGTATCTCAAGATGGCTATGTTGAGGGGTCCTAATAGATCCATAGCAGAGAACAAGCTTAGTTCGAGGTTTATGGGTTCGTTTCCGGTAGTGGAGCGAGTTGGACCAGTTGCTTATCGGCTTGATTCACCTCCGATTATGAAGGCATTTCATGAGGTTTTTCATGTGTCGATGTTGAGGAAGTACCTGCATGAGTCGGAGGAGTTAGTGCCTGAGATTCCTGAGGATTTACGGCCTGAGTTGATGGTTCCGGCAGTTCCGGTGAGGATTCTCGAGAGGAGGCTCAAGATGCTGCGTCAGAAGAAGATTCCGTTGTTGAGGATTTTGTGGGATTGTGCTGGTTGCGAGGAGGAGACTTTGGAACCAGAGGCAAAGATGAAGCTAAAGTTCAGGAAGTGGTTCGACAAGCTGGTCGCCGTTTGAGCTTTGTTTCCTTTGTGGTTCTAGTTTCAGTTTGGACTTTGTGCCGTTGTTGTCGCTTTTGCTTCATGTATTTCGTTTTATTGTAACGATTTTATATTTTTGGAAATTTATAAGATGGAGTATTCCTTATTTATTTCCCGTGTTTAATAAGATATGTAGTTCTTAGTGGGGAGAATTGTTACATCCGCAGCCCAAAATTGGGAATTTTGGGAGGGCTTATTGGTTTATATAATTTAATGGATTTTGAAATCCAAACGAAATTCAGTGTTATTGGTTCTATAAATTTAAAATCTATGTTCAAATCCAGTGTGATTGGTTCTATGATTTTGAAATCCATCTTAAAATCCAGTGTTATTCAATTTTACGGATTTACTTATGGATTTGATTTGATATAGGAGTTTAGTGGATTTAGAAGAATTTTGATGCTAAAAATACAAAGGCTCAGATATTGAGGTTTACCTTGTTATTTGGATGAATTTTTATTAGGTTCTTAATTATATCATCTTCACGCCACATACATACCAAAGATGTCAAATTCACAATAATACTCACACAACGTAACATAACTTTTATAATGATAATTTTCTATTTTTCCAATTTTCGTTTTGTACAATATTCCATTTGCTATAATGAAATTTTTTTTTTTTTTTTAAATGTTATCTCTATATAATCTTTGAACCTCTAACACAAAAACATTATTGATTTCATTTTGATGGTTTTTTCAATGCTTTTGTCGATAATGAAAAAATATGATGACCTAAATAAAAAATTATACCTAGGTTAATGGATACGAAAAGTCATTTAAATTCATGTAATTCTATTTGGTTGATTCATAACAATCTATTTATTAGATTTTGAAATCCACTTAAATCCTTTAATTGGAATTTAAAATCCCCTCAAATCCTTTTAATTGGATATTAAAATCAATGGATTCATGTAAGATTTCTAAATCCACAAGAATTTCAAATCCATTAAATTCCAAGAACCAATAACCCCCACTTGGTGTTTGTGTCGATCGACACACTACATCGACACGAAATAATGTGGAGTGTCGATCGGCACGAAATAATGTGGAATGTCGATCGACACACTTTTGGTATCGCTTGACACGAGGTTTTTGCTAAACCAAGTAATTAACGTTTTAATCGCGGTTTTGGCTCGGTTTAAGGTATTTATATACCTAGGGCTGCGTGTTTTCTTCCCAGCCGTCGTGATAGAGGTTTGAGCAAAGAAAAATCTTTGAGAGAGAGTTTTCGTGTTTTGAAAGGATTGTTGCAAAGAAATCCTTCTGAAACCGTTTCCTTTGAGTTCTAGAGGCGAAGAGATCGTGGGTTAGGCGTGATTCGTGAGAAAGCTTGTGGATTAGTTTGGTCTAGGGTAGAAGAAGGTATGGTTCGTGTGTTCTTTGTGCCTCAAATCGTTTCTTTCATCCTTTTTAGCGAAGGTGAGTTCGCGACCATAGGTTTATAGGCAATGATGGATTGTTGATGTTTCGTGATGATTTTTCGTGTGGATTGGATTGTTGTTATTGCAGTATGTTTGTGGATTTTTTTGGTATTGATCGTTTGCAGGTTTGCGACTCGTATCGCCCGGAATCGAGTCGTGAGAAGAGGAACTTGATTCTGGTGTGTTACAGAGGCGTGTCGATCGACACCAGGAGGGTGTCGCTCAACACGAGTGCCACTAGTGTGTTGATCGACACGACCTGTTTGGTTCAGAAAACGTTTTAAAAATGAAATGTGGTGTATTTGTTGGATTGCGATATATATGTTGTTGTTTGTAATGTTGCGTGAGCCTGCTTGTTAAGCCAGTTGGTGGTATGACCGGCTCACTAAGTATTTATGAAATACTTACGCAACTCGTTTTCCCTTGTGTTGCAGATAAAGAGAAAGTGTGACTGCGGAATCAAGGCGTAGGAAGAGGATGATAGAGTTTTATCGTTTTGCTGTTTAGACTAGCGAACCCGGTTTGCTAGTTTTATCATTCCTGGATTTGTTATTGAATTCGTTTGTTGAATATTTAGTTTATTATTTTATTGGATTATTCTTGAGAATTCCGCAACTGTTGAAATAGCCGTAGAGAGTTAGTATTTATGAGAATATTAACTCGGGTTATTTAAAAAAAAAAATGTTGGTTGTTTCAGAAATTATAGTTCTTTGGTTCCAATTGCAAGCGTAATCAGTGATTTTTGGCTTCAATTTGTGTTCTCATTTGGTAAATTGGTATGTACAAATGAGTGGTTAGGTTTGATTTGGAATTTGAGGCTTGTTTAGTACAAATTAAAGAAGAAAGTGGGTAAATGAACTATGAATAAATCTGAAATAATCAGATTGGTAGATGTAGAGTTTGTTATCATTTTTTATATTTTGTCTAATCTCTATGAACATTTTTCTTCTAGTGAAAAGTGTTTTGGTGTTTCAAATCTTTTGGGTGAACATCGATAATTTGATTAGTGGTTGCAATTGATTTAGCTTTGGCTTTGTCTTGTATAATAAATGTGTTATGCAATTGATTTAGCTTTGGCTATTTTGGAGCTACATCCTTGGTTAGTTGTTCTTTAAGTATATGAGCATAACTTGGATTTTAGTCTAGAATTGATAGATTCATAGCCATTTGTTTAGAATTGTGTAGCATCATGGTTTGTTGTTTGCTTCGAGCAAGTGTTTTTTTTTATTCTCCGAGATTTGCTGCTTGTTCTTTATACAAGTCTTTAGTTATTTATGTTCTGGAGTCTATTGGTTCTTGCTTGATTTTGATGCAAGTGGACTGGTTTGGATCAGATTTAGCTCCCAAAGAATTGGCTCAAGAACCCACTATATGGCTGATAATAAAAACAAATTAAAAACCAGTTAAAGATGACTCATGCATACAACTCTTTCCTTGTTTTATCATTTGTTACCAGTCTTAGTAGGTGTTAGTTTATGATTGTAACAACAAGATTTTATTAAGTAAACTTGGTTTCGTATGAATGAGAACTTCTGATTGCAGTATTGAGAAGAAATTCTGGATAAAAAATTTTGATATGAAAGTGAACTTTTGTTTTGGTCTTTTTCAGGTTTACCGACCTGCAAGCACTTGCCATCATGTCTAGGTGGGATTTTGGATTTACCTTTTCAACGTAATATGTTTTTTTAATGTAAAAATTTGTGGAATTCTTCAGTCTTGTAATATAGATAACTTAAATGTTTTAGGGTAAATTGTAAAATACAAATCAGTGATTATGTTTGTCAATTTGCAGATTCTCAATTTGGTAAATAATTTCATAATTTCATTTTTTTTATATATTTAAAACTCCTCTATAGTTACTACCATTGGAGGACAAAAAATAAGTTGGGGTTCTAAACCTTGTAGGTTTTACCATAGTTTCTTATAATTAAAAAAATAAAACTAATGATAAAGGAAGTGAGAGAGAGAGCGATCGTTTCTAATTTTAGCTACTTTAAAAACAGTACAAGAAACTTTCATAAGATGTGTCTCATTTAAATTGGTCATGATTTTACTTTGAGTTATTTAATTTAGTTTTCTTTAAAATACTAATAAAATAATAGTAAGTAACTCTTTTTTATGGTACTCACGATAATCATGCCCTAATGTTAATCCAATACACTTTATAATATAAAATTCACATATTATCTCAACATATTACTCACCTATAATCATGCTCTAGTCACAAACACTCCGATAACATTGTATATAAACACATCAACCAAAATTAAAGTAAAAAGCGGATCTCAGTTACCTATTGCCAACATATATATATTTAAATATGGAATATAATTGTTACATTATCTGGGAGTTGCAACGTCAAAATCTTGAAAGGAGCTAAAAAGCTAGATTCCAAAACGTTATGTATTCTTGACCTAGATTTATAATTGAGATTTTTTTATAATCGGAGTTTGTAAACCAATGGTTATACTTATATCGTAACGCCACCGTATCATAATTCATTTGCGTAGTATATACATGGTTGTGAGTTGTATGTATATATGGTTTGCTTTTGTTAGTTAGTATAAAAGAAGACAACAAACACCATATAATCAAACGATTTTTAAGACAAGATGTTGGAGAAGAGTGTTTTTATTTTTTGGGAGAAAGAACGTTGGAAAAGAGTTGCTGGAAGTCATTACTATTTATTTGAATTCCATAGCACATATCAAATAATCAGTTATAACCTATAGTTGAAATAAAAACATTGCCGAACATCGTCTGATTATTTTTCCAACATTTTTTAAACCTACATAATAAAAGACGTAGTAAAATATAGAAAAATCAGAAGAAGAGTGTTGCCACGAAAGCCGATGCAAAGCTAAGTCCGACGAAGTTGATGGCCGGAGCCGAGTCAGATGATTTTGCCGTCGAAGAAGCTGAATCTGCTGTAGAACCGTTTCCTGTTCATATGAACTAGTATTAGAATATCTGAATATGCAACTAGTATTAGAATATCTGAATGTATTGGATGGTTCATACCGGTGGAAGATGCCGGAGGAGTTGTCGGAGTTGCCGGCGCGGTCGTTGAAGACGGAGTAGTAGAACCTTTGTCACAAAAAGGAGTGGCATTAGGCCAAAAAAAAACTAAAACTCATAACGGCGTTATAGTAGGCTACTATATATAGCAGTACTCACCGGAGCTGGCTTTACATTGTGAGACGTCAGGTTTAGCGCCACAAGCGTGGGGAAGAACAAGAGCGTTTTCTTTAGTGAGGTTAAGCGATTTAAGCATATCGACGTTATTGAAAACGGAGCAAAGACACGTCAAGTTTTTTTCAACGATCTCTCTTAACGGCATACAACACGTGGGAGGAGGAGGCTGCGGAGCCGCCGTGTGAAGATACGGTTGACACGGCATCAATTTCTGTATACAGGGCAGTGAGTGCGCATCTCCTCCGCCGACAGTACTGCTCGGTGGCGTAATCGCATCGTTAAAAGTCGTAACGGAGGAAAGCAGCAGAAGGACGGTGACAGCGATTCTAACAATCTCCATTTTTGATGAAATGAGTTTTGAAACGGTTTCTCTTGTTATCTCGTGTGTTTGTTGTGTAACTTTTGTAATGGTACCATGCCCATATTTATATACGGACACGGTGGTTATAATTAAATTTGTTTTTTGAATTTGATCCTCATTTTTAGATAAACGGTTAGTTAATCAGTTTCTGATCCTATCATTACGCATCGGATCTAAGACTAAGCTCTGGATTTGATTGAAAGTTAATGAATTAATCCAAACTTAATCCAGAAGAGTAAGAGTTTATAAAATCTTTCTCATAGAAAGGCGAATGATATGTAACCTTAAATAGAGAAATTTGTTGTTATTACAAATAAATAGTATATGGTTTCTTGTAGTTTTCTTCACCCACCTTTCTCATTATTTTTGTTTTGTTAGAATTTTTAATTCCAAATATTGGTTTGCCAGTAATAAACTAAAATTAAAAGGATAAAAGGTTTCGGATATGGAGTCGTAATCTGAAATAAAAGGTAGGGCAATATGAGATATATATATATATATAGAGAGAGATGCGTATGAAATTGGTTCGCTGAGATATATATATATATATATAGAAGACACAAGGGAGGAGAAAGGAGAAAATAAGATAATCTCGGGAGAAAAATGGGTGGTGGCATCGTTGGGTTTGTTGGTCTGGATTCTTTCAGCTTCGAATCAGCTTCTTCGCTTCTTCGTTCTGGGTTTAAGGTTCAAGCATTCGAGGTCAGTTGTTTCTGGATCCGGATTCTCGCATATTTTCTCAAATTTCCAAATTTCTTCAGGAATATTTTTGATTATGGAAAGATACAGACAAGAGCTTTTAATTTGAAGAAATTAAGGAGGAAAGCTAAAGCCTTGTATTGGTATTTCACAGATAAGTAGAGAATTGGTGGACAAGTTCACTGAATTGGGAGGCTACAAATGTGACAGCCCTGCAGATGCTGCCAAAGGTAGCTCCTTTTCTGTGGAAATCTGAGATACATGGAAAATAACTGACCTATTTATTGAGTAGCTTTTGTTCTCTTTAGGTTGCTATCTTGTTGTCTCTCTTCATACCCGTTTTGGGTTATTTACTGTCTACATTCTTAACTAAGCAGGTGCAGCAGCCGTGGTGGTTTTACTCTCACACCCTGACCAATTTCATGATGTTATCTTTGGTGATGACGGTATTCTTAAAGGTTATCCCCAAGATCCTTTTCCTCACACTTGATTAATTTCATCCCAGGATTATTATGTACGCGTCATTTCTTTGCAGGTCTACACAACGGCGCTGTATTGCTTCTGTCTTCAACAATATCACCTTCACAGCTCCAGAAGCTAGCCAAACAACTTGCAGGTTGCAATTTGATGCTCTGCGGCATGTCTTGGCCTCCATCTCCATTTTTTGATAACTGAAATTGGGATTTATTTCATTGCAGAGAACAGAGAGCAGATTTTTGTGGTGGATGCCTATGTTTTAAAAGGAATGTCTGAGCTTCTTGATGGAAAACTAATGGTATATGCTCTCGTCTTGCTATCTTGGTGTTCATCTCCATTCATTGTTACTTGTAGTAACCCTTTTCTTTCCAACTTATAAGATAATAGCATCAGGAAGGTCAGATTCGATTACAAGAGCACAACCCTACCTCACTGGTAAAAGTTAACTCAAGCATATAGACTCTCTCAACATGTAGACTTTCTGAGATTTTAACTATGTGACTGAGACATTTTACTTGTTTCATGAAGCAATGTGTCATAAGCTTTACACCTTTGAGGGAGAAATTGGTGCTGGAAGGTATGGAAGTTTCCAGGTGATAAATAACCTTCTTAGATGATCACTACAACTCCTAAATTTTTGTGACTGCCTAATTCCTCGTCACAAGTCATATCAATCACAATTGATGCCAAAATATCATGAAACCTATGAGATCACTGCTCTTACTATGCATCAAACAAGATCTTTGATGATTCTAACTGTTCCCCTGCATTATAGAAAACCCATTTATCTTGTTTTTTTTTTTTGGGGTTCTGAACCAGTAAAATTAAAATGGTGAATGAGCTGCTTGAGGGCATTAACCTTGTTGCTGCTGTGGAGGCTATATCTTTAGGTTCTCAGGCGGGCGTGCATCCGTGGATACTGTATGACATCATTTCCAATGCTGCTGGAAATTCATGGTATGCTTTCAGCTACAAGGACTTTCCTTTCTTATGAGTCGTAGGACTGGTATGAATCGTAGGGTTGACGACATTTCATGTGGTAATAGATCTTTAATATACACTCATTAAAAGGAGGATAGAAAATAGCAGAATAGTCTACTTTTAGAAGTATTGAGAATGGGACTATTGCCAGTAAGTTGTAACTAACTGAAAAACAAAAAAAAATTGTTTTTAGCCCCTCATTTGGGCTCATTAAAGATTTCCCTGAAGGTTTATTCCAAATTGATGTGCCCATATTTCGACCATGGCTGGCACAGAATTAGTTTTGTCTTTTGATATATTTTGTTTTCAGGATTTTCAAGAATCATATCCCGATGTTGCTGAAAGGTGATATAGACGGTCGCTTCCTCGATGTTCTCTCTCAGAACCTGGTATGATACACTAACGTAAAAGTGATATTTATCGTCTTCTTTCTTTCTGTTCAAAGGAAAATAGCAAAGAGAGAGAAAAAATATTGAGCTCCAATTTATGCGTCATTTTGTTTATCCACTGTGATTAAGTCTTCATGGTTAGCATATGTAACTAATGAAATGCTAACACTAACTTTCCAATGGCAAGGGCATTGTTGAAGATAAAGCAAAATCGCTCCCATTTCCTGTCCCACTTTTGGCAGTTGCACGCCAACAACTAATCCTCGGTATAGATCAATAAGATTTTATGGCCAGCACAGTGATAGCAACTTCTTTCCACTTATATAATTCTATGCATAACTTCAGGAATATCACAAATGCACGGAGATGATACAGCTACTTCCCTGGCCAAGGTCCCCGATAGAGCTCTTTCCATCTTTTTCTAGTGCTTTAGAAATATGTGGATAATTTTAAATGAATGGAAACTACTTTCATAGACCATTTTCATGACGCATGCCTCTCTAATGAAAGGTTCAAATAATGATTGTGCAGATCTGGGAAAAAGTACTTGGTGTTGGCATATTAGAAGCAGCCAATAGAGAACTTTACAAGCCAGAGGATTTGGCCAAAGAAATTACTATTCAAGCAAAGCCTGTGAATAGAATTGGTTTTATTGGTCTCGGAGCAATGGGTTTTGGTATGGCAGCGCACCTGTTGAAACTAAATTTTTCTGTCCGTGGTTATGACGTAAGCCCTTAATTAACTCCCCACTATGAATGTTGTAGTCAATGGTATACATGTTCAGAACGATTGTGTTATTTGGTTTTGATTGGTTATATGAGTCGATGGTATGTATACACATTTATTCCTTTAGTAGTTTCATAGTTTTGTAGCATACGGTTTGCCTCACTCAAAACCTTTGGCTGTAATGCATTCATAGATTCCTTTACTTTTTTTTGGCTGTAAGGTCGGTGAAGGTCATGTTTTTGGTCCCTTTTTCATATAATTGGTGACTTATTGATGTATTCGTGTTAGCTCGCTCAGACTATCATAAATGTAGGATTTGCTCATAGGTGACTTAACTTCAAAAAGACAAGTTCTTTTATGACTCTTTAAGTAAAAGTTACATTGTTAGATGTGTTTGATACTGATCTGATTTGCAGGTATACAAGGCAACAATTGTTAGATTTGAGAGTGCCGGAGGCTTGGCGGCAAATTCTCCAGCTGATGTGACGAAAGGTAGTCCCCGAAATCAAGACAAGCAGATAGATTATAGTGTGAAGATGTGTCATTTAGCTCTCAGCACTTTTAAGATGGAATCCTGTTTTTTTCCCTCGACTCCAATCATTGGCCCCAGAAATCGTTCTTATAATTTGTCTCTGCTTCTACAGATGTAGATGTTCTTGTAATTATGGTAACAAATGAGGTTCAGGCAGAGGATGTCTTGTATGGACATCTTGGAGCGATTGAAGGTATATCTCTATCATCCTAGCGTTTAGTACTGGAGGTTAGAGCTGATTTCCCATGTTTTCTTTCACAATATTTCAGCTATTCCATCTGGAGCAACTGTTGTACTTGCTTCAACAGTCTCTCCCGCATTTGTTGGCCAACTTCAAAGGCGTCTGGAAAGTAAGTTTTCTGTTTGTTTGGTGATAGGAAAATCTTTACAAATTTATGGTGTTTTTAGTAACCAGTTACAGTAATGCTGTTCCATTCTTGATGGTCATATGGACCGCTGGTCAATTTTGACATCCACCATGATCTTTTACTGTCACTTGATTGAATTCTATATTTTATTCTTTATATGGTTATGTTGCAGATGAGGGAAAGGACCTAAAGCTGGTGGATGCTCCAGTTTCTGGTGGTGTTAAGAGGGCGGCCACAGGGGAACTTACGGTATGAAGTCTAGAACCTATCTACTGTGTCTGTAATGAAGCTGATGTTATAAATTTTTTTAGATAATGGCTTCAGGTACTGATGAAGCACTTAAGTCTGCGGGAAGTGTGTTATCAGGTAGCGATTTCCTTTCACTATTCTGCTGATATATTTCTTCTTCACATCATAACCTGGATGTGCCTGACAATATTATTTTTGAGCAGCATTAAGTGAGAAGCTCTACGTGATTAAAGGAGGTTGCGGGGCAGGAAGGTAACCTGTTTCATCTTTTGTTATCACCATCACGACCCTTTCTTTACTGACATGGACATCATTCACTTTCGTTGTTACTTGTTAATTTGGTGTTCCATAGTGGTGTAAAAATGCTCAATCAATTGCTTGCGGGAATTCATATTGCATCAGCTGCCGAGGCAATGGCATTCGGAGCTCGTTTAGGTCTGAATACTCGAAAGCTATTCGATGTCATTTCCAACAGTGGTGGAACATCTTGGTATGCTTTACGTAGAACTTTATGAAATACGTTTTTTCTTCTTCCTATCTCTGGAAAAGTCTGTGTCACCATCAACGGCATTAGCACTCTGATGCTCTGCATAATTCCTCTTTAATTTTTCTGTATTGTATTCATTTAGTAGTCCTCGGCTGCCAAAGAATAAGCTTGCTGGTCGTTACGGACTCATACTTGCCGTACAAGCTACAGTTGTGGCCTAGCCCTATTTAAATATTTCTGGAGCTTGTAAAAGCTTAGAATTATAAGATGTTAACTATCTTTAGCCTAAAGCTTTGTCTTCATGAAACGTTGTGCTTCTGCTTTTTGATACTTATTTTTATAAGTTTAGGAGAAACACGTTTGTGTTAGCCTGTTGGCTCACATTTTACATCTTGCAGGGTATTTGAAAATCGTGTTCCGCACATGTTGGATAACGATTATACACCATACTCTGCTCTTGATATTTTTGTTAAAGATTTGGTAAGATTAGTAATTGTAATCAATTTGTAGACTTGTTTTGTTATCTTAACTTATGCAAGAGTTTTGACTGTAGGGAATTGTTACCCGAGAAGGTTCATCCCGTAAAGTTCCACTCCATATATCAACAGTGGCACACCAGCTATTCTTAGCCGGTAGACTAATTTTTTTTTTACGTGCATAATTTATGTTCTACCTTTTCAACAATACAAATTGTCATTTAAGAGCTCAGTACTTGGGTCGAGTACAGAGTTTCATGTGTTGCAAATTTCTTGAATATTATACTTCGCAGTGCTTCTTTCTCAAATAATTTGGAGAACCAGAAAACTTTTTACTTATACTGAGCCATGCTTGCTATAGTTCATTTTCCGTTTCGCTATATATAGATGAGGCAAGTATGCTTAGAGATATTTTTATTTACAGGCTCCGCTGCGGGATGGGGACGGATAGATGATGCTGGAGTTGTCAAGGTATAATTATGCACTGACTTTCTAGCACCAAGATTATTTTGCTGAAAATTTCCGTCTCTAAAGACAATAGAATCCTCTTTTTACTTGAAAGGGCTGCGAGTGCAAAATGTTTGTTACTTTGTTAGTAAATGGCAAAGATCTACAGTTTATTAAGGCCCTCTTCAATGATACTGGAAGCTGAAACATTTTTGATTTTGCTCTTATAGCATATAAACTATTGGACGCAAGATCCATTTTACAGTGTTTGCTGGTTATGTTTCTTAACCATAAATGGACAAGTGAAGCTATAAGATAGTGTCAAGATTGTTGTCTGTTCGGTATGACTCACTTAAGCTGCAAGTAACTAAAATCATTTTATTATATTTATAGGTATACGAAACCCTTGCAGGAGTTGAAGTCGAAGGGAGACTACCTGTTCTGAAGAAACAAGATATACTGAAATCTCTTCCATCTGAATGGCCTTCAGACCCCACAGATGACATACATAGACTAAATATGGGAAACTCAAAGACGTTGGTTGTTCTTGATGATGATCCAACTGGGACACAAACTGTTCATGACGTAGAGGTTTTAACAGAATGGTTAGTCTTGCATGCTTTCTTTATGAAACTGAATTTATCGTGCCAAGACAAATGATATCATGAATCCCGTAGAAAGAGTTAGCAAGTTGTGAGCCTAAAACCCAATCGAAGGCACTGATAATTGGTTATTTGATTTGCCCTACAATTTGACAGGAGTGTTAAGTCTATTTCTGAGCAGTTCAGAAAAAAGCCTGCATGCTTCTTCATATTGACAAATTCGAGGTCACTGAGCTCTGAGAAGGTCAAGACATTTCTATTTTGTGTACACTATTAATTAGAGAGTTCTAATCTCCTGGAACAATGAAAAGTTGACTATATATTGGTTCAACAGGCTAGTGCATTGATCATAGACATTTGTTCCAACCTATGTGCTGCATCAAAAGAAGTTGGCAACGCTGACTACACAATTGTTTTGCGGGGTGATTCAACATTACGTGGTCATTTTCCTCAGGCAAGTTTGGTGATCCTAGCATGAAATGGCAGACCATCATTTCATTGTCTGATTTTAACTTGCAATTTTGTTGATGTCGTTACTTGACATCGATGCATGCAGGAAGCAGATGCTGCTGCCTCTATACTTGGTGAAATGGACTCATGGATTATTTGCCCCTTCTTTCTTCAAGGAGGACGTTATACTATTGATGATGTGCATTATGTTGCAGATTCTGATAGGTATATCGTTGTGAACAACATTTGTGTGTGTGTGTGTGGGTTTTTCAAACTTCCAAAATCGGGGCAAAGTTCCCTTCAGAGCATGAAGTTTGACAGTCTTCAGCATGTATATTGCAGGCTCGTTCCTGCAGGAGAGACAGAGTTTGCTAAAGATGCATCCTTTGGATATAAATCGTCAAATCTCCGTGAGGTGTGAATTCTTCCAACAGCAGGATCATCTTATATAATTTGACTTAGATGAACTGTTAGTAATGAACAAATTTGATATGATTCCAGTGGGTTGAGGAGAAAACAGCTGGCCGCATTCCTGCTAACAGCATTGAGTCAATCTCAATACAGCTTGTAAGAAAAGGTGGCCCTGAGGCAGTGTGTGAGTTCTTATGCAGTTTGAAGAAGGTAAAACTTTCAAGCACTTTTTGTGTTGTTTTTGGATGTTGCTTTCAGTGAACTTCGCTGGTCTTTAGCATTTGTAGAATCAGACACTCAAAGTTTGATAGAAAGTCATAACTCTAAACTCTACTTCCATTGCATATGTAAATCAGGGATCGGCATGTATTGTCAACGCAGCTAGTGAAAGAGACATGGCTGTATTTGCAGCGGGGATGATCCAGGTAAGCCACATATTCAATTCGAGGATGCATTTTTATTTCTCTTATATTTTTGATCTCTTCTTTCGATCGAACATTATATTTGGCAGGCAGAACTGAGAGGGAAATCTTTCTTATGCCGAACCGCTGCTAGCTTTGTATCTGCTCGAATAGGGATTATTTCAAAAGATCTTGTGTTGCCAAAAGATTTTGCATCTGACAAAGAAAGCAGTGGCGCGCTAATAGTTGTAGGCTCATATGTTCCGAAAACAACAGAGCAGGTTAACTTTCTTTACCAACACTAATTTAATTTGTCTATTATTTGCTATATGAAATAAATTTAAAAGAGCCCTGAGTCAATTTTTCTAAACACATAGGTTGAAGAACTTCAATCACAACATAAGCAGAAATTAAGGAGCATCGAGGTAAAAACAAGTTGATATGGCTACCGTGATACTTTAGTATATTCCACACGTTACACAGGCTATGGTATTTAAGTTCTAGCTATGATCAACAGATCTCTGTGGAGAAAGTTGCTCTTAAGTCTTCCGAAGTGAGAGACGCAGAAATCAGTAGAGCGGTCGAGATGGCCGATGCTTTTCTTGGGGCTGGCAGAGAGACTCTGATTATGAGCAGCCGCGAGCTCATCACTGGGAAATGTTGTTTCTCCATCCCCTCTCTTTATATCTTTTTGTCTGTAGTATAAAGTCATGACTGAGGAATATCATCATCAACATGTCTGAATAACTCTGACAGCGTCTTCGGAGAGTCTCGATATTAACAGCAAAGTGAGCTCCGCTCTTGTTGAAGTAGTGAGCAAGATAACTACCCGGCCCCGTTACATTCTTGCTAAGGTATTTTTGGAAGCACTTGTTGCTTCTCTGTTCAGCTTGCCTTCTCATGAACTTCCTGGCACACACATTTGATGATTGCAACTGTTTTATGGTCCAATGTCTTTTGAAAATTTTGACACTGTAACGTCCTTGTTTAGGGTGGAATTACATCATCAGACACAGCTACAAAAGCACTTAAAGCAAGACGTGCACTTGTAATTGGACAAGCCCTTGCTGGTGTTCCAGTATGGAAGTTAGGTCCAGAAAGTAGACACCCTGGAGTCCCTTACATTGTTTTCCCGGGTAAATCTTAATTCTTAACCCAAACATTCAACTGAAGAAATAGGTATTCTTAATTTTTTTTTTTTAAAAATACACTTTTCCTTTATGTAACAGGTAATGTTGGCAGCAGCACCGCTCTTGCAGAAGTTGTGAAGTCCTGGTCAGTTGTAGCGGGACGGTCGACGAAAGAGCTGCTTATTGTAAGTGTCCCTCTCGTTCGCTAGCCTCGTTTGTCTTTCGTGTATTAATGTTGTGTTTCTATGTAAAAAAGAACGCAGAAAAAGGTGGATATGCAGTTGGAGCATTTAATGTGTATAACCTGGAAGGAATAGAAGCTGTTGTCACAGCCGCAGAGGAAGAAAATAGCCCTGCCATATTACAGGTTAGTGTTATGACCAAAAAGTGGATTTCTGATACATCAAAGAGTGTTTCATATGAGAAATATCAGCCACAATAGCAACAAGTATGGATAACATTCTGTTCTGAATGTTTAGCCTTCAGAGTGTCCGACCCAACAAAACAGAAAACGAAAACTGACTTTCTTTTTGGTTCTTTTGGTACTCTTTTAGGTACATCCAGGTGCCTTTAAGCAAGGAGGCATTCCGCTGGTTTCATGTTGCATCGCTGCAGCTGAACAAGCCAGGGTAAGTGAGATTTGTGGCTGAACTTTGATTCTGCTTTAGATGCAGATATTTAGTTCAGGCAGTCATGTATCATTTAGTTCTCTTTGCAATTATTAAAAGAACAAAAGAGCTACTATCTCGGTAATTTCAAAAAAGAAAAATATACCGCAACTTCGTCTGTGGATTTTCTGGAATCAACAATGGAATCCAAACTTATATTGCTGGTGCTTTGATGAATGCACAATCTGGCAGGTTCCAATATCCGTACACTTTGACCACGGAACCTCAAAGCATGAGCTATTAGAAGCTCTTGAGCTCGTAAGTTTGATATACATATTACCTATATCAATCCATTTGTCCTTTTCGAGTTGGTTCTATATTAAAAACTTATACCGATTGATCTCGTGCAGGGATTTGATTCAGTGATGGTAGATGGCTCTCATCTTTCCTTCCCAGAAAATGTGTCCTACACAAAATCTATAACAGAGTTGGCCCATTCCAAAAACATTATGGTGGAAGCAGAACTAGGTCGCCTCTCAGGAACAGAGGATGGCTTGACTGTCGAAGATTATGAAGCAAAGCTCACCAACACTTACCAGGTCCCTTTTGTTTTTAGGCGCCAATAAATCCAATCTCTCACCTGAATATAATATTTGCTAAAACCAAACTACGATTACTTTCATGCATTTTTCAGGCTCAGGAATTTATGGAAACTGGTATAGATGCTCTGGCTGTGTGTATAGGAAATGTCCATGGAAAATACCCCGAGTCTGGTCCAAACCTGAAGCCCGACCTACTTAAGGTTGAAAGCATATTACTAAGATGTTCTGCAATGTGCTGAGTTTGAGCCATTCTTATTCTAACTCTTCTCCGTGTATATAGGAACTGCATGGTTTAAGCTCAAAGAAAGGCATCTTTCTTGTTCTTCATGGAGCTTCTGGTCTGCCTGAGGAGCTTATCAAGGTGCGAGTCTTATCATGTTGAAAGTTTCTAATTTCATGTTGAAAGTTTCTAATTTGGAATAGAGAAAAAGGAAGATAGATCGACAGAAAATTTCTCATTTGATCATTTTTTTTTTCCGTATGGAATATGGATTTAACTAACATGTATGAGACATTCAGGAATGCATTGAGAATGGAGTGAGAAAGTTTAACGTCAACACAGAAGTAAGAAAGGCTTACATGGATGCTCTTAGCTCCGGGAAGAAGACCGATCTTGTTGATGTCATGTCTGCCACAAAAGCAGCCATGAAAGCTGTGATTGCCGAGAAGATCCGTCTCTTTGGTTCTGCAGGAAAAGCTTGAATTATTGATGAACAATGTCCGATCAGTATCTTTACAGTTGTACATCATATCCAAAGAATAACTAATACATTGTACGTAATGAACAATTGTTGGAAATAAATGATGCAATATCAAAAAGAGTGAAACAAGGTCTTTATTACATGAATTTATGTTGATAATATCATCCTCATAATTCAAATAATAGTCAAAGGATTTGTGGAAAAGCTAAATTGGTGGGAATAAGATTATTATTTGATTTAGCTAATTATCTTCTTTTGTTTAAATGTAATTATTTTCTTTAAATGTAAGTTATTGTAAATATTCTCTTGTAAGAGATATAAAAAGTTCATTTGTTTCATTGTAAAAATAATATAGAAATTTTAGGGAAAAAAAAGAATTCTCTCATCTTGAAGCTTAGGCTTTGTTTATTTTGTTTATCTAAGTTAGGTGAGATGCCTTTACTTAATAAACATTTGAATCTATGTCTCTTGTGTGCGATTCCATAAGACTAGATTTGTGAACTCATCACAAGGGTTTTCACACCCTTGAGTGGCGTTCTTCGATCCAATGAGAGAGAGCGTTTCGCCAGCTCGTTTGATCCCATATCTATCTCCGCATCCATCCATTGAACAACAAGAGAGAGCGACCACTAGCTTGTTGTTTCCCATCACTCCACCCACGCTTTGGATCTTGTATCATTCTGGTATCAGAGCTAGGTTTGTCTCAAGCACAGGGCTGTCTCAAGCTTGTAGAATTCCAGAGAACAAAGCTTTGACTTTTATGAGCAATGGTGGATCAAAAGGTTGAGCTGTCTCAAGCTTGTGAAGAGTTCACAAACCTAGTCTCAAGGAATCGCACACAAGAGACATAGATTCAAATGTTTATTAAGTAAAAGACATCTCATCTAACTTAGATAAACAAAATAAAAAAAGCCTAAGCTTCAAGATGAGAGAATTCTCTTTTTTTCCAAAAATTTCTATATATATTTACAATGAAACAAATGAACTTTTTATAGCTCTTACAAAAGAATCTTTACAATAACTTACATTAAAAGAAAATAATTACATTTAAACAAAAGAAGATAATTAGCTAAATCAAATAATAATTTTCTTCCCACCAATTTAGCTTTTCCATGAATCCTTTGACTATTATTTGAATTATGAGGATGATATTATCAACATAAATTCATGTAATAAAGACCTTGATTCACTTTTTTTGATATTGCATCATTCTCTATTTCTTTAAAAGGTTTTGTCCTCAAAACCAAAACAATTTTTTTTTTCAAAACAGAAATTCAAAAAAAACAATAGCACATTTTTTTTTCTTTTAATATTTTTTTTAACGATAGAATTGAATTCAAACTTTAAATAAAACAAGAAAAAATGTTTTTGGTTTTGTATATATATATTTTAGAGAAAAGATGATGTAAAAACAAAAATAAAGTTAAAACAATAAAAGATAGAAGCTTTTAGCGCTGATACCAAAAATGATACAAGCACAAGGTTGTCTCAAGTAGGGTGGGTCGGATCCGGATATCCGACTTTTTTAAGGATATACGGATCCGGATCCGTGGTTTTACTATCCGGATCCGGATCCGTGGCACCCGGATATCTGGCTTTTGGATATCCTTCCAAATATTAGCATATCCGCAGATATTCGGATCCGTAAAAACGTTTTAAAAAAAAAGTATTAAAATGATTTTAAAAAATGATTTTTTTGTAAATTTATTATAATTTTATTAAAAAATAAATAAAATATTACGAAAATGATTTTCAATTTATTTTATTATGTATAATTTTTTTAAAAATTAAAAAATATTAATTAAAATTTTTTTTTAAATATATTTAATAAGTTCGGACCCGGATCCGGATATCCGGACTTGAAAATAAAAATATCCGGATCCGGATCCTGATCCGCCCTCCCCCCGGATATCCGGATTTTCGGAGCAGATCGGATCTCGGATCCTGGATAATAATCCCACCCCTAGTCTCAAGGCTTGTAGAATTCTAGAGAACGACGAACATAGATAAACGACACATACAATGTCTTCACATGTGATTTGCCTATGTCCTCATCTTCTTTGTCACTCACCAAAAAACACATGTGTTTTTCTTATGACCAAATAAATTTAATAGAATTGGATGCACACTATAGACCAAACAGAGATTTAACTACAGACCAAATAATCTATTGAAGTAATGAATAGGAAGTTAACAGAGCTAACAAGCATTAATCACAGATGGTTGGTCTAATAGAAATAATGACCTAGCATTTACTTAACCTGTTAGCTTTCATGATTGTCATTGTCTTAGTAATGACCATAGGAAGCCTGAAAAGTAAAGAAGATGAAGTCATTAGGATAGAAAAACATAATCAACATAAGCAAAGATTAACAAAAATTAACATAAGCACAAATGAACACAAATTAACATAATCTATCCAAAGTGACTACAAGTAATCAGGAATACATAATCTAAACAAGCAGAAATTAACAAGTTCATACAAATGGATAGAGACATTAACATTAACATTAACATTATTGGACACAGATATAAACCTTAACCGATTCTTTGATTTTAAAAACTCAAAGTTCATACAAGCAAAAATACTAACAGATATACCTAATAATTTACCTATTTTACTATTTATTTTAAAGCATTTTCTAAGTATTTTAATAAGGTTTAACACCAAAGAGGTAGTTTTGCCTCGTATTTGTAATTTTAGAGTGTTAACAGGGAAAATCATCAAAATGGAGCAAAAAGAGCCTAAAGAGGTGTATTCTAAGGTACAACAAGTTTATCAAGCCAAAGACTTAGTCCAAGCCACAAAATTCTCAAGATATCACACTTTGCCGATTTGGACAGAAGCAATGAGTCCGAAGTTTTGCTACGGACGGACGACCAAATCAACTTGGATTTTTATGAACGATGGCTACATTTCAATCTCTTTGAGTCAGATTTCTAATGAAGTTTTATTTATCTTATTTGGAGCTGTGAGAAAGAAGATATACTCAATTTACTGAAGACATGTCAAACTGCCTCGAAGATGAAAAAGGTGCAGAATAAAGTCAAACGTTGATGGACCTTAAGGCCGATGTTCCTGACCATTCTCAGCCCAAATTGAAGTCTTATTAAAGCCCATCACGAGCCTTGGAGAGGAGGTCGGTTGGAGTGATGAGGATTTGGAAGTTTTGACCGAAAAGACCATTTTGCCCATGAAGAACCCTAGGAGACTTTAGCACTATAAATACTTGTTTTTAGCCTCTTGATTAGGGTGTGCCAAAATTTATAAATACTTTTTACCCATAGAGAACAACAGCCACGCCTCCCTTGGAGGATTGATCATAGATCTTGTTTTAGGAGCTTTGATGGATGATCTCGCTTTGAACTTCGCTATAGAGAAGAATCTTCTTGTCCCTACTCTTTTAATAAAATTTAATATCATGTTTTCTTCTATCTCTTGATGTTTTTGGTGCATCATGTCCGAGTAATTCACTTGTTAGGTTTTAGGTTTTCAATGAGTTTCATAATTCGATAATTGATTGATGATTGTTTAGGGATAATAATAGAATCTTCAGCTTTACTTGTACTCTATGCATAATTGCTTTACCGCGCATATAGCGATTTGATCATAGGATGATATAGATTCCAAAAGCTTTTATATTGACCGGAACTAGTATTTGTTGAGCCTTGCATCTTAACAATCGAAAGTTTAGTTAAAGAGTTCGGTGAACAATATCATAACTTGAACTTATCTTGCATATTTTTGCCTTGTAATAACCACGCGAAAGCCGAGTCTATTAGTGTGAATGAATATAGTAGTCGGAGCCACGAAAGTGGAATGACTATACCATCGTGTCACGATGGTGCGGTATATTCTAAGGTCCCTAGATTAAATCAATCATTATTGTTACATGATTCTCTGCGATTTCCTAAGTCCTAACGTTTTTCTCCCATTGATTCAGTTTTATTTAATATTTTCATCCGTATTAATTCACAATCACCCAAACGACAAACATATTTTGTTCTAGCTTTATTTTACTCATTACAATTCGTAGTGTGGTTAACAAGTCCTCGTGGAATTCGATCCTTTATCTATACTAATTGTGATGGATGTGCACTTGTAGGAAGTTGGATTAAGTGATAAAACTTAACCCCGCATCACTAACTTAGGAATACAAAGGAAATATTAACTTGAACATAGTAAACATATGGAATCCCTAATTAGACAACATATCTAAAATAAGCTTGTTCTTTAGAGTCAATTCAATATCAAAAAGTAGTTCTGTTTTTCCTAGCAAACTATCCAGCAATTTCTTGTTAGAAAACTTGTCTTTCATTGCTTTACCCTTCTGCTTAATTTCCCACATGTTCTTAAACTCCAACAAAGACTTGCCTCCTTGTTCCACAGTGGTTGTGTTGCTCACAGTCCTTTTAGCTTTTGCCTTTGACGCCTTAACACCGGTTGGACGACCCAATGCTTTATCTTCTCAATGGCAAACTGGGTGGTAGCTTGAAAACTGTGTAGAATCCTCCTCAAACTTTCTTCTTTTTGAACTCCCTTCACCTTTAGTAGCAGAAGATGCACACCATTTTTGGTCATGCCGTAGCTCCCTCCAACCATGTTCAAGTGTGAACTTGTACTTGTGATCGATGAAAAAGATTTTGTTAGCAAGTTTCATAACATCATTTGGATTATGGCCACTTGTTTTTGAGATTTTGCAGCCTCATAGCAACCTACGTACTTGCAAACATGGTCAATTATCTTCTGCCACATGTGCTTACAGTGAGTGGACTCTCTATTTGGTGAACCAGCAAGCTCAAGAATTGCTGTAAGACTTGAGTTAACATAAGCTTTAATGCGTACCCAAAACGCTGTAACTTTTTGCTCATTCCCAACAACTTGATCCTTGTTGGTATTTAAGCAAGCACTGATGAGCACAACATCTTCTTTGGGTGACCAATTCCATCTTTCTCTACGTCTCTCAGCTGTGTGTTCACCTAGGCTTGGATCATCATACGAATTGGGTTCAAGAATGTGATTTTTTGTTGATCCAAGATTTAGACAAGGACTTCTGATGATCCAAGGTCTATACTAGGTGAAAAACTCTCATACGGATTGGGTTCAAGAATGTGATCTTTTGTTGACTATTTAAGAAGTGCATAAATCCTGAAGAGTGACTATATGGATTCATAACCTAGTTTCTGGTGGGTGTTAAAAGGAAAAGAAAAGGCCAAAATGAAGGTTATGGTTGTGGGTGTTAAAAGGAAAAGGAAAGAGCAAAATGAAAGGTTATGATCTGTGTTAAGGTACAAATGAAGACTTTAATATACAAGCACAGGTTTAAGTGTGTTTTGGTTTGTGTTTTTAGCAATGAATGACATAATAGTGTTTTTAGCATTGATCACATAGACCCTACACAGTAAGCACTCAAGAGGTTCAAGTCTGTTTCGTGTTTAGTTGTGACATAACAAGTTATGGTCAGTTTTTTTAGCAATCAATTACATACTGAAGTATTTACCTAATAACACTACCAACCATTGATCACACAAAACATAAAGAGTAAGCATTGAATAAACGTAATTGCAGATCCAAAACGCAATCTACAAGGAGTCTTAATCAACACCTAACAACCATATATCACAAAAGACAGTAAAGAGTAACAACAACTAACAAGCATTTATATAACATAATTAAATATCCAAAACTGAATCTAAAAGCAGTACTAATCAACATCTACCAAGCATTTATCACATAATATAATACTTAAGGCTTTACCTTATTTAAATCTAACCAATTTCAGCCATGAATGGTATAACAAAACTAACACAATCTGCCATCAATGAAATGAGAAAGAGTAAGGAGGATGAATTACCTTGCTACAATGATGAATAAGAACCAGATTGCACTCTCTCCATTTCACCGTTACCCTTTGTTAGCAGTTACAGGAATTTCACCCTTAGCAATCTGCAATAATGGCATTACAGGAGTCAATAAGAAAAAAAAACCATAACCTGTAACATGGTTCTTTGAAGCAACAAACACACTTATGTACATGAGGAAAACATTTTATAACATAATAGTAAGATAAATAGCAGATAAAATAAAAAAACCTTCAAAAAAACAATGTGAAGCTTAGCATTAGTAGCGTTGCACTCAATAAGACCCATTTCAATTTCTTTAGCTGCTAACTTCAATTTATCCGAGACAAGTAGACCAAAGACCTGTTCACAATAACGAAAATCTCTTCAAAAGAACAAGTATCATAAATGTTAAGTTTTTTTTTTCAATATCGATAACAAATCCCTAGAATCAGCTACATGAATCTAAAACCCGTAAACAGAAAACATGAAAAGAGAATTTATGTTTGAAAAAAGCAAAGATTCGCCTGAAAAAGGCAAAATTGAATCGTTTTGGTATTTACAATGAGGGAGATGAAGAGATGTGAACATTTAACAAATTGAGAACCGAACCAAGTTCCCATCGAAAGAAGAACCATTCAAAAATCCCCAATTTCAATCACATGCAAAAACTCTAAATAAAATCCCTAATTTCAATTACATGAAATCTCTAAAATTCACTTCGATCTACATACGAAATCACAAAAATCTTACCATAGAAGAGAGATCGGACAGTCCTTTAACCATAATCATCCGATTTCATGAACCAAACAAGGCGATTACGAAAACGGTCGATTAAAACGACGATCAAAATGTTCTCAGAAAAATTCTGAGTGATTCATTATCAGAATTCACTGGATCGACAGTGATTTTATATTTTATCAGAAGTGGATTGAGAGAAAGAGGAACGACGGAGAAAGAGAGAGGAGAGAAAAACAAAATGTCAATGGTTGCGATGATAATTCTTTTCCCCTTCTGTTATTTTTTCTCGTCCAACCACGCGTTGACACGTGTCCAAAATTAGGGGTTCTATATTCTCCACATTTAACACTGGTTCTATCTTAATTTACTCTGTTTAATTTTTAATTGCTTTTTAACTCTTAGAAACCAACTAAAACCTCCCTAAATACTAACATTAATCATGGTCTAATGAGTAAAAGCCAAGAAAAAACTATAGGATATTAAACAATCATAAGAAAAAAGCTCATACATTTGAACTCGTTTCCATTACATATCACAACTTTGCAGTTTCGTTCCACAAGGGAAACTCTTGTGGTCAAAATCATAACTGAATTTACTTTCGTGTGATAGCTCGATTTCCCTATAATGAGCTATAGATAAAAGGAAGTTGTTTACAAGAGATTCATGCGAATAGAAGAAAGTTGTTGTAAGTGGTTCATGCAGAAATATACGGATGAAAAAAAGAACTCAACTATGATGCTCTACCTCAATAAAACTTACGAAAATGTCGGATTTCTATACACCATATTGTGCACAGAAAAAGACACCAACAAAGTCTAAATCTGACCAAATACATAAGTGATTCCCAAAAATTTCTGGAGACAAAGTGATAGACCCAAAAAAGATATATACAATATTCAAATTTCGATTTTGCAAGTGGTACCAAAGACATGGTTGAAAATAAGTTACATAGATTTTAAACGGGTACTATCCACAATTTGCGAACAAGTATCACAATTTATTGTGGCTTTTCTCAAAGAAAATATGAGAAATCATAAAAAAGATCGACTCATACCTTATACTAATTACTAATTCATGCAACCACTCAAAATTTTAAATACAACCGACAATTATAATAGCATTAAAAATCAAAGAAGCAATACAATAGAAAGACGTACATGAATACTCTCTTTTGAGCACAAAAATCGCTGAGATAGAAATAGAGAATAATCTTGTAAGATGAAATTCTTCTGTAAACTAGAAGAGCCAGAATTTTCGTAAAAAGGATTGAAGACTTTACAACAACAACTCTTACTACTTGAACAATTCAAATGCAACCAATAACACCAATACTGACCATTCAAATGCAACTAATAACACTAAATATTTTAATCTAAGGTAGAGAGAGCAAGAAAGAACAAATAGGTTAAATGCAGAGTAAGACGTAAACTGGCCAAAAGGAGTAGTCAACCATAGGAGATGGAGACAAAGAAGAATCTTATAAGATGAAGTCAACACAAACATTAGATTTTTTCAATAAATGATTAAAGAAACTCTATCACACAACTCTTACTACTAGAACAGTTCAAATGCAACCAATAACACTAATACTACTATGAACATTCAAATGCAACCAATAACACTAAATATTTGAAAACCAAGGTAGAGAGGGCGATAGAGAAAAGATTGGCTAAAATTCCGAATAAGAATTAAACTGACGAAAAGGAGTAGTCCATCAAGGAATCACAAACTCCATCAAGGGAAGATTTTGTGGAACGCATGACTTGGTTTGAAAGGGCTAAAAAAATACTTGATCAAATCTCCCCCAAACTTGATTTATGTGCTACCTCGGTTTCCCTGTTACGAACCAATCAATGTAATTAGAACAGAATGATTGATATATTCTTCAATGACCTACATTTGAATGTAAATAGGAAAAATTAATTCACCATTATTGATGTAGACCTAAGCTAAAAGTTTCGACATTGCACATCAATTATACAAAAGAGTACAATCTAGTCAGAGATGAAATACATACCTGCTCCGTGAGACGCCAAATTATTGTATATAATATAGAGTTTTGAATACTCTTTCTACATTGTCCAGCCCAACAAGATATGCACAAGGTTGAATATCCTAATCTTGGAACATATTCAGAAAGCCTTTTCAAATGCCTAAGTAAAAAATAAAATTTGTTTCCCTACCATTTTAGTATATGAAGACGTAATTCGACATAGCGAATCTTAAGCAGACTTATAAAGTTTATGCATAATAGTGAATGTCGTATCTTGTTGTCCCAGGCAAGCAAGATCTATATTTTTGCAGAGGCTTGAACTTCAGAGATTATGTGACATCACTGAATATTGTATTGCGATGTTCCAATATCTTATATCGAATAATTGTCGTGATGTTTCAAGCCTGCAAGACATAATTTACGCAGACCAAATGAATTACCCAAGCAGATTCCTTAGAGAAGCCTTATTCAAGGGCAACTTTTTTTTCCATCAATCTGCAGAATATTGACCATTGTAACATTATCCTACTTGAGTAAGACATAGTGCTTTAAGCAAAGAGTCCTTACTTGTAAGATATTTGGTAGTTTATGTAGAAACTTGAAATTTACGATATTGGGACATCATCAGTGAATGACAATTTTTAACAATATGGCAGACCATTGCATATATATTAGAGTGAATTCTCCCATCATTATGCAGATCACTGAAAAACTTCATGGAAGAACATTTACTCCCCCATTCTTAAGCGAATTACTTATGTAGCATATTGCACAGCTCAACAAAGATTAGAGTTATATAGCAAGCAATTGAGTTTCCAAAGCTCATAAACATTTATATGCAGAGTATTGAATAAATCATATTTTCCCAGTGCATGAAAGATAACCTTAAGCAGAAATATTGAATCTCTTTATCTCACAACACCTAATGCTTCGACATGGCGAATCTTAAGGAGACGACTTATGAAGTCTATGTAGGATATTGAATTTTTCCCAAATCTTTGGATATCATTAGAGCATCCGTATTAAAGGTAATGGTTTACAAGAGAGGGATGTAGAGTATGTAGTATTATCCCATCATGATGCCCATGTTCAGCAATTTAAGCAAAACCTGAATTTCAAAATTCTCACGACATATTTGAGTTTTCCATCCTAGCAAGATTAATACTTTTTCAAAAACTTGAATTTTGGAGATTACATGACATCATTGTACATTTGTTCTTCTTGTTTAAGCAGAAAAATGAATTTCTCCATCGAACAATATAAGAGAACGAAGAGCCTTTACTTCTCCTCGTTAAGCAGAATACTGAATACATCATGTTGCCCAGCTCAACAAGATAGAGACTTTTAGCAGACAATTGAACTATTCCAATCTATCGTTAGACAAGCCTAATAAAAGGAGAGTTTCCATCAATATATTCAGAGTAGACGTTTTCCTCAAGCAGACAGTTGAATTAATTCTCTTAATCTCGGAACACCTTTAAACCGGCTTTACTATAAGAATGTTTGTTCCTCCATAAGTACACAGACCATTGACAAATATCATTGTCTAGTAGACCATTGAATTTCTCACAGAGACATTAATATCACTGTCTAGCAAAAAACTAAATTTCTAAAAGAGACATTAAATCTCCTTACCTCAGAACACCTAATGATTCACAAGCCCAACAAGATATCCTTAGGCAAGCAGATAATTGAATTGCTGAATCTCGAAAACATTTATATGCAGAGTATTGAATGAATTATGTTGTCCAATGCAGCAAAGATAGCCTTAAGTATAAATATTGAATCTCCTTACCTCATAACAACTACTGCTTTACAAACCCAACAAGATATCCTTAATCAAGCAGATAACTGAATATTTCAAACATACAAGCCTTATTATAGAATTGTTACTCCCGTCAATATGCAGAAATTTTGAATTTTATATCATACTCCCATAGCAAAGCTAGGTTTATAGTTTTCTCAAACCTTGTTAAAAAGCTGATCTTTGCAAATATTAAAGGGGAAAATCGCATAAAAAACCTCCAAGGTGGCAATTTCTTACACTTTAAACCTCGACGGTCAAACACTATCAATTTTAACTTTCAAGATGACAATTTTAACACATTAAACCACAAACATGGCACATTTGAATGGGACATCAAAAATTTTAACGGAATAGTAGACTCCGTTAACGGAACAGTGGATTCCATTAACGGAACCGTAACTCCGTTGAAATTTTAATAATTAAAATATTTATTTATTATTTATTAATTTTACAAAAAAAAAAAAAAAAAAAAAAGAACGAACAGAGTTTGAAGAAGAAGAAGAAGAAGAAGAAGAAGAAGAAGAAGAAGAAGAAGATTCTCTCCATTAAACGCACTCGAATCCTGGAACCAATCCTCTCCATTACCTCCATGCCACTGGCACGGTGTCTTCTGCTTCTCCGGAAAATCCGTGAGCTTCGTCTTCCACGTCTCCGACTCACCGGCCACGTCACAACTCGACTCGCCGAGTTGACTCAGTTCCGCAAACTCAGTCTCCACTCAAACTCTCTAAACGGCGTCGTTCCGTCTTCTCTTTCCCGTTGCGTCTTCCTTAAAGCGATTTATCTTCACAACAACTCATTCTCTGGCGAGTTTCCACCGGAGATATTCAATCTCAAGAATCTACAAGTCCTTAACGCTGCTCATAACTCACTTACCGAAAACATCTCCGACGTGACCGTCTCGAAAAGCCTCCGTTACGTCGATTTGTCTTCTAATTCAATTTCCGGTAAGATTCCGGCGAATTTCACGGCGGAGTCTTCGTTACAGCTCATTAACCTCTCTTACAACCGTTTCTCCGGCGAGATTCCGGCGAGTTTAGGGCAATTACAAGAGTTAAAGTATCTATGGCTAGAACATTTCACCATCGCTTACAACTGTTCGTCGCTTGTACATTTCACCCCAACCGGAAATTCACTCACCGGTTTAATTCCGGCGACTCTCGGTACGATTCGAAATCTGGAGGTGATTTCGCTGTCGGAAAATTCACTAACCGGTAAAATTCCGGTTAGTCTTTTATGCGATTCCTCCATGCGAATTATTCAATTAGGAGTTAATAACTTCACGGGAATTTCTACGCCGTCAAATTATTGCGTGAAGAGAAAAGGAAAAGATTTTTTTGCAGAGAGAATCTTCTTCTTCTTCAAACTCTGTTCGTTCGTTTTTTTTTTTTTGGTAAAATTAATAAATAATAAATAAATATTTTAATTATAAAATTTCAACAGAGTTACTGTTCCGTTAAAATTTTTGGTGTCTCATTCAAATGTGCCATGTTTGTGGTTTAATGTGTTAACATTGCCATCTTGAAGGTTAAAACTGATAGTTTTTGACCGTCGAGGTTTAAAGTGTAAGAAATTGTCATCTTGGAGGTTTTTTATGCGGTTTTCCCAATATTAAAGTTTCTATCTAGCAGATAACTTAATATTCCAGCTTACGAACATCGAAACCTTATTAAAGTGACTTTTATTCCTTCACCAATATGTAGAACTTTTATTTCATATTGTTCAACCATATGGCTAGGTTTATAGTTTTGAGCAGAAACTTGAATTTTTCCAATTTTGGGACATCATGAGATTCAAGCCCTATCAAAAGGCAGATCTTTCCAGACATTGACGCTAGGTTTATATCTTTGATGAAGAAGAAAACATGAGCCAGGAAGAGAACTTTTTTTTTGTCAACTAGATTATATTAGCCCATTGAAGAGCAAGAAACCAAAGTACAATGAAGCATATTGAGGCCAAAAAGCCTACTAAATGTATCAAGATCAGAGCAATTAAAGATAAGACACATATATATATATAAATTTTAAGTTCATTTCCTCCATAGCACGTGTCCAACATTCAGCAAGCTTCCAGAAAGCACCTTCACCCACCGACATTGATACCTCTTCACAATCAACTCTTCTCCTCCGGTGAAGACACCCACTGAAAATCTTCACCGATGGCCAAGATTCCTTTCGTTCAAATCTCCTAACACCCCCAATGCTTCCATTAAATACCTTGATTTTGACCTTCTGCATGAATTGCCAGAAGAAAATATGAGATTCACAACCATTCACCGGAGATTTAAAACCCGGAATTGAACAATCGATCTAGAGCACAGAATATATGCCTAGACACTTTCAACAAGAAGACCCCAACCTTACTTATTCCGGTCCAAATCAACCGTACAAAACCTAAAACTTAATTCTCTACCAATCAAGAAACTTCACTTCTTAATACTCGATGACTTTATCGGAAAAGTGAAGAAATTTACTCTCTCATGAGTACAAAATCAACATAACCACAGAAGGAAGAGAATCTCTATTTTCCTCCGGAATAAGACATAATAGAACACATGCAGAATGTTATAAACGAAATCTGATAAACGGAAAGATTATCCGAACAAAATCAGACCTAAACAGATCCAATTTTAGATCGGAAACAGAAATTCGATCAAATCGGAAAACCAAATCCGGTTAACTGGAAGCCGAAACAGAAAAAAACAGAAACAAAGAACAACAACACTAACAATATTTACAAGCCACGACGCCGAAAAACCGGTCGTGGGGCAAAGAAACTGGATCTCATCTTCTTTTTCTGCTAGAGAGAAGTGAGAGTATTTCTTTTAGAGAGGGAATCACATCTGACAAATGATAAAGTTAATTATTCACAAATGAAAGTCAGAAGGAGAAGAAGAAATCGTAAAATTGCATCTCTTTTTAGAGATAGATCCGAAGAATATGAAAATGCACTTGCATGAGCCAGGAAGAGAACAATAATAATTTTGAAAATATTCGCAAACATTGACCATTATAACAAAAAAAATAGAAAGTTTATTTTATGTTGGTCTCATTAATTTATTGTTGGGTTTTAATGAATCATTAGCCCAGAGATTTCCTTTTTTCCGAATTGATGACATTTCCATTTTTTATTATAAACAATAAAAAAGAAAACATCATTAAAAAAACAAATTAGCAAAAAATTTGATTGATACGGTTGTTTGAATTTGATCGCATCATTTTCTATCCAAGGTATTTTTTTATTTTTTTTTGTCATCAAGCTAATATTTCATTAAACTTAAGTTATTAGAGTTTTACATCAACAAGAACATACAATATTACACAGACCAAGATACAACATAATCTTGGAAGTTTACTCTTGCTTGTTTTGCAAGTAAATCAGCCTCACAATTGGCTTCACGCTTAACCAGCATAAACTGAAAGTCCGAAGCAGTAGAAACAATCTTCAAAATATCTCCAATATGAGTAGCAACCGGTAAGTGTTTCCATCTGCTTTGATCTCGGATTTGCTGGTCTTGACTCAAGAGATTATATAGTTGGGATGAATCTCCACAAAAGGTAACACTTTGAAACCCTAATCTTTTAATCTGCAGCGTTGCCATTCTAAGAGATTCAGCTTCCACTTCCAGAGGTGTTAAACAGGGGTCTATAGAAGCAGAGCCTTTAATAATTTGCACTCCATCCTTGTTATATAGAATCCATCCTATTCCGGCTCTCTGATCTGCAGAAATCCATGATCCATCTACAAAACAAACATTAGATTGAGCCTTAGCAATTGCTTCCTGTGCAGACTTTGCTATAAAGTCCCCAACAAGACCCATATTTTGCAACTTTAATTTAATTTCCTCCTTATGAGTCTCTTCCTCAACTAAAGCTTCATTCCATAGCTTTAATTCTATTCTAGCTTTAGCCACTACCTCTGGTATGAACCATCTCTTTCCATTAAACAAAAGGTCATTCCTTAATTTCCAGATTCTCCATCCAATGAATGGAAGAATACTAACTTTATCTCTATCTAATGTACTCATAGTGATCATGTAAGAGATATTATTATTGAGAGTATTAGAGAGTATTTGGGTACCCTCAAGACTTGGATGTTGAGCCATTTCCCAGATCTCTCTGCTCACTCTGCATTGGAAAATAAGATGGTTTACACTCTCATCTGCTTCACCGCATAAGCAACAGGTATGCTCCACCCTGATATTTCTTCGCTGTAAAGTCTCTGCAACAGGGATAGAATTATGTAACAATCTCCACCAAAATAGTTTTAATTTTTGGGGAATTTTCAAATTCCACAGACTTTGAAATGAAGACGAAACAGGGGCTGTATCTGCTATTTCTGATTGATGACCAACAATGGAAGGAAACACCAAGGTATTTCCTTCCTATCCAAGGTATTTCTAAACACCGAGAAATAACGCTTGATTGCAAGAAAAATTGACCACGATTCTTATTAGTACAGTAAAAAATCATATAGTTTTATTACAAAAAAAAGAACCAATTATTTTGCAGACCACTAATGTTGGAACACGTTTTTGAGACAATGGTTATAGACCATTTTCCGATGAGTTTTTTTATTGAGATGTCTATTGGAATAACCGGGGTTTTAGGCACGACATAATAGTCGTCGTGAGCACTGTGACACCTCGGTTACAGGGCATATATGATATATGCGGTATATGTGGAGAGGCTTAAAAGAATTGATTTGACTACCTATATCACCAAAGTGCACTTTTCTTTTCGGTCACAAGTCTTGAGAGAACTCCAAAGTTAAGCGTGCTTGAGCTGGAGTAGTTTCAAGATCGGTGACCTACTGGGATGTTATTCCCAGTACTGTGCGAGTGAGGCTAAAACACATAAAAAGATCGGGTGGTGACTTGCAGGGTCAGTAGACAAGTATTTCGAGCCTCCCGGACTAACGCACCGACCGTCTGACATAGGTGGGCCCATTGGCCAAGAGTGGACGTGGGGCCCATTGGGAGATGAGGATTTCCCCTACGACGGCGGTTGGGGCGTTACAAGTAGTATCAGAGCAAACCCTGACATCTGTGAAGAGTCAGATTATCGGGGTAACGATCTTGGTATGCGCAACGAGGACGTTGCGATCTGTTAGTGGGCGTGACTGTGACACCCCGGTTACAGGGCATATATGGTATATGCGGTATATGTGGAGAGGCTTAAAAGAATTGATTTGGCTACCTATATCACCAAAGTGCACTTATCTTTTCGGTCATAGGTCTTGAGAGAATTCCAAAGTTAAGCGTGCTTGAGCTGGAGTAGTTTCAAGATGGGTGACCTACTGGGAAGTTATTCCATGTACTGTGCGAGTGAGGCCAAAACACAAGGAAAGATCGGGTGGTGATTAGCATGGTCAGTAAACAAGTATTTCGAGCCTCACGGACTAACACATCGACCGTCTAACATGGGTGGGCCCATGGGCCGAGAGTGGACGTGGGGCCCATTGGGAGATGAGGATTTCCCCTACGACGGCGGTCAGAGCGTTACAAGCACTATGACTTATGTATATACTTGTCAAAATCGGAGTTAGTTTGAATGAGAAATGGAAGTCCAAAGTGGGTCACATGAAAAGCTTGTGAAGCTTTAGAGTTTGACTAAGTATAAAAACTAGCAAATATCCCATATTTGAAGTTAAGATTAAAGTCCTTAAGTATATAAAGTGAAAAACTGATAAAAGATATTCATTTTGGTATATTGGAGAGAAGAGATATCTATGTCGAACTTTGGTTTTGGGTTTGAGGATTATGCAAATGGACTTATAGCTCAAAAAATTATCTTTTGGTCTAGATTCATTTTTGAATTAAATGTTGATAAAAGTCAACAAATATATCTTCTTATTAATGGGTTATTAACGTGAATGATATTGGTTATTAACGTGATATTGACACCATAATTGTGTCGATTGACACCCGCGGACTGAACAAGATGCAACCAAAGAAGAGATGTCTTCCTCCTTGACCTAAGCACGAGAAAGACCCAATCAAAATCAAGACGAAGTGGAATGATGTACCCTCCAAAGTACTTGCTCGTGAAACTGTCGTCAACAAACTGTTTACTGAGACTTGGGATGATTACGATTCATTGTACTACAATGAGTGGAAGAGAGTGAAGTTAGGATAGATGAGGGTTACTGATCCTCAAGCTATGGCAATTTTTTGGTATTCATGATGAGGTTGTGAGATTGTTGTCACTCGCATGGTTTAGGCACAATCACGTTGAAGCATTACCCCCTGTATCCAGACTTGGTACGTCAGTTCTTTGCGTCGATGCGAATTTACTATACAGAGCCAGATGAGGATGAGGATGAGGATTTACTTGATGCCAAGAGGGGTGTATTGATTTTCATGATTTGCGGTGTCAGATACAGAGTCTATTTCCGTGAGCTCTACGTGATCTTTGGATTTCAGTTTGCAGATCACTGTAGGGGTCAAATCTCCCCTAGAAGAATCGATCAGCCTAAAACGACGTCGTATTCGCCAAGCCGGCCCAGCGGTCAAAGCCCAGAAGACAGAGGCCCGTAAACAGCCCATCACTGTTTGTCTCAACCAAATTGTATTTCTATAAATAAGCATGTACCCCCCTCATTTGAGGGGATCCCGATTTCTGAGTTACAATAAGACAAAAACAGCTTTGATCTTGATGAATAAGAACAATTTCTAAGAACCCTACTTCGCAATCTACTCTAAGTGTTTGAAACCCTAAAGAAGCTCTAATTCGTAGAATCTTCACAAATTCTATTGTGTGATTTTCCAGCACGCACAATTTGGCGCTAGAAGGAGGGGATCTACTCGCACACTAGCTTCATACACGAAACAAACGCTTGGACGAATTCGCAAGATGTCAGGAACGAACCAGCAAGCTCAGAGGGAGCCACCTGTGGATGGGCAAACCAACGTAAACAGCCAGTCCGCTTTGGAGGAGGAAATGCATCAAAGAGAGAGACAGAAGCTCGCCTTATCGCCTGGCTCCTCGCCTCGCCGTCTAAAAGCTCGCCTTATCGCCTGGCTCCTCGCCTCGCCGTCTAGAAGCTCGCCTCGTCGTCTGGCACTTCTCGCCTCGCAGTCTAGAAGCTCGCCTCGTCGACTTGCTCCTTGCCTTGCCGGAGGAATGCCATAGGAGCTTCATGAATGAGTTCGCGGAGGAGCCAAAATGTCATTAGTTCGACCGGTCCGCAAACAATGCTCTACCATCAAGTCGATCAGTTCACAGACAGAAGCAACGAACATCGGCTCGACCGGCTCTCCATCGGCCTTGGCAAAATTGTCAAAATGCTCAGTTCGGCGAACAACTGCACAAGACTCCAAATTCACTAATCAACGTTGTCGTCTAGAAGACAAGCACGACAAAAGATAGCTAAAGGCCCCCTTTCCCCCAAGTCGACCTGGATCTAGCCATAGAATGAGATCAACCTCGCAACCACTATTTCGGCCTTGCGATCTTAAGCAAATCAAATTAACCACTCCGCCGCGCTACGGAAAACAAACTAGAATCGGACCACATCGCCAATCTTCGTCTCGATGTTATGTGCCAAAGAGTTTCATCTCGCTCCTTTGTCGTAAGCCGTTTCCTCGCAACTTCGGGACCTTGCCACGTCAAAAAAGACTTGGTCTCAATGCCACTGTCGATTAGGTGCAGCGAGACAAATCATTTCAACCTCGCGGCTAAATCTGATCTACGCTCTTCACCGACCTCGAATCAATTACAAAGTCAAGAATGCACCTCGTCAACATCTTCTCGTAATTGGAAATCTTCGACATTCTCCCCGGTGATTCCCACGAGCAACAAAGCTCTTCCGCCCCGTCGTGACGGCTCGTCCACCTAGTCGGGATTGAACTTACCTTTTGAATACGTCGTGACGGAGCTCATCCCAGCTTATTACACTTCGTCGGATTTGGCACGATTTTGCAAGCTTCTCACAAGTTGATCCGGGCCTAGTCTCACGATTCAACAAGTCACTTTGCAAAATACGAGCTCGAGAGCTCTTTTTGCTTCTAATCGACTTTGCAAGCACGACACGAGCACCTCGCCGAAGCGAAGGACTTCACCTCGTCTCCGTGATCTCTCTGCAACCACCCTGCTCGCTCGCAGAATCTCTCTCTCTACCTTGCAATCTCTAAAATTCAATCTTGTCGCTCCGCGACTCGACTGAGTAAACTCGCCTAACTCGTGGCTATCTTTTTTTTTTCTCATTTCGCAGAGATTGTCATACATGATACGATACGAGGAAGTTTTTTTCAACATAATTTCGTCCCAGCTTTGTGAGCTCGTCGGCCTCGAAAGCTCGATGAAACGACCAACTTGAGCACCTCGCCGACAACGATCCCTACTCGAGGTAATAAGAACTACGAATGGCGTGATCCCTTTTGAGGGTACGTAGGCAGCCTTTTCATAAGGCACAACTATAAAATCTATATTCTTTTATTATCAAATTTAACGCTAGAGCTAAGGGTCGCTTCTATCCCTTCATAGTGTACGTATGCAGGTCGTTTTCTGGCAAGTTCAGTTGCCTTCTCAAAAAGGGGGGAATGGGTCTGTATATCCATACTCCCAAACCTCGCGCAATAAACTAGAGTTGTTACAACTCGATCAGCTCGCTAAACGACTTAACTGTCTACACGCGACACGATCAATTCGCAAACGACTTAAATGTTTAAATGCGAGAGTTGTTACAACTCGATCAGCTCGCTAAACGACTTAACTATCTACACGCGACACGATCAATTCGCAAACGAATTAAATGTCTAAATGCGAGAGTTGTTACAACTCGATCAGCTCACTAAACGACTTAACTGTCTACATGCGACACGATCAATTCGCACACGACTTAAATGTCTAAACGCGAGAGTTGTTACAACTCGATCAGCTCGCTAAACGACTTAACTGTCTACACGCGACACGATCAATTCGCAAGCGACTTAAATGTCTAAACGCGAGAGTTGTTACAACTCGACCAGCTCGCTAAACGACTTAACCGTCTACACGCGACTCGTCGTCATTACTGACCATAATGACGATCTAAAACACTTCATCGCGAAGTTAAACCTATACATCCAAAGTGGATAAAGCGCGCTATATAAATTTAGAGTTCATCACTGGAGCGGATGTATTCAGTGGAATACGACCGTAAACCAGGGTGTTCATCTCGCGAACCCAGTTATACTTAAGACTGGTCGAACTTGGCAAACATAATCTGGTCAGAGATTATTATCAGGTAAGATATTCCTGGGAATATCTATACTCCAAAATTTGCTTCAAGTAAACAAACTATAACGGGCCTAGCTGACGAGCTATAACAGGCCTCGACAAACATGGCGAATTTTGCGGCAACACTATCAGTATTTCGCCTCTAAGCGTCTTAAAACCGCATCGCCTCTAAGCGTCTTAAAACCGTATCGCCGTTTAGCTTCCTAAAACCGCCTCGCTGATAAGAGCGGTTCGTCGTTATCTTCAGCAACACATCGTCGCTGGGTTCGTCGACAACGAAATCGAATCCTCGCCAATAGGCTCTTTGAAAAAACAACGAATAATCACAACAGGTCTCGCCAAAAGCGGTGAATCTAAAAACAACAAAGCATGTCGCAAGAAATCCGAATTTTTTATATTTGGGTTCGAACAACCAGGCAGATAAAATGTCACAGGTTGGATAAATCCGTCCAGGCATCGAAACAATAAACAAGTCCTAAACCTTAGCAAAAACAAAAAGAAAAATCCTAAAAATCTATTCCAAAAGTTTGGATTAGGCGACCAGCTCGCCCTCTTCGACACCTTTATCCTTGATCTGAGCATCAGCGCCAGCCAAACCCACCAACTCACCACCTTCCTTTGCCATTTCACCGCCAGCCGGTGCGGAAAGTACAGCCGAACTTGCAACATCGCCAGTCTTGGGATCCTTTTCTAGTGGAGTCGGCTCGCGCTGAAGTTTGGTTGCCACAGTTTAGTCGGGATCAACAGTCTTGTCCGTCTCGCCCGACTCGCTGTCGCTCAACTCCTCGCTCGCACTTCGCAGCCGCATACCCAAAGAGCCGTCGTTAGAGCCAGAAGCTACATTGATACCAACAGACTTAGCGCTAACTTCGACTCGCGGAGAAACAACGATATCCGCTACATTAATGGGGGTGACATAGTTCATACCTAGAATCTTCCGCAACTCGTCGGACATCTCGTCGAAGACATCGTAGGCAGAACACAGCGTTGCCTTGTTCTCAACTAGAAGAGCGCGTTCAGCGATGGGATCGAAGGGCTCATCAGCATTCTCCAGGTCGTCGAGGAGTTGAAGGTTGGAGTCCGCTTGCGAGAGAAGGACCATCTTCCTTATCGGCTTTTTCATCATTCGACAAAAAGCTCGTTAGCGCGGTCCAGTTTGGCTTCAACTTCTGTAGTCGCGGATCGCCTCGCGGATGAAGTTGCCGTTTTGAGATCCCTCTCGCGACTCGCTTTCAGAGCAAGCAATTCTACTTCTAGCTCGGCAGCTTTCTCCTCGGCTTTCTTCTTCTCGGAACCAACTCTATTAAGATGAACGCCCAGATCGTCATTGCTCTTCTTATAGGCGTCTCGCTCAGCAGCGAGTTCGCTAATTTCCTCTGCGAGCCGTTTCTTCTCGGCTTCTTCCTTCTTCCTGGCCTCGTCAATAAAGGCCTTCCTAGCCCTCGCCTCTTGATCATACGCTATGACCATCCTATTGCAGTGTGCGATAGCCTGCGGAAGAGTTGGAAATATGAGATATGAAGCAAGACGGAACAAAGAATAATGAGAACTTACCTTAGCCTGGCGAGACGCAAATTCCTTGTAAAGCTCGCTCTTTACCAGCATCTCCGGGATCGGCATGTTATCACCCGGATATGTAACCTTAGCCATTAAGGCAGCTGCGGCTAAAGGATCGTCGTACAGCTCGACAGACTTTCCAGATCGCGGACCTGGAGGAACGGACTTGCCTTGAGGCAGAGTCGGCAGCTCGCGACGAGTCTTCTTAACGCCGGTTTTTCCCTTGCCTTTCTCAGAGGCAGTGTGTTTTCTTTTGCGAGTCAGCTGGTGCTCAGACTCGGCAAGCTCATCCGTAACGGTAATTGGCTGTGAAGGAATAACAGCCAATGTACCACTCATACCTGCAGCCACCACTTCATCATCCTTCGCGGTAAGGATATCTTCTTTGGCTACTGATGTTAGCGGTTTTTTAGGCAGGGGCATCAATTATCCTTGTCTGTTGTAACACAAAGGGTTATCGTCTCCACAGGGAGGTTTGGTCAATGCACCAGGAATGCATGATCCTTCTTAAGCTAGAGCAATGCTTTTTACAGATAAACTAATTATAAAACTATAAAACAAGTGAACAAGAGATGATTTAATTTACAAGTTATCGAAGAGACAAAAGTTAGGCCATGGAGATTTCTTGAATAAAAATCTAAGATATAACAATTTGTCGAGGGTTTTATTAAGCGCCGTTCTAGAACTCAAACACGAGAGTATAGCCAGCTAACTTCCGTTACAAAGGCTATCTATCCTTAAATCCTTAAATCCCAAATTCCTTTGCGAATTTATCGAATCTAAACAAGCAATTAGTACAAGTTCGATTTGTTCACAAAATCCCTAAGCCAAATTCCTTTGCGAATAGGTAATTTTGCCCATTTAGACTAGTTCAGGTTATTAATCCCACTGTCGTGGCTAATTAACAATCCTAAGATCAAGATTCTAGATGATCAAGCTAGAATCTAGCATTAAAAACAGTCTAAATGAAGAACTAACGGTTAAACCTCAATCAAATATGCGATCTTAACGATTTCTCATCAAAACCCAAGAAATCTCTAAAACCTAACAAGTAATTTACTCAGATATAGACGATGAAATCATAATAACTGAATAGAATTACATAAAAGAGTTAGAGTAGAAGATACAAGAGGGTTTGTAGATGAAGAACATGGATCTCCCTCAAAGATCTTCAAAATCTCTCTCTCTCTCTCTCTCTCTCTCTCTCTCTCTCTCTCTCTCTCTACGAAATAGATCTAGTTTTTAGATATTTTCTAGATAGTTTAGATATTTTTACAATGAAAACTATTTACACAAGTGCCAAAATTAGGTCTGCAGGCCGCCTGTCGATCGACACAAAATGACTGTCGATCGACACGAGGGCGTCTGTGGAAATCTTTTCTGTCTTTAAAAACTCTGTCGATCGATAGTAAATATATTATGTCGATCGAGAGGGATGTTTTAAAGGTCTCGATTCCACTTAGATCTTTTCAGCTCCAAAATGGTCCAAAAAGCTCCAAGTGATCATTTTCCTGCAAAACACTATAAAAGACACAAAAATACCAAAAATACTATACAAAACCGACTTATGTCATGGTTAAAAACGGGTAAAAACCATGATATATCAGCTACGCTCCGCCCTGACGTCTCAGCAGCAGGAGCAGCTAGTTTCGGCTCGGCATTTCTCTTGGCCTTCTTCTCAGCCTTCTTCTTGGCCATATCACGGAAAGTTAGCCTTTCTGGCATGATATCGAAGTCGTCGGACTCGCTTCGATTCGGAAAATCTTCTTTGTCGATTAGAGCAAACTCGCGAGCTCGAATGACTCTCTGAAGATGAAAATGACACTCCCAAAGACATTTCCTAGCCTTTAACTTGTTGAACAGATCGTCAATTCCGGGAACTGGGGTAAGTAGCGGTCTGGGAGCTGTAAAATCAATTGAGCAGAAAGTTAAGACAAAGCATAAGGAGATGGCTCGCGCGATAAACATCAAGAAAATCTACCAAGTGTTCCCCACTTTGCCACCGCCGGGTGTTCTTCTTCAACAGACGCACTTGATATCGGCACGAAGAAAAAATATTTGCGCCAACTGTGGTCTTTGTTTGGAAAGTCATCCAAAACTTTGTACAAGGAGCGACTCGCCAGATTATAGAACCTCTTGCCGCTCGAGTCGGCATGCTTACGGAACTCAAGAAAATTATGAAGATGAGGAACCCCAATGGGTTCGCCACATTCGGCAACTCGAGTCAGAAGCCCGACCAATTGACAAACTCCTCTGGTATTGATCTGCGCGAGTGTGATTCTATGAACCTACATGTACCGCAGAATCAGCGCAGGAATGGGGAACGTGAGATAACAGCCCCTAAACCAGCATTCGTACGCAGTAAACGTGTCAACTGGTGGGTCGTCTTCTCGCTGCTCGACAGTCGGCACGATCATCTCGACCGCATCGGAGATTCCGCATTCTGCGCGAAGGATATCCAGCGATTCCTCGTCGCACCATGAAGAGCCTGGAGGCGGGCGTTCCTTTCGCCTCGTTTTCTTCTTCTTAACGGCTTTGGCCAGTCCAGATCCGATCCAGGCTTGCAATCTCTCTGCTTCTATGAGAGGATTGTACTCCCAAGCGCATTCTTCGATCTTTACTCGAGGAGGCGGCTCGGCAGAGCTAAGCGACTCGTCGCGGAGATGTGGAATTTCCACGACTAGCCTCTGCTCATTAATAGCAGCCGCCTCGCCAATTTGCGAAGGATGCGAGGTCCCAACTCCCTCTCGGAAGTCAGGTCACGGAACTTGCATAGGTGAAGCTATCTCCCTCGTCTCGCGACTTTGCCTTAAGACAGGGGATTGATAAGAGAACAATTCGGCAAGAGGAGAATGACCACCAACTCGATCCTCTTGACTAGATGCACTCATCTCCTCGCGATCAGACATACTTGCATTCTCGTATCCGCGAAACCGACCACAGCTTGAAATCGCATCAACGACCGATTCGCTGTTAGCAGAATACGCCCAGATCAGTTTTTCCTTCTCGGCGGGCTCGACAGATCTCACAAACTTGATCGAATTTGTTGATGACATTATTTTCGGATCAAAAAGGAAGAATGTTCGAATCTCCTCAAAAACACGGCGGCGGCGATGAAGAACACGGCGGTGGTGAAGTGACGGGACGGCAAAAAATTTAACGAAATCTTGAAAGAAAAATGAGAGAAGAGAGAGAGAGAGAGAACAAACCTATTTTCGGAGAAATGAGAATTATGGGAAGTATCTGAGGAGCATCGCTCCTTATAAAGGCATTTATGAAAATTCGAGTTTCGAGGAGGGCCTCATTTTAATTTGGGCCGAGAATCTGGGCTTAAAGTATCACAGTTTCATAGGAAACCAGACCGACTTGCGATGCCTCAACTTCGTATTAGCTCGAAAGCGCGACTTCAGGAGTTCACTTTCTCAAGACTTCAATTCTCAGTGATTACCATGATCTCGCAGTAGCGGTGGAGTTGATCAAGTCGCATCAAAATCAATTCGCGACTTCATCAGATCAACTCGAAACTTTGTCTTCATCAGAATCGACTCGCGACTTCGTCTTCCTCAAATGGAATCGCGACTTCGTCTTCATCAAAATCGAATCGCGACTTCGTCTTTGTCAAATCGACTCGCGACTTTGTCTTCATCAGACCAACTCGTGACTTCGTCTTCGTCAAATCGAATCGCGACTTCGTCTTCGTCAAATCGAATCGCGACTTCGTCTTCGTCAAATCAAATCGCGACTTCGTCTTCGTCAATTCGAATCCAGACTTCGCCTTCATCAGACCAACTCGCGACTTTGTCTTCATCAAAATCGAATCGCGACTTCGTCTTCGTCAAATCGTATCGCGACTTCGTCTTCATCAGACCAACTCGCGACTTCGTCTTCATCAGACCAACTCGTGACTTCGTCTTCGTCAAATCAATTCGAGACTTCATCAGATCAACTCAAAACTTTGTCTTCATCAGAATCGACTCGCGACTTCGTCTTCGTCAAATGGAATCGCGACTTCGTCTTCATCAAAATCGAATCGCGATTTCGTCTTCGTCAAATCGACTCGCGACTTCGTCTTCATCAGACCAACTTGCGACTTCGTCTTCGTCAAATCGAATCGTGACTTCGTCTTTGTCAAATCGAATCGCAACTTCGTCTTCATCAAAATCGAATCGCGACTTCGTCTTCGTCAAATCGAATCGCGACTTCGTCTTCGTCAAATCGAATCGCGACTTCGTCTTCATCAGACCAACTCGCGACTTCGTCTTCATCAGACCAACTCGTGACTTCGTCTTTGTCAAATCGAATCGCGACTTCGTCTTCGTCAAATCGAATCACGACTTCGTCTTCGTCAAATCGAATCGCGACTTCGTCTTCGTCAAATCGAATCGCAACTTCGTCTTCATCAGACAAACTCGCGACTTCGTCTTCATCAAAATCGAATCGCGACTTCGTCTTCGTCAAATCGAATCGCGACTTCGTCTTCATCAGACCAACTCGCGACTTCGTCTTCATCAGATCAACTCGCGACTTCGCCATCGTCAAAGCAGCTCGCGACTTCATCTTTGTCAAATCAACTCGCAGATAACTCGTACCGATCGGCTCGCCGAATTTGGGACTTGGCGATAGTGGCGACTTGAACGAGTGTGTGACTTGTGCTCTTTTCCCCTTGGTCTGGTTTTTTCCCATCGGGTTTTCTAGACAAGGTTTTTACCGAGGCTCGTTCACACACTTATACGTCTTCGTCTCGCCGCCTAGCATCGTATCGGCCAGTTCGCCGAAATTGGGTACAAATCTTGTCATCTGGGCTCGGCATCATCATCAGCACGTAAACCGTCTAAACGGAAATCGATTCCTCACTCGGACACCCTTACTTCAACACTTTTATTTATAAAACTATTGAACTGGGGGGCTGACTGTAGGGGTCAAATCTCCCCTAGAAGAATCGATCAGCCTAAAACGACGTCGTATTCAGCAAACCGGCCCAGCGGTCAAAGCCCAGAAGATAGAGGCCCGTTAACGGCCCATCATTGTTTGTCTCAACCAAATTTTATTTCTATAAATAAGCATGTACCCCCCTCATTTGAGGGGATCCCGATTTCTGAGTTACAATAAGACAAAAAAAGCTCTGATCTTGATGAATAAGAACAATTTCTAAGAACCCTAATTCGCAATCTACTCTAAGTGTTTGAAACCCTAAAGAAGCTCTAATTCGTAGAATCTTCACAAATTATATTGTGTGATTTTCCAGCACGCACAATCACTCTTCTACATACATTACGACAGAGTTCCCTGGATAACAAGTGTAACGCCCCGCTATCATCGCTAAGCAGGATGCCATAGTAGATACCCGTAGACAGACTGATAAAGGTTACTAGAACGCACCTAGCTTTCCGAATCAACCCGTCCAAGGTACCTTGGCATTACCTCTCGACCACGACATAAGGCTTTACAACCCGTTCCGTGATCTTGAGTTGTGTTAGTCTGGATAAGACTAATATCAGATAAACACCCACAATTTCACAAAACATACTTTTATTTATTTGCAATAATTACATAGAATTAAGTTTGGCCAAGGCCTAGAGCCCAAAAGAGTCATAAAAGCATAACTTAAAACATAGCTTTACAAAAGACATTAAAAACCTACTTTCGGTGGTCATATCGTTCCCCACGCCCTCTAGTGGTTCCCTCTAGATGTTTACTTGCAAAAAAAATTGAGTCATGAGTACTAATTACTCAGTGAGCCAAGGCTCTCCTAACAAGCAATAATATATTTTCCCAACCCATACCCAAAATAACAATCAACTAGCAAGCAATCAAGCAATCACAAAATTATCAGAGAATGCTCAAGGGGGAAGTATAAAATGAAACCAAAAACCTATTCCCGCGAATTGACAACTTCCTTCCATTGTCCTATTATACCTCACTAATTTGTAACCACAAAGTCTAAAAGATTAGTGATCCGACTATTGCATCCACGGTCATAGGCTGCAATCCCATTCCTCCGTAGCCTACAATCGGTGTCACGGCCATAGGCTGCAATCCCGTTCCTCCGTGACCCCCAAATATGGAAGTGTCAACCGCTCTCTACACTTGTTAGGAAGTTAGATGATCCTCTTAATCACATAACAAACCTAACTTACAACACAATAATTTCATGACATATGCAACATGCAATCACACAATCAAACATCATTCACCAACAATCAAAGAAAGTACTTACTAAAATCCTAACAATTCTAACATGAACCCCTACGACTTTAAAGCATAACAATTAACAAACACGTGTGTTCTACTCATCTAACACACGACAAGCATCACCAAGACTCACCTTTACTTAATGAACGATTAGGACTAGGATTTGAACTAAGATCTAAACTCGACCTTCCTTCCAGTAAAATGGACAGAACTACGGCTAGAAATTTGTCTATTCCAGATTTGCTCGATCAAGAGAAGGGTCTAGATCACAAACGCGGAAAATGTTCTAAGGAATTTTTATCAAAGGTTTGGTTCGAAAATGATGTAAAAAATGGGAGTTACTAGGTCCTATATATAGGTTGTACTAAGTTGCTAGGCAGGTAGCTGAGTCACCGCTGACTCGTAGCTCACGGTCGTGATTGCGAATTTGTTGTGCTTCCGACTTGCCGTGCTTACAGTTTGTCGTGCTTCACATTTATCATGCTTCCGTTGACTCGTTGAACACAGTCGCGACACCTCGTGCTTACGAATTTTCTCGTGCTTAGGATTTTTTGTACTTACGTTGACTCGTTGAACACAGTCGTGACACCTTGTGCTTACGAGTTTTATCGTGCTTAGGATTTATCGTGCTTCTATTGACTTGTTGAACATAGTCGCGACACCTCGTGCTTACAAGTTTGGTCATGCTTTATATTTGTCGTGCTTCCGTAGACTCATCAGACATAGTCGCAACACCTCGTGCTTAGGAGATTTGTTGTGCTTAGTCAATTCAAAGCAGTTCAATCCCGAGCAGGTCAATTCTTGAGCAGGTCAGTTCCCGAGCAGCTTTATCATGCTTTCGCAAATTTTGATATTTTTGTAAAAATATCAAATTCGAAAAATACGTTGCCACTTCGTGCTTCGGGCAAAAAAGTTTCTTTGGCTGAGGGTAACGAGCAAGCAGGCACAATGTTTAGTCACTAACCAGCTTAACTAAGCACCCTGCTTAGTCATCAAGCAGCTTAACTAAGCCCCCAGCTTAGTCATTGAGCAACTTAGGCTAGGTTTTGGGCTAAATGGTTTAAGGCTTCCCAAGAGGCTTTGCCGAGGGTTTTTCTAGCCCTCGAGTGGGTCATTACAATGAGAGTTCTAGTCACGCTTTGGTACAGGGATCTATGATAGCAAGAGCTCTACACAGACCAATATCCGTCAACCTGCTCTACGATACTTGGTTCGTCTTTTCTCTTCTACATTTCTGTGTCGATTCGAGCAGAACAAGATGAGGCAGTCTGATCTCGTGCTACTTTATATCGCTCTTTAAGAGGACAATGTGCGCGAGCTTGAGGTACGTGTTAGTACTAACATGGGAGCAGTCTTCGCGCACCACTTGGTCTCTCTGAAGACCACACCTTTCACTTTGAAGAACAGCAACAAGACTTTCAATGTCAGTAGTCTCTTGACTCTGATTTTTAGGTTATGTGGTATTGACTTTACAAGTTTTTTGTCGCGAGACTTGTACCATGGATATGGATTATCTCGGGAGGGCTACCTGGCTTCGGATCATATGTGGGTTTTTCCTGATATTTCTAGAGTCCGACAATTGGTTTAGTTACCTATTCCAGCATTGACTTCTAGCAAGGGTCACCCATCTGTACTTTCTTTCGAGCATGATCCAGCATTGCTTTGACCGATGACTGCTACTCGCAGCCGACCACCATGTTCTGCTAGAGGTGCGAGTTCTTCTAGAGCTGCTGCTGAGCCTCTTCCTGGTTTTCCACCAGACCCCAATTCCCAATGGACATGGAGACATTTCAACGTTCTATTTATCAGAGTCTTCAGGCTTTCTGGCAGCGGATGACTAGCGGTTGTGTTTGCCCTCGTTCTCTATCTCCTGCTGCTTCTCATTCACCTTCCGCTTATGAGGAGGAGGACTAGTTCCTCGCCATCTATCCCGGTTTTATGTTTCCTTTTTTTCTTTTTTTTTCTTTCTTTTGAGTCAACAATTTTTTTTGTTTCCGTACTTTGATAAACTTATGAGATTATGTTATGTCGTTGCGTTTAATCATGTTTTATGTGAGTCTCTAACAGTGCTAACTTTGAGAGACTAATCTAACTATGACGAGTACCGTTGACAATCATCAGAACCAAATTTTGGTGAAAAATTCTGATTTTCAGAACTGGTGTCGATCGACACCCTCGACAGGTAACACATTCACATTCGGTTTTCAATATGTTTCCGTTTGTTTTTATTGAGTCAATCCAGTTTTTGGTTTTTATTCGGGTTGAAACTCCTCCTATACTTGTTTTGAACAGCACTGAAGGGACCATTTCCAATGCAAGTTAGTTGGTTTTACTAAGGTGAGTAACTGCAAGTGGATCAGTTTAACGGAGCGAGTTTAAATTTCTGGAGAACGCCAGAAAGTAAGTTGCTAACTCCGCCCTTAATGAACTTTAATTTCTTATCTTGGGGCTTGGTAATCGCGGGACTAGATTCCTCTTTCAGCACTAGCAAAGTGAGGATAACTCCCTTTGGTTTTCCCTTAACAGAGTAAAAAAAATGATTTGAGAACAAAGTTTTAGATAGAAAAGTATAAAGATACTCGTGACCCTGTCTCCTCACAAAGAACAACATTAGTGAGGCCTTATGACCCTGTCTTTTCATAAGAAACAACAGTAATGAGCGATATTCTAAGACTACAGCGTGATCTTCATGACCATGTCTCCTACCATAGAACAATAGTAATGGGTTGAATCCTATGCGACCATGTAAATGGACAGAATAAACTAAGGGAAACAAAAAGGGAGCAGTGCACAAAAGTGTTTGAGGAAGGGAAAGAATCTATAAAGTCCTGCGATCGATATTCTTTCGATGAGACCGCACTTAAATAAATGAAAGGGGTTTGCAATGAAAAGTCTGAGTTTCTCTAAGGAGTTTGGAATCAAACTGGAGGACTGCTACGCTTCTAGGGACACATCGAGGTATTACCAGATTGACTTCGCATGTACGTGGATCCAAAAGGAGTGATTACATCTGTGTTGCTTAGGGACAAGCAAAAAAGCAAAGTCAGGGGGAGTTGATATATCATGGTTTGACCAGTTTTTAGTCATGATATAAGTCTGTTTTATAGAGTCTATTCGGTGTTTTGCGTATGTTTTAGAGTCTTCTCAGGTATTTGGACGTTTGGAGCATAATTGAAGATCATAGAGCATTTTGGAGCATTACAATAGAAGACGTCAAAGATTGCAAGTTAGAATCGGAATTTAGACTTGGTGTCGATTGACACCATCATTGTGTCGATCGACACCCGATCGTGACAAGCCAAAGTTTACAATTTTGAAGATTTCCAATTTGCCCAGAAGTTCCGGAAGTTTACATTTATGTTCCAAAACGTTTTTAGGACCTTATATATATATATGTTTTCGCATTCATTGTTTAGGCTTACGCTTTATTTTATTAGACTTAGGAGATATCTATAATTCTTAGAACCTTTGTTATCTCTTTTATGCAATCTATTCAAATTATGATTTGTGTCTCATTGATCATGTCTGAGTAGTTTCCTAGCTTTGAATCTTTGTGAACAAATCGAATCTGATTTTAATGCTTGTTTAAATTAATCTGAATTTGCAAGGATAGTTGGCTTTCTAGGGTTTAGACATAGATAATATTTGCAACGAAAGTTGATTTAATTTACATTAGTTTCGAGTTCTAGAATTGCACTTCATTAATATCCCGATAGTAAGTTATCATTCAATTTATAATCATTCCTGCAAATTTCTTAAGGCCTAGCATTTGTCTTTTATTGAATTTAAAGCATATCAACCGTCGGTGTTTACAGTTTTCTTATTAAGTTTAATTCATATTATTCTGCTTAGCATAATTCGAGCATCTAAATCTATTGTGTAGTCTGATTCTCTGTGGATTTTGATACCTTAAGTACTACACGCGATCTCTTAATTTGAGAGAGTAGCTCTAGGGATAATTTGAGCATATCAGTGATAAGCAAGACTTTCTTTTCTTCAATGCTGAATTTTCTTCATAATGCAAAGAAATCTCTTTAGGTTTAGACTCTCTTTTCTTTTTCTCAAACGTCTCTTCCACCTTCGGCATATCACGTTTCTTAGCCCCTGGTACATCTTGAAAATTACAATGCCATTATTTTTTAGTCCAAGCAAATGTCATCTAACTCTGGAGTACGAGCCTGTCGAATCTCCTTACAAAAAGTACACTTTAATTTTCAAGTTCCTTCTGCTCCTTGTTTTACTACCTTTTCTACATAATTCCATAATGGTGCTTCTTCACTAGAAGATCATGAACTCCAATCTGATCATCTTCTTTTTGAGAAGAACTCATGTACAGTCAAGCTGAAAAAAGAAAAAAATAGAAACAAAATAATTGAAACAAAAACTAAATAAAGAAACGACAAGTTGTACTATCTAGTCTATACAATATGATGCAACATATTAACAATGACATCAACCATTCATGAATTATCATTATTGTATTATAAAAAATCAAGGATACGTGTAGTAACAGTAACATCAAAAAACAAAAATATTTGTTTACAGAATATCAAGGATACGTATAACACTAAAAACGCAAGTAAGCAACATTGTGACCTGTAATTCAACGCAACTATGTATGAGAGCCAAAGTAGAGATAGAGACAAATAAATTAATACCTTGTTTTTATAGAATTGGCAATGAATCGTGATTCGTGATTGGTGATCCAAATTTCAGAGAGTCATATCGTGGAGAGGAAAGTATTTTGAAGAGATATTTTTGAAGGCAACGCAAGAGTCGCCCATGTTAATTGACAAGTTTAAACCCTAGTTTGAATAATGTTTTCCCTTTATTTATTTATTTTTAACCCGGAAACGTTTCCATATTCTCTCTTTGGCGTCTCCTTAAATTGTCACCGTCCCCAACTTTTTTAAGACGTCCTCAAAACGTTTTATGTGCCATCCCCGGGCATCATAGCACTACGTACAATTAAAGAATTAAAGAAAGTGTGTATTGCCTTCACAAAAAATTGTTCATTGTTCATCGAAAGAATTGGTATTGATTGTTGTTTTAATTTTGTACTTTTATCATCATCTATTGCAACTAATCAGTTTTGCTGTATCGTAGAAATATGGTCCTACAAATAATCCAAACTATATGAACATTTAGTAATCCTTAGATGCCCGAGTTTTTACTCGGTAAGTGTTTTGCTACATGACCGCCTTACGTTACCCATAAGCCACATCCATCCGCTTCCTCGCAATCACGGGCCTATAGTTCAAATATTTATCCAAATGAATATCTCTATATTTATTACATAATAGAATAAAGTCACAAACAAGCAAACGAAAAAGAACTGGTTTTCCCAGTTAGTGCATGTCGTGACAAGAGCGAGGAGAAGAGTTTGCAGAACGACACCAACTATTATACCAATCAAAAGGCCAACACCTCTCATATGAACCTAGAAGACTAAAATTGTTGCAACAAGTATCCTTCATAGATAGAAAGCTCCTAAATTGATGTAAGCTCTTATATGTTGCCATCCGCATCCTCTTGAAACACCTACAAACCATTAAACCACCATTACAAGTTGTAAATAAGAGTAAAAGCTTTGGATACGTAACATGAATAGAGATGAGGCCATGGACATGTGTGGTGTGGAGGAAAAGAGAATAAATAATATTTGATAATTTGCTTGTGATTGAGTAAGGAAATAAGAACAAGTCTCAGACTTGAGAAAACCCCTTGTAAAGTGTCTAGTATGAGAGAAACAAAGACCAATGGAGCCATCTTTGCAACATATTCGACGGTTTCCTTGTCATTACTAAAAATGTGGCCATAAACATTCATGTCGACTAACAGAGACACACTCACTATCAATCCTTCTATTACTGCAAGAGACATTGTCATGTAGACCACAATATGTGCTGCTCAAGAATTCCAGCGCCTAATTCATTCGAGATTCTTGTGCTGCACACAAGAATATCAAATATCTGCCTTAGAACGTGAGGCCATATTGATATGATTATGCGGTGACCAAAGCTCTTACCTATAAGATTGTGTAAAGTATTTCTTATTATTGAAGATTGATAATACAAGAGTATTTATACACACATAGAGAGATGGATACAAATTTAAGAATAAGGAATGTACAAGATATGTAAATATATGATAATTGGAATATTAACATCCTATACGCCCCCGTAAGATGACCGTCTATTACAGAGCCCAATCTTGTCTAAGTCAGAATGTAATAAGGAGTGAGTGACTGGTTTGGTCAAGACATCTGCAAGTTAGTCCTTGGATGAGCATGTGACACACAAAGAAAACCAGATTGAACCAGTTCACAGATGAAGTGATAATCAAGGGCAATATGCTTCATTCGAGAATGGAAAACTGGATTTGCACATAGGAAAGTAGCACCAATATCTTCATATTAAATCACCAGCTGCGAGACAAAAAAAAATCCAAGTTCTTGCAAAAGATGTGTGACCCATTGTAGTTTTGCAATAGCATCAGCAACGGCCCAATATTCGGCTTTTGTAGATGAACAAGCTACACACTTTTATTTTCAAGAAGTCCAGAAGACCAGATCAAAACCAATGTACATAATATGCGCACTAGTGGAGGTATAGTCACCACAACAGCCAGCCCAATCAGCATCGGAAATGGCATGAATAGCGAATGTGTTGTCAAGACAAAGAAAAATACTATGATCTTTAGTGCCAGCAAGATATCAAAGGAGACGTTTCTTAGCTTGCTAGTGGACATCGGTTGGAGAATGCATATATTGTGAGAGCTTGTTAATAGCAAATGCAATGTCTGGTCCAGTAAAATCAAGATACTGGAAACTCCCAACAACAAAGCGATATTCAGCTCCATCAGAAAGAGCAATACTATAAGTGAGTTAAAGAGGAGTGTTACTCATCATTGGTGTAAAAACAAGCTTTGCAATAGTCATGTTGGTGCGAGTTAAAAGATTAGTGATGTACACTCACTGCGATAGTAAAAGACCATATTTAGACCGTGTTGCTTCAACTCCAAGAAAATAGTCTAGCTCGCAAAGATCCTTAAGGGAAAAATCAATCACTAAGAAGATCAATGAACTGTTCAATGCGTTTAGAATCATTACCCGTGATAATTTATCATCAACATATACCAAAATATACATACAAACACCTTGAGTGTTGAGTATGAAGTGCGATGTATCCAAGAGAGAGTTAGTGAAACCAAAAGCAAGAAGAAATTAACGAAGCTCTAAATACCAAGCTCGAGAAGCTTGTGACTTTTATGATAGCGAAAATAACATTTGTGACTTTTATTGATTACGCAATCGTTGCAATGAAAGGAAGAAATACCATTTGAGGAAGAAATCAATGAACTTGAAACAATAGATTTTAAAATAGGTAGAGAAGTGTGTCCAAGTTTAGAGTGCCATACTGGAAGAGAACATTTAAGTGAAGATGTAAAAGCAAAAGGGGAAGACTGTGCTCGACTTGGCCACTCATACCCTCCGTTCTTATGTGATCATGTTAGGATTGACGCCCCCGTACTGAGATCTTTCACCTGAAAAATATTGGGGAAAAAATTCACAATGTTATCAGTACATATACGGTTAACTGAAACCAAATTCTTGGAAATAATGGGTTCACGCAAAAAATTTGATAAAGTAAGGACGTGAGTAGGAGTCTGGGAGAAAAGATGAACTTGTATGTGTGATGGGGAAGTCCTTGGCCGTTACCCACGACAACCTCTTCTCTTCATGTGTATGGGTTGTGGAGCGAAATATTAGCAAGGTCCGAAGTGATGTGTTGAGAGGGACCACTATTGATCAACCAGGCTAGAGTGTCTCCATGTTGCATCATTGCATTGTTGCAGCATTGATCGCAAGTGGTATTGTTTGGAGACTGCCCATAGTTTAAATAACATAATGTTTTTGCAAATTTAGGAACATGGCTTAAATCGAAATGTAGATATTGCAAGAGGTAGTACTAGACAGAGAGAACATAAGTCTCCATTTGTGGGTTGGGTACAAGACCGAAGAGTAATATTAGAAGCTCATAAGACTACCACTCTAAGCTGCAATGCCATCATAGAGTTTCAACAAACAAAACGTGAGAGAAACATCGAGAAGTGAAAAATGCAGTGAGAATAGTGAAAGTACCAAAACATAGTTGCAAAAGGAAGAGTGTATCCTAAGAATTGTCCAACTCCTAAATATTTCAATGGAGAAACACCACTAAACAATGAGAGGAGAAAAACTTGAAAGATCCAAAGAGAATAACATAGAGTTAATATGAAAAATTATGAGCCAAGGCTCCTCCAATATAACCAAGCCCTGACTTCTAAACCAAAAACCAAGAGATGAATATAGAAACAGAACACAAAACAAAGGGTGATGGGTAATTCAAACGAGCAGCTGAACAGAAGCAAAGTCCGATCTTGTCGATGTCATGTCTGCCTCAAAAGCAGCCATGAAAGTTGTGATCCCCTACAAAATCCGTCTCTCTGGTTCTGCAGGAAAAGTTTGAATTATTAATGAACAATGTCCGATCAATATCTTTACAGTTGTACATTATATCAAAAGAATAACCAATACATTGTACGTAATGAACAATTGTTGGAAATAAAGAAAACATTTTTAGTAGTAGTATTTGTTACCATATTTTTCTTGCCTCGTAGAGTGAAAAAATAAGAATTTCTTTTATGGGGAAATATTTCATTTTTTGTTAACCGTATAAAATTACTAATTATTTGGAGTGAATATTGGGTCAGATTGGTAGAAGCTTTACAATCTTTATAACCACTTTTTAATTTGTACCGCTTTAGATTGTACCAATCACGAAAACTTTACTAAAAGCTTTACCAACACTATTACACTAATTTTTATTTATAAAGATTTATCTCAAATCTTTATCTATACAGCTTTGCACTATGCTATAAAGCTTACTGCTCCGGCTTTTAAAAAAGCTAGGCTACCAATCTTACTGCTCCGGCTTTTAAAAAAGCTAGGCTACCAATCGGACTCTGTATGTGTACATAATATAATCCTCGTTCCCCGATCAAGAGTTCTTTTCCTTGGGATTCTAATTCTGCTTTAATTTTTTCCCCCAAGTAGTATAGTAGTATATATCTTGATGAGTTGTTTCGTTCCTATCCACAGATGTCTGCCTCTTCGTGATGGAGTTTACTTCATTTCTAAAGCTTGTGAGTCAAAGCGATGGTTTTGGAAGTGGCTTCTCTCAGATTTTGAATCTCGTCTTCCTCAGTTTCTTGTTTGTTTTGGGAGTTAAGTTTCTTCTACATTTCAAGGGTCCTTCATCGTTTGCGCAGTATTTAGAGAAGATGGATTGCAACAAGAGTGGGTTTGTCTCAAAATCTAATTTGGATCAGAAGAAACCCATCATTTTACACTGGAGTGGTGATTCTTCTGCTAACAGATTGAGCTGTGATCTTCTTCTTCTTCTTCTACCTGATGGGCTTGATCTCAGTAAGAAGAGAGATACTACTGCTACTGCGTTATCGGAGACAGAGCTCGAGGAGGAAGGCGAAGTGATGACTCGGAGTGGTGATGATGATGATGAAGACCAGGTGTTCGACGTAATTACTCTGAGAAAAATGGTGAACAGAGAGAGGAAACGTGGAGATTGTATGGAGATAGAGCTGGAGAAAGAGAGATTAGCGGCTGAATCTGCTGCTGAAGAAGCCATGGCTATGCTTTTGAAGCTACGGATGGAGAAAAGCTCGGTGGAAATGGAAGCTAAACAATACAGAAGAGTCGCTGAACAGAAGCAAATTTACGATCAAGAAGTGATCAAGTCGTTGCAATGGATGTTGATGAAGATTGATGACGAACAAGACAAGATTGAAATCAATGGAGACTAACTTTCCTATTTTCTCTTTGTAAATGATGATAAAATTTCGATTTCGATGTTAACCGAACCAGAATAACAACGATTTTAAGAATTGAACCGAACCCGAAAATTGATTGATTGCTTACGTGGCGGGTGACTATTGGATGTATGACGACGATACAACGTAGCAATTAAACGAGTTACTGAAATTACGATATTACCCCTATCGTCTTCTTTCTTTCTTTCTATCCTCCGTCTTCTGAGAATGCGATCGGATCACTGAGAAACTACGGCGACGACGACTAAGAAGAAGAAGAAGAAGAAGGTAGTAATGAGAATCTCAGGTTACGAGATCATTATTCTGTCTCTACTAGTTTTCTGTTTCTTCGAGATTAGCGTTCACGCTCGTCCCGTTGTTCTCGTTCTCTCCAATGACGATCTCAATAGCGGCGGCGATGATAACGGCGTCGGAGAGTCTTCTGACTTCGATGAGTTTGGGGAATCCGAACCCAAGTCAGAAGAGGAGCTTGATCCCGGCTCCTGGCGACCGATCTTCGAGCCGGATGATTCCACCGTCCAAGCCGCGTCGCCGCAGTACTACTCCGGCCTCCAAAAGATTCTATCGGCGGCGAGCGAGGGAAATTTGAGATTGATGGAGGAAGCGGTGGACGAGATAGAGGCGGCTTCTTCAGCTGGAGATCCGCATGCGCAGTCGATGATGGGTTTTGTGTACGGATTGGGAATGATGCGGGAGAAGAGCAAAAGCAAGTCGTTTCTTCACCATAACTTCGCAACTCAAGGAGGGAATATGCAATCCAAGATGGCACTTGCGTTCACGTATCTGCGACAAGATGTAAGTAAGCTCAACTTATGGAATGCTCAGATGATATTGCATTTTGATAAACATTTAGCTGCTGCTACATAGGTGATTTTGTATTGTTGTGAGGTGACACTGTACTACAAAAGAAAGCATCTCCAAGCTTATGTGTTATTTCTTGCTGAGTTTGTAATTGACTTGCCATTATGTCACAGATGCATGATAAAGCTGTTCAGTTATATGCCGAGCTAGCAGAGACCGCTGTCAATAGTTTTCTCATCTCAAAGGATTCGCCTGTGGTTGAACCAACTAGAATTCATAGCGGAACTGAAGAAAACAAAGGTGCTCTGAGGAAATCCCGTGGAGAAGAAGATGAAGATTTCCAGATACTGGAATATCAAGCACAGAAAGGGAACGCTGGAGCCATGTACAAGATTGGACTCTTCTACTACTTCGGTCTACGAGGATTAAGGCGTGATCACACTAAGGCATTGTTTTGGTTTTCAAAAGCAGTAGAAAAAGGAGAGGCGAGATCAATGGAACTTCTCGGGGAGATATATGCTCGAGGAGCTGGTGTTGAAAGAAATTATACCAAGTCACTTGAATGGCTTACGCTTGCTGCAAAAGAAGGTCTCTATTCAGCATTTAATGGCATTGGCTACTTGTATGTTAAAGGCTATGGAGTGGAGAAGAAGAACTACACTAAGGTAACTTCTTCATTCCTCGCCTCATAATTCCTAGTCTTACTCTTTATCTGACTAGAGCCTTAGCTTCTTTGTTGATTTAGCAAGAATGATTTAGCCGATGAAAATAAATAAAGGAACTGAGACAAAGAAAAAAGAGATTGCAGAATATTATAGATTACTCTACCGCTTTGAGTACAAGATTTAATTCCTCTTGCCAGTGTTCCTAGGTACTACTTGCATTCCTACATTCCTTTAGATTTGATGTGAGTATTCCATTGGTGTATGCTTTCAATTGCAGGCAAGAGAATATTTCGAGAAGGCTGTTGACAATGAAGACCCCAGCGGACATTATAACCTTGGAGTTTTGTATCTTAAAGGCATCGGAGTCAAAAGGGATGTGAGGCAGGCAACAAAATACTTCTTTGTTGCTGCAAATGCTGGTCAACCAAAGGCTTTCTATCAACTCGCCAAGATGTTCCATACTGGAGTTGGGCTTAAGAAGAACCTGGAAATGGTAAATTGTTTTTAAGTTTTCTTAGACCTTTTCCGCTTAACCATGGATGTTAAGTGCAATGATTATAGGTACGGGTAACAAAGCTCTATGAAAAATATCGCTGTCTGCTCTTATAAACTTGAAATGATTGACTACTGTTGCTATTGATAGCTCATTTAGCCATATCTCAATGTCTGAACAGAGTTCGTTTTGTACAATCATGGTAGGAGAGATGAAATAAGCTAGAACGTATATCCATTAACGCATCAAAGTGCATATTTTTGGCTTCCATAAGGCATATATCTACCCCTTCAATATGTTTTAGGATATTTATTTGAGCCCACATATTGTTGTCGGATTTTTTGCTTTAATTGTTTGTTGACGTCCCTTGTGTTTTGGTCACAGGCCACTTCATTTTACAAGTTAGTAGCAGAAAGGGGACCATGGAGTTCTCTCTCTAGATGGGGTCTCGAAGCTTACCTGAAAGGTGATGTGGGTAAAGCTTTGATCTTGTACTCGAGAATGGGAGAGATGGGTTATGAAGTAGCACAAAGTAATGCCGCATGGATCCTCGATAAATACGGTGAAAGAAGCATGTGCATGGGAGTATCCGGGGTTTGCACCGACAAGGAGAGACATGAGCGGGCACATTCTTTGTGGTGGCGTGCCTCAGAACAAGGCAATGAACATGCTGCTCTGCTTATTGGAGATGCATATTACTACGGCCGGGTGAGTTTTCCTCATATTTGAACTTAAATCATGAAACTGGTAGCCATTAGGAAAATGTTACAATGGTCAAATTATATGTGAATCAGCTAGAAAACTTTTCACCTGATTCTCTCTGCTCATTCTGAATATTCTCTTAGTGTAACTCAGAGAGGTTAGTTTCCTCATTATTAGAAATTATATTATGAAACTGATAACATTAGGAGATGTTACGATGGTTGAATTAGATGTGAATGAGCAATAAAACTTAAAAATACTTTTCTCGTTGGCTCTCTAATTAGGGTACTGAGAGAGATTTTGTGCGTGCGGCTGAAGCATACATGCATGCTAAATCACAATCAAACGCTCAAGCAATGTTCAACCTCGGTTACATGCATGAACATGGACAAGGACTTCCCTTTGATCTCCATTTAGCTAAACGTTACTACGATCAAGCCCTTGAAAGCGATGCAACCGCCAAATTGCCAGTCACACTTGCTCTCGCAAGCTTATGGCTCAGAAGAAACTATGCTGATACCTTGTTGGTAAAAACTTCATTCCTGTTTAACAATTTGATGCATTGTAACAGATCAAAAATGACAAAAGAGTAAATGCGTTTTTTTGTTTTTAACTGATAGGTGAGAGTTGTTGATTCATTACCAGACGTGTATCCAAAGGTAGAGACTTGGATTGAGAATGTGGTGTTTGAAGAAGGTAATGCGACAATACTTACACTCTTTGTCTGTCTCATAACAATTCTCTATCTCCGGGAGAGACAACGGAGACAAGTCGTTGTTGTCCCAGCCGATCAAGCTGCTGATGCGGCACAACCCCTCGCTGCTGATGTGGCACAACCCTTTGCTGCGTTTCGACGGGGATGAGGTGGTCACGTAGTCTAATAGCATCGAATAATTGGTTTTTTTGGTGTTTTCTTTAGTGTACAGTATAAAGACAAACCCAAAATTTGTGATACTGTGTATGTATGATCGATCTCTCGGCTGTATTGTAACTCGTTTTAACTTCTCTTGTTGGCCCTAAGGCTCTGATTGATGTGGCCTATTACGTTATATTAACCAAATATAAAGCCTCAATGAACCTTTTTTTGTGTCTCTCAACTTGTGTTTGTGAATTTGAGCAAGCGGGGGAAAGTTATATGGGAGAATTACACGTCTCTTTCTCCCAACATACGTTGATTACCAAAGCAAAGAATAAAGATCAAAACAATCAAATATTGGATTCGAATCTTAAACTTGTGTGCCACTAGAAACCTTTTTCTATATTTTTAGAAAGAACACATATTTCGTTAAGTGTTTAACATGCACATGACTCATAAGTACTCAACCATGGAGAATACTAGTAGAGGACGATAATTAATTTCACGAAATATCAAAACTGGTAAAAATCGTTTCTTAAGCGCGTGGGGCAATCGAACAAGTAAACTAGAAATCAGAGCAGAAAAATGCAACTATAAAAAACAGAGAGGGTCAATTAAATAGCAAAAGAAAAGAAAAATGGGGATGGTGGCATTTGAATGGGGAGAGAACGAATTGACGCTCCTGCAGAACGTAAAGAATGGTGATTCCTGGCAAGTTCTATAGTTCAATTAAACCTTTTAGGGTTTTTAATTACATGCATCTAGGGGTGTCAAAATAAATAAACCAAACCCAACCAATACTCAAATGACTCGAATGCTAAATGGATAATGGATTGATCCAACTCAATAAGCAAATGAGTTGGATGTATCCCACTAACTCATTTATATTAATCGTTAATGGTTAATGGTTAAATGAGTTTAAACCATTTAGTAAATGACTTAGAACCTATGAATCCATCAAATTTAAATGAGACGCAATTGACTTTGACTCGACCTAGCTACTTTAATTTATAAAATAATTAAATAAATATATTTAAAATTAAATTTTAAAATCAAGTTTTTGTGGAATAACACTTTTGACGGAAAAAATTTACAAGATTGTGTGTTTTGGCGAGAAATAATTTAGTCGTGTTTTTGGTGGAATTTTTTTTACGGGATCATGTTTTTGGCGGGAAAATTTTACTAAATAACATTTTTGGAAGGAAAATTTGAGGGAATGATGTTTTGTCGGGATAATTAGAAATAATGTTTTTGGCGGGAAATTGTCGAATTGCATTTTTGGCGGGAAAATTTTACAGAATCACGTTTTGGCAGGAAAATTTGACAAATGGTGTTTTGTAGGGAAAATTAGAAATCTTGTTTTTGGCGGGAAAATTTTACGAAATCATGTTTTGGCGGGAAAATTTTACGGAATTATGTATTGGCGGGAAAATTTGACGGAATGGTGTTTTATAGGGAAAATTAGAAATCATGTTTTTGGCCGGAAAATTGTCGAGTCGTGTTTTTGGCAGGAAAATTTTACGGAATCATATTTTGGCGGGAAAATTTGACGGAATAGTTTTTTGTTGGGAAAATTAGAAATTATGTTTTTTGGAAGGAAATTACTGAGTCATGTTTTTGGCGGGAAAATTTTACAGATTCACATTTTGACAGGAAAATTTGATGGAATGGTGTTTTGTCGGAAAAATTAGAAATCATGTTTGGCGGGAAAATTTTACGAAATCATGTTTTGGCGGAAAAATTTCCGAAATTACATTTTTAGACTGGAAAATTTGACAGAGTCACATTTTTAGCGAATATTTTACGGAATGGTGTTTTGGCGGAAAATTATAAATTATGTTTTTGGCGGGAAAATTGTACAATAATGGTTTTTAGTTCAAAAATAAGGTTGATGGGTTTACCCATTTCAACCCATTAATTCATTTTATTTCAACTCATTTCAACCTAATCCATTGAAATCATTAACCCATTAAACTCATTAACTCACTAAGATCCAAATCTTCTTACCCATTGGGTTAATAGATTGGTTTTTGTTTGGATTGATCTATAAAATTTTACCCATTTTAACACCCCTACGTGCATCAATCGAAATATGTTAATTCATTGTTGGTTTTGATCAATTTTTTATTTCATATTTGGTGTGATTAAAAGGGATATTATGTCGGGGGCTTGGGATGAAGATAACATGATATTGAGAGGTCTGCCTAATGAAGAAAACTTGGGGACATGGTTTGGTATTTAAAAAAAAGGCAGAGTTGCATTTCTTGTGGATCAAGTAATCCATATAAGGCCTTACCTATGGATGAGTCTTGATGATTTGTTGCGGGTTTGTGTTACGATTTAACTTGTAACTTTGTAAAGAACTCTCGAAGATAGATATAAAAGCCAAAGTTAATTATTTTTCACAAAATCCAAAAGAAACACCAAAAACAGGAAAATAGGAGTACTATCTCGCAACAATCCTCACATAAGACAAAAGTGATCAAAGCAATTGATAAAGTCTTTACTTTTAGATCTTCCATCAGAAGTCGAGTCTCTCTGACGTTGTCGTATGCCGCAGGCTCTCTTCCGGTCTTAAGGCTCACCACTCTCAAAATCATCTGCCACTTTCTTGGTGCCAGCTTTCCTCTTCCCACTCTTCTTAGAAGCACTAGTGGTTGCATATCCGCTCCGACCACCTTCAAACATCTCCCGGGTAAATTTGCAACCCTCCATGATAAGCTTCTCCATATAATCAACATTAGGATCGGCCACTTGGTCTGCCCAACTATAGTCAACATGGACATCCTCAACATTGCCTCCTCCAATCACAGGTGCAAAATTAACCTACACCAAAAATACAATGACACTTTAGTGTGGTGATCTAAGTCACCAAATAACAAAGATAGTCCGGAATAAAGCTAAACTGCAATTTGGTGATCTAAGTCACCAAAAACTCTAAAACATATCAAGAAGACTGATATGCTCAAATTAACCTAGAGCTAAACTCTCTCAAATTAAGAGATCAATTATAGTACTTTAGGATCGAATCCACAGGGAATCAGGAAACACAATAGATTAAATAAATTCGGATTAAACTAGGCAGAATAATGAGAATGCAAGTAAATCAAATTAAACAAAGCAGTAGATTCGGTTGTGAAATCAATTAAAAAGAAGCCAGACACAGGGAAATCTCAGGTGAATCAGATATGCAGATGATAAATAAAGATAGGATTATTAAGCACAGTTCACGAACATGAATCACAAATATAAAACCAATCAGCTTTCGCTGCAGAGATTATCTATGAATAAATCCTAGAAGACCAAATTCCTTTGTGAATCCTATGAATCTAAACAAGCATTAATTTCATGTTCAATTGTTCACAAAACCCTAAACAAAATTTATTTGCGAAAAGGAATCTTGCTCATCAAAGTCTAGTTCAGGAAATCAATCAAACTGTCGTTTCTATTAATTATCCTAAGATCAGATTTCAAGTCATGAATCTAAAATCAGCAATAAACACGAGACAAGATGAAGAACAATCTAAAAGATATTAATCCTATGCAATAAAAATCAGATCTAGCAAATCATCAAACACCTTTGAAAATCCCTAAACCTAACAGGGGAATTACTCAAACATGATCATAGAAGCAAACATCTTTATTAATATGAAAATCTCTAAGTAATTGATAAAATAAAGCATCCTCTTAAACAATGGCTTGGAAAACGTATACATACAGGTACAAAACCGACTGGAAACCTAAAAGTAAACATCTGGAACATTCGGGCTTCGAACGGACTTCTTCTGATTAAGTTTTAGGCTTGGTCGACATGGGTGTCAATCGACATTCATGGTGGTGTCGATCGACACCATCTTCAGATTTCGACAATTAACTTCGATCTTCGCCACTTCGTTCCGAAATGCTCCAAAACTTCTAGTAAACATCTTTTAAGCTCCAATCGTCCTAGTACCTGTAAAGACTCTAAAACCAACACAAAACAGAACAAAAGACTCTAGATATTGGACTTTTATCATGGCTTAAACTGGGTAAAAACCATGATATATCAACTCCCCCAGACTTAGATTTTTGCTTGTCCCTAAGCAAAACAGTGTTCTCACTCCTTTAGGAACCACATACCTTTGCAAAGCTAATCCGGTGATACTTTGATGTTTCCCTAGAAGTATAGCAGTCCTCCAGATTGAATCCAAACCCCTTAAAGAAACTCAGACTTTCGGTCGCAAACCCCTTTCATTTATTAAGGTGCGGTCTCATCGAGGGAATATCGATCGCTGGACCTTCTAGATTCTTTCACTTCTTTTAACACTTTCCTGCGTTTCACCCTCTCTCTTCCCTCTGAAATTGTATCCAATTAAGGATATCATAGAGATGCACTGCCCATTTTTGAACTTTTTCTTCAAGATTTTTCTGATTTTGGATTTGCACTTTTCTGCTTGAACTACACTTTTCTGTAGACTTTTTTTTTTATTATTAGATCCTTGGCATATCTATGACTTCAGTAAATCAGCGCTCACTACTAGTGTTCTTGTGGAGACAGGGTCATGAGGCTTTTTCTTTTTGATCTAGGACAGTTGTATTCGTCATTCGGGAAGAAGTTTCAGGAGCGATCCGTCCTCGCTTTCAAGTGTTTGGAAGCTGAATCAAGTCTTGCGATTACCAACGCCCTTGACAAGAGATTAGAAATTCATTAGGTCGGGGTTTGCAACGTCTTTCTGGCGTTCTCTAGAAATCTGAACTCGCTCCGTTAAACTGATCCACTTCCAGTTACCCACCTTAGTAAAACCAACCAACTTGCATCGGAAATGGTCCTTGAGTGGTGTCGATCGACACCATCTTCAGATTTCGACAATTAACTTCGATCTTCGCCACTTCGTTCAACAATGCTCCAAAACTTCCAGTAAACATCTTTTAAGCTCCAATCGTCCTAGTACCTGTGAAGACTCTAAAACCAACACAAAACACAACAAAAGACTCTAGATATTGGACTTTTATCATGGCTTAAACTGGGTAAAAACCATGATATATCAAAGACTACATTAGAACATGGTCCTCAATATGTAGCTAGTGGGCCTCTACTTAGTGAGACTGGCAACTATCTTACATTGGGAATCATAGTGTACATAAGGATATGGACTGGTAACCTGAGAGATAGGCAGATATATGTATATATATGTATGCAACCTCTACCTAAACAATTATCATAGTTCATGCAAAAAATTAGATAGTTATCACCGATATTAGATTTGGATTTACTTAAATGGTGCTCTAATGCTAATTTCAAATTGGAAAGTATTGTGGGTATGACGAGATGGAGTGCTATCTTCAAAAGGTAGTCAGATATCTTGCTTCATATCAGAAATTAGACAGTTAACATTCCAACTAGATTTGGATTTACTTATATGGAGCTTTAATGCGCTGACATGCCAATTAATGGGTAAGATAGACATACCTCATGTTCGCCATCCAGTTCCCAGAGCTTGTCAAGCTTCAATGTGATAACATGACGATTTTCTCATCTCCAGACTCTGGATCAGTTCCATTACCAACAACAAGAGAAGCAGCGGGTACACCTTGGAGTACAACTAGTTGCAGTGCATGCATAAAACACTGCACAACAATAGTGGCTTGAGAAAGTTAAGTCATTATCCTTGTTTTGATACACTGCATAGTCATATCAAAATAATGACGACCCCATGGAAAATTCAGGAAGTAATCAATGTCTCGGATCATCTCAGTATGCTCCTTAGATATTTTCATGAAAAAAGACTTCTGGCATAGAAGACCATCAACCAACAGGAAGCAGGCGTACTTAAATCTCAAAGAGATTCTTCGACCTCTTAAGCAAGGACACAAGCTTCTCACCGATGATAATCTCATCACCCCCCCCCCCCCCCCCCCGAACAATGTAAACCACTATGGGGTAACCCCTGGTTTACTTGTTACTCTCTCACGGTCAATTGTTGGAATGAGACTGTAATTGAGTTCGGTAACAATCCCAAACTCCTTAAGTCCAAATTTAATAGGTATCCCATAGAAAACCACCCAAATCTTGTGATTCCTTTTGAACTCGAGTTGCCTTGTGAAAAGAAAGTGTGCAACCTTCCCCGAAAAAGTTGGCTACGTATTTAGCTCCAACAACCCACCGAAACAAGGCCGGATTACCTCCAACTAATCGGGTTGAAGAGCACGAAAAACAGTCCTTACAACGTTCAACTTGAAGTAGCAATTGACGCGATCCCCAACCAGCTCTTCTCTATCGGCAAATACACGATTAGGTAGAGTCTCCATAGATATATGATGGGTTTGACAGAAAATTTGAATCCAAAATACTTTTGGGTGATACAAACCTTCGAATTTACGATCTGGGTGCGTCGAGAATGAGAAATAGCTGGAAATAAACCGTAACTGGATGGAAGAAACGGAGAAACCGATGGAGGTTTCTAGAAAGAGAAGAGATAATTCTCAGAAAATAGAGATGATGAAAAGTCAGTTGCGTAATGGTTCTTTGTCTGACTCTAGGTTCCCGTAGGCGGGAGAAATTTAGTATTTAATGATTCATAGTCTGCTCACTTGTAATTATTAGGAGAGTATTCACACGCCAAATAAAGATCATGTGAAGATCCAAATAAATGGCTCGTCCCCTGTAAGAGGTTGGTACCCGAAACGCGTGGGGTAAAAACGATCTTGATCGATGGCTAATTACAATCTCTCCACTAGCAATAAAACTCTTTTTGTTATTTACCTAAATATTACTCCCTCTATTCCATAAAAATGATGTTTTAGAGTTTACACAAATATTAAAAAAAATTAAATGCAACAACTTATTAACACAACTTGCCCACTTTCTAATAAGTGCATTTACACTTTTTATATAACATTCCCCTTATTTCTTTTGTAAGTGCCAATTAGAGATTACGCTCCACCTTTTTAGCACTCTAATCAATAAAATATGCATTAATTAGAAAGCAAAACATCATATATTGTGGAACAAGAAAAAATCCCAAAACATCATGTTTTATGGAACGGAGGGAGTATAATTTTTAGGGTTAATTAAGTGTATATTACTTTTGGGGGGAATAATTAGGTAAATAATATGTCCTAAACTATAATAGAGAGAATTAAAAATATGACAAAATTGCCCTTACAATTGTAATTAAGGTAATTATATAAAAACAAATCCCTAAAAATCTTCTCTTAATCTCATCTCATTGCTCATCCACTTAAATCTCGAAAAAACAGATCTGTGTGCAAAAAATGAAAAAATAGATGAAAAGACATATAAAACAAGCAAATATGTTGTCAAAAATAGTTAACTATTTAGAAACTATATATTCAATTGATCTCAGAATATAGTTAACTATATCACATTATTGGTGAGTATCTAAAACCATAGTTAACTATTTTCAGAAATTACTTATCAATTAAAAAATATAGTTAACTATTTCTAGAGCATAATAATCTATGATGTTGATTTCATAATATAGTTAACTACACGAAATATTATTGTAATAGTTACCTATAATAGTTATAATAGTTGACATAATGAAAAAAAATAATACACATAGTTAACTATTATAAGACCTAGGATTATAGTTACCTATTATAATGAAAAATAACATACATATATAGTTAACTATTATAAGAACTAGGATTATAGTTACCTATGATAATGAAAAATAACATACATACATAGTTAACTACTATAAGAACTAGAAATATAGTTACTTATTATAATGAAATATAACATACATATATAGTTAACTACTATAAGAACTAGAAATATAGTTACCTATTATAATGAAAAATAACATACATATATAGTTAACTATTATCATAAACATATTTACCTATTATATTTTTCGAAGATAGTTAACTATGTCGCACTTTGAACTAGAGATGGACGGTAGGAGTTTAATAGAGAAAAAACGACACCATCTTAATTCACGATTGGAGACTTGGATCCATGACGAGAACTGCCAAAAACGAATATAAAGAAGGAGGACGATGAGAAGAAGAGCCTTGTTTTGTCAATTTAAAATAAAATAAATAAAAAGAACAAAAACAAGATGAAGAAGGAGATGAAGAAGGAGAAGAGGAGGAGAAGAAGGAGAAGTGGCGTGAGAGGAAAAGGATTAGGTTTAGAGTTAGTGTTTTAATTTTTTTTTTTTTTTAAGATTAAAACTGAAAAATAGATTAAAATTACCCTAATTTTTATTGTTTACGATTGCAAATACTCTATATTAATTGTGTGGTCGATTAATTTTGAAGAGTGTGTAATAAAGAATGACAAGCATTCTGAGAAACGAATCTATGGGAGAAAAGGAGAGGTAGGTGAAAGCAGAGCTGAATAGCTCAAAGAAAAGGGAAAAGATAAATTGAAACTTGAATTTTATTCAGCTTAAGAAAATGTTTTACATCTGAGATTGTATTTATACTAGAGCTACAAAACCCTAGTGTTTCCGACACCTGTCGATCATCCATCACTTGTCAGAGATTGACGGTCACTGATACTAGTCGGAATGGTGCCAAATTGTACTGAATCGTTGAACGGCAAGGACTGAGCTGGTGAGACACTTTTCCCTTTGTAAAGCATAGTGCCGTTGTAGAAGACGACACTGGAGCTGTGGGCTTGATCTCTATTGAACTTGGATAAGCCTTTTCTTGTTTTGAGACTGAGACCAAACCTTCTGTTTGAAACTGAATGTCACCAACACTTAGATCATTCTTCATTCCCATACTCTTAACATCCCCTCTCAAACTTGGTGTGGGTGGAGCATGAACACCAAGTTTGTACCTCAAGGAACTGAACGCAGCTGAAGGTAAGGATTTAGTGAAAATATCTGCAAGTTGAAGATTAGCAGGAATATGTTTCACAACCAACGATCCAAGTGCCACTCTTTCCCTTACAAAGTGATAATCTGCTTCAAAATGCTTTGATCTTGGATGTAACACTGGATTTGCAGTAAGATAAATTGAAGATAGGTTATCACCATAGAGAGTTGCTGGAAAAGGCTGAGGAACTCCAATATCTCTTAACATGTTGCTCAACCAAAGTAACTCACAAGTCGTGTCGGTAAGAGCTCTATTTCCAGCTTCAGTTGAACTCCGAGAAACTGATTGCTATTTCTTGGCTGACCAAGAGATGATATTATTGCCAAGAAATGTACAAAAGCCTCCTGTTGATCTTTTAGTGATAGAACAACCCGCCCAATCACTATCACTATAAGCTGCCAATGTAAAGTCTCTATTATGAGAGAAAGAAATACCAAAGCCAGTAGTACCTCTGATATATCGAAAAACTCTCCTAAGCATACTGAAATCTAAGACAGTTGGAGCATGCATTTTTTGGCACACATAGTTGACCGCAAACTGAATGTCACGCCTAGTCATTGTAACATATTGAAGCTTTCCAGCCAAGCTTCTAAAGTACTTTGGATCAGTAAATAACTCATCTTGATCTGGGATCTTGTTGAGTTGAAGTAGAAGTGGAGTAGCAATGGGATTGCAATCACTCATTCCAGCTACAGCCAACAAGTCTTTGGCATACATTTCTTAAGACAGAAACAGTCCATCCTTATGAAACATAGCCTGGATTCCGAGGAAATAATGAAGTTGACCCATATCTTTCATTCAAAATTGTTCCTTCAAAGCATCCATAAGCTGATCAATCAAAACTTTACTACTTCCAGTCAAAACCATATCATCAACGTAAAGCAATAAGATCATCACATCAGATTTTGTAATATAGACAAAAAGACTTGGATCATTCTTGTTGCAGCTGAATCCAAACTCAAGAAGAAAATTACTAAACTTATCAAACCACGCCCTTGGAGCTTGCTTCAATCCATAGATAGCCTTATGTAATTTGTAAACATAATCTGGTTTAGATGCATCAACAAAACCACCAGATTGCTTCATATAGACTTTTTCTTCTAATTCTCCATGAAGAAATGCATTCTTCACATCCAATTGCTTAATATCCCACTTCATAACAGTAGCAGTGTGAAGAATAAGTCTCACTGTGGGTGTCCTACCTACAGGACTATATGTTTCCAAGTAATCAATCCCCTCTTCTTGATTGAATCCTTTTGCAGCAGGACGAGCTTTCAATCTTTCCAAAGATTCATCTGCCTTGAGTTTAGGAGTGAAACCCCACCTGTTATTCAAGACATGCATATCTGGAGTTCTTGGAACTAAAGACCAGGATTTAGTTTCTGTACATGTATCCATTTCTTCACCCATAGCAGCTGTCCAACCATGACCTTTAAGAGTTGCAGCTATAGTTTTAGGTTCAGGATAAGCCACCTTACGAGTCAAGAGAACATACCTGGGATTTGGTTTAATAATCCCTACTTTAGATCTTGTCACCATAGCGTGGGTTGGCATAGATGTCTTCAGAGATTGACGGTCACTGATACTAGTCGGAATGGTGCCAAATTGTACTGAATCGTTGAACGGCAAGGACTGAGCTAGTGAGACACTTTTTCCCTTTGTAAAGCATAGTGCCGTTGTAGAAGACGACACTAGAGCTGTGGGCTTTGTGGGCTTGATCTCTATTGAACTTGGATAAGCCTTTTCTTGTTTTGAGACTGAGACCAAACCTTCTGTTTGAAACTGAATGTCACCAACACTTAAATCATTCTTCATTCCCATACTCTTAACAGTAGGACCCTATTTCGGAGAATTTGTAAACTGAAAAGTAATTTACTACCGTACAATGTTCTTGTTTAGTTTTTATAACGGGTGATATTTGGTACATATCGTTTATTTCTTATAGCCGTTAATCTAAATATCCTATATATATTAATTGAGGAGACATTAAAACCTCAAAATTCTAGGTGTCACTCAATGAGACCTTTAGGAGACATTCTACCTTAGAAAATCCTATGTGTCATGCTAAGAGACATTCTAACTTAAAAAATCATATGTGTCATGCTAAGAGTATTTTAAAAGCTAACTATCATCCTATTAAAAAATTAAAATAATAACACATTTCTAAATATATCAACATTACGAAACATTCCTAAAATTTTGCATTAATTTTAAGTAAAATTTCTAAATAAACATTTATATATCTATATATATAAAGTTAGCTTTTCTCTCTTCTCATGCTTCCACTTCATTATCCACATGTATATTTAATTATGTTTTCAATTATTTTTTGTATAGTTTCACAATTGATACAGTTCACAATTATTTTAAATTAAACTTTAAACCTTAAAACTTATAAAAATATAGTTCACTAAAATAATAACAATTTTTAATACATGTTATAAATCATCAAATAAGTCCTAAAATTAAACAAACAAATTGATCTATAACTAAATTCATAAAACCAAATATAAGTTCATAATTACATAAAGTAAAAACCAGAGAATAAGAAATTATTGCAATTACATCAAATAAAAAGAAAATAAATTAAATTTGGGTATATTTAAGATAACTATTTCAGTTATACGTACATAAAATAAAAATAAGAAAATAAGAAATGTTTCTAATTTACACACAAGATAATCTGATTTATGATTTTATTTTTAACCTAAAAAGAAAATTTAAGTGTAACTATAAGAGATTAGGAGGATGAGGGAAAAAAATCTAAACTATCAAGTAAATATAGCATACATCATGTGATGTACGTGCAATACTGCAATATATCTTGAAAGCATACAACATTATATTTTAAAGTCATTACAAATTTCAAAACTTTACAAATGTAATTTGTATTTTTAATTTTAAATATTTAAAAAAATTTATTAGACTAATACTTGTGTTTTATTAACGTTACTGAGCAAAAGCCATAAGTATGACACCCCGGTTTGAGGGCACATATGGTATATGCGGTATATGCAGAGAGACTTAAAAGAATTGATATTGCTACCTATATCACCAAAGTGCACTTATGTTTTCGGTCACAGGTCTTGAGAGAATTCCAGAGTTAAGCGTGCTTGAGCTGGAGTAGTTTCAGGATGGGTGACCTACTAGGAAGTCATTTCCAGTACCGTGTGAGTGAGGTCACGACACATGAAAAGATCGCGTGGTGATTTGCAGGGTTAGTAAACATGACTTCCGAGCCTCCCGGACTAACGCACCGACCGTCGAGAAGTGGGGGCCCACGGGCCGAGAGTGGACGTGGAGCCCATGGATAGGGCGGTCGAGGCGTTACAAGTGGTATCAGAGCGAACCCTGACATCTGTGAAGAGTCAGATTGTCGGGGTAACGATCTTGGTATGTGCAACAAGGATGTTGCGATCTGTTAGTGGGGGTGATTGTGACACCCCGGTTTGAGGGCATATATGGTATATGCAGTATATGCGGAGAGACTTAATAGAATTGATTTTTCAAATATGTTTTCGGTACAGGTCTTGAGAGAACTCCAGAGTTAAGCGTGCTTGAGCTGGAGTAGTTTCAGAATGGGTGACCTACTGAGAAGTCATTTCCAGTACCGTGTGAGTGAGGTCAAGACACGGGAAAATATCGCGTGGTGATTTGCAGGGTTAGTAAACATGACTTCCGAGCCTCCCGGGCTAACGCCCCGACCGTTGGGGAGTGTGGGCCCACGGGCCGAGAGTGGACGTGGAGCCCATGGATAGGGCGGTCGAGACGTTACAATAAGAAAATAATATCTTACAATAAAATAACGGGTACCCGTTCGGGTTCGGATCGGGTATTTCGGATTTTTGGGTATTCGGATTTAGAGATATAATACCCATTCAGGTATTAGAAAACTTCGGGTCGGGTTCTGTTCAGTTCGGGTCAGGTTTGGATTATCATTAATACTAAAAATTGACGAAAATATTCAAAAACTACTCGATAAATTTATTATTACCTTATTTTCTTTTTAATTTGGATCAATTTTAGTTATTTGTTATTCGAATTATCCAAAAATACCCTAAAGAAAATAACATTTATTGTAATAGTTCAAATAATAACATAAATTGGTTATTTTTATTGAAATATATACACAATTACATTTTGGTTTGTTTATGTTTAGTATATTTCGGGTACCCGTTCGGTTATCGGTTCGGTTCGGATTCGGTTTCGGGTTTTTGGTTTTAAGTATGGAAGATCCGTTCGGATATTTTAGAAGATCGGTTTGGGTTCGGTTCGGATAATTTTGATCGGGTTTGGGTTCGGTATTTCGGTTTCGGATATTTTGCCCACCCCTAATTCATGGACCAAACGATCCCTAAACCAAAGACCAGAGCACACCCGGGTCGAGCTATTGAGAAGAAACCTGCAAGGTAAGACGAAGCACCAAAGACCAGAGCACACCCGGAAATTGGCCTGAAAGACTAAAAATATACAATACATAAAACAGAGACCGGAGAGGAGATAACCCGTAGAGAGCAAAACTCTTGACATAGCCAAATACATCCGAGAGCAACCAAGGTAGTGAAACACCAAAGTCGCATCAAAATAGAGTCAGAACAAATGGATCTACCACCGAGCTTTAAGTAAATCGATTATTCAAACTAATCTTGAATCACCATTTGTAAGTGTAACACAGGAGAGACGAGAGGCCGGAGACACCTAGAGAAACGGCAGAAAAAGCCAACTCTGAGGAACTAGATCTACATCTCAAAATGGAGAACTCATCTTAAAATTTAGAAACTGGTAGCCGAAAAGAATAAGAGACAAAGAAACGCATATTATTTGTTTTTAAATATAATATTTTATGCAGTATAGATAAATCAAACTATCTGTCTTCAAATATATTAAAATTGTAAAAGAGACACTTGCGCGTAGCGCGAGCAATTTCTAGTATATATAATTTTTCTTCTTTTTCAAACCTAAAATAAAACTACCATCACCACTTCTCTATATATATAAGCTAACAAACACAAAAACACATATCTAACAACCACAATCTACAAAAAAAAAAAAAAACTTTTTTTCCGTTAGGAGAATCTTTAATTCATTTTTTTGCCTTTTTTTAACTTAAAAGTTAAAATGTAAGACTTATTATTGAAACACTCAAAATTCGAAAACCAATCGAATGATTTTTGTAATGGACATGATTATTTATCTAATATCTTTGGTATGTATGATTCAAAACAATATATTTTTACTACACAATAAAATGAAATTTATATTCCCACACATGGCGTGGGTCAAAATTTAGTAATGTTGTAAACTGAGATATATACTTTACTAGTGTTTTGCCCGATGCTACGCACGGGGAAATAATATTTTTTTGTTTTGATCTCTTGCAAACATTAATAATTAGTTTCCAACCTTTAATGTAAGAGGAGATTCAAAGAATATATAGAGGTTGTAGAAGGAAAATTACATAGAGTATTCAAAGACTCAATACAAAGAAAAGCTTAGATTAATATTCAAGGCTCTAAAAATAAAAAAGTGTAGTAGTGAAGTTGAGAGATCATTTACGTATCCATATTTTATTCGTCTTCTTTTGGATTCCATGTTCTTTAACCATCGTAACTTCCGATCCACTTTGCCATTGGTGATTTCTGTGTAATTACATCTTCTTTTTCTTTTTACAATTCCTCCTTTATGTTAGAACTAGGGAATTTTCCACGCTACGCGTGGATTGGTGATAAATTTTGTAAATGATTTATTCAAAAGTTCTAGTGCTATTCATAACATATGTTTCATTTCATAGTGTTATATATTTGTTTTGAATATTTTTCGATTGTTTATGTTTTCTTATCTATTGTTGTATTGTGTTGATAAATAATACTAATTTGTGGTGATGTATTTTTGGTTTGTTATCACTGAAAATGAGGGTGTATTGTTTATGGTTGGAGATAAAGCTTCAAATCGACTCAAATTAACAATAATTTCATATTCGATTTTATGGTTAAAAACAAAAAGCTTTAAATCTAATTTTGCATCACTATAAAGTTTATGCATATTTCATTTTCCAAAAAACTCTTTCATTTGTTTATGGTGATTCTCTTTATAGAAATTTGTAATGTAATTTTGTTTTTCTTTCTGAAATTGTTTTTTGTAGGACTATTAGTTGCTTTTTTACTGTTTTGTTTGTAATTCACTATTTTGTATTTGGATATTTGTTTACTGACAACCAAATAAATTTGGATATTTGTTAAATGGATTTTTTTTATTTCGTCATGATTTGATAATGAACTTTATGTTATTGTTATTATTATTATTATTATTATTATTATTATTATTATTATTATTATTATACCTTTCTTTTTTTTTCTATATCTTGGATAAGTTAATTTTCTTTAGTAGTACTTGGTTATTTATTGTATACTTGTACTTAAGTTTATGTTAGAGCTTTGTTATCTTTTGGTAATACTTAATTTGATTAAATTTGTCGATTTATTTTTTTTTCTACGATTCGGTTAAGTTTAAATGTGGGATTATGATATAGTTTTAACCTTCGTTTGTCGGGAATAGAAATCAGATTTACAGTTCAATGAAAGGATTCCTATGTGGTTCCTCTAATTTTAGAAGGTTTAGTTTAGGGGTGGGTAAATTATCCGAATCCGAAATTCGCAACCGAACCCGACCAAAATTAAGCGGTTTGGATCTATATTGGTTATAGTAACATAACCGTATGTTTTCAATTTGTTTTACTTTGAATTTCGGTTCGGTTTCGGATATATCCGATAACCAAAGTAATAACCGAACAAACCAAGTATACAATGTATACTATCCCGCTTCCGCCGAGGAACGTGACTTTCTTAGACAAAAGCGGGATAGTGAAATAGACGATTTTTAATAGGATGTCAAGCCAGTCATACATAATGATTCTAAGTGTACAAATATGAAGTCGAGATAGAATACGGGCATCAAAGACTTCTAGTATGCCGGCTTGACAATGTGAAAAAAAAATTTGGATGATAGTTTAGTGGTAAGAGGTCACAAAAAGGAAGGGAAGTTAACTGTATTTCATCGATCGAGTTAGGATTAGGAAATCATGTTTTATGCTCATGATACCTATCTTAAACTCAACACATTACTAACCCGATTCCCAATCTAAAACATTTACAAAAGACAACCCAAATATATTCCACCTTTTCTATGTATTGTTCAGACCAATCCAAATATAACCCTTGAGAATTAAAATCGTTTAATGATTTGCCTTGCATCTAAATAGATTGCTAATTTATGTATACACCTAATTGTGATATAACTATTCTGCTCTTCATAATCAAGTCAGGAAGTCAAACACAAACTTCTTGATCAAGAGATTTTGTGTACTCTTATTAGAGTCGGATTCTTTTCTTACACAACATCTTATACATATTTTACAATAGAAAATCAGAGTAGTACTCTCTGTTTTGTCTACTTAGAAAAGACTTCTGAACCCCAAAATAACTATTCCCTTAGACATAATTATTCTACATTTTAGCTACCAAAAGCAAGCAATCTCAAAGACTAAATCATACCAAACTACACATTGAAGATGCCACATATGTTTCTTCCTCTGAGAATGATTGTCATCATCACCTTCCTTACTATGCCTCGCAACAACAGTAGAAACATGTGTCATGAGCTATGAGTTTTCTTCTTTAAGCATTTGTATTGCCAAATTCATTTTCCTTATAGCTTCTCTTCTCCTTTCATCTTTCTCTTAAACCATCACTGTAAATATTATTATCTTCACTCGGTCACTCTATTGATTCCTTCATCATCTCACAATCTCCAATATCCTTGGAGTAATCGGCTTTGGATGATTTTGTTTCGTCAATTTCTCCTTCATTGCACGATTGTCTCACTAATCATGTTTGAAAAAATCATGCCAAAGAAAAATAGAATTTAAAAAACAAATCCACCAAAACTTACAGGGAATTAGTTCCCTTAATAAGCAAAGGCAAATACCTTTGAAATCCATAGAAACACACATAAACAAAAACCAACACTTCGATTATGACATTAGTACAAAATATACAAAAGATAAAAAAAATTTCCTCAAAAATCCAGAAAGTGACAGATTTACCAGCGATAGTAGAATGAAGGCATGGAGATAAATTAGCTGTGTTGTGATTTCCAATCCACCACCATTTTGACGACTCCATCAACATCTTTCACTCTTTCTTTAAACTTCCTCCACTCAAAAACCTTATTAAAAAAAACAAAAAAAGAACAAATCCCTTTGTTATCTTTCATACTCTAAAACATCTAATTAAAGATCTCTTTCAGTCAACAACAACAATTCAGAGTACACAGACGCGGAGTCTCGGTAAATTACTAACCGTGGACATGGTTGAAGAATAGTAACGATTGATCTAGGCTATATCTGGTTCAGGAGAAGAGGTAGGGTAATAAGTTGTGAGGGGGATGTAGTGTACGAACGTGATTCTATATATATATAGGATCGTCTGGTTCTGGCAATGATGGAGCCAAAACTCTAGTCAAGCATCGTGAGTTTATGCGTTAAGAGGGAGGGAAGTGGAAGAGAACTGAAGTTCCGGGACCGAAGTAATTGCCGAGGAGATAAAATCGTGTAACGCCGATTTGAGAATTCAAAGTATCGATTTGGGGATGTTGAAAGGGTTTGTATTTGGGCGTTTGATTGCAGATAAAGAACAGAGAAGAAGAGAGGAGATTTTTAATTGGGCTGGGCTACAGTTAATCTCCTTAAAATGTTTAAAAAAGCCTGTTCGGCGTGCTGACGTGGCAGCGTGAGAGAACTCTGTTTTTTGCTGACGTGGCTACCCTCTAGAGGTCCAAACAGCTCCTTTTAGTTAGTAGGATTTGCGGAAATAGAAGAGATTAAGTGATAGAAGTGTCGGGTAGAGAGAGAGCAGAGAGAGAAAATGTATGAACTCGATTATTATTCAAGATAATTTTACAAGTAACATTTACAAGGTTTAAATAGAATCTAAGACATTCTAAAAGAGGAAAGGGACCGTTTGATTGTCAAATTGATTCAAACGGCTCGGACGGATAGTGACTTGCGGTCACTATCGGGCTCGATCCACGGGTCGAGGAGACGTCGATTTCACTCGGATCCCTCGTGACATCAGGACGGGACAACGCGGGACAGAGATGGTCAACGCGGGTCAACACGGGAGAAAGTCAAACCCGCGTCCCTCGATGCCAGGCTGACCCGGTGTACGCATCTCTCAATGTCAGACCGATCCGCGGGTCGAGTCCTCGGTTCCTTGTCTCGGATCAGTCCGATACGCGGACCCGCGTACTACGACTCGATGCCACACATACAACGGATCAAGGATGCGCATACCGCGTCTCGATGCCACTCGATCCGCGGTTCCGATTTCGGATACTTGATTTTCCTTCGATTATTTTACCTTGGGTAACTTTCCCGATGTGTTGGGTAATTTACCTAAGGCCTTTATTTCCTATGATCAATACTCCCCCTCAAGCTTAGCATAAAGGATTTAGGCTAAGCTTGGAAACCCACAACACATTACCTCATTAAAAACTTTAGTAAGTAAAACCTCATGGGATAAAACCTTACTAAGGGAAAAAGAGTGAAATGGCCGCGGGTAGAGGACTTGATCACGGCTTGGTCAAGTCCACAAGTCCAAGTTTGCTAAAGATGTGATTGCAAACTTTGAGACTTGCGGATTTGGTGAGGATGTCTGCCAATTGATCTTCACTCCGTGTGAAACACGGTAGTGTAACTCCTTGTTCGATCTTCTCTCGGACTTTGTGACAATCCACCTCGATGTGTTTGGTTCTTTCGTGAAATACCGAGTTGGTTGCAATGTGAATGGCGGCTTGGTTATCAAATGCATTGTGATCGGGTTTGGGGTCTCAATCCCCAAGTCCTTAAGAATCCCCTTTAGCCATGTGAGCTCATTTGTGAGCTTCTTCATTGCCCTATACTCGGCCTCCGCGCTTGAACACGAGACCACCTTTTGTTTCTTCGTCTTCCAAGTGACTAGGTTCCCTCCAAGGAAAGTGATATAGTCGATGGTATACTTGTGGTCATTGCGGTCTCCGGCCCAATCCACATCGCAATTGCCTACTAGCTCGGTATTGTCATTCTTTCCCATCCAAACGCCTAGCCCAGAGCTTCCTTTCAGATACCTTAGTATCCGTTACACCATGTGCCAATGGTGGACTTTGGGTTCCTTCATATGTTGGCTTACTTGATTCACCGTGAAGCAAATGTCCGGTCTTGTGAGATATAGATATATCATCTTCCCGACCAAACGCCTATATCTTGATGGGTCTTCATAGGCCCTCGGTGTTATTTTTCTCCCTCTTTCGCTCGGTATTGTAGCCTTTGTCAAGTGGTGTCTTGGCTGCTTTAGAAGCCAAGTGACCGGTCTCCTTGAAAAGGTCAAGGGTGTACTTCCATTGGGAGATGTGGAGCCAATTGGTGAACCGACAAATCTCAATTCCAAGAAAGTATTTGAGCTCACCAAGGTCCTTGATATCGAATGCCTCGTGGAGATGGTCCTTGGTGGCTTGAATTCCTTCCTTGTCGCTTCCGGAGATGATTAAGTCATCAACATAGACTAGAACGACTACTATGCCTTGCGGTCCTTGAAGGGTGAAGAGAGTATGATCTAGTTTGGACTTCTTGAAGCCTTTCTCCTTAAGGGTGGTGCTCAATTTCTTGTACCAAGCCCGGGGAGATTGTTTTAGGCCGTAGATCGCTTTTCGTAGGCGTAACACCTTCCCAGGAGCAACCATTGACTCTAGGCCCGGAGGTGGAGTCATGTAGACTTCTTCCTCAAGGTCACCTTGGAGGAAGGCATTCTTCACATCCATTTGCCACAAGTCCCACCCCAAGTTGGTTGCTAACGAGAGAACCACCTGTACCGTGTTAAGCTTGGCCACCGGTGCAAACGTGTCGGTATAGTCGTCTCTATAGGTTTGGGTAAACCCTCGTGCTACTAGCCTTCCCTTAAACCGCTCGATCTCACCGGTGCTCAAGTGTTTGATGGTAAACACCCACTTGGAGCTCACGACACTCTTTCCTTCCGGTAGATTGGCCTCATCCCATGTATGGTTATTAACCATGACGACCACTTCATCATCGACCGCAACCACCCATTCCTCACTCTCCATGGCCTCGTCATAGGTCTTGGAAATGGTGTGCTCATCAATCTTCCCCATGAACGCTTGATGGTCCGAAGGCAAAAGAGCGAGTGAACACACCGCTTGGATAGGATGGGCCACAACTTCATTGTTGTAGAAGACCCTCTTGTCTTGCCATGTAGACGGATCACTCCTAATCCATTCACTACGTCTAAGTGGTGGAACGGAGGCTTCGACTTCTTTGGTGGCTTCACCACCGGTCTCCTTGGTCTCGGTGGCTTCCTTGGTCAATTCCCCATCGGTCTCGGCAATTTCCTCAACAGTCATGGCAATTTCCCCATCGGTCTCCTCGAGAGTTTCTTCGGCGGCCGCCTCGGTAGTCTCCTCGGTGGCCTCATTGGTGACCTCCTCGGTGGTCTCCTTGGGTGATTTGATTGAGAACCTGAGGTGGTCAAGTAGAAACCGTAGTGATGCGCCCATGTCCATTGGTGTAGCTAGGTTCTTTAGGTTTTCCCAATCCTTTTCTTCCTAATAGTCCCGGTCTTCCATGAATTTGACATCCCGAGAGACTAAATACTTGTTCACCGGATCGTAGCACTTATAGCCCTTTTGGGTTGTTGAGTAACCGATGAACATGCTTTTGGTGCCTTTAGCATCAAGCTTGGTCCTCAATTCGCCGGGAACTAGTACAAAAAAAACACAACCAAACACCCTTAGAGATCTAAAGGAGGTTTAGAGTTAGTAAGTACCTCAAACGGTGACCGGTCATTAAGAATCTTTGTTGGTGTTCGGTTGATGAGATAGCATGCGGTCATGACCGCATCTCTCCAAAATCTCTTTGGAATGTTTGTGTGGAAAATCATCGACCTAGGCACCTCCATAAGGTGCCTATTCTTTCTTTTTCAGACACCGTTTTGTTGAGGAGTGTAGGGACACAACGTTTGGTGTAGGATTCCATGTTGATTGAGGTAGTCTTGGAAGGCATTACTTGTGTACCCTCCACCATTGTCGGTCCTAAACACTTTAATTTTAGCATTATATTGGTTTACTACATGCTCCCTAAATGCTTTAAATGCTTCAAACACACGGTCTTTAGATGGCATGAGAGTAACCCAAGTATATTTTGATTTTTCATCAATGAAAGTCACAAAATACTTGTTGTTATCTCTAGAAAGGCATGGAGATGTCCATACATCCGAATGAACTAGATCAAAACAATTTTCATAAATAGTTGTTGATTTATTAAATACGGTTTTGCAATGCTTTTCTAAGATACAAGACTCACAAATTAAATGATCAAATACCACATTCGGTAACATAATCTCAAGAACTTTTGAATGAGGATGTTCTAGTCTAGCATGCCACAAGAAATTCCTAAACAAGAATTAAAAGAAAGCGATCTTGGTGTAAAGTCCTCAATGACATATAAATCATCTTTGGTTCCACCTTCTCCAATGACTTTTCCCGAATCAATATCCTAAAAATACACATCATTAGGGCCGAATATAGCATAGAAATTCAAGTCTTTTGTAGCTCTCTTAACCGACAAAAGATTACTAGTGAAATTGGGCATGTAAAATGCCTTAGAGTTCTTATCAAATAATTTTAAATACTAATCTCTTTGATAGGAATTTTATCACCATTAGCAATTTCTATATTTCCATTAGCCTTTGCAATGTTCCCTAGTAAATTCTCATTGCTAATCATATGGTGTGAAGCACCCGAATCCACAATTAGAGAAGTACTAGGTTTATGAGAGAAGAAATTGATACCGGATTCTTTGAGGGATTTGATGATGGCCTCCAAGTCGGATTTCTTCACGAAATCACCGTGGTTAGCCTCCTCCCTCTTGGTTGATGGACCGGTTTGGCCTTGGTCTCCATTGTTGTATCCGAAGTTGGCTCATGGCTCTCTACGGCCGTGTTACCCTCTAGGCTTGAGATGCGGATGGAGAGTCCAACACTTTGCCTTGGTGTGACCATGGACCTTGCAATGTTCACACCAAGGTCGTTGGTATCCGGAACGGTTGTTGTTGTTGGGTCGCCGATCTTCAAATCATTCATAAGCTCCCTTGTGAGTTGTAGGAAGCTCCCCCTTACCGGTAAACAAGCCATGAGAACCTTGTTCCCTTTGAACTTGAGAACATACTTCATCAAGACTAGGGAGCTTATCGGATCGGAGGAGATATTTGATGAGGTCGTTATAGACCGGATTCAAGGTGAGGAGAAGTCCGAACACCTTATCTTGCTTTCTCCGTTCATTGAGGGCCTCTGGATTCATTGTGAACGGTCGGAGCATCTCCAATTCGGCCCAAAGGGACCGATACTTACCGAAGTATTTGGTGAAATCCAAATCTTCTTGGCTTAGATTATTGAGGGCCTTCTTAACTTTAAAGACTCGGGTGAGATTGGTAACATTAACATAGACATTCTTGAGGGTCTCCCATGATTCACTTGCGGTCTCGCAATATGAGTAAGCCTCGAGGATGGACGCTTCAAGGCCATTTTGGAGAACGGCCAAGACGATTTGATCTCCTTGATACCATTTGGCCTTCTTGGCGATTTTAGTTTCCTCATCTTTTTCTTCTTCGTCAGATGAGTCAGATTCGGGTTCCTTTGGAACGAGACTAAGATCGATGTGGTTCCAAAGACCACGGCCACTAAGGGCGATTTTAGTGGTTCTTGACCACAAGAGATAGTTCTCTCCTTTGAGAGTAACCGGAACCACGATTGGCTTAGATGAATCCATGAGTCTTCCTTTGATGATTCGGAAGAGATTGATAGAGAATGGATTTCACGAGAATACACAAAGACCTTTGTCTTTGGAAGATGAAAGTTTGAATTTGAAAAGAACCGGGAAAAGAAGTTTTCGAGATTTTAGAGATTGTCACCGAAAGTTTAGAAGAAAGTATGAAATATTTTGAACTAGTAATCAAGGATCTTGCTCTGATACCATGTTAGAATTTGCGAAAATAGAAGAGATTAAGTGATAGAAGTGTCGGGTAGAGAGAGAGTAGAGAGAAAGTGTATGAACTTGATTATTATTCAAGATAATTTTACAAGTAACATTTACATGGTTTAAATAGAATCTCAGACATCTAAAAGAAGAAAGAGACCGTTTGAATCAAACGGTCAAATTGATTCAAACGGCTCGGACAGATAGTGACGTGCGGTCACTATCGGGGTCGATTCGTGGTTCTAAGAGACATTGATGTCACTCGGATCCCTCGTGACATCGGGACGGGTCAACGCGGGACAGAGATGGTCAAAGCGGGTCGACGCGGAAGAAAGTCAAACCCGCGTCCCTCGATGCCAGGCTGACCCGCGTTATGCATCTCTCGATGTCAGACCGATCCGCGGGTCGAGTCCTCGGTTCCTTGCCTCGGATCAGTCCGATATGCGGATCCGCGTACTGCGACTCGATGTCGCACGTACTGTGGATCGAGGATGCGCGTACCGCATCTCGATGCCACTCGATCCGCGGTTCCGATTTCCGATACTTGATTTTCGTCCGATTATTTTACCTTGGGTTACTTTCCCGATGTGTTGGGTAATTTACCCAAGGCCTTTATTTCCTATGATCAATACTTTATCCATCAATTTTGTTTATTTTTCACGCATGTGGTTTGTAAAATAGAAAGAGACCGTAAGATATATGTTCGGATTGGTAGCGTCTTTATAATGTATCTATAGAGAAAAGAGAATATAAAATACCAAAAAGAAGCCATGGATACTCATATCAACTCGTCGGAGATTGTTTCCTTCACCAATAAAATCATTGGAATTTACAAAGGATATAAGCTTAGTATGGCTTTCCCGTTGCAAAACGTATCTCACGGTTCCTAATGCTTTCATCCTCAATTTATTTAAACAACAATTTAGCCAAAAGAACCTTGTTTAAAAAACCAACATAAAAAAAAAAAATGATTTTGTTATTGTAAACGGCATGAGTCATATAAATAACTTTTGAGGTTGAAACTTGTAACTGTCTCTGCTTCCCAATATTTTAGGAAATTTGAATGAAAAAGATTGTGGGGGTAATGGAGATGGATAATTATGTTCTAATTTTCAAAATAAAAAGATATAATAGCTAAATTTTATCTTATTATATAAAAGAGAAGTCGGTCGACGAAAGTTCGACAAGTATGCAAAATTGTAATTTATGAAATTGCGACATTTGTCTAAGATTGATCGGATGATGACATGTGTTAAAACTTAATATTAATTTAAAAAAAAAATCAAATTAAAAATGGAAAACTTCTAATAGTTCAAAATAACATTAAAAAGAGAAAATTTCTAATAGTTCACAACTAATAGAAAAAGAGGAAAATTTCTAATATTTCAAACTAATTAAAAAAAAAGAAAAATATAGCGGTCCAAACGAATTATAAAAAATTCAAATAGAAAAAGAGAATATAAACCAAAACAAAATAGAGAGAATATAAACTTTAAGTAAGACAAATAAAAAATAAATGATGACATAAAAGAGATCTCATAAAGAAAGAAAGAAAGAAAATTTTTTAAAAAGTGAATATCTCAATTTAAAATTTTAAGATATGCATAGTCAAACAAGATAAAAAATGATACACACATATATATATTAAATAGAGAGAATATAAAATTTAATAAAGAAAAAGGAAAAAAGTTAAATGAAAATAAAGTAAAATTAAAAATTGTTACTAACAAAGTAATTATCAAATAACTAACCAAATAATAAAATATGAAAATTCTAAGGGTTGGCTGCTTATTTCCCCCCCTAATATAGTCACTCAACGTAATTTCCCCCAAACTTTTTTCCTCTTCATTTTACTACATGAACTTTGTAATCTCTTCGTAAAACTATACAAGGAGACCGGCCGGTCCACATAAAGGACCGACCGGTCCACATTTGTCACACGAAGAGCGACCGATCCGGATTGAAGACCGGACGATCCGCGCATGAGACGGAGCGGCCAAGACCCACTGGAAAGTGGACCGACTGGTCCACTCAAGGGACCGGACGGTCCAGGCTTGAAGGTACGAATGATGCCCGGTCCTCTTGAAGACGAAGACCGACCGGTCCACACCAAGGACCGGCCGGTCCACACATGATGACATGAAGATTTTGGGCTCTGAAAACCGGACCGACCGGTCCCGATTCCAGACCGACCGGTCCAGTCCCCAGATTTTTAAGAAATTTTCCAGATTCCATTTTATCATATATAAACCCATAGGGTTTCGTTTTTTTAGAGACCACCTCTTTTATAACTTTTATTCAGACGTTTTTGTAAGCAAGGAGAAGATCTCATCTACCTTTGGAGAAGATTTCTGAACCTTGTTACTTTTCTATTCTATTAATTATGCTATTTTCGTCCATGGTTTTTGCTTGCTCTTTAATCATGTCTGAGTAGTTCTTTAGTTAGGTTTTAGGGTTTTCAATGGATCTCACAGATTAAACTAGACACAAATAGGTTGCTTATCAATTACCATCTTCATCAATTTTAGGCATAATGCTAGGATTGAACTGGCCATTTAATCTCTAGATCTTAGGTTGATACACATTCCGAAAGCTTGTGTATCTCTGGAACTTTTGTTGATGAGTAATGCGTTATAACAATTCGGAAGGTTAGTTATAGAGTATTATGAACTGATCAAACCTGAACTATAATGCTTGTCTAGGATAGTCGTGACCAAACGGAAGTTTATGCACTCGGATCTCTAGGGAAAGTAATTGTTATCACGGAAGTGGAGCAATTTATATCAGTGTTTTGAGTTTAAGATGCATGTATATTAGAATCTGAATAGTTGTCTGGTTTATGAATGTGATTTCCTGAGAATTCCCTAATGCCTAACGCGTTTATTTATCTGAATTTAAATCGTTTTTTTTTTTGCAATCTCGTTTTTAATTAGTTAACATAAATCAAAACCACTTTTTCCTGCTTAGTTTAGTTCAATTTTCTATAGTTTATTGTGTAAGTCATTGGTCTCTGTGGATTCGATCCCTGAATATACTATTGCGTGCCTGTTCACTTGCAGTGTTTTATTTCGGGTAAAAATCGATCATATCAATAGTTTATATTTTTATTTCAATACCGTTTATATTCTCTTTATTTTCTATTATTATTTTTTTATAATCATTTAAACTACTACATTTATTTCTTTTTTCCTAAATAGTTCGAACTATCAGAAGTTTTCCTCTTTTTCAATTAGTTTTGGACTATTAGAATTTGGGTTGGGTGCTTATTTTCCCCCCTAATATAGTCATTCAACGGAATTCCCACCAAACTTTTTTCCTCTTCATTTTACTACATGAACTTTGTAATCTCTTCGTAAAACTACACAAACTTTTTTTTCTCTTCGAAATTAACCAAACAAAATTGGTTAAGATAAAACCGCTGATTAAACCGTAACTACGGTTAAGTAAACCGCAATTTTAATTTACTAGTTCTTTTGCAATTGATTCACAGTTCAAAGATTTGTATTTGTCACTGTTTTTGCTTCATTATTTCCGATTTGATTGTAACGACGACTTCCGATGCGAGTTTAATCTAGCAAACCCCAACAAAAATCAGTCCAAACTGCAAATTCACTAATCTGTGGTTTTAGAGAATCCATTGAAATCGAATATCTCTCTACTATATGGATCTTCTTCTTCTTCTTTCTTCTTTCTTCTTCTTCTGCAACTTCAATGGCCGAAAACTTCTTTAAAAACCTTTTTTTTTTTTTATAATTGATTTATTATAATAAATAGTAAAATAATATTAGTACATTTATAAATAATGGTAAATTAAAATTCCAAAATATGATTGCGGTTTACATAATCGTGGTTACGGTTTAATCATCGGTTTTACCTTAACCAATTTTGTTTGGTTAATTTCGAAGAGAAAAAAAAGTTTGTGTAGTTTTATGAAGAGAATACAAAGTTCATGTAGTAAAAGGAAGAGGAAAAAAGTTTGGGGGAAATTACGTTGAGTGACTATATTAGGGGGGAAAATAAGCACCCAACCCAAATTCTAATAGTCCAAAACTAATTGAAAAAGAGGAAAACTTCTGATAGTTCGAACTATTTAGGAAAAAAGAAATAAATGTAGTAGTTTAAATGAATTATAAAAAAATAATAATAGAAAATAAAGAGAATATAAACAGTATTGAAATAAAAATATAAACTATTGATATGATTGAGTTTTACCCGAAATAAAACACTGCAAGTGAACAGTCAAGCAGTAGTATATTCAGGGATCGAATCCACATAGACCAATGACTTACACAATAAACTATAGAAAATTGAACTAAACTAAGCAGGAAAAAGTGGTTTTGATTTATGTTAACTAATTAAAGACGAGATTGCAAAAAAAAAAACGATTTAAATTCAGATAAATAAAGGCGTTAGGCATTAGGGAATTCTCAAGAAATCACATTCATAAACCAGACAACTATTCAGATTCTAATATGCATGCATCTTAAACTCAAAACACTGATATAAATTGCTCCACTTCCGTGATAACAATTACTTTCCCTAGAGATCCGAGTGCATAAACTTCTGTTTGGTCACGACTATCCTAGACAAGCATTATAGTTCAGGTTTGATCAGTTCATAATACTCTATAACTAACCTTCCGAATTGTTATAACGCATTACTCATCAACAAAAGTTCCAGAGATACACAAGCTTTCGGAATGTGTATCAACCTAAGATCTAGAGATTAAATGGCCAGTTCAATCCTAGCATTATGCCTAAAATTGATGAAGATGGTAATTGATAAGCAACCTATTTGTGTCTAGTTTAATCTGTGAGATCCATTGAAAACCCTAAAACCTAACTAAAGAACTACTCAGACATGATTAAAGAGCAAGCAAAAACCATGGACGAAAATAGCATAATTAATAGAATAGAAAAGTAACAAGGTTCAGAAATCTTCTCCAAAGGTAGATGAGATCTTCTCCTTGCTTACAAAAACGTCTGAATAAAAGTTATAAAAGAGGTGGTCTCTAAAAAAACGAAACCCTATGGATTTATATATGATAAAATGGAATCTGGAAAATTTCTTAAAAATCTGGGGACTGGACCGGTCGGTCTGGAATCAGGACCGGTCGGTCCGGTTTCCAGAGCCCAAAATCTTCATGTCGTCATGTGTGGACCGGCCGATCCTTGGTGTGGACCGGTCGGTCTTCGTCTTCAAGAGGACCGGGCATCATTCGTACCTTCAAGCCTGGACCGGCCGGTCCCTTAAGTGGACCAGTCGGTCCACTTTCCAGTGGGTCTTGGTCGCTCCGTCTCGTGCACGGATCGTCCGGTCTTCAATCCGGATCGGTCGCTCTTCGTGTGACAAATGTGGACCGGCCGGTCTCCTTGCTAGATCGGTCCTACTCTGTGCCGGAACGCTTAGTCTTGAGAGGGTGGATATGGGACCGGTCGGTCCTCTGTCTGGACCGGTCGGTCCTAACATCGGAAAACGCCGGTTTTCGCCCTAATGCTCGAATCTCCTTTTCAAATGCACGCGGTTCCAAATCTTCGAGTTTGGATCTAAATATCAACTCAAAACAACTCAAAAGACTCCAAAAACTCGTTAGACTCGTGGTTAGGAACGTCCAAATTCACGTTATATCAACTCTCCTAGACTTAAATCTTTGCTTGTCCTCAAGTGAAGACAAACTAGAGATAGATTCGAGGGAGCTATAAAAACCCAACTAACCTTTGTGAGCTGAATGCAATCCTTTAGGACCCCACAGATGTAATACTAACAACCATGAAAACTCATAAACAGGTCAAAAACCAAGATGGTACTTCATGTACTTTGCTAAATACATAGCAATGCTACCATACTCAAGTTCCTATGTCTCAGCGACTCTACACCAGGGTCCAGAAATCTTACCAAAGGGAAAATGTTCGTCGCATAAGGGTTAAGGATTTGGGCTATTTAGTGGTGGTGTGAAAGTGTTTAAGTTAACTTCAGTCGCGACAAAATCCCAAGAGAAGTAAATCCAAAGATGATGCACAACTTTTTAAACTTAAGACCTTTTTCTTTATTTAGATGAAAATTTTCTGCTTATCTAAAGAACTATTGCTAAGAATAAGAAATAGAAATGTGCTTATAAATATGCATGTAAAATTTGAGGCTTTATTCTAATCCCTTTCAACATCCATTTTTTTTTTTAATTTTTTTTTTTTGAATGAAAATAGGGATTAGTTCTAGCCTTTTTCCTAAGCACAAGTGATAAAAAAAATGAAAAATAAAAATAGATATGGAAATACAGAGTTAAAGATCCTAAGTAGAAAGTTTTGAAATGGTACCAAAAGGTCTTTAGAATGATTGGATGGTCGGACTACGTCTTCGGAGTTTTTGCGCTTGAGTGCATGTCAATGTCTTCAATAGAATGCATGAGGTTTGAAAGAATGGTTAAGGTAAGGGTGTGGTACCAGACTAAAAGTGAGTCTGGCCATTAGGAGTCCTGAAGAGGGGATAGTGTTTGAAAAAGGATAGGACTCCTAACGTGGTTGATACTTCTTATGCGATTTCGAATTCCATGAGTTAAGAAAACAGACCAAAGTAAAGAGTGTCAGCGTTAGCTTTTCAGGAGACGGGAGCCTTCTGGTAACGCTGATCCGCCTAGGGCATTTTTAATCTTCCCATTGCTTTGGTTAGTCACTGTTAGAAAAGTTAACAAACATCATGTGGTCCTAGAATTACATTCATATCACAAAGGTTTATGTAAAACTGAAAATAAGAAAACAAAACATAATTAGTACTAATAGTACTTCCCCCCCAGACTTACTTCACACCGACCCGGTGTGAAAATAAATCTAAAGGAAAGACTATTAAAAGAAAGAAAATAAAGTGAAATGAAAAAGAAAAATTAAGAAAAACTAACTTACCGGTGGGTTGCCTCCCACCAAGCGCTTTGTTTAACGTCGTTAGCTCGACGTGTATGCCTTTCTGGCGTCTGGTGGATCATCAATAGGGATCACAGCACCCTCTTTTGGAGCGAAACTCCGAGAGATGATTCGCTTATCATGTTCTGCTCTGGTACGTTCATTGTACCTCAATATCCACTTTAAACCAGTAGGAAGAGCTGGGTCCTCCGTGACTTTATCAGTGATGTCATCTGGTTCCTTAATCGAGAAAGGTTGTCCATCGGTTACAGGCTTCTGCAACCACTTGTCCATCTCGAATTTCATCTCAGTGTCTCCCAGTTGGAGATCAACGTGTCCATGCTTGACATCAATCATTGTACCACTCGTGCAAAGAAACGGTTTTCCCAGGATAAGAGGATCTCCTGGTTCTTCAGCCATGTCAAGCACCGCGAAATCTGCAGGGACAAAATCACCAATTAGCAGTTGTACGTCCTCAAGAACACCTATAGGAGGTTTAACAAAACAATCAGCAAAATTTAAAGAAAATTTAGGAGGCCTGAAATCTTTAAAACCCAATCGTTTTGCAACGGAGTAAGGCATGACGTTGACACTAGAGCCTGAGTCGCAGAGTGAGCGAGGAAAAACTGTAGAGTCGATTTGGACTGAAAGTTCAAAACGACCAGGATCTCCAAGCTTTTTCACTGTCCTGTTCTGTAACACAGCGCTACACTCCTCAGTTCCTTGCACATAATCCTCCTCTTCAGTCACAGTGGCAGAATCCTTCTTTATATCTCTGCACTTTGCTCCTTCTAAATCCTGCTGAGACTTCCTAGGACGAACAAGATAAGGTTCCTTGGAGACATAAGTGCGAAGCGGAGGACTGTTCACCGGACCGCCCGGTCTGATGGTAGGACCAGTCGGTCTCACATCTGCTGGAGAATCACCTTTTGTTGTATCTGAACCATTAGCAGAAACGACCCTTTCATCGACTTCACTTACAGAAATGGTATAACACTCCCTTTTTGAATTCTGCGCTCTTTTAGCCGGAAGAGTTCTGTGCTGTTTAACAGCTTCTGTTTGCTGTGCCACTTGAGTGTCTAGCATCTTCAGATGAGTGGTCACAGCTTCCAGTCGCCCATTAATGTCTAAAATGGCGCTGGAACTCTGCTGCTGATTAGATATCATAAGCTGCATCATAGCTTTGAGCTCATCGTTGGGATTGGAGGCTGGAGGTGGAGGAAGCTAGAATTGATTCTGATTTTGGTACTCGGAGCCTGAACCTTGTCCATACTGCTTCCGATACCCTTCATTGTAGCCTGTAAATCCTTGAGCAGGTGAAGTTATTCCTGATGAACTGGCAAATGGTGTCTGAGCTGGAACTGCAGCTTGCTGAGGATAGACTTGATCATGTGGGTTTGCAACGTTGGTGCTTCTGTAGGATAGATTGGGGTGGTTGCGGTAGTGGTTGTTGAAACCTCTGTTCTGCCCAATCCCTTGACCACCTACATAGTTGACCTCTTGAGTATCCCCTGAAACCAATCCAGCATCCTCTGAGTAGCAGATTGCGTCTGGAGCGCTCCCGACCATGTTAATGCCCTGATGGCTTCCTTGCATCAAGTCCCAAAGTTTAGCAGCTGTAAGCTCTGCTATTTCTGCTGCAGATGGTGTACCAACACTGCAGACCCTGTTTGATCTATCATACTCAGCACACTGATTGCCGGAACTATGCGCCATGTTATCAATCAACCGGTAGGCCCCCTCTATGCTCTGGGTCATGAAATCACCATTACTGGAGGAATTAAGACTGCTCTTGTATTCCCTGAGGACTCCATCGTACAAGGTCCTGAGCATCTGCTCCTCGGTAAATCCATGGTAGGGGCACTCCATACGGTACTCCTTAAACCTATCCTAGGCTTCAGTAAATGACTCTCCACCTTTCTGCGCAAAGTTGCTGATTCTGCCTCTAAGCTGAGCTGTCTTGGACTTAGTGTAGAAGTAATCCAAGAAGGCGGCTCTAGCTTCTTCCCAGCCGTTAAAAGAATTTGGAGGAAGTGGCTTGAGCCACCTCAGAGCTTTGTCACCGAGAGAATGCTTAAACAGCTTGCACTTGAGGTAGTCAGATGGCACCCCATTAGCCTTAGTCGTCTCGCAGACTTCTTCAAAGTTCTTTATGTGATCCATGGGATTCTCAGAGGCCAACCCATGGAACACGTGTCTCTCTACCAGATTAATCAGCTGAGCCTTAATCTCGAATTCATTCCTCTGAATCTCAGGGACACGAATAACTGATCTGTTCTGGTAGTAAGTGTGGACATTGTCCCCTTCTCCAATTCCTCTCTGCGGAGGATTCTTTCCTACTGGTGGCATCTGCTGTGCCATCATCCTAGCAAACTGCTGTTGCATTTGCTGCATCTTTTGTTGCGCCTGTTGCGCGCTTGCTACAGTTGCAACACGTATTTGCTCTATCTGGTCAAACAAGGCAACCTGAAGACCCCCATTATCAGCTTGTTCCACTACTTCCATGACTGGCAAGAGGTTTCTTTGAGCTCTGTTAGACCTTTCTAGCCTGGCTAATTCTTTGTAAGTGAATGATATCAGAGGTTCAGTGCGATTACTTCTCCTCTGCATACACCTGGAATCCCAACCAAAGGCAAAAACGAAAAGAAAAAGGAATTAGAAAAATACTTAGACAAAATTCGCAAATCAAATTTGATGGTAAACACAATTGGGTCCCCGGCAACGGCGCCAAAAACTTGATATGATCGAGTTTTACCCGAAATAAAACACTGCAAGTGCACAGGCACGCAGTAGTATATTCAGGGATCGAATCCACAGAGACCAATGGCTTACACAATAAACTATAGAAAATTGAACTAAACTAAGCAGGAAAAAGTGGTTTTGATTTATGTTAACTAATTAAAGACGAGATTGCAAAAAAAAACGATTTAAATTCAGATAAATAAAGGCGTTAGGCATTAGGGAATTCTCAAGAAATCACATTCATAAACCAGACAACAATTCAGATTCTAATATGCATGCATCTTAAACTCAAAACACTGATATAAATTGCTCCACTTCCGTGATAACAATTACTTTCCCTAGAGATCCGAGTGCCTAAACTTCCGTTTGGTCACGGCTATCCTAGACAAGCATTATAGTTCAGGTTTGATCAGTTTATAATACGCTATAACTAACCTTCTGAATTGTTATAACGCATTACTCATCAACAAAAGTTCCAGAGATACACAAGCTTTCGGAATGTGTATCAACCTAAGATCTAGAGATTAAATGGCCAGTTCAATCCTAGCATTATGCCTAAAATTGATGAAGATGGTAATTGATAAGCAACCTATTTGTGTCTAGTTTAATCTGTGAGATCCATTGAAAACCCTAAAACCTAACTAAAGAACTACTCAGACATGATTAAAGAGCAAGCAAAAACCATGGATGAAAATAGCATAATTAATAGAATAGAAAAGTAACAAGGTTCAGAAATCTTCTCCAAAGGTAGATGAGATCTTCTCCTTGCTTACAAAAACGTCTGAATAAAAGTTATAAAAGAGGTGGTCTCTAAAAAAACGAAACCCTATGGGTTTATATATGATAAAATAGAATCTGGAAAATTTCTTAAAAATCTGGGGACTGGACCGGTTGGTCTGGAATCGGGAACGGTCGGTCCGGTTTCCAGAGCCCAAAATCTTCATGTCATCATGTGTGGACCGGCCGGTCCTTGGTGTGGACCGGTCGGTCTTCGTCTTCAAGAGGACCGGGCATCATTCGTACCTTCAAGCTTGGACCGGTCGGTCCACTTTCCAGTGGGCCTTGGTCGCTCCGTCTCGTGCGCGGATCGTCCGGTCTTCAATCCGGATCGGTCGCTCTTCGTGTGACAAATGTGGACCGGTCGGTCCTTTATGTGGACCGGCCGGTCTCCTTGCTAGATCGGTCCTTCTCTGTGCCAGAACGCTTAGTCTTGAGAGGGTGGATATGGGACCGGTCGGTCCTCTGTCTGGACCGGTCGGTCCTAACATCAGAAAACGCCGGTTTTAGCCCAAATGCTCGAATCTCCTTTTCAAATGCACGCGGTTTCAAATCTTCGAGTATGGATCTAAATATCAACTCAAAAGACTCCAAAAACTCGTTAGACTCGTGGTTAGGAACGTCCAAATTCACGTTATATCAACTATATAAAACAAAAAATTAGAGAGAATATAAGTATCAATTGAGAGAGAAAAAAAAGAAAGATAAAACAAAAGAGGTTATATTAATTGGAAAACAAAACATTAAAGAAAATAAATGAAAATTTCAATCTAAAACTTAACATATGAATAAACAAGCTAAATAAAATCCTAAATAAAATCTATAAGAATATTCATAAAGCAAAAAAAAAGAAATCTTCGACATTTGACGGTATTAAGAAGGTTTAAGCATGTTTAAAGTTTGCGAGTATAAATCTATATGATAATTAAAAAATCCGATGAGATTTATCGGTCACGGATTTATATGCGATGATTAACAAAATTATTTCTATGAGATATGATTTGAATATTTTGGTTATATATATTTTTGGATTCGCATGATATGATGTAAGATATAAATTAATTTTCATGATATTTTTTTTGTTGTTGTCAATCTAACATTAAAAATCAGACCATGCACTCGCCATTGGCTATCCAATGAGAAGTCAAATAGTTTACATAAGAGAAATGATTAATCTAGAACGAAATGATCGAGCTAAGGCGTCGGCCTTCGAGTTTGATGTTTGTGAAATCAGCTTAAGGGAGAAAGAGTTTCAAAATCTTTTGGTACTTCAACAAGTTGCTGATTAGAATTTAAAAATTTATATTGATAATTTTTATTATGTTTTCCCGCGTATTCACGCGGATCCTATTCTAATTAGCCGATAAAAGTGGAATGGTAAAAATTGAGACTTATGACACGTGGCGATAGAAGAGAGTTGCAGTTTTTTTGTGAATACTTGTGACTAGATTTTGACCCGCGTCAAGCGCGGGATTAATATTTAGTAGATAAAAAATACAATTTTTGATTTAAATATGTGGACAATAAATAAATTTATAGATTTGTTCTTGAACGGTCTATCGAGAGGTCAACAAATATACATCAACAAATTTATTAAAAAGAAATTAATCAAATGTGTAACTAAAATAATTTGAGTAGAATAATAATATAAGATGTTTACTGAAGCAAAATAAGATATGTTCAATAATAACTAAAAACCAACACCAAAAACCAACAAACTAAAGCAAAATCAATTAAAAACGAAAAAACGTATGTGAACTCTTTGATGCAGAGTTTGATCTGGTGCATCTCATGATTCTTTTCCTTCAACTGCAAGTTCGTCGTCCAATATAACAAAAAATCCCAGCTTATACTCCAGCGATTACTTAATCTTTTGGTAAAACTCCTTAAAGACAACATTCATAGTGGCAATGATATAACTTTACCAGTGTTCTAAAAAGTGGTCTAGGCGGTCGCTTAGGCGTTAGGCCTTCAGGCAACGCCTAGATGACCGCCTAAAATCGCATAGATTTTGGTTTACTGTATTTTTCTAGTTTTAACTACAAATTAATTAAACGTGAAATTTATAAGTTTTAATTCCATTTTCATAATTATAAACATTTATATGTAGTTTGGTATAAATTAATTAAACATTTTTGTTTAAGATTATATACTTTTATTTTTTGAAACATAATTTTATATAATTTTTATCTAATATATCTCATTTGTAATGTTTTATGTTGTAAACGCCTAAAACGCCTAAAATCGTCTAGGCCCCGATTAGGCGTTTTAGGCGCTAGGCTATGGGTCACCGCACGCTTAGCGCCTAGCGCTTTCTTGAACATTGAACTTTTCCTATAACCACATGTAAGATTGTAGGTTAATATTTATTGAAAAAAACAATATTGACACATCAAAAACAAAGGAAAAAATGAATTAAAAATACTCCTACCAGAAAAAAAAGTCTTTGTTTTTTGTAGATGGTGGTTGTTAGATATGTGTTTTTGTGTTTGTTAGCTTATATATAGGGAAGTGGTTATGGTAGACTTATTTTAGGTTTGAAAAAGAAGGAAAATTATAAATATAAATGTTTGTTTCAGAATTTTATATAAAATCAATGGAAAATTTTAGGAATGTTTTGTAATGTTGATAAATTTAGAAATGTGTTATTGTTTTAAATTTTTAATAGGATGATAATTAGTCCTTAAAACACTTTTAACATAACACATATGATTTTTTAAGTTAGAATGTCTCTTAGAATGATACAAAAAAAAAATTTAAGTTAGAATGTCTCATAAAGGTCTCAATGAGTGACACCTAGGATTTTGATGGTTTAGTGTCTTCTCGATTAATATATACAGGATTTATTGAAATAGGATTATTTTTGAGTTTTCACTTTTGAACACATTAGACATTCTTCGATGATTTCTTATGATTAGACCAATCTAGTAAGGTTTAAATTTAATCAACTTAAATAACACGTTATATGAATTATAGGGAGACGATAATCATTTAGACAACAAAAAAAAAAAAAAGGGAGACGATAATCATTTAACAAGTACGAAGAGTAAAGGACACTTGCACTATTTTTGACTGCAGAAGTCAATATCGTAAAAGTGAAAGCTATCACGCATTAAGTGGTCCTTTGGTCTCAGTCTCGATAAACGTGGTCACATTTCTCATTATTACATTCCCCAAATTCTCATTTCAATTTTATTTAAATATCTTTTCTGTAATGCAACTTTTTCTTGAAAAATCCATTAAAAGCACTGAGAGAAGTTGAGAAGTAGATTCAGTCTTGCTCCATCAATGGCTTCAATCAACCTCTTCCACATTGCTTTCCTTCTTCTTCTCTCTCAGGCTTCAGGTTTTTACATTCCCAGCTTCTGTAAATTTAATGGCTTTGCTTCAACAAATTATTTTGAGTAGCAGATTTCTAATCACATTTGGCTTTATGTGTTCTTTGTAACCACAGCTTCAACGGTAATATTCTTCAACAAATGCAGATACCCAGTGTGGCCTGGAATCCAACCCAGCGCCGGTCAAAACTTACTCGCCGCCGGTGGATTCAAACTTCCGGCGAACAAATCCCACACTCTTCAACTCCCATCACTCTGGTCCGGCCGCTTCTGGGGCCGCCACGGCTGCACCTTCGACACTTCTGGTCGTGGCCGTTGCGCCACCGGAGACTGCGGCGGTTCTCTCTCCTGTAACGGAGCCGGCGGTTCACCTCCGGCCACTCTCGCCGAAATCACCCTCGGCACTGAGCTTGACTTCTACGACGTTAGCCTCGTCGATGGGTCTGATATTTTCTCAAATCTGCTTCCTTTAATTCCGAATTCCGACATAAATCTGCTTCCTTTCTGATGTTTGTGTGTGTGCAAATTGACAGGTATAACTTGGCGATGTCGATAACGCCGGTGAAGGGTTCAGGGCAATGTAGCTACGCCGGTTGTGTTAGCGATCTAAACCGGTCGTGTCCGGTTGGGTTACAAGTCCGGTCACGCAACGGGAAACGGGTAGTAGCCTGTAAAAGTGCTTGCTCTGCTTTCAACTCGCCACAGTACTGTTGTACCGGCTCGTTCGGTAACCCACTCTCTTGCAAACCAACGGCTTACTCCAAAATCTTTAAGGTCGCTTGTCCTAAGGCTTACTCTTACGCTTATGACGATCCAACCAGCATCGCCACTTGTTCCAAGGCTAACTATATCGTCACCTTTTGCCCTCACCATCGCCGTTAAAAGAGGCACTTTCCTATATTAGTAAAAATCAGACTCCTTTCGTAATGATGTTTTCGGAATCTACATTTGTAACGCTTTTGATGCAATGAAATCTTAGTGTTATGAGTGTTAAGGTTCTCAAGTCTAAACTCCTTTTTATCTACAGTTGGTCTGTGTTTATTATGCTAACTAGAGAGAAACTTCCATATAGAAGCCGAGATCTTCTTGAGCTTGTTCTTGCTTCCGAATCAATGGTTTCCGGGGTTGGCGATTCAGAGATGAAGTTAGTAGATCATCACAGTGTCTAGCAGCCGATAGGGTATATAAAAAAAAAACTCATTATCAACTTAATTATATCATAAAACCAAATGCTAAACTATTCAACCATGAGGATTTTGTAACTCAAAGTGAAGCACCTGTTCTCCACATTGTAACCTCGCTAGTATTGTAATACATTATGTTGGGGTCAGGTTTCACCCAATAAGATCAATGTCAAAAAATTGCTAAGTATAAAAACTATCGCGAGGTCAACAGGGTGAATGTAGTAAACCCAGTTAGCAAAGGGTACACGAGGTCAAAATGGAATATGGCAGCGACGTCAGAAAGCTTAAGTTTTGGCGCGGCGACAAGGTCGATGAAGCAAAGTCTTAACCGAAGCGGTGTACTCGGTGAGTTCAAGATTACGAAAAGCCCATCGAAGTCAAGCCCAGAAGTGAAGGTGAGGTGGGCCAAATCCAAAAGCTTTCAAGATATTGGATCAAGCTTGCTAGCGAGGCCCGCGACATGATATTGACCTAGCCGCCAAGAAGATATAGGAAAATCCCATAGATTTATGAAGTTTTCCTTAACTTCTTAGAAATAGACATAGCCGACTTAGCAGACCTAGCAGAAACTATATATACATGTACAATAACCCTTGAAAGGGGATCCGCAACTTATTACGCAAAAACAGCAATAAAGCTTTTCTTTACAGCAATCGCAATCACCGTTCATAGTGTTAATTAGAAATCTCTTTTCTCTTCAAAACCTTTGACAAGTTTAATTGTTTGAGTTTCGGCTCCCACAATTTGGCGCAGACTAAGGGGAATTAAGATTTTCTGACTCGAAAAAGCTCACGAACAACCAATCTAACGATGACTCCAAGCAACGATCAACAATGCGCTGCAGAGCAGCAACGCATCGCTGAAGAACAACGTGTTGCTGAGTAACAACACGTCGCCGAGCAACAACATCTTGCTGAACAAGAGCGTGTTTTCGCGCAGCAACGCGCTGACCAACAACATCGCGACAATCAGCAACCCATCATCAACAACACCAGCGATGGACCCGGAAGTGGAACATGTGGAACCGGGAATCCCAGCGACACGATTGTTCTTGACACTCCAACAACGGTACCTGCAGCGGGGACCCCTGAATTCTTGACCAGCATGAAAACAATGCTGGAAACGCTGCTAAAGAGAACATCGGAGCAAGACAAGATCAACGAGGAACTATGGGTCCTCGCGACGACTGACCGAGGTCAGAGAAGGAAGCCTATGTTCAGACGACCCGTCGGGCGAATAAACCCTACGGCCTTAAACTTCACAACTCCGATCAACGCAACCAAGATCCGAAGTATGCATCCTATTCATCCCGATGGACCACACGTAGAGCAAAACGCGGTCACGCCACCCGCGACCGCACAAACTAAAGCGACTACAATAGTAGTGATCAACTTAGCAAACCCAGGAGCAAGACGTACTCAAGAGAACGCGCTGCTCGCAGGGCGGCGGCCCAAGGTGCGAAGTCAATACTACCACCGGGCAGAACCATGGATTTCAGGATAAAGAAGAAAACCTCCTCTGGTCGGAACACTTCGAATTAGAAGAAGAGCGCAGAGCAATAATCTAGTCTCAAAGAGGCAAGATGGCTGCAATAAGGGCTGACAAGGCACGCACAACGGCAGATATGAGATATTTTTGCTCTCAAATTCACAAAGCAACCAGCCACGCTCCTGAGTTAGATAAAGTCGTGGAGGAGACACATAACGTTTTGTTCACAACACGAATAACCAGAGTGGTGATTACTGACCTTGGAAAGATAAAGATCCAATTTGACGGAAAATCTGATCCCACCGAACATCTGACGGTGTTCTCTATAGCGATGGGACGAGCAAGCTTCAGAAAAAGAGAGAAGGACGCTAGTCATTGCTTGCTGTTTGTGGAATACCTTAAAGGACCAGCCTTGCAGTGGTTCTCGCGACTTCCGCCAAACTCAATTGACAGCTTCAACCAGTTGACAGCTGCCTTTTTGAAACATTACATAATTTACATAAAGAAGCGAACGTCCGATGCTGATATCTAGGCAATGGTTCAAGGAGAAAATGGGTCACTACAAAGTTTCCTAGATCGCTTCAAAGGAGTATTATCAAAGATGGAAAGGAGTAGGCAACACTGTCGCGCTGTAGGCGCTAGAGAAAGCGCTTCATTTAGATTTGCCTACCAGGAAGAGATGGCATTACGACCCCTACTATGATCCAGGATGTGCTTCATCGAGGAACGGTTCATGCAGGATACGAGGAACATAAGAAGGTTTTTGCTCAGAAGTCAGGGAAAACAAAGACTCTCAACCCTCCTCCCACTCAAAACAAATCGCTCACAAAGAAACATAACCAAGGGTCAGGATTCATTGAACATGAAGGAGGATTCAGAGGGGCTCACAATTATCAAGTAGATTCTCCAGGCTCAGACGTGGCCACCAAGAAATGTTGCCATGATATCTTTATAAGAAGCAATCGACCACGACGTCCTCCCTAATCAGCCTCACAATCACTTTCACTCGCCGAAATCAAGACCACGAGGTCCAACTTCGTCGTCGCCGATTACTCAATCTTCTCTATTTCACCTTATAGTGTGACAAGTTAAATGATTCAAATCAACCTCGACGTCGATTTCACAAAATCCACCTTGTCGCTGCAATCCTCTTCTCAAATCAACCTTGTTACATCGCTAGTCTTGAATCCACCTGGATGTCTCCTCGAGTCAACGACACTACTCAAGCCAAAGCAAGCACATGGGTTCAGTTCTTAGCATACTAAGTGAATTGAGTGTTAGAGAAGCTTACCGGTTATGACTGAGATAACCTCGTGGTGATAAAGAAATGAAAGCCAAGATTATATGTGATGTTACTTCGCCAACCGCGTCGACCACGATACAAGAAAAAGACATGACCAAAAGAAATCAAAGTGTAGATAGGCCTTTGGCCAAATTCAATTTCTCACTACAAGCTCCACCACGTGAACCACTCCTCCCTTACCTTAAATCACCTCGTGCATCACATTTCCTTAATCACCTTATGCACCAAGAGTGAAGACTTGTGTAATTTTATGGAGTGGACTTTGTAAATAAAGATTATGGGCCCAAGTCAAGATGTGGACATCACCTCACTTCACGATCGCCTTCTCTACCTCGTCGCCACTCTCCTCTTCTCGAATCGACATCGCCGTATCCTCTTTGATCCTTCACATGGAGAACTCGGCTTGATTCTCATTTAATTTCACCTCGCGTACCTCGGCGTCACCTATTTCACCTCGTCGTCGCTGCAACAAGTCCACATTGTGCACCACTCTTGACCTCACTTCGTGGACCACTTCAAATTCAAGAGGAAGTATAATAAACCTAAAGCATTAATCATGTGGCCCAACAATGGTGGCGCAACAAGTGGTCTTGTCACGTCGGTGACCCTTCACTTCATCTACCTCGCCGTCCTTTTCTTGAGATTAACCTCTGTGCCACCGATGTCACATCGCGTTCTTGTTCAAGATCACCAGTTGTTAACGATACAATCTCCACCTTGGTGTCACTTTCATGAGAAATCCAATCTCTAAGATAATCAACGAGGAAAAAGGTGACCTCGGAGTCGAATCAATTTTGTCAAATCAACTCTTCTTCTCTGCAACACCTCGCGACCTCGCGGTTAACAAAATCACAATCTCACCTCGTGACTTTGCGGTTCACAAAATCACTTTACCCCGTGGTCACTCAACATCACCTGGCGGGCACTTTGCCTTGTCGACCTCGCCAATTCACGATCCCCTTCACCTATTTCGCCGTGCTGCTTCACTAACAAAGAAGAACCACTTTGACCTCACGGTCTTAACCCCAAATCAACATTGCAACTAGATTTGGTTTCTCTGACTCCACCAAGTTCGACTCCAGCACCACTAGCTTCACCTCGTGTAATTCAGAACTTGAGACTGGTATATCATGTTTTTACCCATTTTAGACCATGATATAAGTCATTTATCTAGAGTTTTTGGTGTCTTCGAGTCTTTTATGTTTATTGTTTGGTACAAGGACGTTTGGAGCTTTATTGGTGTTTACTGAAGCATTATGGAGCAAAATGGAACGAGGAATCAAAGTTACAAATTCGGAGTTGGAATCTACAGAGCATGTCAAGCGACACGAGTGATCTGTCGGTCGACAGGAATGATTTAAAGCTGGTGTCGATTGACACCACTATCAGTGTCGATCGACACCCTGGTCGATCAAGCCCAAATCCCAATTTTGGAAGATTTCTGTTTTGCGTCAGAAGCCATTGCAATCAGGCCTAATACGTTTTTTGTAACCTATATATAGATGTTTTAAGACGTTGTTTAGGCTTACGCTTTATTTTACATACTTTTAAGAGATATCTATAATTAATATAATTAATGGTTTCTTCTTTGATTATGTCTGAGTAGTTACCTTGTTAGATTTAGGGATATTCAAAGGTGTTTGATGAATTGCTAGATCTAATTTAATTATTAGGATAATATCATTAGAAGTTCTTCATCTTAACTTGTGTTTATTGCTTATTCTAGATTAGCTACCTAGAATCTGATCTTAAGTTAATTAATAGAAACGACAGTTTTATTAATTGCTTGAACTAGTTTATGATGAACAAAATTCTTTTTCGCAAAGATATTTGGTTTAGAGTTTTGTGAACAATTGAACTTGAACTTTAATGCTTGTTTAGATTTATAGGATTCGCAACGACAGTTGATTTTCTAGGATTTAGATATAGATAATCTCAGCAACAACTGACTGATTTTACATTTGTGTTCATGTTTAGGAACTGCGCATCATAATCCTATCTTTTATTATTATTTGCAATTCTGATTCACCTGCGATTTCTCTGTGCCTAGTGTTTCTCTTTATTGATTTTACAACCATTTTAATTGCTTTATTTACTTGCATTCAGATCATCCTGCTTAGCGTAATTCGAGCATAGAAATCTATTGTGTTTCTGATTCCCTGTGGATTCGATAACCTTAAATACTACAGTTGATCTCTTAATTTGAGAGAGTAGTTTAAAGTCAAATTTGAGCTTACATAGACCTCACATCGTAGATCCAATAAATGCAGAGCCAAACTCACCAAGTCCTACTCGACCAATCTGACCTAGTTGTCACTTCGGGTTCGTTGTGCTTCACAAACGTTGAATTGGATTTGGACTTGGTGTAAATTGGATCAAATCAACTCAATATACAAGAACACTTTGAAGATCTTCAAGTAGTCTCGCCAGAACAATCAACCAAAAAATCAACTTGAAACTGTGAATGGCTTTCACGCGGCGACAGCAGGGTGGTTTAAAAAAAAAAAAAAATCTGCATAATATATTTGACCAATAATACTTTGATGACCCATTACATTTTTTACAAAAATAATAATTAGTTTTCAGCAACACAAAAATATATCGAGTCTCAAACTCTGTAGAGCCATGTTCAAATATCAATTATAGGTCCTTGATATTATTAGTTTTTAAACGTTAATTATAAAAAAAAAATTTACTTATAATTTCTCGTAATAAATAGTTTATAATTATAAATATTTTTTCTTATTTTTTTACAACAAATAAAAATTTATTACTCAAAATTGTTTCATTCATACAATTTCAACTAATAACTTACTAGGTGACTCTCTCGCGTACGACGCGGATAAACTATTCACAATTTTGTTTTTAATTTTACTGTTTAAGAATGCGAAAATATGTATTGATTTTGATTATTATAGTATATGTTGTTGATCATGTTTTTGTTTTTAAATATGAATTTTCAGAAGTTTAATTTTACCTTTTATTATTTCACATAAGTAAATATGTATTCAAACTAAAATATATTATTTCTAATTTAATACATTGGACTGTAATATTTATTCTATATAAGTTAAAAATTATATTTGAACGTATTTTAATAAAAACTGAAATGGACTTAAAAATACTATAAGAATGGACATCTTAACATCTTCTGTTTTAATATATTATTTTTAAAAATTCATTTTTTCTCACTGATAATTTGTAATAAAAACTGAATTAGACATCAAAATATTAAAATATCAATATGACCAAATATTCTTAAACAAAGAAAATTAATAAATATTTTTTTACTACATAAATTTAGTATTACTCTAAATTTTCTTCTTTTTTCCAAATGTTTTTTTATCTTTATTAAAAATGTAATCCGAAAATTTATACTCCCTCTCTTTCTTATTATAAGATGTTTTAGAAACTTTTTTTTTTGTTTCACAATATAAGATGTTTTCATATTTCTACGTACCTTTTACTTTATTGAAAACTGTGTAATCAATAGTATTATGCAGTATTTTTTTTAATTAGTTAAATTGTTTATATTTAATAATTTTTTTGATAGAAAAGTTTTTTCTTAAACTTTGTGCTTGAACCCAAAACATCTTATAATAAGAAACAGATGGAGTATTAAGTTTTGAGAGTATGAGATTAAAATGTAACAAACTTTTTGATAGGGGAAACTCATTTTTGCTTGAAAGCACGTTATAAGTTGAGAGACGTTAATATATGAATATATAGATTAACTTAGAAGTTAGGTTATTAGGTTAGATGAAAAAGAATATGGATTAGCCCAAAAATTTTAAAAGGTTTTGTTAATTGACCCATTTAAAGTGATTGTCATGTCACATTTAGAAGGATTCCATATCACATTTAGAAGGGTGCCATGTCTCATTTTTTAGTGAAATCACCTCACAAATAATGTATAGGGGATACTTAAACAAAGTCATTTTTCTTATTGATCATATAAGACAAATCAGTCAAATCTTCTTATTTTTTCTTATTTTTTTTCTTATTTTTTTACAACAAATAAAAATTTATTACTCAAAATTGTTTCATTTATACAAGTTCAACTAATAACTTACTAGGTGACTCTCTCGCGTACGACGCGGATAAACTATTCACAATTTTGTTTTTAATTTTACTGTTTAAGAATGCGAAAATATGTATTGATTTTGATTATTATAGTATATGTTGTTGATCATGTTTTTGTTTTTAAATATGAATTTTCAGAAGTTTAATTTTACCTTTTATTATTTCACATAAGTAAATATGTATTCAAACTAAAATATATTATTTCTAATTTAATACATTGGACTGTAATATTTATTCTATATAAGTTAAAAATTATATTTGAACGTATTTTAATAAAAACTGAAATGGACTTAAAAATACTATAAGAATGGACATCTTAACATCTTCTGTTTTAATATATTATTTTTAAAAATTCATTTTTTCTCATTGATAATTTGTAATAAAAACTGAATTAGACATCAAAATATTAAAATATCAATATGACCAAATATTCTTAAACAAAGAAAATTAATAAATATTTTTTTACTACATAAATTTAGTATTACTCTAAATTTTCTTCTTTTTTCCAAATGTTTTTTTATCTTTATTAAAAATGTAATCCGAAAATTTATACTCCCTCTCTTTCTTATTATAAGATGTTTTAGAAACTTTTTTTTTTGTTTCACAATATAAGATGTTTTCATATTTCTACGTACCTTTTACTTTATTGAAAACTGTGTAATCAATAGTATTATGCAGTATTTTTTTTAATTAGTTAAATTGTTTATATTTAATAAATTTTTTGATAGAAAAGTTTTTTCTTAAACTTTGTGCTTGAACCCAAAACATCTTATAATAAGAAACAGATGGAGTATTAAGTTTTGAGAGTATGAGATTAAAATGTAACAAACTTTTTGATAGGGGAAACTCATTTTTGCTTGAAAGCACGTTATAAGTTGAGAGACGTTAATATATGAATATATAGATTAACTTAGAAGTTAGGTTATTAGGTTAGATGAAAAAGAATATGGATTAGCCCAAAAATTTTAAAAGGTTTTGTTAATTGACCCATTTAAAGAGATTGTCATGTCACATTTAGAAGGATTCCATATCACATTTAGAAGGGTGTCATGTCTCATTTTTTAGTGAAATCACCTCACAAATAATGTATAGGGGATACTTAAACAAAGTCATTTTTCTTATTGATCATATAAGACAAATCAGTCAAATCTTCTTCATTTTGAGTTTGTAACTTGAAGAATAATATAATATAGAAATATGATAAAAATATATCACTAAATATATAAATAAATATAAACATGAAAGTATTTTAAGTTGTTGCCTTGAATGATTAAAGACGGCAAATCAATTTTATTTATGACCTTGTCATGAACATGTTTGCAAACTCTTTTTCAGAGAATTGACGAAGAATTTGTTAGATTTTCTCAATATATATACCAGATCTAATTAATAAAAAATATATCAATGTAATCAAGTAAAAAAACTCTCACCTAATTAATACTTTAACGCCAATTTTCTTTCATATTAACATTTGATATCAATTCATGCATCTCATTCCTATACTAATTATATATATTAAAGATAAGTAATCTTTAATTTAGTTCTTTTTTATTTAGTTGTCTAAATGAAAATGATTTTTTTAAAAAAAATTTCAATAGTTAATAAACTTAAATATTTTCAATAACATGTATATATATATAGAAAAAAATATTTTTGGCCCTTCTAAATTATGGGTTATATTCGACCGCACCACTTGCACATATAAATTGACGGTCCCGAGTCTCAGTCTCTTATTACTGTCTCCTTTGATTGCACATTTGATTATGTATTATTGTGAATTGAAGCTAACTAATTATCTGTTATGACCGATGAAAGTGTTAACTACTTTTAGATGCACGTTTTATGAAACTTGAACACAATAGTTTAACTCCACAAATTATAAACTTTTGATGGATTTGTAGATTTAAAATACATCAAAAGTAGTCCATAGAAATTTTATGACTTTTCCATTCGGCGTTATTCCGAAATTAGCATCTAACAAAATTCCAAACAATTGGTTATACATTACATACCAAACTCTAAATCACGTGTATGTCACGTGAAGTAACCAGTCATTAACAAAGCTGTAGACCTTAACAGGAAGCTAACCGTCTGGGGTTGAATATGAAAACATAGCTAACGTTTGAGGTAAATGGTTTGATTAAGATGACGAAATTTGATACATGCAAAGGGGTTGAATGAAAACATAGCTAACGTTTGAGGTATATGTGTAATTTTCAGAACTCTTAAGGGTCAAATATGATTAATGTCCAGTACAAACGAAAATAATAAATGAGCCCACTAGTATACATTTAATCAGACCGCGTAAAAAGAGCGTGCGTGTACCAGACGCGCTGACCGCGTTAGATTGAGACACATTTCTCATTCACTCACTCACGTTATTGCATTTAACACTATTAATTAGTACTTGTAATTCCCCATTTGTGATGTATATAATTTTTGTAATCAAATTATACTATAAGACTGAATCAGCTAATGAATTAGTACTTGTAATTCCTCATGTTTAAGCTAATTTACAAGTAAAGAAACCCAAAAGTACTAGTAATAACTTAGTTGCTGGGTTTTTATTTTGCCTTATCCATTTGGCTTATAACAAATGCAAATCTGTTGCTAAAAAAAAAATAATAATAATAAAAAATGCAAATCTCATGAAGGGCACGTGATGTACATGTTATATAAGCCGTATCACACGTGGAAAAAGTAAAATTATGCCCACATTTTCGGATTATCCTAAACCTTGATTCTTTTTTCTCTACAAACTTCCCAAAATACAAAATTTATATTTTTTGCACCCAATTCTAAAATCATCTATATTTTTACCCAAAAAAATATATTATAAATACTGACGTAATTTTATAATTGATTTTTCATTTTCAGAAAAAAACGGTTAAAAACTGGTAGAAAATATAGATTTTAATAAATGATTTCCCAATATTCCAAAACAGCTACGAATTGTAAATGTATAAATCCAAATAACCAAAGAGTATGATCCGAATATTAATTAAACAAATAAAGAAAATTTAAACTCATAAGATTCGATTTCAAATTATGTCTTGAAAAAAAGAGAGCAAAAACACATAATTCGATTCCAAAATTTATAATTGATGGCACGGAAAAATACGTGGCATATATCAGTAACGGGTCTATAAAAAGTCAAATTCAGCAGCAACATTAACAAGCCTCCAATTATTCTCTCTCTCTCTCTCTCTCTCTCTCTCTCTCTCTCTGTAATTTTACCTTTTGAAAAAGAAAAATGGCCGAAACAGCAAAATCGACGCCTGCAACGGTGGACATGGCGAATCCGGAGGAGCTTAAGAAGGTTTTCAACCAGTTCGATTCCAACGGCGACGGTAAGATCTCGGTGCTTGAACTGGGCGACGTGTTTAAAGCCATGGGTACTTCGTACACGGAGACGGAAATCAATCGCGTCTTGGAAGAAGTCGATTCAGATCGCGACGGTTACATCAACCTAGACGAGTTCTCAACTCTTTGCCGATCATCTTCCTCCGCATCTGAGATCCGCGACGCTTTCGATCTCTACGATCAGGACAAAAACGGACTCATCTCCGCCTCTGAGCTTCACCAGGTGCTTAACCGTCTCGGTATGTCTTGCTCCGTCGAAGACTGCACTCGTATGATCGGACCTGTGGATGCTGACGGCGATGGGAATGTCAATTTCGAAGAGTTTCAGAAGATGATGACGTCATCCTCCCTCATCAACAACAACGAATCTGCGGCGGCCAACGGAGGTTCGGCCTAGGGTTTTCAGATTTGCTTGATTTCTGGATTTGGATTCTCTGATAAAAAAAAAAAAAAAAAAAGAGAATAATAACTATGATGGTTAGGTACCTTTAAAATGTGATGATCAGTCTAACTTGAATCGATCTCTTTTTTTCATACATAAATGGTTGAGATTTTAGATCTGCAAGATGAATATGTTTATATCGTTGCTTTGTTCTGGGTTTTGATTTCAGAAAATTTTAGATCTCTTCCTCTGCATTCTTCGTTATTATTCAATTTCGAAATTATATTTGATTATATGAAACGGAGTCATGATTTTCTGAAATCAATCTTGAAACCTCAGAGAAACCACACATGGCAACAAATGTAAGACTTGATTTATTCTGAGAAGTGACTACAGACCGAGTATTAGAAATGGTCAACGGAGGCGTTCTCCGGCTGGAAAATTTTTAAACTAATTCAAACAATTAATTTCGGTTTTCGTGTCATAAATAATTTTGTTTTGCCACTCGTGACTATTATACTTTAACTGAGGAACAAGTTTCCAATGAATTTAATACTATAGCCATGGCGAAATTAAAGGACTCGATTGACGCCTAAATTGATATTTGTTTCAAAAATCTAAAACGTAGAAACAAATGTGATTAGATTAGTAAACGAATCCTCGAGAAAGAGCACTGGCCAATGGAAAGACGAGCATGGAATTGGACCCTATCGTGTACTTAAAAAAAAATGTAGACATCTACGAATCGTATTCCATTCTTTATGATGATAAAAGACCATTGATTGGTTTGTGAAATAACCGGGCCTAGGATAGCCGGTTTTGGGTCCAAGTAAGTATCCATCATTTTAGAGAAAAATGTTCAAAAACAAATTGTGTTACAATGGAAAGACGAGCATGGAACTGGACCCTATCGTGTACTTAAAAAAAGATGTAGACATCTACGAATCGTATTCCATTCTTTATGATGATAAAAGACCATTGATTGGTTTGTGAAATAACCGGGCCTAGGATAGCCGGTTTTGGGTCCAAGTAAGTATCCATCATTTTAGAGAAAAATGTTCAAAAACAAATTGTGTTACAATTCAAACCTAACGTTGAGTGAGTTTGGTAAAATGTCAAAAACTCAAGCGTACAGATAAACAGGCATGCATGATTGAGATTTATGACTTGAGAACTAAAATATCTAAGACGATAAAAAAAAATCACTACTTCATATCCTTTATTTAACCTACCAAACATCGCTAACATAACAACAAGTGATGATATTTTAAATTAACAAGTGAATAAACGTAGTTGACAAAAGTATATCAAAAACAAAAATCTTGGATTGTGTTATGTACAATCTCTTTCACGACCCTTTTATCCTTGTCCTGCTCGTTTCATTTTCATTTAGCGACTTATCTAAAAGATTGATTTCGTCCTCATTTAACACTTCCAAGAAAAATAAAAAAAAACACATTTCAAATAATATCGTCGCAATCAAGTGAGATTAATATGTATAATAATTATATATAAATTTCAATTATTATAGCCATATATATACTAACTGGGAAGACATTCTTGATTGATTTTCATACACAACAAGACCCTATTCTCCTCTGGATCTCCATCATCGATCCGTCCTCCTCGTTGATCGTCTTGCGATTGCTTCCATTTTACTTGCGTAAACCGTAACAAAACCGGAACACTAGGTAACATGGCGGAGGAGTCGTACGACGAAGAGTGCGACTACCTATTCAAGGCAGTGCTGATAGGAGACTCAGCCGTCGGAAAGTCAAATCTCTTGTCGAGATTCTCCAGAGACGAGTTCCGGTTAGACTCTAAACCGACCATCGGAGTAGACTTTGCGTATCGGAATGTTCGAGTCGGTGGGAAGACCATCAAAGCTCAGATATGGGACACTGCCGGCCAAGAAAGGTAACCACTTTCAACATCGGAGACATGTATATTTTTATATGGAGACCGATTCTATAATGAATTTGATGATGATAATATAATCAAAGATTTATGTACATCTAACGTAAGATTATGTATAGTTGAATTACAATTTGAAAATGAAAATAGTTCTCGTAAGACTTTTTTTTATAAACTCTAATGTATGCTAATAAAACTAAACAAGACGTCAAATTTGTATAGTTCTCCTACGTATTTTCGTGTGCTCATGTTAAATAGTAAATATATGAGAAAACAATAGAAAAATATGCAATTATAGGATTGGGATAATGATTAGGAAAAGATATATAACCGTATGAAATTAATCAAAATAAAGTTGAAAACATTGATATTAAATAAAGTTAACAATTACTTTTCTATCTTAATTTTTTTTCTTATTTTATTTACAATTAAATACGATCTTGTCTTTTTAAATAATTAGTTTTTTATGTTCATGTTTGAAGTAATTTACTTTTAACTATTTCGCTACTCTATATTTTTTAGAAAATCATGTTGAATTCTTTTTCATATTCTTGTTTGAATTTTTCAATTTTATATCATGCTAAAATCCAAATCACGAAAAACGAACAATGCAAAACCACTAATAGAGAAACCTCACTATTATTAAGTTGTTTGCAATAATTTCAAAAATACCACTGTTAATTTTTATTTTTCCACTCATGCAATCATCACATGTACAGTTGCGAACGTGCCACCTTTAAAAAAAACAAAGGTTATAAGATTTTTGAAAAGGGTTATTTTGTTTTTTAAAGTAGTATAAACCTTATAACCCCGTTTAAAAAACTTTATAATCTGTTTTAAAAACCTTATAAACAAACCTTATGATATTTGATGTTTTTTTGGGTTAAATAGTCATTAATGTGATGATATGTATGCTGTAAATTATTTAAAATTTCTTATTAATTTCACAAAGTAAAGTAGAACGTCGTATTATATCTCTTACTTATGGAATAAGATAATAATGATCGATGCTATTTTTCTAATAAAAAAAATAAACGAAAACTTGTGAAAGAAGTATTTCAAAATTGTTTGGTGAGAAGATTGAGAGAGCACAAAAGCCTATTATATAAGGGTAAAAATATTATAATTCATGAAGATTTGGGTATGTAAACCTAAGTCTACTTGAACTCATAAGAGAGTAATCGATGTTATTATTCTAATGGAAAACATAAACTAAAACTTGTGAAAGAGGTATTTAAAAATTGTTTGGTGAGAAAATTGAGATAGCACAAAAACCTATTATATAAGGGTAAAAATATAAAAATTCATGAAGATTTGAGTATGTAAACCTAAGTCTACTTAAACTCAATTTTTTTCTACATGTGTTACGATCGTGTTAATTATTATGTTAGAGGCATCAAGCTTTATATAATTAGATACACATATAGATCACGCGTAGAAGAAAGAAATGAAAATCTTGATAAGCAATCAATTTCACTCGGACCTAATTTTAATTACATGTCGCGAACTTTTCTTCTTTCTTACAAATGCCGATATATTTCGACAACATTTGTCTTTTATAATTAATGCTAATTAATTATTTAATGTAACAATTTCCGTATATTTATTTTTAAAGTTATCTTAACCATTATGTTTTGTTTTGGGGAAACAAAGATTTAGAGCAATAACGAGTTCGTATTACCGTGGAGCTTTAGGAGATTTACTAATCTACGACATCACTAGACGACAAACTTTCAAAAACATCAAGAAATGGTTGTCGGAGCTCAGAGACTTCTCAAGTCCCGACACCGTCATTGTCCTCGGAAACAAATCCGATCTCCGGCAATCTAGAGAAATTCAAGAAGAAGAAGGTAAGACTCTAGCTGAATTAGAGGGTCTCTATTTCCTCGAAACATCTGCTTTAGAGAACCAAAATGTTGAAGAAGCGTTTCTAAGCATGATCGGACGGATTCATGAGGTTTTGATCAAAAATATCGTCCTAGACAACAAATCTAACGGTGAAGGTAACGATAGTATGATCATTCCCGCCGGTAAAGAGCGTAAATATTCACGAAGTTACCGCCACTCGACCGTTAAGTACTTCTTTCTCCAACTGTTGTTTAAAGTAAATAAATTTAATATATTGTTCGTATCATTTCCTTTTGAATAATTTTTTTTTTCTTGGATACTGATGATGTAACTATGTAATTGTTGAAATGTTGACTTTGGTTTTTTTTTTCTTTTTTGGCACGGTTAGATTTATTTAATAGGAGTAATTTAATTACATTTTTAACGTTGTTAAAATGAGTTAGCTCGCTCGGCTCGGCTCAGTTCATGATGAGCTAGAGCATTTTATAGCTCAGCTCGATTTAGCTAATTTGTTATACGGTATAAATATAAGAATAAAATAGTTAAAAAAATTAAACTATTATCAAATACAAAATTCACTAAAAACATTGAATATTCAAACAAATCTAAATAAGATTGCTATCGAATGATAAATCAAATCTAATTTCTAATAACAAAAAATAAAATAAAACTATGCAATGATAATCGTGTGATTAATAAATCTATTCCACTTGAGAGTCTTCAAATGTTTAGGGATTAATTGTTCATCATGCTCACCATCGTCACTTGTAAATTACATGTTAAAAAACATAAATGGTGAAAGATACTAATGGCAATTGCAATAGAATTAGTAAGCAGATATATATTCATTGGTAAATATAAAATATATTTACAATATATCAATATATATTTTAAATATTTGAAAAATTATTTGTTTGCGAACTAGCTCACAACTCATTAAAACTGGTTCGCATAACTCGCCAGCTCATTTAAGCTCTATCATTTAACTTGTTTATTAAATGAACTTAAAAATAATAGCTCGAAGTCGTGAAAATTCGAGTTTAAGTGAGCTCTAATGGCTCATTTTGACACCGATAAGAATAATTGAGCCAAATTAAGATGTCAACCGGATCCGGTTCAGTTAGTGTGGAGTCGCTTTCTGGGTTTGCTAATTAACTACGTCACCGACACGTCACAGTAACATTGCACCTTCACATCCTTCTTCTTCCTCGTTTTCTCCTGATGCAATTCGGAATCAGCTTGGGTGACAAAACGGTGTCGTAGGGATCACTAGTCTCTTCTCTTCTCTAAGGATCAGTGAAGAAAATGGCGAATTGGATCTCGTCGAAGCTTAGAGCCGCCGAAACGATTCTTCAACAGGTGAGATGTCGAATCTCATTTCTCTTTTTCTTTGCATAGAAAACGGAGCGATGAAATTACCCGATTTGGAAGTTTAATTTCGATCCTAATGTTTAGGATGGTTTGCTTTGGGACTCTCTAGTCTTTGATTTGGAATCCCTCCTTAGTTTCCGGGAAAACGGATTTTGTACTGGAATTGAATCATGGATTAGGTATTGATGTGATCCAGGCTTGGACTAGTCTAAATCAACTTGCAATGATGTTGTTCAATTGCACTGAATCGTCTCATACCACATAATTTGTATTTTCTCAATCGGCTCTTTCGATTATGTCTCAGAAACTCGTTTGTTCTTATTTTTCTGAATTGAGTTAATCTGTATTGACTTGGGTAGGAAAATAATTTATGGTAATTTGGGACTCTGCATTTCAGATTGATCAGCAGGCAGCAGAGTCTCTTCGAAAGGATGACAAGTCAGAGACCCCTGACGAGGTGTTTGAGACCTCTTCAAAATCCTCAAGTCCTGTTTCTTTGAAAGATCAGCTGAGGAAGAAAACATTTGAAGGTAGTGATTATGGCAGTGCAGGATCTCAGAGAAACTCAATAGAGCAGAAACCGAGCTACTTAAGTGGCAGTAAAAATCTACGCAAACCAGATCAATCCCAAGAAAGGACAAGTTCACCGTCACAACAAAAGCAATCACTAACTGACACTGACTGGACAGAACTTCTGAGTGCTCCAAATCAGGGTACCAGCACTTCTAAGCCTCGTACTGCCAGTGGAACGCCTGGGATTCGGGGACTGAAGAAGGATGGTAAAAGGCATGGGAATTCAGGGAAAAATCTTTTGGCCTCTGATGGAAAGAAGAGTGAGAAGAGTATTAGTAATGTGGTCGATTCAAGAGGGAGGCCACAAAAACAGACGAATAAGGAACCAATCGACAAGGAAGTGTCTAGCCCTTCTGATGCTGACATGGAAAATAGGACTGCTCCTCGTGATGTATTTGCAAAGTCAACTCATAAAGAAAGTGAGAAGGATGTCAATGCTATGCCAACTCCTCTGGATGAGTCTACAATATTGGCCAATGAAACTCTTCCTAGGGAAACATTACCAAGTGTAGGGGAAATAGATGGCCGTGAACCCATAAGTGCTGTATGGGGAAAGCAGGCGGGGGAGGAAGTCTCACAGGGAAATGTATCTGATGGGCTAAAGAGGAAGGATTCTTCCTTATCAAGTGATGAATCTGAATCAGATTATGAGTCTGATTCAAGCACTGACTCTGAGAGGGAGCGTCAGAGGGAGGAGCGTAGGAGAAGAAGAGAGAAGATTTTCGCTGAAAAAGTTGCAACAAAAGCTGTAGCGGTCATCAAAGAGCGAGAGAATATGGTGGCAAGGCTTGAGGGCGAAAAACAGAGTTTGGAGAAAATAGTTGAGGAACGAGCTAAACAACAGGCACAAGAGGTAGCAATTTTCAAAGTTACAGTTCTTTGCAATTATGAACATAGTAGATATTTAATTTGCTCGTGGACTTTATGTTGTGTTTTAACGGAAAAACTGTAAGCATGCATATTACTTGACTCAAATTTTAGAAATGGCATGCTCATTGTCGTTGACACTAGTAAAACACTAGTTGCACTCTTGGGTCTGATTAGCAAAGATCAATATGCATATGATAGAATCTGCTACAAACACATATACTATGATTTGATATATGTACTACTTGAGCTGGATCATGTGTCTGTCCTCTTTCGATTAGGCTGCGGAGTTACAAACAAACATGATGGAAACACTGGAAGCTGCTGACATTGAAAAACAGAAGCATAACAATACTAGAATGGAAGTTCTTTCACGCTTGGCCGGATTAGAGGTATTACTGAATGCTTTAATTTGTTTGCCGACAGTTCAAATTTCTCTTAGTGTTACCTTATAAGTTGAGCAAGATGATTTGTAATCTAGATATAAATAATGGAATGTTTTAGGCTGCAAACGCTGAACTTACAAGATCGCTTGCTGCTGGGCAGAAGAAACTTGAGACTCAGGTATAAAGATTACATCACTCTATTTATTTTGTTTCTTGGTTTGTTCGCATTGGCTGGAATTGAAGAATAGTAAAGGTAAAAAAAGCTAGTGATCATTGTTGTTACTGAAAGGTGTAGATTGTCTGACGATAAAGAAGCTTGAATCAATACCTAATAACTGTTGTTGGTCAATGTTGTAGAACCAACTTTTATATCTGCATTTGTTTACTAATCTCTTTCTTTTCTGGTGGCACCAGATAGATCAGGTAGCAGTACTCCGAGAACAAGTTGAGTGTAAAGAGTCTTCTCTTGAAGGTTTAAAAGTTCTTTCTTTGAGAAACTATATAGATAGTGATATTTATTCAAGACTTCCCTCGTATAGAAAGCTTCTTCTACTATTATAAATTTTGTTTGTTGAAGAAGTTGGGTTTATCATGTAGAACTGAAGCGAAAAACTTTTAATATTCAGGGAAGTGGAAAGTTTTCAAACCAGGTGGGTTGAGTCTTCCTTTTTTTTTCTTTCCAATTTAAGCGTGTAGATCTTCTTTTAACTGGTCTGAGAAATCATATTGGCTATGTAGTTAGATGCTTCTAGAGGAGAGGTATTCGAACACCAGATGCTCGAAGCAGAGATTTCTTTGTTGACTGATAAGATCGGTCGGTTACAAGATAAGGTTAGTTACCACAGTTGTCTGGTTGACTTATTCTTCAGGTTTCCTATGGAATGATTATTCCTATTTGGTACATTAAGCTGTTGTAAAAATTACAGGCAAATAAGCTGGAAGCAGACACCAAAACGATGAGGAAAGAACTCGAAGAACCAACTGAAGTGGAAATTGAACTGAAACGAAGACTTGATCAGCTAACTGACCATCTTATTCAAAAACAATCCCAGGTAATTGAACACTTTGAATAGAGACAAAGAGACAAAAATATCTATAAAAACTTTGTAACCTTTTTGCCAAATTTACCAGGTCGAAGCGCTTTCCTCTGAAAAAGCAACACTATCGTTTAGAATAGAGGTACATTGATGAATCCCCCCAATCCGCTCCCAAAGGAAAAATATTTTATCACACACAACCAACTTTTACTCTTTGCCAGGCCGTATCGAGGCTTATAGAAGAAAACAAAGTTATGTCTGCAACCGAAGCCTCATCGCAAGATCTTGAAGCAGGAGAGTGGGACATCTCAGGATCAAAGTTTAAGCCAGCTTTTCAAGATAAAATCCGGTCAGGCAAGAAACATTTGGGATGGTTAGTAATGCAGCTGAACGCTATATTCATCTCGGGAACCGTCTTCTTGCGTAGAAACCCGACCGCCAAAGTATGGGCTTTGCTCTATCTGGTTTGCCTTCATCTCTGGGTATTTTACATCTTACTCTCTCATTCCAATACTTCTTCTTCGAGTGAACTCAAATCAGGTGCAGTGATTTCCTTAGAAAACTTCAATAACAGTGCCCTTCAATAGCTTTTGCCTTGGAGTAACGGTCAAAGAAATTACTGTTTAAATCACATGTAATTTTCCTTCCAACAATTTTTTGAAGCTTGATTAAAATCTTATTTTATTATTATTCTCAATCAATGTATCAGCCACGTTTCACAATTCTTCAAAGACAATGAGAATCTATACAAGAAGAGAGTTTGATCATGAAAGTATGGGTTTTGGCGAAAACTCTAACCATCTCGCTTCTCTCTCTCTCTCTCTCTCTCTCTCTCTCTCTCTCTCTCTCTCTCTCTCCCTCTCAGTCAATACTTCTCCGGTTCTACTTCTTCTTCGAGTCTTCTCTATCCCTTGCGCGTGATCAAATGCAAAAAGCTCATAAGTTCACAACACAAACTTCAAAAGGTTGCAAAGAAATGGAAACCAAAAAAAGTCTGAATTCCTTCATATTCAGGAGACTCACCAGACTGTAGTTTCTTGAGGGAGATTTCGGCTGTACAATGGAAACTCAAAGAGAAAAACTGTTTTGCACCATTTTGGTAAGAACCCATACACTCCTCGAGGAAACAAAATCAGGGGACTGTAAAACCAATATCCAAAGATTAAAATTGAAAGAAGAAACATTTAGCTCTTCGAGGGTCAATAACGGAGTTAGAAGAGGTAATATGATACCTGGTTGTCTTCTTATAGTGTCTATAAGCTCCCGAGTTACCATATTTTTTGTCTGCCGATGCCTGGATTTATACACGACAAGAATGTTGATTCTGGTGTGTGATTCAGGAAATGTTCAAGTGTAGAGAGAGGAGAGATAGAAAGAACCTCGAGTAATGGTATGCCGCTAACAAAGAAAAGTAGCAACGTGAGAAAGAGTGGTCCAATTATGACAAGGTACTCGGCACCTTTTAGCACAGGCAATGAAGCCACAAATATACCCCACCAGAGTAACATCTGAAATGAAATTGTGTTTTTTTTAGAGCTTCTTGGTACTTGAATTGATCAAAGTCTCTTCTAGCAATACTAACCTCACCGAAGTAGTTTGGATGGCGCGAATACTTCCATATACCAACATCGCACCATCTTCCTTTGTTTTCTGGACAGTTCTTAAATGAAAGCTTTTGTTGATCAGCTGTAGCTTCGATTAAAAACCCTGCAACCCACATTGTCCAACCTATAACATCTGCAGGCTGAAAATATCTTCCACCGTTGCTCGCATTGACAAAAGTAACAGGTAAACTAACTGTCCAAACCCAAACGGCCTGGCAAGGCAAAAAGATGTTAGATCACAAGCATCCAAATTAGCCGAGCATCTCATCAAAGGTTGTAGCTAACCTGAAGAGTCCAGAAGACTACCAGTTTCCCCATATTTCCACGCATTTCATCAAAGCGTCGATCTTCACCCCATTTCAAGATCCTACTCGCAGTTAGGAATTCATAGATACATCATTAACAGTAATGTATATCTTTCTGTCTCTCACTTGGATCATATCGATACTGGAGTTCACATATAGTATAATTTGGTAAAACTAACAAGCAATGAATCATGGTGCAGAGCATAAGCAGATGAGTGGTTATCAGATAAGGGTACAAACCTCATTAGGAGGAACAGTGCTAGACGAAGTCCCCATATGACTACTAGCATGGTTAAGACGATCTGGGAGGTTATAGAAGTGAGTCAATTATACAGAAATGAACCACGGCATTTTAGGAGAAATAAACTCAAGAAAAACCTGACGAAAATGCCATGTCCCTTTGAGAACCCGAGTCAATACAGCAATTATCACGAAATTACTACTTCCTGAAAACATTTTTGAATCAAGAATCAATATTTCATATTCCAAAACCAAATTCAGGAGATGATCATACCGGCAAAGTCCGTAACTTGATCAAACTTGAAGAGAGCTGTGATTAAGAAGAATATGAATTGATAACCCACCTGCAAAAAAAACGCGGAATTTGTGAAAGAAATCCAACTCGATTCCACCAAAAAGCACGCAGAGACTTACGGTGACAATGGCGGTGATCGCCAGATAATGGGAATCGATTACCTTCCCCATTCTCGAAAGCAATTACCGATATAATCGATTCCCCAAGTAAATCCCTTTGTTCCTTTCTCCGTTTACAGAGAAATTGAGGGGAAAAATGTTATCTTTTGTAATCGTCGCTTGACTTCATTAACGTCGCAATTACCCAAAAACACGATGGAAGTAACAATTTTTTTTTTTCTCTCTATAATATTAAAAGAGCAGTATGTTTTTTTTGGGTCAATTGCCTATGCCACATTGATTTGCACAATGTCTCATTAGGATTTTCTCATTTTTTGTCAATTTTTTCCGAAAATATCCTTTTAAAAAAAAAAAAAATTCAAATATTAGGTTTTTTAATCTGAAAAAGTCTGAAAATTATAACCATGTTATGAATAGTATATTATATTAAAAGTTTTATTTTTTGAAGTTGAAAATTATATGTTAAAAATGATTCTAGTATTGCATTCTACCGCTGCTTTTTGCAGTAGAATTTAGATTCTACGTATATCACATAAATCTACCAAGCGTAGTATTTTCTGCCCCATGATTCTACTAATTCAAAATCATCTGCTAAATAGTAGAATGTACTTTCTACTAAATTAATAGCCATGTCCTTAAATGTAGGAGTGAATATTTTCTTTTCTAAAATTAAAATTTGTAAATATATATAAAAAATTTGTAAATATTACGTTAGGATTTTTTAACATTAATAACGTTTTTGAAAAATATTTTATAAGATTTTTTTTTAATTAATTTTTTTACTATTTTAAAATCCTAAAATTACAATTTCCAAAAAATTGTCCCTTTTCTAAATTCAGCGATATTGAATCAATCGAGCGGACTTCTAACACTTGTTCTACTTTTGGAAGACCTTGTGTTATATCGCCGGTACGTACATTTGAACTGGTGACCCCGGGGAAGACCATATGAAGCGTAACCAGTAGAGCTAAAGAGTTTATTATTCACCAACTCATACTTATTCATATATAAACAAATAATGGTCGTTTAAACAATTTTCAAAAAATTGTCCCCGGGTACATTCGAACTCTTGGCCATGGGTAAAAACAATATGAAACGTAACCAGTAGAGCTAAAAAGAGTTTATTGTTCATTCTATTATACTTATTTAAAAATAAACCAATAATGGTCGTTTAAATAATTTGGAAAAAATTGTCTCCCGGTACACTCTAACTCGTGACTGGGGGTTAGAACCATATGAAGCGTAGCCCGTAGAGCTAAAGAGAATTTATTGGTTAAATAGCCTATCCCTCCATTACCAGTCAACTTGATTATCTTTAAACCAACATTTTCTCAGGTTAATATTAATCTAAACCAATCTCCCACAAGAATTTAATCATCATCACAGATTCAGAGATATCATTAACAATCTTAGAAGAATCAAACAAATCTTTAAATACAAGAAACTCAAAATCTTTAAAATCATTGATTAATCAAAATAACAACAGAGACCGTTGAGCCTATACATCACACATTACATAGCAACTATTATTCAAATTCCACATTTTCTTCTTCTGCAATGTTACATATCATATAGATAGTGGCAATAAGAGTACCTGCCTCTTCATCAAATGTCTAAATTCTCCAACTGAATGTTGCTCTTAAGTGGCACATACTCACCAAGATACCCACCAAGATGATCATACAACGGCGTCTTATCGCTATTATGATGATGAAAACTCTTACAAACATAATAAAACACACTCTGAATCAACAAACCCACAAGATTCACCATCACATGAACACCAACTATCAACCCACCAACCAAAGTCCTACTCAAAGTCCCATACTTTCCTCCACCATGAACCACAACCGAACTGAAAACCACACCAATCAAACCACAAATCACCAAGTAAACAAAAAACAAGCACCATAGACATCTTAGTCTTCCCTTTAGGCAAGTCATACGCTTTTCGCATCGCCGCTAGTCCATAAACCGGTTCAAGAACCGAAATCACACTACCTAAATGCCACAAAGCAGTGAAATACACATGAACACCAAAATAAAGCACAGAGATCATAATTGCAGCTAAAGCCGCCAATCCGGTACTGTTCAAATCAAGAGCTACTAGTAAAATCACTAAGAAGACGAAGAAGACCGCGTTATAAGCAAACATCAACAAAGCAACCCAAAGGAAAGTTATGAACAATCTTTTGAACTAAAGTAGGTGTAATGGTAATACCTTATGGAATTTGTAAGCTTCGTCGGACGTGTAAATTACGGCGGAGATGACGACACGACAGAGATAAAGCCCTCGGTGGACAAACAGAGAAAGAGGAGGAGAAGGACGTAGAGGAGTGATAAGAGATGGTTACGGTGGAGTACTGGTGATAAGAGATGGTTACGGTGGAGTACTAGTCGGCAACGGCGGAGAGGCTTTCTCCGGCGATACCAAAGACAAGGAGAGAATATGATTTAGGGATTTGAGGAATCGTGATGTTGATTTGGGATTTTTTTTACTTTTTATCTTTTTTGTTTTTAAAATAAAGGACATAAATCAACTTTTTGTTTTTTTGTTTTTTTTTCGCAACTGATTTATATTTGTTTAGATTTAATAAATATTCAATTTCCTTTTTTGATTTTCTAATTACTGAAAAAAATAAAAAAATTAGCAAATTAAGGATATAATTGGGATTTAGAATTACATAGTCCTATTGGGACATTTCCAGACTCACAAAATCCTAATGGGACATTGTACAAATCAATTTGTCTTATTTTAGCAAATTTCTCTATTTTTTTATAACATTGCCTGTTCGATGGCACATTTGGATCCGGCAAAAAACATACAGATTCTTATGACCCAGTTCGCGACCCGCTATTAATTAATGGCATTTCCATAATATTATTGTTCAAATTGTTTAATGAACATGTTTCGTTATACATATCTCTAAAAGATTACAACACTTTCTCTCATAATAACTTGATCTGTTGGTCGCAAAATATCATTTCCAAAGTGTGTCCGTTTTCTCTCGAGCAATCACGCTATTTTCTTAGAACTTTTGACATGAATTCTCTAACCCAATCGTGACCAATCTAACTATGAAACCATGTGTTCAAGAGGCATGACCATCGTTTGGCTCTAAAGAGCTGAGTTATAAATTTTGGTTTAAATATTTGATCCGGTCTGGCCCACAATCTCTCTTATACAAACCAAGTGACAGGAGACTCAAGCAGGTGCAATTGAGACTCTATCAATCTCAACTATATACTCCAACGTAGCAGAAGGCGGAATCTGTAGACCCGAATCCAATTCAGCACCGTCTTCTCCAAATCCTAAAGATGGTGGAACGATCACTCTTCGTTTACCTCCAGCCTTCATGGACCTTAGAACATAATCTAAGCCTTGACATAATCCTCTGCTATATGGTTTTGAACCCACCACAAGGGCCAATGGCTTCTTCTTGTCTCTGTTTCCAAAAGTGTCCACGAATACTTGTCCGGTTCCTTGCACTTGTCCCTTGAGATCAATCACTACCAAATCCCCTGGCCTTGGTGTTGCTCCTCCTCCAAGCCGAAGATCATAGTACCTTGTAAGATACTTGTCATTTCTCAATTTTGCCTTTATACTAAGGCTAGAAACTTGGAAGATATGAAACAATTCAACATTCGTGGTAGATTGTACCTTATTCCATTGGGTAAGACCATCTCTTTCTCTTCTTCTACATCTCTGCAAAAGAAACAGTTTGTGATGAGTGATTTACAGCAGATTTGATATTGAAAACGAGCCTCGTGAAACCTTGTGTTGCCTTCTTCTTGAGAAACCTCAATCCGCGTCTTCATCTGCTCGGAGACGACGCCGAAAGCTAGAAAACCGACCCAGGCAAGACCCGCGCCGATTCCGAACCGCCGCGTCAAGGAAGAAGCGACCCAATCAGTAGACTCGACGCTCTTCTTCCTCTTCTCTTGTGATGCGACGACGGGCTGCTCCGGAGAAGATTCCGGCGGAGGAGGGGAAGAAGAAGCGCAGCAATGTTGAAACGATGACGTTTTTGTGATCGGGAGTGAGAGGAATGGAGCCGTAGCACTGAACAAACACACCACATAACACAACATACATACAAGAATGATCCAACCAATACCATCACTTAGTCATCAACACTATCATGGTTGTTCTGCTCACAAAGAGTTGCTCTCTGGCTGTTTGGATTCAGTATAGGTTTCTGTAGTTGCTTTAAAGAAGCCATGATCTCTGCAAAGCTTGGTCTTAACCTTGGATCCCTGTCAACAACGACATAATAAATTACCATTACAGACCACAAACCTCTAATTCCTTCGCTAACAACAAAGTGACTTTACACTTACGTCTCCCAACATTTCCTGATGATATCTGCAATTGCAGGATCCACAAAATCAGGGATTTCAAGACGTCGATGTTGGAATCCAACCGCACCAACAACTTGCATCGGATTCATCTTCCCCCACGGTTGTTGTAACGTAAAGAGTTCCTACATAATCATTCCATAGCTGTACACATCACACCTGTTTTTATATAATTAGTCAGATGGGGAAATATGAATGAGACTAATCTTTCTTCAGTTAAAGAGCTTCAGAAAAACTGTTACTTTTCATCCACATGTTCGTTTCTAAGCACTTCTGGAGCCATCCATTTAGCCTGAAATGAAATCAAACCTATCTTCAGATCAATGAACTGGCAAGCAAAGACAGGAGGAAAGCAAATGTCCCCGTTTGATGAACAGAGAAACTACTAGATCTTAGTCGACATTAACTGTCCGATTGGAGAACAGTGGATTTCTTCTAGCAGCTTACCGTGCCGGCTGTTGACTTTGAAGAGAGGTATGTGCTTAGTTTCATTCTAGACAACCCAAAATCCCACACCTAAGACGTTAAGCCATTAACATATACACTGGTGGGAGAGGAAATGAAATTATAGACGAAGGATTACTAACCTTGACAACCCAGTTTTTGTCAACTAGAAGGTTTGGAGATTTAAGATCACGATGGACAATTATCGGATTGCAGCTGTGCAAATAATTCATTCCACGAGCCTACAAAGGTTGGAATTATTTTTTGTAAGAAACAATCAATAAGATACAAATAGATGTAGAGGTAAGAAGAGTGAAAGAGATGAGTAATAATACAGCATCAAGAGCCATCCTTAGACGCTTTCGCTAATCTAATTGGTTATTAGGCATGTGGATTAACCTATACAAGCTACCTCTGCACATGCAAAACAAAAATTCAAATTTGGGAAAAGCAGTACATCAAAGGTCCAAGAAAAGTTGTACACAGAAAATAGACTGAAGCTCTTCTCATTAATTGATGGACATGGATAATTATCATTAAAGATATGTGGATCATATAGCGTGAAAACAATTAACATCCATACCTAGGAAGAAATTCTTTAACAATTGAGAGATTTGGCGGGCGGGTTACAGCTCCCATGAAGAGAACAATGTATCGAATTGAAATGAAACGTTAAGAAGCTGTCACTTAACGGTTAATGTTCGAAACTTGAAAGGGTATAAGAACTTCTAGATAAGGCAAGACTTGTACCTTGCTTCTGAATTCCTCCAGTGCCTCTCCACTAATATCTTGGTCAATGAATTTCTTGACAACCACTGCCTACCAAATCAAGAGTTTCATCGATTAAGCAAATTTACCATTTTTCAGTCACGTCATCCAATTAGTTAGCTTAAATTTATGAACGGAGAGTTACATGGATACTGTATTAAGCTAAACAAAATATGAGATACTCACCGTTCCATGCCAATCTCCCGTATACACCTCCCCGTATGATCCTGCATCAAACGAGATAAATCTAAAATACTTATATGTTGTAGCACTAGTTATACACCAAAACATATAGTAGAGCATAAGTACCCAGTCCGATACGCTCAGCCACAGTAACTTCCTCCCACAAAATCTTGCATTTAGCCACATCATCCATTGCAGCATCGGATTTTGAACTTTCATTGCCCGTATCTATCGGATACTCTTTCTCCTCCAGAATTTGGCTCATGAAGGCCACGAGATCCAGAATCCCCATTGCTATGTGAATCTAATTCAAACTGCCTGCTTACTGCTGCAGCTGTCGCCACAACTGCAGCAGCAGCTGCAGCGGAAAGTTCAAAGGTGGAGGAATCTGAGTTTGCTGACTTGGCGGCAGCAACAACCATGGAAGATGCAACAACAGCTGCTGCAACAACGGCAACAGGAACATTTCTGGGATAGTCAATAGATGTTTCAGAATGTGACGAATCAGACTGACTACCAGTTTTGCAATGATCAGACAAATGACCGAGTCCAGATCCTGAATGTTCACCGTAGGTCATAAGTATTTGCTTTTAACCTGCGGTCTTGGAAGTGGAGGCAAAAACCTCACAGGACCAAGATTTCTTCCTTGTTGATTTGTTCCAAAATCTTTCCCTTTCTCATCATTGGATTCAGCCACAAATTTGATTTCAACTGTTGCCTCCAATGAATCTGAACAGACTTCTGAAAATAAATTTCGAGGAGCAACAACTCCACTTTCAAGTAACACATCATGAAGCTTTTGAGCTAGTTGTGGATTCTCTTTTGCAGCATCGATCATATATTGTGAAACATCTTTGACTTTCATCCTGTGCCCAGCTGGAGAGCTAACACCATCAGTCCAAGAAGGTGATCTGGCATGGGTGAATGAATGAGTATGTATCATAGCTTTCCCAATTCACTGGGAAGATGTTGAACTGGAACCATATGCTTTCCCACAACTTCCCTAAAAATATTTGGATGAATCTTGAGATCCCCTCCACCTTCAGATTGGTTTATCTTCCGGGAACCCTTGGTCCGCGAACGATGTTCCGCTGACCAAGATTCAGCATGCTCTTCAAATGAGCTCTCGAGCCTAGGGTTGGGCTTATTATCCGGATCCGAAGACCCGAACTCGAACCCGACCCGAAAAACTGGGTTTGGGACGGGTATGGGTAAGGCTAAATATCCGATCGGTTAGTAAAATTATTTGGTTCGGTTACCCGGCCGGGTACGGGTATTACCCGAAACCCGAAACAAAACCCGATCATTACAAACACCTATCTTAGTCTATACACACTACCACCGCAACCCTAAATCCCTAGAACACATCGATCGATTTCTCCGATATGTTTGCATGCTCGAGTCGATTCCTCTTCCTTTCGCAATATCGAAGCAAAAATCAAAGATATATATCACACAGAAGCATCAATCCTGGCGTTCCAATCACTTCTCGAAACCGCATCGTCTCCTCCATCAGTGAACTCCCACAGACGTTTGCAGGTATTTCCTCGATTTCTATTAGATTTAGAGTTTAATTGCAGTTAGATTTAGGGTTTCGATTTCAATATTTTGATTACTCATCATACATCGAAAATTTTGTGGTTTTTCGATTTTGTGTTCTGGTTTTGATTCTGAGATGTGGGTTTTCATATTCTCATTTTGATTTGGATTTTACACTTTGATTTTCAGTTTGGGTTTTGATTGATTATGAGATTTTGGTTTCAAAATTAATGGAGTTGTGTTGATTTTCATATGAACTATGAAGTTAATTTAAAAATGAGGAGTACATTTTGATTCTGCGATTTTGGTTTCTAAGTTTGATTTATTCTTACCAGTTAGATATAAGTCCTATTGATGGTGATATTGTCTTATGCAGATGGCTTCCTCTTCCTCTAGGAATGATGATAATGGAAACACATAGCATGATCATGAAGTAATCCATGAAGAAGGAGAACCCTTAACTCAAGAATCCAATGATAGGAGTAAAAGGAAGCAAGATGGTAGCTCAGAGGCTGCAAATAATGCTAAGAACAGAACATTGCCTTCAAGATCTGGTGTATGGGCTGTGTTCACAAGACTGGAGTCAAACCGTGATAAGTGTGTCTGCAACTATTGCAGAAAGGAGTTCTCTTGTCCAAGTAAGTCTGGGACAAAGAACTTGTGGAATCATATGGACACCTGCAAGCAATACAGAGCATGGGAAGATGGCCAGCATCCAGCTAAGAATCAGAAGGTTATCAACAGTGAAGGACACTTGCAATCTGCAAGAGTTTCTGAAAAAATCTTTAGAGAAGCAACTAATGAGATGCTAGTCATTGGAGAGTTACCATTGTCCTTTGTGGATAGTGTGGCATTTAAAAACTTCTGCGATAAGGTCAGTGTTACTTTTAGTTCTTGTTTCCATCAAATTATTTTAGTTCATACATGTCTAATTGTAACTGTTTAATTGGTTTTGGTGAAGATCAACCTGCCCAGACCTCATTCAAGAAGAACAGCAACAAAAGATATTGTAAAGATGTTTGTTCAAAGGAAATCGGCTATGAAACAGTGGTTCCAAACCACCAAGCAAAGAGTATCACTAACAACAGACATTTGGGTTTCCCAAATCACAGGTAAAGAGTTATTTATCATTTGCTTTCATTTGCTTTCATTTGTATTACCAACTGACTTCCTTTTGCTTTTACTTACTGACTTTCATTTGTTTTTATTTCATAGGTTCTAGTTACATGGTGATCACTGCTCACTATATTGACAAGAACTGGCGACTAAACATGCTGATCATAGGCTTCAAGTACGTGTCAGACCACAAAGGTAAGACTATTGCCAACACCCTCTTAGAATGCTTAGGTGAATGGGGAATTGAGAAGATATTTTGTGTTACTGTGGATAATGCCTCTGCAAACAGTAATGCCCTTAGTAGTTTTCAGAATAGTTTCTCCTTGCTCTCTGATGAAGCTTTAGTGATGAATGGAGCCTATATGCACATGAGATGTGCTGGTCACATCATTAATTTGATAGTAAAGGATGGGTTGGCAGATTTGGATGAAAGTGTTACTGCAATTCGTAATGGCATCTCCTATGTCAGATCTGGAACAAGTAGAAGAGAATCATTTGAGCAGAGGGCAGTAGGCTTAGGTAGGTTTACTAGGGGTAGTCTACCTTTAGATGTCAAGACCAGATGGAACTCTACGTATTTGATGCTTAAGCAAGCACTGAAGTTTAGAGCAGCATTTGATAGAATGGAGTCTGAAGACAAGCTCTACAATGATCACTTCCTTGAGTATGATCATGATAAGAAGAGGATTGGACCTCCTTCAATGACTGATTGGCATAGTGTTCAAGGGTTGAACAAGTTTTTAGGCATCTTCTACCAGTCAACACTAGTTGTGTCTGCTTCTACAACTCTAAATGCTCACAAGTGTTACGAAGAGATTGTGAATATAGCAACCAAGCTTCAGATGTTGTGCTCTAGTAGTGACATTGATGTGAGAGTCAAAGCTGAGGAGATGTACATAAAGTTTGACAAGTACTGGGATGGACTGAGAAACATCAACAAGATGGTGATAATTGTGAGTGTCTTTGATCCAAGGAAGAAGATGCAGTTTGCAAATATGTGTTTTACAGACATGTATGGTCAAGACAGCTCATCTGCTTCAATGTTAAGTGATTCAGTTATTTTAATGTTGCGTGCGTTGTACAAGGAGTATGAGGATAAACACAATGATGCTCTTGCTGCTAATGTTCAACCACCTAAGGATCCACCTCAGAATTCATCTCAAACTCAGTCTCAGTCTCAAATATCTCAAGATCCACCACAATTTGATTCGCCTGATGATGAGATGCTAGATGGATACAACACTGTGGAGCAAAGGTATAATACCCTGCTTAGAGAGATTGGTGTAAGAGATACTAATGAGTTAGAAGCATACCTGAGGGAAAATGTTGAGAATCCAAATTTGTTGAATGGAATTGAGTATGATGTCCAGTCCTGGTGGAAGTTGAACTCTTCCAAATATCCAATCTTGTCATGTATGGCTAGGGACCTCTTTGCTATGCAAGTATCTTCTGTTGCTAGTGAAAGTGCATTTAGCACTAATAAGAGAATTATAGAGCCATTCAGAAGCTGCTTGACACACTACATGGTTGAAGTATTAATGTGCACTGAACAATGGATGAAACAAGACATAAAGTTTGAGTCAAGGGTCTTTACCAATGGCCAAATCCTTGCAGATGTCTAGTACGAAGATGATCTTGAAAGAGGTACGACATTGCTTGTCTATTTGTTTCATAATATTTATCAACTTATGTAGTTTATTCTGATTATTTGAACTTTCACTTTGTAGAGTTAGGAGCCATCAACATGCAGCCATAAATCTACAAGTTAATCTCTGAAACTCTTGAATGGTTTTGGTTTCTTTTACCTCTTCTTAGGTACTGATTAGTTACTGGATAATATACTAGGGAATAAGGAAGACTAATTAGAGAATGAAGACTGAAGATGGAAGCCTTGTGTTCTTGTTGTGTGTTTCTTAAGACTTTTTCGGCTTGTTTGAGAATTTGTGTGTTTAATTTTATTGTGTTTCTTTAAGACTTGTCAGCCAAGTCTAGGCTTTCTTTGTGTTCTTTTCATCTTTTGAACTGCATTTGTGTTTGCACTTGGTAATTTAAACTGAACTTGTGTTTCATCATTCCAAGTATGATAAGGGTCTTGTGTTTCATATAATTTCTGTTACTTTTTTGACCAAATGGCTAGTTCGGGTTGAATACGGGTATACCCGAACCCGACCCATACCCGACCCGTATATATATAATACCCGTTAGGGTATTATATCTCCAAAAATAAATACCCGAAAATCCGAAATACCCGACCCGAACCCGATCGGGTACCCGAACGCCCAGCCCTACTCGAGCCCACTGCTGGAAGAAGCTACGTGAGATGAATCAACGTCTCTGGGACTAGCAGAGTAGACAGAATCATCATAGTCCATTTGTAGTCCAGCTGCAACGGGGATAAGCGTGCCTGGATCTCCCATGAGATCAACAATGTACTCCCTGAAGTTCACATTTGCATTCGTTAGGCAAAATATTGTGCAAATGTAAACTGCAATTGCAGCAGAAATAAATAACAACAATACAAGCATGAAACTCGCTTGCTCTCATTTCTCAGTAGTATGTTGCATAGACCAAGAAAGTTCACTGTATCTAGCCTCTGTATTAGGTTACACCTTTTGAGAGATGCAAGTTAGCTATAGCACACACCCAAGTCCCTATGCACCTATGTCGCGTGTATATACACACACATTTTCCTCTACACATGACAGAGAAATTCTTGAAAATAGGTAAATAATAAATTTATATTAATTTGAGATCACCTCCCATCATCAATCTTAATGGAGTTCATGGCCACATCATCGGAACTAGTATATTGCTGTCCTTTGACTATTCGACAAGGAACACCGACACTATCACACAAAACCTACAAAGTCTCATAAGAAAGAAGAGACAAAACAGCACATTGCGTTTTAGAGATGCAGTAAGCTTTGTACGTAATAAACAGAAAGTAGTAGAAAATTTCAACCAAACATGCACCAAACTAACAGTCACGAGATATAAGAATATAATTGGCCTCTTATGCTAGTTTTCACACAAAGCAAAAGTAAGAAAGAGCAGGGTACATACTTTGAACAACAAGGCACGATGACGAGCCAATCCAATAGTTAGAGAACCCAGGGGCAAAACCATGCTACAGAGGGTTTTATTTTCAAACTGTAGCTCAGACTCCACCAAGCTCTTAATGTGCTATCGGAGTCCACTACTGGTCCGCCCATGTAATCACCAACTAAAAGTGCCAGTTTCCTTACCAATTCACTGCTCACAAAGCCAGAAGAAGACACTGATCTTGATTTTGTTGCAATATCAAGGGCCATCTGTTCAAGTTTCAACAAATTAGTATCTTGGCTTCTGTTCACTAGAACAGCTTCCCAAGTTACTCCATCTGAGACGAGTGTCGTCCCCTGAAGGTCAACTAAGGGAGGTATTCTCTCTAAGGAAGATTCATTCATCACTCCACACAGGTCATAGAAGCCATCCACAATCTTGTCATCATATCCAAGACAGTTGTAGTTTTGCAAAAGCGCATACAGTTGCGAATGATATAAAATTGGTTAGAAGAGTAAGGATAGTAAGGAAATGTCTATTCGGTGGAAATGTATAGTGGATAAGCAACTAACAAATCAGTTGTTGCTTGTAGCAGTTGAGTCAAAAAATAGAAATTGTTTCCGTTTTTAGCAATAAAGTCAAAAACTTACCCAATATCTATAAGCCATGAGTTCAGCTGGAGAATTCTCGGGAGGATGAGGAGGAGGACAAGATCCTAAACTGAATTGCTTAATAGCCTCAATCTGAGCAGCTTCAGGATCCTCCTTAGCGCTTAACTCTAGAGCCAACTGTATCTGATGCTCTTCTTCAACCACTGGATCTTTGGAGTTACTAGAACTCAAATCCGGACCACCATGTTTGATGATTGTTGTTTCATCTCCATTGTTATTGGCATTGGAAGGAGTTGTTGTACTAGGGCTTTTTCTTTGAGCAACAGAGCTTAACCAATTTGAGACACCCGTAAAGGGTTTGAATTCAGGGTTACTATGAGTATCTTCAAACCTGGATGAATCTGAAGGAGATGGTTCTGCATCGCTCGACTTATTGCTCCTGTTTGAGATCGACCCTTCACCGTCTTCTCGCTGATTCGTCGGCGTAATACGCAGCTTCTTGAGGAATTTCTTCATGTTCATCTTCATACTCCAAATGTTAAAGCACCCACATGGATTCGACATCTCTCGAATCCAGAGAAACGAAAACCCTAAATTTCTCACTTTAATACGACCCGGAGATCCGGAACTCCGTCCAGATTAACGGCTCGTCAAAACCTAATAACGGCAGAAGAAGATTTCTCGATGAAACTTTAATCGGAATCCGAAGAAGATTTCTCTCTCTTAAACGCCTCAAGAATTATCAGATTTCAATTTCAAGCAAATACCCAGAACACTAGTTTCTCCGGATTTGAAAAATCGATCAAACGCAAGAAGAGAAACAGATAAAAGTTTCGAGCTTCCTTCTCAATGTTTTCTCTCTCATGTGTTGAGAAAGTCCACGATACGCCACTTTCTCTCTCTTTAAGTCCGACAAAAATCAACTAAAAAACTAACAACGTAAAACAGACGAGTAGAGAGAGACTAGAGAGTGGATTTTTGAGCTGGAGACTTGAATTTTTTTAATGAAAGAAAAACTGGAAAAACATTGCCTTTTTTTGAGGTTTCCACTTCACATTTTTTTCTCATTTTGATTGGTCTTGAAGATTTGAAAACAAAAGAATTGTTATAGTGGAAGCTCCCTTGGTCGAGTTGAGTTGTTTGACTAAAGGGTTCATTAATGCTTCTACATCTACATGTATGAAGTTCGAATCCCGGAAAATGCAAATTAATGGAGCCAATATTTATAAGAGATTTTCACCGTGGAGCAAAGAGAGCCATTCGGAGTAGTTCCGTATGTTTAGGCTAAATTGTCCGTTGTGTAATCATCCGTGTAATAGACGATTAAAAAAAAAAAATTGTTACAAAAAAAAAATAAAAAAATTGCACTACTCCCTTTTTCCAGAAATTGCACTACTAATTCATAAATTTAAGCTCTCTCTCTAAATTTCTCTCCCCCTTCTCTCTAGAACAGAAGAAGAAAAAAGAAAAATCAGTCTTTCCCGGCTTCGGCTGGTGCCGATGTCGGAATTTGTATATATTCTAGTTAGTTTCCGACCTTAGTCGGATTATGCTTCGGCTTGACCGATTAATTTTTCCGGTTTTATCCGGATTTCTTTCTTTATAATCGGAAAGCTTTTCCGGCGAAGCTGGATTTGTGTTTTCGATTGTAATCGGTTCAATAGTTTTATGTTTCTGTCGGATCTAGCTCTGGTTTTTCCAGATCTAGTTAGTTTAGTTAGTTGTTGGGTTTCTTTCCTCGGGTAATTATATATCCTCTGTGCGACCTTCGATTGAATCTCTTCCTTATGATTTGCTGGAGTCTCTTATTACGATGAGTCAAATCTTTACCCCCATAGTTATGGAGCCTTATGTGGTTAGGGTGAAGTATCTTTTAGGGTTTGAGATTCTTGTGTTTGGTTATTACGGCAAGGATGCGTCCAAGATTAGTTTGATGATGCGATCTTCATCTAAGTTTTGGTCTCGCCTTAGTATAGGATATCCGGATCTTAGTTTCATCGGAGGTTCAGATTTCTATCTACGGTTAGCTGGAGTAAGGAGGGAAGCAATTCAGGAGTGATTCAATGGGAGCATCAGAGTTATTAGAGGAGTCAAAAAGCTCTGTCCGCGTGAAGATCCGGTGGGAATCCGGTGAACGGCGAGGAAGCATCCCGACAAATGCATGTCGGAGTCTCTATTTCGATGCCACGTGGCCATGGTTTAGGATAATCGGACACCTGTTATAATTGATATATGTGTTGTATTGTTCGTTTTATTGGACCACTTATTTGTAATCACTGCCAGTGGGCTTTAATGAATTGTTAAGTTGAAAAAATAAAGAAAAGCACTATTACAATTACATCAGTTATTAAAAAAAATATTAGTCACTAGTCATTGAAGAAAAAAGAGAAAATGAATTATAGAGGATAATGTTCTTCTCTCTCTTTTTCATGATTTTTTTTTGTAACAAAATACGTTGTTTACTTGGGAAGTAATCTTCTAAACCCTAAAAATAAATCAAATAATCATAAAATCTTAGCTTAATCTTTAAAACCCCAACCCATATATCCTCTTTCTTTTCTACTCTTTACCCCTTCTTTATTTAATTGAATAATTAACAAAAACTTTTTAATTATTCACAACAACCATAAAATTTAATAACCAATTGGAGGGTGTCACATGGCAAGACATAAACTCTCCTCTCCTTCTTCCTCGTTTCTGGGTACGGCTCTGGAAAAAAAACAGAACTTCATCTCTCTCTTCAATTCGGTTCCTCATTGTTGCAATCTCCCTTTGGGTTGTTCCTCATCTCTCTCTTTGATCGATTCCTCATCTATCTCTTTGTTTGGTTTGTTCATCGTCCTTATGCCTCTCTGTGTCAATTGAAACATAAACATAGTGATTCTGACTTTAAGGTTGTTATTATCATCCTTACACAGTTAAAACTCTCTTTATTCGGTTCCTTCTTCCCCTCTTTGTAAGTTTTCATGCTTTGGGTATCTTGTAAATTTGAAAAATTGGTATTTATGTGTAATTTTTTTGGATATTGGACTTGTTTTATAGATTATTTAGGGTGATTTGATAGATTTTGCAGCTGAATTGTTCAGATTCATAAGATTTGAGAGTATCTCGAAACTGCAGAGATATGACTGATTCTACTGAGTGTATTTGTTATGCATATAGAGATATGACTGTTATAACTGATACAACTGAGTGTAATTGTTATGCACAGATATGACTTATATAACTGGTACTACTAAGTGTATTGTTATATCAATATTGGACTTTTTTTATAAATAGGGTGATTTGAATAGATTTTGCCAGCTGAATTATTGAGATTCATATAATATAACTGAGGAAGAAGAAGAAGAGGATCTATGTATGAGTACTTATGTAACGACCCAAATCCATTTTGTAAAATGGAAAGTGGGTGTCGATCGACACCATGGGTCAGTGTCGATCGACACCAAGTTCGGGTTTCGGTTTAGGTTGAGTTAAATCGCTCGGTTTGCGACGTCGGTTTAACGGAAAACCTAGGGCTCGAGTATATTAGCCTCTAGCAGTCCTGTGGCCGCGTTTTTAGAGAGAAAAACGCAGAGGAAGAGAGGTCTTTAGAGAATCGAGTGATTGTTCGGAGAATTGTTCGTGTGATCGGGTGTTCTTCGTTCGTCGTTCTCGGGTTAGTTCGTGGCTTGTCGCTGCGTGGTTTCCGGCGAGTTTCCAGAGAAAAAGATCGTGGATTCTTCGCTGTTTGATCGTCGTTCATCGCTCGTTCCTCGTTCTCGTCAGATTCTCGAGGTGAGTGCGTGATCGTGATATGGAATTAGGCTATTAGGAGTTTTGATTGATTGTCTTGGTTGATTTGAATCGTTTTATGTGAATTCTGTGTGATTTATGTGGTTGTGAATCGTGATGATTTCGCGAGATAGATCGGGACTCGAGCCGTGAGAGGATTTTGGCTCAGTTCAGGTTCTGCGAGATCGTGTCGATCGACACCTAGTGGTAGTGTCGATCGATACGAGAGTTTCTGATCACGAAGGATCGGTTGCTCGAGTTGAGCGTCGATCGACACCTAGTGGTAGTGTCGATCGACGCCACTGTCTCCGTTTGAGACTTGTGTTTTGAGAATGGAGTGTCGATCGACACCAGGTGGGTGCGTCGATCGACACTCAGTCGTTTGTGAAGTTATGCATTTTGGTTTGGGGTGTCGATCGACACCATGTGGGTGCGTCGATCGACACCAGACGCTGGATTGTGAATTATCGATTGCGTTGTTCGATAAGTTATGTACTGTGATATGATTATTGCCTTATTGAGTTGTGATTTGGATTTGGGAATTGCTGGTTAAGCATTATTATTTGATTATCTTGTAGATTATCATTGGTTATGAATTATTCGTAGTGAATTGGTTATTGCAATGTTTAATCGTGATTTGGTTAACGTGGTTAACTTTGTAATTGGAATCTTGTGGATTATTGTTGGCTATGAATTATTATCGTGAATTGGTAATTGGATAATCCTGTTTAATTGATGGTAATTGGAATTTGGTTGATTGTTGTGTGATCGCGTAGAATTGATAGTCTAATTCCTATTATATATCTGGTAGACGGGATGACCGCTCCACTGAGTATTTATGATAATACTCACGCAACTCTATTTTTTTTCCCTTTTGAGTTGCAGGTAATGCAAAGAATGTGATCGCGGAATCATGGCAGAGGAAGAGGATGATTAGGATGTGTTTTGGTTTAGTAGAATTGTGGTTAGGTTGATAGTTTTATTATTGTTATGGAATTGAATAGTTGTTTAATGGATTTGATGATTATTGATTTATGGTTTTAAAAAAAAAAAAAAAAAATCGGGTGTTACATTTTGGTATCAGAGCCCTTACGGTTCTAGGGCTAGTGGTGATTTTGATGAACTGAGACTATGTGTTTAATTGATTATGTGTGCTTAGTCAATTGTAGTCTTAGAATCATCCTCTTCAAGCCTTTAAAGAGATTCCGCGGTAAGTGTTGGTTGTGTTTTCTGATTGTGAATTCTAGTATCTTAGAATTGTTCTTGTGATAAGTGCAGTATGTGATGGCTAGAGTTCCGAGAGGCCGTGGTGGCAGAGCTGGTGGCCGTGGAGGCCGGAGTCGTGGTTTTGGTCATGGTCGTGGTCGGGGCCGTGTGGCTAAGTCGTTCGAGTGGGAGACTCAGAGTGAGTCATCGGATCAGGTGGTCTGTCCGCTTGTGTATCAGGAGTTGTCAGAGGGCTCTGTCAGTGTGTTAGATGGTTCAGCTGGAGCGAGAGTTAGTGCTAGAGCTTCGGGTGCGGCAAGAGGCCCAGGTGGTGCTTCAGGCGGAGCTCAGGATCCGGAGGATCATGTGTCTAAGATGCTAGCGTTGATTTTGGAGTGTTTACCGGGTGCAGTGCCAGCGCAGACTCCAGTAGAGGCCCGGAGGGAGCAGTATCTTGTGTGGTCTAATGAGTTATTGCTCATGGGGCCTTTGTCATTCTCGGGTAGAGGGAGGCCAGAGGAGGCCAATGAGTGGAGATGGAAGATGGAGCGTAGGCTTCGTATTCTCCGATGTCCTGAGGATTTCTGTGTGGATCTAGCGGTGGAGTTCTTGGAGGGCAATGCGCGCCTCTGGTGGGCTGGAGTGCAAGCTAGGAGGAGGCGGACATTGTGGTCTTGGGGAGAATTCCTGGGCGAGTTTAATGCCAGATATTTTCCTCAAGAGGCTGTGGAGCAGTTAGAGTTGCAGTTCCAGAGATTGGTTCAGGGCAACCTATCAGTGCGTGGTTATGATGCTGAGTTCAGCAGGTTAGTGGTCTATGCGAGTAGCGGCATGGATGAGGAGCGAGCCCAGTTGGGCAAGTTCTTGGCAGGTCTTCGGATCGGGCTGAAGAAGCCTGGTATGGTTTCCAGGTATGCCTCGAGGGCAGAGTTGGTGGAGGCACTCGTAGCGGTCGAGGGCCTAGAGGAGCAATTCGAGGATTGAGCTATTTTGTTTCTTTTGGTTTTTGTTCCAGTTTCCGATTTTGAGCTTTGGTGTTATTGATTCTGGATTTTATTGTATTTCGTTGGTGTTGAAACGATTTACATTATTGGAAATTTATAAGATGGTGTTCCTTATTTATTTTCATTTGGTTTTGAGATGTGTGGTTCGTGTTGTGTTTTTATGTGGACCATGTTGGTCAGTTTGTGAGGTATCCCAGGATGGGGATGTTGTGACTATACCACGTGAGGCGGCTCTAATCGGAGGAGAGGTGTATTCTCCTGTGTGCTTATTGGGAAGCGTGTTCCCAGAATAAGCAGCGAGGGATGTGAGATCTCTTGCGGGGATGTGAGATCCCCAGATACCGCTGGCTCGAGGGAGGTGTCCCGAGAGTGTGAGCGGTATGTTTTTGTGTGTGGATTAGAGGGAGCCTCTGAGGTCAGGGGAGGATCTCTTGTGGTATCGGCTGTGTCGGGCCGGGATTTTTGGTCCAGGTTGGTCGATGGCGGAACGAGTGGGAATCTCGTATAGTGTTGGCTGGAGCAGCCAAGTTTTGATCTGTGATAGACAGTTCGGGAGGCTCAGTTGGTGAGTCAAAGTGGCGACCGCGTCAGAGTCCCAGTCGCTTAGTGCCAGTGTGTAGGCCGGTGCCAGTAGAGGCAGGTGAGTTCCAGTGGGCCCTGGTGGGGGTGCTGCTGCAGCTCCGGGTCGTGATGACCAGGTTGTGGGATTGCTGACGCAGTTGTTGGCACGTTTTCCGCCGGTGACACCTGAGCAGGCTCCGGGTGTCCTCCAGTGGCCGGGTTGCAGCAGAGGGCTGCAGTTGCTGAGCAGCCGAGGGCTGCAGTTGCAGCGCATGCTCCGTCTTAGCTCGAGATAATGGGACAGATGCAGAGGATAGCTATGCCATTCTTCGAGGGCAGAGTTATTCCTGAGGCGGCTGATGAGTGGCGCCTGAGGTTGGAGCGTAACTTCAGATCGATCGAGTGTCTTGCCGAGTTTCCGGTCGAGTTGGCAGTCCACTATCTGAGTGGTGATGCCTTGGTGGTGGCGCGCTACTGAGGCGAGTATGGGCCTATGATTGAGTTCGGAAAGCAGATGTAGCATTCAGAATCTAAATCTGGGCTGACGGATGGCTGTACGTCTTCTTGTTGATTATTGTACGATTGCCCGCCAGTCCTGGATGGATTAAGAATGTCGCATCGTGAGTTCTGGATGGAACTAGGCAAGTGTTGGGCATTTCGAGTAGTGGTTATGCTCTCGGTGTGTTTAGGGTGCTTGTGGTAAGCACAGGAGGCGGCGTCGGGATCGGGGATCACTGGGACGCGATTGCTATCATATGCTTAGTTGATATCGTGGAGTGTTCGAGGGAACCTGAGGATCAGGAGCTCATGGTGTTTGGTGCTGGAGAGAATCAGGAGCAGAGCTGGATGTAGAGGCGAGCAGTATTGTTTAGAGGAGCGCCGGTTGGGTTGCGAGAAGACCGAGGGGAGTATCCATAGGTTTCAAGGTTCGTCGCGGATGGCGTTTGTGGTATGTTTTCAAGGAAATCGTGGCTGGTTGGTTTTGGCGCGGTAAGGATCCAATTCTGGGTTTTCAGGGGAGCGGAGTTATCAGGATTGAGAATCAGCAGAATTGCGTATCGTCATGCGTTCAGGAGTGCTTAGAGCATTGTGGGATTCAGGAGAGGAATCCGAGTCCTGAGTCGTTTGAAGTAGTTGGTTCAGTTCAGGTCCCCTCGAGCGGGACAGGCAGGGTATCGGCTGAAGGTTGTGGGCGATGTGGCGTCAGGAGTGGTTTTGGGCCCTTGTTGGGCAGTTCAGTTTCGGTGGTCAGTGCTCAATATTTATTGCTCTAGGGACTGCGGTTCCGAATAACTCATGTGTTGTGAGGAGAGGTGAGCTTTCCTGTGTGTTGTGTGGGGATGTGAGATTCCTAGATACCCTTGACTCGAGGGAGGTGTCCCGAGAGTGCGAACGGTAGGTGTTCCTGATGGGATGTAGGATGCGTCCTATGGGTACCAGGTGTAGGCTGAGTTAAGAGCAATAGATATTCGGGGCGTGCGAGGAGTTTGGTTTGGCTTGGTGCTTCGAGGTTGTGGTTTGGTTCTTCTGGGAACCGTTTGTTTGGCCGTGTGTTCGGCATGAGTAGTTTTGTTTTCTTAGAGTAGATTGCGTGTTGCGTGTTGTTATCAAGGGAGGTATTCTGAGTTCCGGATGCTTGTCTCGTATGTGTTGATTACTCTAAGGAAGTATTTTTCCTATATAGAGCCAGAGCTTGAGGGAGACGTCCTGAGAGTGGAGTGGCATAGGCATCGTTACCTCGAGGGAGACGTCCTGAGAGTGTGATGATGACGGTAAATATGAGTAATCGATAGCTGACCGTGGCATGAGAATGGAACGGAATACAGACCTCGATGATATTCTTGTGCGTTCGGTTTCGACGACCGGGATATCGGATGTAGTGTCTTGGTTGTGCATGTTCTTGTTTGATTGTTGCACAATCGATCGATCCAATTCTGGGTCTACAGCTGGTTGTACATGTTCTTGTTTGATTGTTGTGCGATCAGTTGGACAGATCTAGGCGGGATTAGGAAAACACTGTGTTTGGTATTTCGGGCTAGGGACTTTCCGTGTTCCTTTTGATTCTATTGTGGAGGTGGTTAGGCGTTTTAGAATTTATTGCGGATGACTCATGACCTGGAGACGGTGGTTTTCCAGAGTATGTATCGGGGACGGTGGTTTCCTGTATACATGCTGAGAGACGGTGATTCTCTCCAGGAGACGGTGATTTTCCTGTGTACAATAATGTTGTTAAAAGACCGATTTTCTTACAAATATTCATGTATGATATAATTGACCAGCGTTTGAAATTGGTTACCCAAGGTTATTAATTGAACGTGGCAATGACAAATGTTCCTCATTGGCTTAAATGATTTTGGTATCTATTCTTATCAACGTGCACAGAAGAACAAGAAAAAACCGCACTTCAAATATTCTCAGGTGAAGCAAGCACGGCTCTCTTTTCGATCAGATCACCTCCTCGGGTCAATTGTAAGTTTCGTACATTATATCTAAATTCCGAAATTATCGTAAATACCTCAAGTAAAAGAACAAATGCAAAACGTAGTATTTTCTTCAAGTGGCTTGCAAATGTACTTTTTCTCATATCGTTTGATCATTTTTATTTGTAGAGGCTTACTTTTGGGTTCAAGTGTTTACTGAGTTGTGTTCTTTTCCTACTAAAACTTTTCTTAAAAAGATGACGCTATCGTTGTATAGATTAACGTTAGGATGACATTTTATTTTGTTTCCATGTGATATTATGTATGTATTAACTAGGTTCGTAACGATAACGTTCTATCCTCCACCAGAACATATTATTATTTGAATGATTGGCTTAAAGAAGTAATTACAATCGTTACTGAAGATTTTGGGGTTCTTTGTCTTATTCTTTTCCCTAAAGGATCAAGAAAAACATGTGATGAACAAACACCTTTCTGTTAAAAGAGACAAACGCTTATCACTCCGCATTGTTTCACATTAAGTTACCAATAATATAATGTATATGGTCCTTTTCAATTTTGTTACCATCAATATATTTTAACAAACAAGTACTTTGGTTTTCAAAACGTACACCATTTTGCCAATGCCACGTAGTAAATTTAAAAAATCATGGTGTTTGAATGAACAGCTTACTTCATGATCCAAAATTATTTTTCATGTGGGAAAAGGATACAAAACAAAAATATAAAAGGGGCATTTTTCTATTTTTAGAGCAAGATATATAGTACCATTGGAGATGATTTTACTCTAAAAATAGAGTTTAAAGGCAAAAATATAGTATCATTGAAGATATCTTTATGTACTAAATTAACAAAATAACTCTAATTTTCCGCGCATGCGCGGGTTAAAACTCTAGTATATATAAAAGAATAGATGTCAAATATCTTGAACATTCTTTTTCTAGCATGAAGGTTCAACGAAATTGTCTTCAATCCATATCTTTTTTTCTCAGCTTTCTTGTATTGCCTACATGTTAGAGTCCACATAACACGACTTATGGTAGATTAAATCTTAGAGAAATTTTTTTTCGAAACTGCATGATCCCTCCATCATGGTTGTAGGTTGGAAAAGTAGCCTTCATGAATACAGGAACTCCACTGCGTAGCTTACGGTCTAATCTCTGTAATCATGAATAAAGAAAAAGTAGCCTTTTTCTTTTTTTTGAGATTGTACCTTATGTTCAAAGAAGGATAGAGACTGACCTTTTTGATGCTTAATTACATACTAAGTGATTTTCCGCCTATAACGCGGAGATAAAAAATTTTGAAACCAAATTTATAAATCTACTTTTAAAAATATATTCATTGAATTTTTTCTTAAATACTCTACATATTTAACTATTTTTTCAAAATCTATTATACCCGAATCATGGTTTATTATACATTAAAAAAAATATATATATCATTGTTCATCTCCAAAAGTTTTGAATTTTTTCATAACCAAATATTATGCAATAATGATGTTTTTTAATACCATTAATTATAGAGCATAAATGACTAATGAAAAATGTTTGCTTTTGATATGTATTTTTTAATAATTATTATATTATTAAGTTTTAGAGATTTTAATATATAAATCGACTTTTTTAAAAAAATGTTATCTTTTTGATATTTCTTTCACAAAAATTAATAGTATCTCTTTAAAAATGTTAGTAAGTTTAATTATAAATTTTAGAGATATATAACGATTCAAAAAAAATTATTATGACAAAATTAATCTTTACACATTTCATTAGTGAACAATTAAAATAATAAAAATAATGACTAAAATTTTTTAATGGAAGAATATAACTTAATTATAGTAAGTTTTGCCATGTCACATTTCTTTTGAGCCATGTCACAATTGTTTATGAGCCATGTCCTTATTTTTTCACAAATCACCTCCCTAATAATATATAGGGGATATTTATTTTTTTGCCTTATCTTTGAACTTCCTTCAAGTTAAGTGCGAGTCCTATAACCTTTGTCTCTTCTCTAGGTCCATCTACTAAAAAAGGATATCCTTGTTCTCTGGTATGGCTTTTCCTATGCGTGGTCGTTAATTGATCGTTAATTGAAATAATTGATGCATCTAATGGCATGAATATTAAAGTCTTAAACCAAATAACATATATTAATACGTAAGTTTCTACATATATTTGAATGGGTCTGCCAAAGCATTTGCAGATCAAAAGACTTGACCAAGATCAAATGATGTGTTCAATCTGTGAGAAAGAAGGCTTTTTACGTTAAACATGTTCCTTATGGGATTACAATTCAATAAAAAAATATCTTGATTAAGTTCTCAAGTACAAGATATAGAGAGAAACACGTAACAACATACTAATTTGGTACTCAGCATGTGGTTATGTTTCTTGCGCATTTTTTTTTCTTCAATAATTGAAACTATAATGATCATATAAGTCATTGTAAGTCTTGATATATAAGTAACACATTCCTGTGGAAATATCTAATTTATATTTTGTTCTTTAACACAGTCACACACTGCTTTGGTAAGATTGGTTTTGAACATTTTGAGGTTTTGAGTTTATGTTTTGTGCAGAAAAAATGAGATAGAAAACACCAAACTTTCTTAAAAATAATCATTTTTTTTGTTGGCACTGCTTTCTCTACTCATAATATTTTCTTTTTTAAATCATGTAAACTCGTGATAAAATGGTTACATATAATCTTGATAAAATGGTTACAAATTCTTCTCGTAAACAAAGAAACCAAATTATTCAGTCACATACACAACATCGTAACCATATCCATACATCAAAAGCAATCCCATAATAAACAAAAACCAATTTAAAAAGATTCTGGTCTTGTCATTGCAACTCTCAGCCCCATCTTGCTGCAAATTCTTCATGTGCCCAAAAAAAAAAATCAAAAACATGTTACTATAGCTGCCTTGATGGATAAGAACTACGCGTGGTTCCAGTACCAAGCAATAAATTCTCAATTCAAAGTAAAGCAATTTGAAGAATTTACTTAGGCAGCAGGTGTAAAAAACCTGTAAATTGTAAGCGAAATTTGTGTAGACCTGAAATCAATTTGGCCCTGCGCGGAACAATAAAACAAAAAGATCATTCATAACACAGTTCTCAAATCACTTTGGAGGACTTTTATAATGTACCACCCCAGGCATGGCTTGTTGATTCACGAAGAAGCTATCGTGCATTGGTGCTACGGAATTTAGTTGTCTCTGGAGTCACAAGAACCAAAAATATATCATAACCATTAATTAATACTCATTAACACAGATTCAAGCATTTATGTATATATAACCCTACCAGGCCTTGGATGGTTAGTTTATTTACATAGTAGCTTTCGTGAGGTGGGTCCATTAACTTTTTGAAACATGCTGCAGCGAGTATGCATATTTCTGGACATTCCCTTCATCAAGAAGAAGGGCAATGACCCATGTGAGAACATACTCGACCATGAAGATCCCAGACAGTTTATTTGGCTCATGCTGCAAGGTTGTGAAGAGCAAATTTAAATTTTCTAATAAAAAAATAAGAGTACCTAATCACAGACAACATGCCAAAACACTTTGTTCAAACAACGATCTCAACCCTTGATTCTGCTTGCAATTCAAAGAAGACGGAAACTGAAAAATACTAACCAGAACTTGGACTTTGCACGAACCTTGTTTGATGCACAGAGCTTGAACCTGTAGATTTTAGGCTGCAATTCCTTCTCTGTCGAAAGAGCTCTTCCGAGAACCTTGTATTGGTGGAACTGCAATTAAAAGCACATCACATAAATAGAATTTCCAGATCAGATTCGCGGGAATCTAGAACCGAAAAAAGCTACATTAGAAGCATAGACGCAAGGACTCTGGTCAAGATTTGAAAAGATTTTACCCTGAAAGCACCCATTTTCGTCGATGTCAAAGACTACTCAAAAATAGGGATTTTGCAGCGATTGAACCAACACATACTGGAAAAAATAAAAATTTCAGACGATATTCACCAAACTCAAACGAAAACAATCTAATCACGAGACTTAGTACTCAAAATCCCTGATTAAAAGAAAAGTCCGTGAAACTCATGGTCTAAATCATCGATTATGAAAAAAACCTAGAGGGAAAATAGAAATTAGAGTGATCGGTGGAATCAAAAACTTTTTACTTCTGAGAACTTTACTAAAATTGGGTCCATGAAGAGTTTACAATATGTCAAAACAGAGAGCAAACAGCACAAAAACAAAGCATCTCAGCGATATGAAACAAAACATAGATGTACCTCAACCCCTCTGAAGCTAGGTTAGAGTTGAATGGCTGATTTGAGCGGTGTGTAGTGGAGGAAGGTGGTTGAATATATATAGGATCTCGGGCAACGATGGAGCTATGGTGACTTTAAGCGTTAAGAGGAAGGTTAGTGGGAGGGAATTGAAGGGTCGGAAATGGAGTAATTGAGAAGGAGATGGTTCATGTATTTGATGTTTGTGTAACGGTGGAGATAGATCGTGTAGTCGGATCGTCGAGAACGGAAGATTCAAGGTTATGTCGGATTTTGGAAGAGAAAAAGAGAGAGGATTGGGCTTGGCCTTGACATCTCCTTTTCAATGTTGGGCTTTATGACTTGTCCGAATTATTACTATCCGAAAGAACTATAGTGATGATGTCAATTTCATTGGTTGAAAATATTCCCATTATTTTTGTTTATATTTGCTGATGTGGACAGCTTAGAGCTCTCTAAATCACTCCCTTTTATATGAAGGAGATTCTTTCGCGTATATGTATTTGTTATTATTTATTGAAATAAAAAGTGTATTCTAAACTATAAATAAAAACTAAGTTAGTATTTGTGTTGTACACAATTTAATTTGTAACTTTTAATATAATTTTAAATGGTTTGACTACATTTAAATGTAGATATTGCTGTAAGATTGTTGATATTATTAAGCAACAAAATTATCGGATAGAAAAATTATGGGTATGTACTCTTGATTATTTTTAAAATTGTCTAATATTTTGTTTGATATACAATACATATAAACTAAATTCAAAATTTGATTGTGTATATTTGAAGTTACAATTATTTTGTATAGGAATGTGTTCAACCTAGGAAAAAAAACGAAAAAACCGAACCAAATCATAATTCATCCATTCGAATTCGGGCCAAAACATATGATAACCCGAATGGATACATAAGTTCTATATACTAAATTACGTTGAACTCTAATTCTAAAAATTTGAAACGAAATAACCAAAAGTTACTTAAAGTTATTACTTTGTTTCTATATTTTATATTTTTTGAATTAATTAGGTAATTTGCATCTCATAATATTTAATCTAGTATTGCTCACACAATTTTAGAAATATACATAGAAATATAAATAAATGACATCAAAAAATGAAAAAATATAAAAAACCTAAAAGTTTGAGTGTCAAACAATTGTTAAGAGGCTAGTAATCTAAAGAAAAAGAAGATATATTATTTCACTAAAAGGATATTGAATCAGCTCACTAAAAATGCGATAAGAAGGTTAAAACTTGGAATATATGATGAAATAATAAGGTGAAAACTTTGGAATATATGATTTTATTCAAAGTGTTATATTTGAATTTTATAGAAGTATTAAAGAAAAATTTAGTGTTATAATACCACTACTTTAAATATATAAGAGCTATAAATTTATACACATAAAACATACAAAATTAATTGTCACTTTATTCATGAATTGTACATCAAAGAAAATGATATGTGATATGTTTAGCATATCTCATGTCACATGTGAAAATAAAATTTTACACCAATGATATTTGCCGTGATCGCTATTATATATAAAAATGTGAGTGTATTTTATTATGAGCGATAACGATAAAAATCAAATAAAATGGTATGGTCTATTTAGCATATCACATGTAAAGATGAAGTTTTACACCATGATATATAAAGTTCAAGAAAATAACAAAAATATTTAAAATAAATAATTAATTTCAAAATTTCTCTTAAAATTTAATAAATTGTAAAACAAAACATCGCGCGTGCGCGAATTATATTCTAGTTAGGTTAAAAACATGCAAGGAATATGAATTAAGTGAGTAGTAATTTGTTGATCCAATTAGATAAAAAATCGCTTAATTACAAAGGCACAAATATAGTTATGTCAACTATACAAGTTTATATAGTTCACTATATCAAACATATATGTAAATGATAGTTCACTATAATATAACAAATTTATACAATTCACTATATCAAGCTTACATGTGAAGTTCACTATAATAAATAATAGTTCACTATAATATATAAAAATTGACAATGCCCAATGATAGTCTACCACATATACATATCAATTTACTACAATAGCTCACTATACTTATACAAACAGTAATTCTTTGGCCAATAAGAGACAAATGCACAATGAGTAGTTGTAATCAACTATGCAAACTTACATAGTTCACTATATTAAACATACATGTAAATGATAGTTAATTATAATATATAAATGGATAATACCCAATGATAGTCAACTATATAAACATAGATGCTAATTATGATAATCAAAATTTTATGTAGGCAAATTGTTAGATACTAAATTATGATTTATTAGTGTTAGATGTTTAATTATAGGTACAAAACATAATAAACATGCTAATTTTCTCTGGTTATATCAATTTTGTTAGTTAATTAATTTTATTTTATTTTGGTTATTCGTGCAATTCACCCTAATATATAATTTTGACGGTGTTGATGATAAAAAAAAGAGTGTATTACTAAACCAATTTCATGAAACTCATTAGTTATTACAAATTGGAATAAAGATGTTTTTTTTTTAGAAACTTAAATTGAAATAAAATTGCTCATAATTATAATTTGGTTTTAGTTTAGCATATAAGTTGAAAACAAAAACGGAGGAAATCAGCTTGAGAAGATTCTTCATTCATCTATGTGAATAAAGAGGATAATCCGAGTAGAAAAGTGAGATACTTGCTGATTGCTAATTAGTAAACTGTATAGGGAGAAAGTTTTTACGTAATTGTTGAACTCGAGTTGAGATCGACACTAAAATTTGTAGTAGGTTCGGGGATTCTTTGACAAATAGATGAGAAGGTTGAAGGAAAAGCTGTGATCCTGCTCGGATGAACAGTAACCGAGTAGGATATTTCGGATTTAGGGAGATTAATTGGATTAACAAAAGGAATAAGGTGGCTTGCTCAAAAAGTGTAATGTGTTCAGCCTTGGTTGTACAAAAATGATGTACAACCTTTATATAGTACAAGAATATTAGGGTTTTGGATTCATATGGTTACATTTTAACCATATGTTTCCATAAAGTAACCCACATTGATCATGAAGTAACTACACTACGAATTAGGTGGTTATTACTTAGTTAGTAAGATAATGAGTTGAGCCTTTTTGCTTGGTGGGCTGAGAGCAGGATTTTGCCTTGGGCCAAATCCATGGTGTAACAGTAAGCCCCCCCCCCCCCCCCCCCCCCCCCCCGAGTCGGAGAATCGAGCCCGCTGAGTTCGTCGAATGATTGCGAGCAGGCGAGAAGGCTTGACTCGTTTTCTTGCTCGAATTTATCCTACTCGTCGCATTGGTTGGACGCGTTGGACTGCATCGGCGCGTGAGCGCGACTGGTTTTTACACTATCACGTGCTTCCCTGACTCTCGCCCCGGTCATGATTACGCTTTTTGCGGTTATCGAGGGGATTTAGGGTTTCATGTTGATGCGATGCTTCGGTATGCCGCCTCTCTAGCTCCTATCTCGTTAATAATCACACCTTTTCGTGGTTTCTTATATAAGGGTACGCCTCTACTTCTTCTTTATAATCTGTTATATACTCTGAAGATCTCGATCAGGTATTTCCTTTTCTAATCCTCTTCTTTTTACTTTCTTCCAACTCTTGGGTTCAGTACCGACGTCGACTCAAACAACTTTCGAGAAACATGTTCTCGAGGGATTCTTTTTTTGGATCTGATAGCGAGGCGGTGATTCGCCGGAGCAAACGGAACGTTGACCAGCTAGTTGTCTCTGTCTCCACTTCTGCAAGGTCCTCATCTAGCAGGCATGACTCAGGCAATGATGACGGGGTTGTTTCTTCGTCCCTCCGCCGTTTTGGGCAGTCAGTGAAGCACATCGATAATTCCTCCGAGGGGGATTACCTTCCGATTAACACCAGGAGGAAAAAGTTCAAAACGCAAGGTGACCTGAAGGTTGCTCGGGCGAAGAAAGAGCAAGTCGAGAAGGAGGACAAGAAGCAAGTGGAGTGGGAAAGAAAGGCGAAGCGCAAGGAGCAGTTGAAAGCTCTGGAATATTTTCCCGTCTTTAGCTTGGGTCCCGGTCTTTGTTCTCACATCGTGCTGGACCGTCATGATAACAAGCCGTCGACTTCCTCGGCCAACATCGTTATTCAGTGCGGTAGCAGAAAGAATTGGCCCTCTATAAATTTCGTCATTCCCGGCTCGGATTGCAGGCCGTGGTCTCCTCCTGAGGGCCACATATGTGTTTACCAATGCTTCTTTGATCAAAGCGGGCTTGGTTTTCCGATTCCTCTGGTGATTCTGGAGTATTGTGCTTGTCGCAGGGTCTCCATCTCAACTGACCCACGCGAGCTTTCAGAACTTAACTTCGATTCTAACATTGAGTTACGAGGCTCGTCGGGCAGTCACGTGCGACCACTTTGTGGAAGCTTGTGAGATTGCTCGTGGGAACACTCTTGATTCTGGTCGGTTCCTGGTCAAAATGAAAAGCGGGCTCGTTTTGGTAGATAACTTCAAGACCAAGCTCGAGGGTAACTGGCAGGAGAAGTATTTCTTTGTTGAGATAAACAAAGCGTCAATAGGGAGCTACAACGGGAAATCCGAATAGGCTGGAATAAGCAAATTGGTACGATTTTCTTTTCGCCTTCCTGTAACGACTAATGTTGATCTCTCTCTTTTTCTTCGCAGATACCACGACGCGGACGCTTCTGGATAAGTCTTCCAATTGCGTGGTCGGGCTACTGCAGCGTTATCCACCTCAGGACTTGCCATATTTTCTTAACATTCGGATTCGCCAAGTATATAACCGGATTGTTTCAGGTTTGTCTGTACTCGGGATAGTCCTTCCTTGGCCTTTCCCGACCGATCTCTTAGTTCTTTCGTCTTGTTTCTCAGGTGACACCAATCTCGGTTACGACGTTTCTAAGTGCGTTGCTCGTAAACCTGATAAAGGGAGCATGGCAAAGTTGAGTCTAGAGCAGCCTCCTCTTCCCAAAGCTAAGACCACTGTTAAGACGAGTAAACCGGCTGCTTCAGGAGCGAAAAGGCCTACTGACGCGGTGACAGGCAAATCTGTTGCCCAAAGAGCGAGCAAGTCTGCCGCTCTGGGTCGCGCGAGTGAGACTATGAGCATGGCGCGGAAGGATCTGGTTGCCCGGGAAACGACTGGGAGCGCCACAGTCGTTGTCAGGCATGGCGCCGAAAAAGATGTCGCTGCCATGTTTGCTCATAAATATTCCCGTTGGGACGCCGAAGGTTCCTCGCGGTGTCTTGTCGACTTGGTCGTGGATGCCACTGATGACGACATTGTCGAGCAGGAGAGGGACGATGCTAAAATCATAGGCGTTAATCGTGGCGCCGAGCCGAGCGCTGATGTCGAGGAAAACCGGCTCGTTCTTCTTGGTCCTGATAAGTTTGACTCCTCTGACGACTTCGTGTTTAGCTTCAAGGGGTTTGGTAGTCATATCTCCGAGCAGCCTGAGGACTGCGCCAAGTTTATCAACTTGATCCGAGGGGGAAGCAAGGGTCCGAATCCTGGGTTGGATGAAATGTTTGACCGAGAGGGTTTTTGTCAGTCTACCGCGAACGTCGTGGGGGTAAGTTATCTCTGATCACCCTCCTTTCCATTATAGTGATTTGGCTTACGTTCATGTGCGGCTTTTTACAGACCATAGTCGATTTCAACTAGGTCTGGAGGCAACTCGACGCCCCTCTAAAGAGGGAGCGTAGGCTGAAGAAGGAGAGGGATATGGACGCGGCTCGTATAGAACTGGTCACCGAGGATAACGAATCACTGAAATCTCGAGGCGTGACGGAAGAGCTCGAGGATTTAAGAAAATACTCCGAGGGGCGGGCAAAAATGTTAAGGGACGTCTCCAAGCAGTATGAGGATGAGAGGAAGGAGAGTAGGTTGATATGCTCAAATTTACCCTGAGCTACTCTCTCAAATTAAGAGATCAATTGCAGTACTTGGGGATCGAATCCACAAGAAATCAGGGACACAATATATTATGTACTTTCAGATTAAACTAGGCAAAATATAATATATGAAAAAGCAAACAAAACAAGCAAGCAGGGTGATAAGCTTTAAAACAATAAAGATAAAAGTTAGGTTCATGGAAATCTCAGGTGAATAAGAATTGCAGGCATAAGCAGATAAATACGATTATTAAAGCTCAGTTCCTAAACATGAACACGAATGAAAAACAAAACAATTGTCGTTGCGAATATTATCTATGATTTCAGTGAATCCAGCTTTTTGTTGAAGTCCTCAATCATCTTCTGCTGTTCTTCGAGGATCCGCGCAAGCATAGCCACCATCCTGTTAACTGATGATTGAGGTGGAGACGTTTGATAGATTGAAGCACCATAGTTCCTCTCTAGGTCGAACAATCCTTCGTCCCTTTGAATCAGGATCTTCTGCATAACCATCTTTTGTTCACGCCTGAAACTCAAAACAAAAAAAAAACAAAAACAAAAATTGTTAGTAAAGCAAATAAAAATAAAGACCTAGACAAAATCCTAGTAATAAAAATATAATGGTATGATTCCCCGGCAACGACGCCAAAATTTGATATGATCAAATTTACCCTGAGGTACTCTCTCAAATTAAGAGATCAATTGCAGCACTTGGGGATCGAATCCACAAGGAATCAGGGACACAATAGATTATGTACTTTCAGATTAAGCTAAGCAAAATATAATATATAAAAAAGCAAATAAAACAAGCAAGCAGGATGATAAGCTTTAAAACAATAAAGATAAAAGCTAGGTTCAGGGAAATCTCAGGCATAAGCAGATAAATAGGATTATTAAAGCTCAGTTCCTAAACATGAACACGAATGCAAAACAAACCAACTGTCGTTGCAAATATTATCTATGATTAAACCCTAGACAACTAACTGTCGTTGGGAAATCAGATTGTTTTAAACAAGCATTAATGATCAGGTTCAATTGTTCACAAAACCCTAAACCAAATGTCTTTGGGAATAGGAATTTTGCTCATTTAACACTAGTTCAAGTAATTTAATAATGCTGTCGCATCTGAAAATTATTCTTCACTTGATCAATTCGTCGTCTTCTTCCGCAATGCTCCAAAACTTCCAGTAAACATCTTTTATGCTCCAAACATCTAGAAACCTGCAAAGACTCTAAAACACTAGAAAAACATATAATAGACTCTATAAAATGGACATATAATTTTCAAGCAGTTCGTATCCAAAATTATTTTGAAAGTTGCCGAGGATTTAATGGATGAGATTACGGACAGGGTTCTGGCTGAGTCTGCCGCTGCCGACCAGACCATGGTCGAGGCTTCAGCGAGAGATCCGAAAGCCGGTGAGTCTGGCGTTACCGACCATGATGCGGTCGAGGCCTTGGCAAAAGACTCGAAGACCGGCGAGGACCTGCTGCCCCTCTTTGCTCCAGTTCCTTCAGTCCCGATGCCGAATGATCAACGCTGAGGACTGCCTCCTTTATTATTGTTATATATTTGCTTCGTGTATGATCGGGCCAGGTGTGGCCTATGAACTTTTAGATTGTATCATTAAAACCTCCCCGTGCTGATGGAGTCCGGGTTAACTTTGCTCATTTTGCCCGAGGAATAGATCCTCAGATTCTTTTAATGGAATTCGAGTTTTCTTCATGCGATTAAGTTTTTTTAGCTGAAGCATTTTCGTATGTAATTGATGCGGCTAAATTTTTGAGCTTAGGCATAGATTGCTCGAGGAGGGTGTCCTCGAGTTGGCTTTGTTAAAATATCAATTTTATTTTTAATGCGGCTAAGTTTTTGAGCTTAGGTATTGGTTTACGCGTTCAAGGAACGGATCCTTGGGCTGTGCTGACTTTGATCCGACCGAGCTCGCGCGATGGATTTATCGGATCGGGTTGCCTGCAGGTCATAACATGGCTTACGATTGAAATCCGTCTCGTGGTTAAGTGTGCGAGAAATGTTCGGCTTAAAATACTTACACATTCTTAAGAAATCGTGCAAGACGGGGCCTGGCTTTTGATCCTATTCGGGAGAGTTATGGCAGACTTCCCGAGTTCTGTTTATAGATTATTTCGCTACTGCATCTATGGGAGACGAGTATTGTGATCCTGCTCGGGTTTAGCTATGGCGGGCCTCCCGAGTATGACCTGTTGATCGAGTACTTGATTAGAGTATCGATGTGGGTGAGCTCGGAGTTGTTTGGGCGAAAACCCACTAGGCTTAATAGTATTGAACATTGTTTTTATTAATCATAGTTGGACTTCCGAGGAAGCTGCCTACGTACTTGTTAAATAGGGATCAAGCCGAACGTAGTTCAAATAACAAAGCGAAAGCTAGATAAGTCGTCTGGGGACGAGCGGGAATAAATCGTTTGGAGACGAGTAAAAGTACATGGTACTTAGTTTTTTTTTTTTTTTTTTTAACTAGACCTCCGGAGAGGCTGCCTACGTACCCCGCTGCTCGGGCAAGTATCAAGTCAATTGTAGTTCGAGTAGATCCATGATAAAGTGTAGAAAGCTTGTGATGGGCTTGGAAGCGAATTTTAAGCGACGTACTCGGGCGAAGTAGGACTTGCTGGCCCGTTTTGTTATGTGGTGCTTGGATCGCCACTTGTGGATTAAGCCGAGGGAGGAATGAGCTTGGGGCCTACCGGGCCGAGAAGGTTTTGTGCCGCGAGCTCTGGCTGTTGTTCGGCTGAGTGCGTCTTCTCCGGGGAGCTCATGCAGAGATTCACCGAGCGGAGTTGTTTTTCCGCGATGAAGCATGTCTGGGCCATCTTTTGGTTACCACGGATTGTGAAGACTCCGAACGGGGTTGCGAACTTGAGGCATTGATGGTATGTTGACGAGACGGCTCAGAGGGAGAACAACCATGGGGTTCCCATGTTTACATTGTATACAGCCGGTTTATCTACCACCATAAACTTGACTTTTTGGGAGATTCCCCCGGCGTGCACCATCAGTTTCATCGACCCAACTGTCATTATTATGACACCGTCGTAGCCGGTGAGGGGCCTGACACCCGACTTGATACGGTCGTCGAGAATCTCCATTTTTTGTAGAGTTTCTTTAAAGATCAGATCAACTAAGCTCCCTGTATCGACCATAATTCTGGTTACCTTACAATCTTTAATTTTGAGATCGATCACGAGCGGATCGGTATGGGGCATGGTCAGGTTCTTCGTATCACCTTCCGCGAAAATGATAGGCATATCGATTTTGGGCCGATCGAGGCAACTTTTGTCGGTGGTTGATATATCATGGTTTTTACCCGATTTTAACCATGATATAAGCGGGTTTTGTATTAGTATTTTTGGTATTTTTGTGTCTTTTGTAGTGTTTTGCAGGAAATGGTCATTTGGAGCTTAATGGTAACATTTGAAGCATTTTGGACCATTTTGGAGCGGAAGAGATACAAGTGGAATCGAGACCTTTAAAAGGGCCCCTGTCGATCGACATAGTATATCCACTGTCGATCGACAGAAGTTTTTAAAGACGTAGAAAATCTCCACAGATGCCCTCGTGTCGATCGACATGTTGTTTGTGTCGATCGACGGGCGCTCTGTAAACCTAATTTTACCACTTGTATAAATACTTTTTACTCGTTTTCTTTGTAAAATATCTAGATATTATCTTAAAACTAGATCTATTTCGGAGAGAGAGAGGGAAAGAGAGAGATTTTGAAGATCTTGGAGGGAGATCCATGTGTTCTTCACCTACAAACTCTTTATATCTTCTACTCTAACTCTTTTATGCAATTCTATTCAGTTATTATAATTTCATCATCTATTTCTGAGTAAATTACTTGTTAGGATTTGGAGGTTTCATGGGTTTTGATGAGAAATCAATAAAATCAAAGATCTGTTGAGGTTATCCGTTAGTTCTTCATTTAGACTGTTCTCAATGCTTGAATCTGGCTTGATCACCTAGAATCTTGATCTTAGGATTGTTGGTTAGCCACGACAGTGGGATTAATAACCTGAACTAGTCTAAATGGGTAAAATTACTTATTCGCAAAGGAATTTTGGCTTAGGGATTTTGTGAACCGATCGAACTCGTGCTAATTGCTTCTTTAGATTCGATGAATTCGCAAAGAAATTTGGGATTTGAGTATTTAAAGATAGATAGCCTTCGTAACGACAGTTAGCTGGCTATACTTTCGTGTTTGAGTTTTAGAACGGTGCGTGATAGAACCTCTACAGTTGTGATAATCTTCGATTCATTGCCTATAAGAATTTCCATGGCCTAACTCTCGTCTCTTCGAGAGCTTTGTAAATTAAAACCATCCTTTTCACTTGTTTCATAGTTCCATCTTTTGTTTACTTGTAAAAAGCATCGCTCTAGCTTAAGAATGGATCATTGAAATCCTAGTGTATCAATCAAACCTCTCTGTGGATACGATAACCCTTTGTGCTACAACGTACAAGGGGTTTTGATGGCCCTGTGTAAAAAAGCCTAACATCAGTGGTCGCTTTCTTTTTGTGCTGCTTGAGGGACCGAACCGAATCGTGGGTCAGGTTGAATCCTCCCATGATCATCATGACTCTCTTGGTTGGATTTTGCTTGCCGGCCTGGCTCTTGTCAGCTTGAGCACGCTTGGGAGGAAGGGGCGAATTGGCGTTTCCACTCGGCCTCTGTTTATTCTTGTCTAATTCCTCTTCTAGTTTTCTCTTCTCGCCCCGGTCGCCCGGAGGCGCAACTTTGACCGCTCCCTTTTGGTATTGTGCGAGCAGTTGTTCCTTTAATTGTTGGTACTGCAAGGTTGAATGCCCTTGCATTTGATGGTAGTCACAGTACGACTGTCCACCCGAGTGTTCCTGGACTTCTTGGGGTCGCTGGTATTTATTCCACTGCTTTGGGGGAGGACTCGATGAACCGTTGACGACGTTGGTCACCAATTTCTTCTTGTACTCGTAATTGAAATGTTGCCGGGGTTCTTGATAAGATTCCTTGACCACCTCCTTTGCTTTTGCCTTGGCCGTGGGAAGCTTGACTGGTGAGTTTTTTTGGGCCTGTCCGGTTTGATCCTTCTCGAGCCTGATAAAATCGACCAAGCTGTGCATGGCTTCCTCGATAGTCTTAATCGGGTGTAAGACCATTTCCTTTTGGAATTTAGACGGTCGGAGTCCTTGTTTGAGGGCCGTTATGGCGGTGGTATCGCTCACTGTGACGCGTGAGATGATGGCTTTGAAGCGGTCCATGAATTTCTCAAGGGTTTCTTTTTCGTCTTGGACTAACCCCCACAAATCAGCATCCAAGGCGCCCTCTTCGATATAGATGGCATAGTGGTTGAGGAAAGCGATTGACAACTACTGAAAGGAGTTGATGGAGCGGGATTCCAACCTGGAGAACTAATCCAATGCAGCGCCTGATAAGTATTCGATGAAATATTGGCAATGGCCCGAGTCGTACTCCACAGGAGAGAAGTGCACCCGTCCCATTGCGATGGAGAAGGCGGTGAGATGCTGCTTTGGATCGGAGTCTCCAGAATACGGTTGAAGCCGCAGCTTGGCGGTATGCCTGATCGGAACAGATGTTATACGGTCGGAGAAAGGGGCCGTTGGGTCTCGGCCAGAACCCAGTCGATCTCTGGAGCCAAGCTGAGGGCTTGGTGCATCCGCGAGTTCATCTCTCGAAGCTGGTTCCTCATATCCTCAAGCTCGGAGTACTGAGTATGAGCCGTTTTGTGATCGGAAATAGTTCCTTGCCGGGCGACGAGGATTTGCTGTAGGTCTACGGTTTGACCGAGTCTCCGACAGTTGGCGACTCAAAAGTGGTTCGCTGTGGGGCTGCTTCGGTGCATTCCGGAAGAGGCCCACGCAAAGCGAACAAACTATCAAGCCTGATGTTTGTCAATCAGGCTCGTTCTTCCTGCTCATCGAAATGACGCATGAGTGCCCCGAGGAGATAAGCTTGATCCAGCTGAGGTTCCTGCTCGATTCGATCATTTACGGGAGCTTGATTGCTTTGGGCGCCGCCGGGTCGGGCCACCATTGTTTGCCTCAAGTCGACCGTACTGTCGAGTGTCTGTCGGAGGTCAGTTGGTTCCTGTATCCTTTAGCAGACAAATATTGGACAGGTCATCTGCTCGATTCTCTCAAAGACTGAATTTGTGGTGGCCGGTCGCTCGATCCTCTCGGAGATCGAGATCGGATCGTCGGACTGGTCCTGTCCTCCAGGGACGAGGGCAAGAGTGTCTGTTCTCGCGGGGTCGGGATTTTCCTGTCCGGGAACGAGGGTCGCTCCTTGGGCCACCGGAGTGTTAGTACCCTGAGCGTTCGTCCCCGCGGAGTACGTTCGGATGCTCGTTTCCTTGTTTAGATCCATGATTGCTTAAAAAGATATCCTCTATATAGATGTAAAGTCCCCCTACCTGGCGCGCCAAATATTGAACTCGAGTTGAGATCGGCACTAAAATTTGTAATAGGTTCAGAGATTCTTTGACAAATAGATTAGAAGGTTGAAGGAAAAGTTGTGATCCTGCTCGGATGAACAGTAACCGAGTAGGATATTTTGGATTTAGGGAGATTAATTGGATTAACAAAAGCAATAAGGTGGCTTGCTGAAAAAGTGTAATGTGTTCAGCCTTGGTTGTACAAAAATGATGTACAACTTTTATATAGTACAAGAATATTAGGGTTTTGGATTCATATGGTTACATTTTAATTATATGTTTCCATAAAGTAACCCACATTGATCATGAAGTAACTACACTAAGGATAAGGTGGTTATTACTTAGCTATGTGTTGGGCCTTTTTGCTTGGTGGGCTGAGAGCAGGATTTTGCCTTGGGCCAAATCCATGGTGTAACAGTAATGCTCATTCATCTAAAGATTTAAAATAATAAGCCGAGAAAGAGGCAAATGATATATTTCTACAAGTTTGATCATTTACCTAGGAACCTTCACAACTCACAAAAACCAACACACAATTCGAGACTATGCACCTAAACAAGTGGATGAGGTAAAGGTCAGATTCTTTCTAATTCATTTAGACACTGAAATTCTCTTAATGATGATACTAATCTCTCTCTTTCTCTCGAGGTGTCTTAATTTTGTTTGGGAGTGGAGACCATAAAAGAAAAGCTTTTTAGCTATACTTGTTCCAAGTTGTAACACAATAAATAACGCATATACATTACTGATTACTCTATTGTTTTCTTGTATCATTTGAGATGCATGTTTCTTTAGTGTAAGCTAACAAAGGAGGAACATGCTGCTTTTCTCTTCTTGTGGTCCGTACAAGATTCAAAAGGCACTATTTGAGTCAAAACCCTAAACCCAAAAAGTAACTAGAAAAGAAGAAAGAGAGGTATGGACCAATAGTATTCTTAGGCGAGGATCGTCCTTTCTTTACTTCTCAACAACTCTACCAATAACTCATCATTTTCTCACCATCTCTCTCTCTTTCTCTCACTCAAAAAGAAAAAAAATACTGTGTGTGTTCTATCATATTCAATAAACAATGGTGAATTCTGGAAGAAAGAGGTGTGTAGCTCCCCAAGAGAGGGTCATTCTCAGGATCCAGAACCAAGAGGACGGAGGGGAAGATGTGTACAAAATCGGCGTTCATGTACAACTCAAGAAACTAATGCATGTTTACTGCGAAAAGAGAAACTTTTATTACAAAACTGCCAGATTCATCTACAATGGTAACTTGGTCAAACCACGACAGACTCCTGCTCAGCTCATGATGAAAGACCACCATCTCATCCAGATGTTCACCGAACGAGCCTGATTCATCCATCTCGTCCGAAGAATAATTAATTAATCAAGGGTTATTATCTTTTTTAATTACTATCTAGAATTTTCTTCATAACTAGACTTTAAATTTCAGCTTCTTAATTATGTGTGATGTGGAACATTGTGTCAAGTGGTTTTTAATCCCTAATTCCATTGAATATTTTGCGTTGATCCCTGACAAAAAAAGAGGATAATACATTCATGGTTTTTTTTTTTTTTTTTTTTTTTTCCAACAAACTCCATATATTAAATCATATTTGGTTGGTAGAAACATCTCGAAATCGAGTGCTTTCTACCGACTCATCGAGATCTACATGGGAAAATAAATGGTTACGTGTCCGTGCCGCTTTTGCAAGGGCATCGGCAGGGTCATTACAAGAACGAGAAATGTAAGCTAACTGAAAGGAGATAAAATGTTCTCTAAGTTCTGCGAAGTGATCTAGCTCAGACTGGAAAGCTGGCCAATCTATCGGATCGTCGGTCATCGTCAATAGGTTTGAGCAATCCGTCTCAAATCGGGCCCTAAATATATGCTTCTGAATAAAACAATCCATCGCCCAGAGGAGTCTCTCAAACTCGGCATGTAAAACTGATAGACTTCTTCGGCATTCCTCCTTGCCGGTGTGTGTTTGAGCATGGGTCCCCTTTGTAATGAAAATGGGTTAACAGTAATTGCACTGACGACAACATACATCGCAAATTATGGTAACCCGAGGCCGGTTCGGATAAACCGGTATATATTCAAACCAGATGGTATAAAAAACATGTTCTTCTCCCTTGTCTTGTCTCTCTCTCTAATCACTAGTGGGCAAAAATATCTGAGCATGAAAAAACATATATAATATAAATAAATAATAAAAAAGGAGAGAGAGGAGAAGAACATGGTCTCCAACTCCGAAGGACAAAATCGAGAGACGCGGCGAGATTTATGGTGATTTGACGAGAATCGTTTGGCTGAGAAGAATATCGGAAACCCAATTTCGTAAATTACTCTTCTTTTCCTTTTTTTTTTCCCTCTAATCTACCAGTCGTGGATGGGTGGTGGTGGGAATCTCGTCGACGGTGTTCGTCGATGGCTTTTTCAGCGACCTTCTTCTTCCTCTAATCACGAACCCATTCTCAATTCTTCTTCTTCTAATCACGAACCCATTCTCAATTCGAACGAGCTCATTATTATTGAAGATCTCGATTTTTCTGGGTTAACTCTTATTAAAGTTCCTAAACGAAATCACTTACCAATGGATCCTCACAAGAAGGTACCCTTTCTTCTTCTCTTTCATGTAGAGATGATTTGATCTGGATTAGACTCGATGCAATTTGGTCTCTTAATGCTCTGTTTTCTTGCCTTTTGTTTACAATGTGCGTTATGTGGTTCCATTTGGATTGATCATGTTGTTTTAGGAATGAATGATGAGTTTTGAATTCTTCAGGGTCAGGAAACTGAATTCTTCACCGAGTATGGAGAAGCAAACAGGTATGAGATTCAAGAAGTAGTTGGAAAAGGAAGCTATGGTGTTGTGGCTTCTGCTGTAGACAGTCACACTGGAGAAAGAGTCGCCATCAAGAAGATTAACGATGTGTTTGAGCACGTCTCTGACGCAACCAGGATTCTCAGAGAGATCAAATTGCTTCGCTTGCTTCGTCATCCAGATGTTGTGGAGATTAAACACATCATGTTACCTCCTTCTCGCAGAGAATTCCGGGATATTTATGTCGTGTTTGAGCTGATGGAATCTGATCTTCATCAAGTGATCAAGGCCAACGATGATTTGACTCCTGAGCATTATCAGTTTTTCTTGTACCAGCTTCTCCGTGGTCTCAAATATGTTCATGCAGGTTCATTTTCTGTTGCTCTCTTTCCATCCTCCTAGTCTTTTCAGATCTATTCAAACACTTAAGGCTCTCTGTTTTCAGCTAATGTGTTCCATCGGGATTTGAAACCAAAGAACATTCTAGCTAACGCTGATTGCAAATTGAAGATCTGTGATTTTGGCCTGGCTCGTGTTTCTTTTAACGATGCCCCAACCGCTATATTCTGGACTGTGAGTCATCTAACTTACTCAAAGGATTCCTTATGTTTCCTCTTAACTCACTTACTATATGTAACTTGTAGGATTATGTAGCTACTCGGTGGTATCGCGCCCCTGAACTCTGTGGATCGTTTTTCTCTAAGGTAAGATTCTTTTTCACCTCATTCTCTGCATCACAAGAAAAAACTTCTCCTTTTTTTTGTGTGATAAGACCTACCAGCCATTTCATGCTAAGCCTACCTTTTTGTCACATTCCAGTATACCCCCGCGATTGATATCTGGAGTGTCGGTTGTATTTTTGCGGAAATGCTTCTGGGTAAGCCTTTGTTTCCCGGGAAAAACGTGGTGCATCAGTTGGATCTTATGACTGATTTTCTTGGCACTCCACCGCCTGAGTCGACAGCAAGGGTTAGTCACTTCAATTACTGCATTCAAATTTTCTGTAGCAGATTAATGTGCTCCATCCCCTATGATGAGTTTTTGCAATCTTGAAATTCAACAGATTAGAAATGAAAAGGCGAGGAGATATCTTAGCAGCATGAGGAAAAAACACCCAGTCCCTTTCTCTCATAAGTTCCCTAAAGCTGATCCTTTGGCTCTCCGCCTTCTCGAACGCTTGCTAGCCTTTGATCCCAAAGATCGTGCATCAGCCGAGGATGTAAGATAGATAAATTGGCTTGACACTTTCTTTTGTTTTACTCAGACGAAAACTCATATGTTCATTGTTCTGATTTCCTAATTTACAGGCACTAGCTGATCCCTACTTCAGTGGTCTGTCAAACTCAGAGCGTGAACCATCAACGCTGCCAATTTCAAAGCTTGAATTTGATTTTGAGAGAAAGAAGTTAACAGAAGATGATGTTAGAGAATTAATTTACCGAGAGGTAACAAAAAAAAGCCTTTTACACATACTTTGTCTCTCTGATTTTGTTTCTATGTTCTTCATTGATTCTAACAATCACTTATCTTCCATTAAAAACACGCTAGATATTGGAATATCATCCTCAGATGTTGGAGGAGTACCTTCGTGGCGGTG